>OZ037891.1:176341-776341 GCA_964035575.1 Rhynchopus sp. YZ270_cl-10 | reverse complement strand
GGGAGAGGGGAGGGTGGAGTGTAGGGCATACGAGACTGCAAGGTTCGCACATAGTGATGCCCGCAACAGAGGTCATGATGTTCCCAGCCTCGCACACATCGCAGTTCGCGCCCCCGAACGGTGGCAGGCATTGGTCACAGAGAAGACCTGTCCACCTGTTGCTGCAGGAGCACGCACAGGTCTTGCCGATGTAATCCACCTGCAAAGCATTTCCAGAACAGTTCGCAGCCACAGAGCACGCCATCCCACAGGTAGGGTAGTCTGCACGGTTCGCAGAGCACCTGTCGCAGTCGGGCCCGTCGTACAACTCAGGGCACACAGAGCAGTTCGCCCCCGACCACTGGTTCCTGCAGGTGCACAGACACTTCTCCTGTCGGAAGTCCGAAGTGACTGACGTTGCATGTCCCGAGCAGTCGCCCTCTTCAGTGCACTGGCTGCAAGTAGGATAGCCTATCCTTGCTGGCCCACACTCATCGCAGTTCTGCCCACCAAAGGGCACAGGGCAGATGGCACAGCTGGGACCGGTCCAGTGGTTCGTACAGTTGCAAATGCACGTCGACCTCGTCCCGTCGTCCATCACCTCAGAAGCATGTGTGTTGCAGGAGTCCGCCACAGTGCATTGGTGGCACTCCGGGTAGTTGATGTGTCCTTCAGCACACGCGTTGCACGTTGTGTTCTCGTATTTGGGGTCGCATGTTTCGCACTGTGTGCCGGTCCAGTGGTTCGTGCACTCACAGGTGCAGATGTTCGGGGGCTCCCACAGCATCACTGCGTTAGCAGAGCAATTCCTGCTGAGCTCACAGCTCGGCTCGCAAACAGGGAAGTTCATAAGAGACGGTGCACACGTGTCGCAGTCAGCACCACCGTACAACGACGGGCAGATGTCGCACGAGGTACCTTCCCACTTGTTTTTGCAGGTGCACACACAGGCAGTGGATGTTGCGTCTACAGAGAGGGCGTGGTTCGAACAGTGGTCTGCATTGCTGCACTGCGTGCACGTCGGAGCCACACCTGACCACCCAGGCAGACACGTTGAGCAGGTCGCATCCATACCAGCAGCGCATGTATCGCATGTGTCCCCTGTCCAGTGGTTCATGCAGTTACACAGGCACTTTGTCTGCAGGGCATCTGCACGCACACTCACAGCATTCCCAGAGCAGGTTGCGTTTGTGCACAGGTCGCACACAGGGAACAGAATGTGGTCTGCCGCACATGCATCACAGCTCACTTGGTCGAATATCGGATCGCATGTGTCACAGCTCGCTCCGGACCACTTGTTCTTGCACGAACACGCACACGATGCTGTTGCTGGCATAAACTCTACCTTGTCAGCGTTACCACTGCAGTTCAAGTTTATAACACAAGCATCCCCACAGAACGGGTAGTTGATAAATCCTGTTGCACACTGGTCGCAGTCAGTCCCTCCGTAAACGGTAGAGTCGCACACACTGCACGAGTCCCCCGTCCACTGGTTCTTGCACGTGCACACACACGTTTCTCCCAGAACGTTGCTCACCACAGCAGACGCATGACCGTTGCAGTGAGTATCAAGACTGCACTCCGAACAGGTTGGGTAGTTGATGAAGCCGTCTGCACACTTGTCGCAAGTGGACTGCACGTACTTTGACGGACACGTCTCACAAGCTGTGCCCTCCCAGCTCGCATCGCATACGCACGCGCACTCGTCTGTGAGGATGTCGACCGACACAGAAGCCGCATGTCCACTGCAGTGTTGCTTCATGTCACACAGCTCGCAAGTGGGGTAGTTGATGCGTCCCGCTGCACATGTATCGCATGCGTCGCCACCAAAGATGGTGGGACACGTCTCACAACGGTCCCCCACCCACTGGTTGCTGCACGAGCACACACATGTGCTTCGCGTACCGTCGTCTGTCACGTTCGGCGTCTTTGAAGCATCGTTCTTCAGAGGAGCAGCACGTCCATTGCAGTGGACCTGGTTTGAACATTCGGTGCACCCAGTTGCAACAGACCCAATGAACCCAACAGCACACATATCGCAGTTAGCCCCACCAAACTCGCCCGGACACGTCTCACACTGATCCCCTGTCCACGCATTCATGCAAGTGCATGCACACGTTGTGCGTGTCCCGTCATCACTCACCTGCAGTGCCCGTCCATTGCAGTGTGTCGCGTTGCTGCACTCTGTGCAAGTTGGGAACCCCACAGTTCCAGGCTCGCATTTGTCACAGTCCTGCCCGTCGTATGGCGACGCACACGTCTGGCACTGGTCTCCGGTCCACTTGTTTCTGCAGGTACAGACACAGCTGGTCGCCATCAAGTCTGTGACAGACGTTGCGCGGTCGTTGCAGTGCACAAATGCGGTGCACTCAGTGCAGGTCGGGTAGTTGATGCGGCCGTCCAAGCACATGTCGCAGTCAGCACCATCGAACGGAGACGGGCACACGTCACAAGCAGACCCGGTCCACTGGTTGCTGCACGAGCACATACACGTTGTCCGCGTTCCGTCGTCTGTGACAGACGTGGCATGTCCTGTGCACGCAGCCTGTGTGCAGAGTGTGCACTGAGGGTAGTTGATCCTCCCACCAGCACACCTGTTGCATTTGTCACCCTCGTACTCTGCCGGGCATGTTTCACAGGTGTCTCCCACCCACTGGTTTTCACAGTCGCACACACACTTAGCCCGCGACCCGTCGTCCGTCACAGATGTAGCATGTCCGCTGCAGTGGTCCACTGGTGTGCAAGGCGCGCATGTGTCGTAGCCAATGTGTCCAGACGCACAGGCATCGCAGTCGGCACCCGAGTAGTGGCTCTCGCACACGTCACACCTGTCCCCTGACCACTGGTTCCTGCATGTGCACACGCATTTCGTCTGTGTTGCATCAGTTGCCACGGAGACAGCGTGTCCCGAGCACGATCCATCCACAGTGCATCCACCACATGCGGGGTAGCCGATCTTACCAGACGCACATTCATTGCAGTCTGATCCTCCAAACTGTGGGGGGCATGTCTGACAGTTGGCGCCAGACCACTGGTTCCTGCACGCACACCTGCAGCTGTCGCGGCTGCCATCGTCGGTCACAGAGTCGGCGTTTCCAGAGCAGTGTGTCCTTGTGTCACACTTGATACAAGCAGGGAACGGTTTGACATGTCCTGCCGCACATTCAGCACAGTCGTTTTCAAACTTGGCATCACACTCGTCACAGGTCAGCCCCTTCCACTCGTTCCTGCAGGTGCACGCGCATGTTGTCATCGAAGCATCGCTCGTCACAGAGGCTGCGTGGTTGCTGCAGTGGTTGGGGTTCGTGCATTCTGTGCACGTAGGGTAGTTCACGTGTCCCACCTTGCATTTGTCGCAATCAGCACCGCCGAAGTGTGCAGCGCACGTGTCGCACGCAGCACCAGACCACTGGTTCCTGCAGGTACATTTGCACTCGTTCTGGTCTGCAGCCACACTGTCGGCGTGGTTTGTGCAATGTGCTGCGACAGTGCACTCAGTGCACGTGGGGTACAAAATGCGTCCTGCAGCACACGCGTTGCAGTCGCTGCCACCGTACATCGCAGGACATGTCTCACACTTCGCACCCTCCCATTTGTTCCTGCACTGGCATGTGCACGTTTTTCTTGCATCGTCAGTCACCGCACCAGCATGTCCGCTGCAGTCCTGCAGAACGTCACATTCTCTACACGATGGATAACCCACGTAGCCTTCCACACAGGAGTCGCACGTCGTCCCTTCAAACGTCGCAGCACACGTGCACTTGCATGTTGTGTGCGTTCCGTCGTCAGTCACACGCTTTGCGTGGTCGTTGCAGTGGTCTTTCGAGGTGCACTCTGTGCACGTTGGGTAGCCAATCCGACCATCCGCACATTTGTCGCAGTTCGCGCCTGACAAGTGGGACGGGCAGATCTCACATGCAAGACCATCCCACGGGGATTGGCACACACACTCACAGGCGTCGCCAGCTGCGTTGGTATGCATGGAGTCCGCGTGCTTGTTGCACGCAGTAGCATTGCTGCAGGCAGTACAGGTGGGGTAGTTGATGTGCAGTGCGGGGCAGGCGTCGCAGTCAGCACCGGCGAAGACGCTGGGACAAACGTCGCATGTTTCACCCACCCACTGGTTCCTGCAGGTGCACTTACATTCGGACCGCACACCATCGTCAGTCACGGCTACTGCGTGCCCGCTGCAGTGCAGAGACATGTCGCACTGTGTGCATGTGGGGTAATTGATGTGGGACACTGCACATTTGTTACACTCAAGGCCTTCGAACGCTACTGGACACACTTCGCACTGGTTGCCGGTCCACTGGTTTGCGCAGTGGCAAGTGCAGCCTGTCCGTGTGCCGTCGTCAGTCGCGGATAGGGCGTGGTCATTGCAGTGGTCCTCATTTGTACACTGATCGCAGTCTGGGTAGTTATAGTGACCAACTGCACAGGCATCGCACGTCGCTCCAACGTAGTTGGCTTTGCATGTACAAAGGCATGAGGTACGGGTGCCATCGTCGTTCGTGCCAGTGGCATGTCCGTTGCAGTGTTCGGTAGATGTGCAGGCAGTGCAGGTGGGGAAGTTCACGTATCCTGCATTGCATGTACCGCAGCTAGGCAGACCTTCGTATTCGCGAGAGCATTGATCGCACATGAACTCACCGAAAGGGGATGGGCAGCTTTCACAGTTGTCTCCTGCCCAACTGTTGCCACAAGTGCACACACACTTTTCCCTGCTTGCATCAGATGTGACTGCAGTAGCGTGTCCACTGCAATCAGAAATTAGCGAGCAGGGTGAACAGAACGGGTAGCCTGTGTATCCTTCCGCGCACATTCCGCACGTGGGGCCTTCGTAGCCCACATGGCAGGTACAGACACAGGTAGTCCGCGTGGCATCAGTCACAAAGGCAGCGTTGTCATTGCAGTGAGCTTCCGATGTGCACTGAGTGCATGTTGGATAGTTGACACGCCCAACGTCGCAAGAGCTGCACGTTGACTGCGTGTACTGGTCTGGGCACACCTCGCACGCATCACCCCCCCATTGGTCCTGGCAGGAGCATACACATGATGTCTTACTACCATCTGTGGCGACGCTGTTGGCATGGTTGGAGCAGGAGGTCTCGATGGTGCACTCAGAGCATATTGGGTAGCCGATCTTACCAGACGCACATTCATTGCAGTCTGATCCTCCAAACTGTGGGGGGCATGTCTGACAGTTGGCGCCAGTCCACTGGTTCCTGCACGCACACCTGCAGCTGTCGCGGCTACCATCGTCGGTCACAGTGTCGGCGTTTCCAGAGCAGTGTGTTGCGATGTCACACTTGATACAAGCAGGGAACGGTTTGATATGTCCTGCCGCACATTCAGCACAGTCGTTTTCAAACTTGGCATCACACTCGTCACAGGTCAGCCCCTTCCACTCGTTCCTGCAGGTGCACGTGCATGTCGTCATCGAAGCATCGCTCGTCACAGAGGCTGCGTGGTTGCTGCAGTGGGTTACACTCACACACGCGGTGCACCGTGGGTAATCAATACGACCCACTGCGCAGGTGTCGCATGCATTCCCGGAGTACTTCGAAGGGCACGTTTCGCACTGAAGACCAGTCCATTGGTTACTGCAGGAGCACTCACAAGTGGATCTGGTGCCATCGTCTTTCACAGAAACTGCGTGATCGTTACAATGAACTGCATTGGTGCACAGCGAGCACGAAGGAACACCTGCAAAGTCCACCCGGCCTTCAGCACAATTACCGCAGTCGAGTGCCTTGTCGTACACAGAAGGACACGTCGCACAGTTGCTGTCACTCCATTTGTTCTTGCAGGTGCACACACACTGGCTCCTCGTACCGTCGTCCGTCACAGCGTCAGCGTTTCCACTACAATCAGCGCTGACTGTGCACAGCCTGCAGTTCGGATAACCAACGTAGCCAACATGACACGCATCGCACGTCGCGCCTGTGTAGCCTGTCTTGCATGTGCAGGTGCACGACTTTCTTGTTCCATCGTCGCTCACCCTTGAGGAGTGTCCGTTGCAATGCGCTGCATCTGTGCACTGTGTGCACGTGGGGTATGTGATGTAGCCTGCGGCACACCCTGCACATGACACGGAGTCGTACTTCGGTGCGCACGTGTCGCAGATGGGCAAATCCCACATGTCGTTGCACTGGCATGTACACACTGTCTGATCGGTGTCCGTGAGAGGCGTTGGTGCTCTGTCAGAGCACATCGCAGTAGTGCATACTGTACATTCGGGGTAGTTGATGCTTCCCAATGCACAGATGTTGCAGTCGGCACCCCTGTACTTAGTGGGGCACGTCTCACATTTGTCACCTGTCCATTGGTTTGCACATGTGCACGCACACGTCTCGCGCGCCACCTCAACCACAGCAGTTGCGTGTCCACTGCAATCGAGGTCTGTCGTGCACTCTCTGCACAGCGGGTATGTCACTCTTCCCTCGACGCACCTATCGCACGCCTGCCCTTCAAAGTGCGATGGACACGTGGTGCAAGTGTCCCCAAGCCACTGCCCGCTGCAATGACATGTGCACGTGGTGTGAAAGATGTCGGCCTCCACGGAATCGGCGTGGCTGTTGCAGTCATCGTCAACAGTGCAGGCACGGCAAGGGTACCCCACGAACCCGTCGGTGCATGTGTCACAGGTATCCCCACTGTATCCGTCCATGCAGGTGCACACACATTTGGAGTTCGTCCCGTCGTCGGTAACAGACTTCGCGTGTCCGGAGCAATGCGTGGCGATGCTGCACGCAGTGCAGGAGGGGAAGGTGATGTGTCCCACTTCGCACTTGTTGCAGTCAGAGCCAGAGTAGATGCTAGGACAGATCTCGCAGTTGCTGCCCTCCCACTTGTTCTTGCACAAGCACACACATTCAGTGTTCCCTACGTTGGAGACCACGGCAGAGGCATGAGTATCGCCAGAGCAAGAGTCCTCCAGTGTACAGGGACCACATGCGGGATAGCCTACAGCACCTGCTGCACATTCGTCACAGTTGGCTCCGGTGTACAGAGGCGGGCATGTTTCGCAGTTCGCACCACTCCACTGCTCCTTGCAGTTGCACACGCACGATGAACGTTTGCCGTCATCCGTCACATTGATAGCATGGGAGCTGCAGTGCACATCGACATCACACTTAGTACACGCGGGATACGGCTGGATGTAGCCTTCAGCACAGTTTGCACAGTTCATCTCTGGATCGTACATGACAGGGCATGTCTCGCATGCATCACCGGACCATTTGTTGGTGCAGTCGCAAACGCACGACGTCGGGGTGTTGGACACAGCATCCGCACGTCCGCTGCAGTGAGAGGCGCTCGTGCACTGCAGGCATGTCGGATAGTTGATGCGCCCGGTAGCGCAGCCATCGCACTGCGCACCTGTGTAGTGTGTAGGGCACGTCTCGCAGCTCAGGCCAGTCCATTGGTTGCTGCAGGAACACTTGCATGATGCGCGGTTCCCGTCATCTGTCACAGCAGATGCGTGCCCGCTACAGTCAGTTGCCACGTCGCACTCGGTGCACGTGGGATACGACACCCTCCCTTCTACGCAAGTGTCACAGCCCGCCCCCTCGTACACAGAAGGACACGTCGCACAGTTGCTGTCACTCCATTTGTTCTTGCAGGTGCACACACACTGGCTCCTCGTACCGTCGTCCGTCACAGCGTCAGCGTTTCCACTACAATCAGCGCTGACTGTGCACAGCCTGCAGTTCGGATAACCAACGTAGCCAACATGACACGCATCGCACGTCGCGCCTGTGTAGCCTGTCTTGCATGTGCAGGTGCACGACTTTCTTGTTCCATCGTCGCTCACCCTTGAGGAGTGTCCGTTGCAATGCGCTGCATCTGTGCACTGTGTGCACGTGGGGTATGTGATGTAGCCTGCGGCACACCCTGCACATGACACGGAGTCGTACTTCGGTGCGCACGTGTCGCACGCGTTCCCCTCCCACTTGTCCTTGCAGTCACAGATACACTGGGTTTGGTCTGCGCTGGCGGCGACACCTGTTGCGTGCCCTGAGCATGCATTTGCTGCAGTGCATTGCTCACAGGAGGGGTAGTCGATGCCACCTTCAGCACACGTGTCGCAACTGCTGCCTGTGTACTCTGTCTCACAGGTGCAGACACAGGACGTGGATGTGGCATCCGACGTGACAGAGGATGCATGCCCGTTGCAGTGCTCCTGTGCTGTGCAGAGGTCGCAGGCCGGAAAGTTGATCCTCCCTGCAGCGCACTTCTTGCAGCTCACCTGGTCGTACTTGCGAGGGCAGACGTCGCAGGCGTCGCCCTCCCAGTGGTCGAGACACGTGCATTTGCAGATCGCACGGCCCTCGTCTGTTACTGCAGATGCGTGTCCGGAGCAGTCGTTCGGGATGGTGCATTCTCTGCAGTTTGGATAGTCGACGTGCCCGGCAACACAGGTGGAGCATGCGGGTGTTTCGAAGCGAGGTGGGCATGTGCCACATGTGTCTCCTGTCCATTGTGCAAGGCAGACGTCGCAGGTGCAGGCCGTCTGCTCTGCGTTCGTTGCCACTTCTGAGGCATGTCCGGAGCAGTCCTGCACAGCGTCGCACGCACGGCACGCAGGGTACCCCACGTAGCCTGCCGCACACTTGTTGCACGTATCCCCTGCATACCCGTCGCTGCAAGCACAGACACATTGCGTGTTGCCAGCGTTGCTCGCAACGGACTTCGCGTGTCCACTGCAATGCTCAGCAACAGAACACTTTGTGCACGTTGGGTACAGCACATGCCCAGAGGCACATGCATCACACTTTGCACCTCTGTACTGCGCCGGACACGCAGAACACGTCGCCCCTGTCCATGGCGTTGCACACTCGCAGGCACACGTACTCCTCAGCCCATCATCCGTGACAGACGACGCATGTCCATTGCAGTGTGCGTCAGAGGTGCACTGCGTGCAGTCTGGGAAGCCGATGTGGCCAGCCAGACATTCGTTGCAGGCAGCCTCCCCATATGGGGACGGGCACGTCTCGCAGGCATCTCCGGTCCATTTGTTTTCACAGGTGCATTTGCACTTGTCACCTGACACCCACGACACACTAACACCTTTACCGTTACAGCTGGAAGCGAGGGTGCAGCGTGGGACACATGATGCGCCTTCTAGTTTATACTCTGGGATACAGCTCTCACATTTGGTGCCGGTGTGGCCTGGCTTGCAGGTACACTTACAGTCGGCCTTGGAGACAGGGTTGGGGCAGTTCCAGGATTCGACCATGTAGGGGATGCGACAGTCGCTTGGGGGGAAGTACTCGACGTGATCGGCATTGCCGCTGCAGTCTGCAAGGGTGCAGTACTCGACGCATAGGGGGCGGAACTCCTCAGCCTTGATGTACGCAGAACAGTACTCTGTCTCGGTGCAGTCGACGGTGCGCAGACCCTCCCCACACACCACTTTTGCTTCAGTAAAACACACCTGCGACAGCACCACCAACACCACCCCAAAGTCACATAGCAAAGCGTTCATTTCGTTTGAGAAAAAGCGAAAGAAAGGGAGAGAGACCACTGTCTTAGCAGCAGCCTTCCCTTCGTGCAGGGGCGCAAAAAGAAGAAGAAGAAGAAGAACAGAAAGGGGGAGGAGGAAATTAATGAAACGTATGCAAACCCGCAAAGTCCCCCTGTGTTGGTGTGGTTATATTGAGGGGGGTAGTTCTAGGATAAAGGTCTATAAAAAAGGGGGAGGAAATTTTTCGTTTGTCAGGGTTATGGAGTAATGTAACGTTTGTTGTTGGGGGGGGGGGAGAGAGAGAAAAAAAGGGGGTTGGGTGGGGGGGTGGGTGGGGGCATGTTGCAGGGCACCTCAACCGTCATCTGTTCTTCTGTTGTGAATGGCAAAAGAATTCTGTAGCGAGAAGAAAAAATTGTGATGCTGAACCGGCTAGGGGTTGGATTGGGGTCTGCTTCCGTGCGAGAGGGTACGGAAAGGTACTCAAAGAAGAAGCAAACAAAAATGTATAAAAATGAACCAAGCGAGAGGAGAAAATCGGAAGAGGCGAAGAAGAAAAAAAAGAAAAAAAAGGGACAGCGAAACCCTCCATATAGCGTTACCCCCCCCACCTCCCTCCTCCTCCTACATTTTGCTCCTGCAATCCAAACCAAATCTCAATGTTGTAAGCATGTTGTCCCTAACCACCCATTATCCCAGAGCGAAGCAGAATTTTTTTTTTTTTTTTTTTGAAACCTTTTTTTTTATCTGTTTTTTTGTTTGTTTCGTTTTGCGGTCCGCAACATAATCCAAAACTATTTTTTTTTCTTTTGCTTTTTTCTCCCATTTAAAAACACCATAGGTTTTCTCCACCGTAATACCACCCTTAACAGGCTTGGATACTTACAGATGGGAAGACCTCTCCCTTTGGGCACCTCCTTTCGCATTCACTAAATCACCCTGTTAGGAGGTAGGCTTCTGGGGCTTCGGTGCTGAGGAGGGTGTAGCCGCCTAGATTTTCGAGGCGTTCAACGTTGCTTTGTGTGGTGACTGCGCAGACGTCGTGTGTGGTGCTGTTGCTGTAGAGCTCTAGGCCTGTGAGGAGCATATCGGTTTGGTTGTTTTTGTATGCGTAGCCTTCAGAACGTAGTGTGCGGTAGCCCTGTGCCTCCCAGTGTTGTCTGTCGATCGTGAGAATGTGTTTCCGCAGCTGGTCGTTCCACATCTGCCACAGCTCCACCACTTCCTGCGCGTTCTGTCGGTATGCCCGTGTGTATGGGTAATAATCCGTGGTTGGTAAATAAATCATATTCATTTCGCAGCGGCTATTCTTTGGGTCATACTTCGTATTAAACTCCGCATTGTTCACCTTAAAGTCGGGGATGTTGTTCTTTTTCAGACTTTTCTGCAGTTTGTCGGTGATGTTCAGGAAGTCCCCGTTGTCGCAGTTTCCGTAGTGTGCGTGGTGGAGCTGCTCGATGAAGGCACCCCAGCAGTGGTAGGTCATGCCCTCGGGGAAGTTGTCGTCTAATACGAACTCCCAATGCGATATGGGGTCGATCTCGAAGAGGGTGATGTCGTTGAGGATGGCTGAGGAGAGCGGGGTGCTGTCGTCCTCTGTGTGGGTGAGGATGCTCACCTGGTTCCCTGTGAAGCCTTCGATCTGCATGAAGCAGCTGCACAGGGAGTGGTAGTACACTGTCAGCTTGTTGGAGATGAAGGTGATGGCACAGTGTTCAACGGAAGGCTTGACAGGCAGCGTCCCGGTCATAACCTGCTTCGAGCCTGCGAGACTGTCGAATTCAACCAGAATGCGGTGTTCCTTCTTGCCCTTTTTAGAGTCGCGCACAACAAGCTTGACGCGGATGGTTTCGTTGTTGTTGTCATTCACGACGGTCAACACAAGACGGTCTGACTCAGTATGGTTGTCCCCGGTCTCCAGCCTGAACCGCAGCTCCCAATCGGGCGACGGAAGCAGCACGTTCTCCGCAAGCACCCGGGGCAGGTCCGATATCTTCGCGGTGCTGTCGCGCAGGACCATGCCATTGCCGCAGCAGAGCGGCGACAGATACGTTCGTGCGACCGGGTTTGCCTCGACCACCTCATAGCCCTCCCCAGGGCACGTCTTGGACACGGCGTGGTCACGGAGGCTCTCATTCCAGTACAGATTCAACGGAATCGTCTCAGGTTTGGCCCAAGGCATCTTGAAGTGTGTAGGGTGATGTTCTGGGTTTGAGGTGTGTTAGTTTGACATAAATCTTTCAGGGTAAAGTGGGAAAAAAGGGGGTGGGGTAGTGGGGGCTTGGTATACGTTACAAAAAAAAGACAAATTGTTGAAAGAAAATTTTGGAAGATGAATGTGCCTGTGCACATTGGGGGCGAAGCCCTTCATAGATAAATTTTTTTTTTGGCAGTTCGCCACGATTCTTGAAAAAACCGATAACGATTAGCGCCTGCGCATTGTGAAAAGAAAATAAAAACTGATATCTGAGTTTTTAGCCGCACCGGATTTTTTGTGGAGTGTGTAGGGACAACATCAAAAAAAACTTTTCTTGTGGATACGTTGTGTCGTAATTTACGTCGCTCTCACTAAAAACCCGGGCACACTCAGATACGTTTTCATTTCCTTCCCCTACAACCTTTGCAGTTGTCTCAAAAAAAGAGTGTGTATTTGTTTGCTTTGTTTATATTATGAAAATAAAGTATACGAAAAATTGCGGACCCCCTCTTACGGCCCCCCTTTATTGACGCAGCACACTTTCTCCACGGGGTTATCGAACCCCCAGAGAACACTTCATCACATACACAACCGGATACCATCATAACATATCACAGCTCCTTCCCTAAGGGCACACCTTTCACGCTTGGGTCAATGTATTGCGCACCACCACCACCACCACCCCCACTTCCGGCTTCCTTCACCTTGCAGTTCCCCCCATCCTCATCACAGGGGTAGTTTGTTTCAGTCCAGGTCTTCGGGGTGGCCCAGTTGCAGCCTGCGGTTTCTACGCAAAGGTCATTTCCTGTTCCTCTGGAGACTTTGAAATGCCCAAGCTCCCCCCAGAACTCCCCCCATGAGTTCCGGATGAGCCAATACTTCTCGCCTGTTGGCATTTCCCCCCAGCCTATGACGGAAATGAGATGTGGTGCGGAGTTGTTACACACACCACTCGCGATTCCTCCATGATATGATAGGATCTGCTCCGCATCCACCCCGCATGCAACAGGTCCACGCGCAAAGACTTCCTTCATAATCGCATCCTCTCCCGTCACCTTGCCAAACTCCGCAACAGTTGCATTAGGATACTTCGCGACAGCACTGCAAAACCCACCACTCTGCGAAAACGTTGAGCACGTCCTACAAACATTCTCTGGTGTACAGGATGTGTCCACATGAGGGCAAAACCCTTCCACAGAATCATGCGAGCAAGCGAGATACGGATTGCATGTGTCAAAAACTATTCCATCGGGTTGCGACGCAATCCACTCATATGCGACAGCAGGGGAGCCCCCAAGGCAGGTTTGTGGGTATTGTGCAGGGACAGCGCAGTTGAGGATGTGTTGAACGGAAAGATTGATGTCAATACCGGCAGCTTTTCTTGCAATTTTGATTCTGTCACCAAGCGACGAAAGCGCGGCGAACGCCCAGCACGACCCGCAATACTGCGGGATGTGTTGGTTCAAATTCTTCGTCAGATAGCTTGTCCCATTCACATTCCCCCATGAGAACTGCGCTGGTAGGTCCTCCGTTGACACATAACTGCTAGGCAGCGGGCTGATCACCTTATACGCTACACCCTCATCGTGCTTCTCCCATATAGGAGCTGTCTTCGCAGCCACAAATGGCGCAAAAAGGCATACTGCAAAAAAATTCATTATTCTGAGTGAAGATTCAAGAGGAAAGGGAGAGGGAGGAGATGGAGGGGAGAGTTTGGAAAGGAGGGAGGGAGGAGGGGGGGAGATGGTTTGGCGTGTTCTTTTTTTTCTTCTCTCTGGAGAATTTTTTAGGAATAAAGTAGTGTAGAGTGCTTGTTTTGTCTTTTTTTTTCTACCTCAGTGGAAAAGAAAAAAACAGTAAAAAAAAAAACAATGCCCTTTCGTTTACCCTTTCCACACAATACACAACACACCCTTATTAAGGGCCATATTCTGCGCAAGAATCACCCTTAGTAATCATCAAAAGAGTTATTTTTTTTTTGTGTCTCTTTAAGTTGTTTCGTGTTGCACTGAAGCATCCCACACCCGAATTTCTCAGAAGAAACTTGCTTGTATGCGAACTATATGCAAAGCACAGACATGAGGGGCTGCCTATGTGGAGTGGGGTTGGGGGGAAGACAGGATAAAAAAAAAAGAATCGGTGAGGGATACTTTATCTACTTCATCGACGAAGCTTTTCCTTGTGTTTTGCATATCCCTAAAAATACGTTAATGTCTTACGTACGCCGTCTATGGCAGTACATTTTTTAAAAAGTTTAAAACAGACCCCCGCTAAGACAAAAAAAAAAAAGCCTAACTGAGGCCGACGATCATCAGATCTTCACAGAAGGTTGTTTCCAGCGAACTCCCAGTTGACGATGTTCCAGAAGTTTGCTGCGTACTTGGGCTTGTCGTTGCGGTAGTCGATGTAGAAGGCGTGCTCCCAGGCGTCACATGTCAGGATCGGGTGCACGTTGTCATCTGTGATGGGGCAGCCTGCGTCGTGGGTGGAGAGGATGGACAGCTTCTTGGAGAGCTTGTCCTGGACAAGCCACACCCACCCGCTGCCGAAGTGTGCGCCAACATCCTTTGTGAATGCGTCCTTGAACGCCTCGACCGACCCGAAGTCTTCCACCAGCTTCGCCGCCAGCGCTCCAGTGGGCTCACCACCACCGTTCGGTGCCATGGACATCCAGTAGAAGTCGTGGTTGTAGATCTGCGCCGCCTGGTTGAAGGGGAACCCCTTCTCGGATTTGATGATGTCCTCGTTCGACGCGTCTCTCAGGTCGGGACGCTCGGTCTCAACGAAGGCCTTCAACTTGTTGAAGTACCCGGTGTGGTGCCTGTAGGGGGTTTGATGTAAGGGGGGGGAATGTTGTGCATACTTTTCGTAGTGGAACTGGAGGGTCTCGGCGGAGAGGACGGGGCGGAGGGCGTCGTAGTCGTATGGGAGGGGGGCGATGGAGATGCGACGCATGCTGCGTGCAAGGGCGTTGGTGCGGAGCACGTTCATTGTTGGCTTGTTTGGATGTCTCTCTGGTGAGGAGGGTGTTGGGTGGGGAGAAAAAGAGGGGAATGGAGAGGGGCGTATGTGAGTACCGTAATCGTATAAAAATTGTCGACCTCGACCTTTTCATGATTTTTCTGGAAGTTCGACCTTTTTTTACCGAACATTATTCCGATTACGGTAATACAGTCCACTGAATACCTTTGGCGTCCAAATAAGTGTATTTTTGGGTAAATTTTTTTTGCGGTAATTTTGGCATTTTTTTGGACGCCAAATATACTTGAAAGACTGAAGTGAGAAGGACGAAATCAAAATAAAAAAAGCTGTTGTTGGAACAGATTATAAAAAAAACCTTTTAGCATAAGCCATGTAAATGGTAGAAGGGGGGTGTTCTTGTGTACATAGTCACCGACAGAGTACGTTTTGAAAAAAAGGGATGTTTTTGCAAAGCTTGCCCTCTTTTCTCTCTTCAAGAGTGGGGAGTCTGTGTCGCAAGGTGGGAGATTGGGCAATCTCATTCCTTACACTGTGGCTAGGGGTATGGGGATAGGTTCGCTGGGATAGCATATTTGGGGATAGCATATGCCATCCCCCAGGGGATAGCATAACCTATCCCCGGGGATAGGTTATGCTATCCCCGGGGATAGGTTATGCTATCCCCCTGGGATAGGTTATTTCAGGATAACCTATCCCCCTGGGATAGCATTTGACTGTACTTTACTAAGGATCTGCGTGCTGGGGACACAAAAATTTAGTATCCCCACCCAGGTGCCCATTTGTCACCTTCCCACCCCTTAAAAAAATACAAAATAATGGGGGGATTCGGGTGCCCAAATAATCCTATGCACAAAAAATGAAGCGGGGGGGAAAAGGGATAAATAATTTTATTTCCCCCACCCAACAACAATGATAAAGCGTAACGACAACAAATAAAAGCAAATAGGAATTTGTGGTTTTTGTGAGGCACTCAACGAAGTGTGCCGGCTCTGTGGAGACACGGAGCCACCAGCACTCCCCAGTCTTTTTTCCGGAAGTACCTGGAAAACTCGCGGTTGCGACCAGGCAAACGAAAAAATTCAATTACACACCAAATGTGTGCGGGAGAAAATAGAAATGCAAAAAATTCCAGCTTCATCTGTGGGTGCGACGTTCTGCGGGCCTCCAGACATTAGGTGTTATAATTATTCTTGTTGCCACTCATCACCATCAGAATAACACCACAAAATGTCTGGAAGCCCGCAGAACGTCGCACCCACAGATGAAGCTGGAATTCCAAAACAAAAAGACCTCTTCGCAGACTTCTTCAAGCTGTACGTGCTTCCTGCACCCAAACACAGCATCCACGTGACGGACCTCAGGGAACTGATCCGAAAGGTATTCCCCAAGCACTTCGGCAAACTTTCTGACGTAACGCCAACTGTCACATCCGCGATTAAGTCTGCACACAAGAAGGTCAAGGATAACTTGACAAAAAATGAGCACGAAGCACTTATGGTAGATGGGAGCGATGCGTGGCTCTACCGGTCCAAGAACGGTGCCCCCTGTGTCCTCTATGGAATGGATATTCGCAAGGAGCCAACCAACCACATGAAGACTACCTCCGCATACATCCACATTAGGAAGTATGCGTTGACATGTCTCCTTGACGACATGGACGTCACCTTCGAGAAGATCAAACAGGAAAGGGAAGATGCGGAAGAGGCTGCAAAAGACAACAAGAAGACGACCACCAAGCCGAATACCGAGTCGAAGACCAAGGTGAAGGCCGATACCAAGAGTGCGGTGGCTGCTTTCGTGTACCCGGGCCATGATATGGTTGGGTTCCCTGACCGCGTCGAGATCCGCTTCGACGCCCCGTTGAATGAAAGGTACATGCAACTGGTCTCCGAAGAAGGAGACCCGAATGCGCCCTCTTTTGCGGGGCGCACGTTCAACATCGCCTGGAGGAGGTGCGTGGAAGGGGAGGTAGGGGCCGCCTCGCCCCCTTCCGGGTTGTACCGACGCCAGGTTTCCCTCCCCGAAGGGGACTATGCTCGCGATGCCATCACGGTATGCCACAGAGAAAGAATAAGAATAACACAATACCAAATATAACCCAGATTGACTCCAACGACGAGAACAGGACCGTGGTGGTCATCCCCCGTGTCATATCCAGGGCCAAGATCTCCATTGGGGGAAAGAGGAAGAGGGAAGAGGACGGAAGCGGCTTGACGGTAAACCCCTCATCGAACCTCATCGAAGACACCACCAGTGGTGGAATGTAAAATTCACGGAGAAGAGAAAAACCTATCAAAAAAGTCTACCGCCATCAACAATATGCACCCCCTCCCCCCCCTTTTTTTTTTGCAACCCACCCCACCCACCCCACCCGAACAAGAAAAATTAAAACAGCTACAAATCAAACTACTGAACAATGGATCCACAGCTTCTCGAAGCGATCCGCGAAGGCTTGGAAAAGGGCAGACTCCAGGCCCGTGTGTCTGAACACCAGGCAGCCCTCATGCAGAAAACTATGAATGCTGTGCTAAAAGAAAAAGGGTTCGCACCCCTCTCCCTCGGCCTTTCTCGCTATGCAGGCACGCACAAGAAGCGCCTTGCTGAAGAGGCCGGCCTCCTCCTGAACTCCCTCCCGAACATCTGCCTCGATCTCTTGGAGACGCTTCCGGATGGCTGCAGGCCAAGTTCCGTTACGGGGGTTCTCCTCAGGGATGATTACAATCCCCTGAATGCCTTCCGCAATGAAGGCAAGAGAACACGGCTCTGCGTCGCGCTGTACTTTGTGTGGGAGGGGGAGTTTTATTGCACAGAGCCAGTGACTGTTGCGGACAAGGGCCCTGTGGAGTACAAGAACTGGTACATGAACGAGTTTCTAGCTCAGGTTGTTGATCTGAATCAGTTCCCACTGACCATGACTGACACCCATCAGGTGTTCGTCAGACTGGAGCGTGTTGGTGGTGACCATCATGATTTGTGGTCGTATTTTTACAGGATGGGGGCGAAGGGACACCGCTCGGCTTTTTGCTCTACAGAGCGGTCATTCTCAGTCACACAGCTGCATACGTGCAAACGCCTTGACCTTCGTGAGCTCGACCAAGCAGGTTTTTACAACCAGCTGTGGGAACTAATGCTTCCTTATTCCTGCACCACGACCCCCACCCTGCACGACACCAAAGGGGTTATCATAATACTATGCAACCTACTCGAGGCAGGGTTTTGCTCTCTCCCAGATGAATTACAAAGATCAAAAAAGGACACTGAACCGATCAAGAGCCTGACAGGGAAGCAGGCGCATATTGCCCTGACCAACCTGTGCATGCAGGCAAAAGATGTTCAGCTCCAGATTGCGCTCTGTATGCAGGCACTCTCGTACTTTAAGTACCAGAATATATCGTGCCACTTTCATGCAAACGGAAGCTGCAAAAAGGAGTTTCTTTTTTCTCTTGTTCTGTACCACGCACTCATCTTTTCTCTTGAGTGGGTGGCTGCAGGGGTGACAATGGGGAAGGGATACACATATTTTCACAGCATGTCCCACTGGTTTGATCCAGAGGACGCTGTGCCTGTCTGGGCATCAGACGAAATGGGGGAGCAAGGGAACAGCACGAGAAAGCTCTCAGCTGGACGGGTTGGGTCGGGGAAACAGTTTGAGAGGGGACAACACCGCTTTGAATCGGCGAGGAAAAAAAGTTTCAAAAAAATACCCACTCCTTCGCAAAAAGAAGACGACGTACCGCGCATATTTGCCTACAGTTATTTAAAAATTTGCAAGCGTTGTTTCACACGCAACAATACGTGGAGAACGAACTTGGATTATCTGGTGCAGCGAGTGAAGAGATGCGGATTCGACGGTCATGTGACGACTCAGGAGGGAACTAACGACATTTTGTTCAGTGCTGACTCTAATAACCATCAGTGCTTCAAACTGTGTGTGTGTGGCAAAAGAAAATGGGACATACCTTCACGATCTTCCGAATACATAAGTGAGTGAGGAGTTCCACAAATCTGCTTTTTTCCCTGTGTTACCTTTTGAACTTTTGTGTGATTTTTATTGTGTGAAATGCTTGTTTTTTTATCCGCATCCTTTTTTATTTATTTATCCCTTCCCCCCCCCCGCTTCATTTTTTGTGCATAGGATTATTTGGGCACCCGAATCCCCCCATTATTTTGTATTTTTTTAAGGGGTGGGAAGGTGACAAATGGGCACCTGGGTGGGGATACTAAATTTTTGTGTCCCCAGCACGCAGATCCTTAGTAAAGTACAGTCAAATGCTATCCCAGGGGGATAGGTTATCCTGAAATAACCTATCCCAGGGGGATAGCATAACCTATCCCCGGGGATAGGTTATGCTATCCCCTGGGGGATGGCATATGCTATCCCCAAATATGCTATCCCAGCGAACCTATCCCCATACCCCTAGCCACAGTGTAGACGCAAAGTAAACGGAAAAAAGAGACTTTTGGTTAGGTTATATAGATCGGAAGATCAAGAGGTTAGATCGCAAACACCCAATTAGAACAGAAGAGAAGAAGAAAAGAAAAGAAAAAAAGGATTTGCGACAAACTTGGAAAGATGAATTGTGCCGCGGATACAAAGCTTGCTTCGAAATTGCAAAAAAAGTTATTCCTCATTTTCACAAAGTTTCCCTTTTACGCATTCTTCGTTCATTTCAAGCTCGAAGACCCCACGCGCACACGGTGGATACGCCGGGGGTGAGGGAGGATTGTCGTACCCA
This sequence comes from Rhynchopus sp. YZ270_cl-10, assembly GCA_964035575.1. Taxonomy (NCBI): domain Eukaryota; phylum Euglenozoa; class Diplonemea; order Diplonemida; family Diplonemidae; genus Rhynchopus; species Rhynchopus sp. YZ270_cl-10. Next base: position 756,978 of record OZ037891.1, on the reverse strand, counting down.
TCTCCCTCTCCGCCCCCCTTCTCCACAGACCCACCCCCTCCAGGCGGCGGGGGTGGGTCTTCGAAAGGCGGTGCCCAGGAGCGTGACTTACCACGCGCGCGGAGGTCGCTGAAGTCGTCAGAATATTCGTAGAGCACGTCTTTGTATTCCTTGCGACGTGGCATGACGTAGCTTGCGAGGAAGACGGTGAGGCGGTCTGCAACCATCCAGAGCCCCATGATCGAGGTCAGGCTCATTGCCAATGCAGGAAACGAAAACGACGCAAGCCGCCCTGTCTGGACCACAACAATGTACACACCGTGGCGGTTGTCGTGTTCGTGGTGTGTTGCATTGATGCGAGACAACACCTCATATTTAGGGTCTGCTGTCGTTATCGCAGTAGCGCTCATGGTGTAGCTCACCTCGTCTGTGTTCCCTTTGGTGTTGTCGTACTCAATAATGACATAAACAAGAAGACCGTCGTAGCGTAGGCTGGAGCGTTTGTCGGGGTCAATGAACGAATAGTCTTCGAGTGAGATTTTGTGATCGCAGCTTCCACCATGCATGTTGGACGCCCACGAGAGCAGATCTGAGACCGATACGATGCGGTTTGGGATGTCCTCAGAGACTGTCGCGTGTTTGCTTTTACGTGGCATTCGTTTCACCACGTCGCCTTTGCAGTCTACAAAGGTTCCATCCATGTCGGTAATGTCCTGCTGGATCTTCACCCGCCCCCGCCCTTCAACAGTATGACTCAATAGGATGGTCGCATCCTCCACCCCTCCAACAAACCCAGCAAACAGCGGTGTTGCGTCATGCGCTTGGAGCTTTGTACATGGTATCCCATTGCCATCGACGTTGCCTAAGACACAGTCATATTTCCGCATATGTCGTACAATTCTGGTTGTAACAAAGATGTGATGCCCCAACGAGGGGACATGAAGCTGGTGTCGGTCCATGAACAAACAGGGCAAGGCACGCCAGGGTTGGTACACAAATGGACCGCCGTGGGGTGAGTTTGTGCAGTATGGAAGCTCCTTATCGGTTGCATCAGGGATGTGAAGAGAAAGTCGTGTCGTGCCTGTCGGGTGGTCCACTACGTAATAAGCCTTTTCGATGACAACAATCGTCACAATGTAGACCAAAGAGGAGAGCCGCAGCAGCGTCGAGAGGGCTCCCAGGAAGCGGTCCTGGATGACCACACGCTTCGAGGTGGTATACGACAGCAGCCGGTCGATGTCCCCACAGCGACGTTCAAAACTCTCGATAATCGGCATTTTTTTTTTTGTTGTTGTTGTTATATCATCATCACTCTTTTTTTTACCCTTTTTTGGGGAGAGGTGTATGGTAAATGGCAAGGTGTCTTTAGAAGAAACCTTCGCAGTCCCGAGTGGAAAGCCGAGCAATTAGCAATATTAATGTGCTCAGGGGGGGTGTGCGGCCTGCAAAGCTATGTGGAATATCTAGGGGGTTTTTTGCGTTAGTTTTGCGTTTACGCTGTTTATCGAGAAACTGAAACTCTCTCTTGGACTCTAGAAGTTAGGTTTATTTATCCCCCTATCCCCACCCCCACCCCCGAGACCCTCCACCCCTTCAAGCTGACGGGGCAGCGTCTCTGTAACCCTCCGGGTCGAATGTGTAGTCCGGGCACCGCGCGACACCACAGTCCTTCTCTTCGCAGAGGTCGAGGAGCATGGCAACGACCTTGGCTGCGGCGGGGCGGTCTGCAGGGTGAAGAGCGAGGCAGGCCTTCACAATGGTCACATACTGCGGCACACCGTCATCATCAAACTCAGGAAGCACACCCTTCAGAATCTGTCGTTTTTTTCATTTTTTTTGTTGAAAATTGGTCGTAATAGCGTAGCTAATACTAGAGCGTGCTCCACTATTATTTTTGATAAATTGTTGGAGCAGTGTAGTGACCTCGGTTGTGCAATCTCCACTTTCCAAAAGTTCACGAAAAGGCCTCAGATCTCGGGCCCTTACGCCCTGCGGGGGGGAAATAAAAAGAGGTCCTCGGTGCATACCTTGCTGCCCACCTTTTCGCCGTGGTTTTCCATCATCGCTGCTTTGCCTGACGGGAGCAACATCTGCAAGACCTGGCCTAGGAACCATATGTCGGTCTTGACCGTGCATGTGTCCCGCGCCACACCGGTGTCCTGCTTGGTGTTGCCGATGCCACAGTAGGCATAACCTTCGGGTGAGTTGACGAATTGGCAGTTGGCACGGCCGCCGTTGCAGCCAAAGCAGCGGCACTTCGAGAAGTTGCGTGCGTCTGTCTTCTGGATGGTATCGATGTCGATCATGACTGGCCCGTCCTCTGTGATGAAATACTGCCCTGGATGGTTGTCGTCATATGTAAACGGCCCATGTGGATGTTCATGCAAAAACTGATGAATGCAGGCAATCCTCACAGCCCACTTCAACCTTGTCCCCCACGGCAGCTGCTTTGCCCCCTTTGATGCCTTCCAATGTTTCAAGTCTTTTCCTAATAAGAACTTCTGGGGTTGCAAAATGCTGCCTCCATATTCGCACGCAGACAACGGGTAGTTGATGTACGGATGGCGCACACGAGAATGCAACGCAAAGAGAAAAAACCCGAAGAAGTTTTCGTACCACTTCTTTGTGAAGTGCTTCACCCCGGCTGCCACCCCGTTGTACATTCCACGGTACAATGCGGTCTTTCCACCTAACACTATTACCTTCTCCAACGAAAGCTCCATTGTTGTGCAGGATGGATAAGATGCTCTGCGTGCCAACAGCTCTCGTTCACTACTGCCACTTTGTGCACATGATGCTGCCAGAAGAGGGTGGAGCAGGCCTGATGGCGTCACTTCGCATTGCAGTGCATCCCACACATCACAGAGTGAGGCAGATTGCAGGGCGTAAGAACCTTTCTTCGTTTCGACCAGAACTTTGCTGCCGTGTGGATGTACTGCGTTGTGCATACCTTCTGTGACACAGAGTACAGTGTGTGACGCAGGTTGTGCCAGAAAAGTGGTTCCATACACAGTCCCCGCAGCCTTCTCTGCCGCAGAGAGGTAGCGCTCCTTCTTCGTCGCGGCGGTCATCTTTTTGATGTGATCGGACACCTTCTGCAGCAGGTCTGCAGGGCTCCGCTCTGTGAATACATCCTCCCCTTCCACCTTCCCCACAACCTTGATGATACCAGGCACCGCATTGCCTTGCAAAACGTCGTCAGAAGACTCGATAATTATCGCATCTTCGGCATCAATTTTGCACGATTTTGACCCAATTGGAGTGTCGCATTTTGCACGAGATTTTTTTTTGCGCGGAGCTGGCGTTTGTGTTTGTGTTGGCGTTGGGTGTGGAGTCCTAGAAGACCCTGGTAGTGTAACCCGAAGCTCCTGTTTCTCCTTCTCTCGCCATGCGTTTCTGTCCTTCAAAGCAAGATGTGAATACGTCTGGACCAGCAGTGCTGCGACCGACAGCAGCACAACCCCTTGGAAGGTACGTGTCACTCGTTTCCCCATGGTTGCGCTCTTTTGCAAGAAAAAAGAAGATATAGATCAGACGGACATCTGTTACGAACAAAAAAAAAACTAAAAGGGAAGGCGGCAGAAGAGGGGATAGTCCTGTGTAAGAGAGGTATGTGGAGGGTGGTGTTATTTGAGAGAAGTGAGCGGAGTCAAAGAAGAAGAACCTGGCTACCCACACAACCTGATTGTTATCAAACGACGTGGTTTCATGAACGAATGGTGTGTCACTTTCCGCTCACAAAGTATGCGTAACAACAATTTAATCCGCTTGCATTTGGGGGTCCCGATGTGAGGGGGAAAGAAGTTGAGGACAAAAAATGATCTATTTTTATACCCCATTTTTCTTTGATTTTTTTTTGCTTTTTTGAAAACTTGGTTGTATTAGTGCAGCCACCCGAGGATGAACTCTACTATGCTTTTTTTTTTTTTGGGGAGACAGGGTTGGGGAGGGAGTGGGAGGTGTACGGGGTGGTGGGTGCTAAAACAGACACGAACAACAAGGAACATGACTCTATAAGGGGGTTGGGTGTGTTGGGGAGGGGGGGAGAGAGGACGCGGGAGTGATTAAGGCAATGACAGGAGTCTTCTTGTTTAATTATTATTATTTTTTTATGCAAGAGAATCTGATTCTAAAGAACATTAGATCCATATACTTTCCGTTCATGAGAACAGAAAGCATGGGAGGGTGTAAGTCCATACACCTCCCCCCTTGATTCTAAAAAAGAAAAAGAAAAATGGACCTTCCCCGTCCCGACTAAGAGCAAAGCGTTAAAGGGGTGGGGGTGGGGGGGAAACACCTCGGAAGACAGGAAGCAAAATACATATAAAAAAAAATAAAGGACTGGGGACATAATCAGGGTCCCCTGCACCAGGGTGAGTGGTGACATATTGGTTTCTGCTGTATAGGTTTCTGTTATTCTCTCTCTCTCTCTCTCTCTCTCACTCACTAGCCCCCCTTTTTTTTGTGGTTGTCAAACCAATCAACGAAAGCGACGAGGTTATGTACAAAAAATAAAGAAAGAAAAAAGGGTTTTTTTTTTAGATGACCCCAAGCCTCTCGTTGCTTGGTCACCTTGGTCACAATTGTGTAGTGAAGAAGCGCAGAAACTCCGGAATCAAATCAAATCAAAAAAAAGAGAGAAGTTGAAAGTGCAAACGCCTCACCGTTCATCAGCGGACGCAGGCACTGCCAACCACCCAAATAAAAGGGAGAGAGAGAGAGAGAAGGCTTGTAAGATGAACTCACGTGGTTAGTCACCTAGAAAACAGAGAAAAAAATAAATTTTGAAAGATGAATGTGACCTCTTGTGCACACACATCTTCAAGAAGAAAAAACAAAAGGGGAAATAGCAACGTGAGCCACATAAACAGACAAGAACATTTTATTGTAGTTGAAACTGTTTAAGGCATAGGGCACAAAGGCGGGTGCATACGGGGAATCCCCTGGGGGTCCTCTGCCCGTTGACAAAAATAAGGGAGTGATGTCTGCAGGAAAAAAATAATACGATAATAAAAAGAGAGAGAAAAATCACTCCAGACCGTTCCTTAAAAGGCAACACTGATTTTCCCATGATAGCTGATTGTGTGTGGGAAAGACCGTGCATTTTGTTTTTTTTTGTATGCAAAAAAGAAATAAAGAAAAAAAGTTTGTAATAATATTATGAATCTGAGGCTCTCTGTGATAAACCACTTTGACAAAAAATGAACAAAAAAGGAGATATTGATTTTTTTTTTTTCTTTTGTATTGTATTCAAAGACCTGCTTCGCACGGGTCTTTCCAATCAATTGCGGGTTTGCGGGTTTGCGTGGGGATTATCCAAATACCCCCCGGGTGAAAAACAAGGAGGAAACCTTAACTAAACTTTGCAAGATGAACCCCTAAGCCTCTCAGTGCTTCGCCACCTTTGAGAACAGGAAAATTTTAAAAAAAAAAAAATGAATATTTTTGACGGCAGCAACAACCCCCTTTACTGGGAGGGTGTGCGATTAAAAGTATACGTATACTTTATTCGGAAAGAATTATTGTTTAAAAATTACAATCATGTAGACCGGATAAGCCCGTCTCAGCACAATACTTACAGGGGAGGTGTTTTTTTTGGAGGTGAGGATGGGGAAAGGGCTACAAGGGTATGCGGGGATTTGGGGGGGGTTTTTTTTTGAAAACTTTTTTTACCATTCCTTTTTTAGAGAACGGAGCATTGTACGGTCCTGGAAGCTCCAAGAAAATGGAGTCGGTGGGCTTAATAGGAAGTTGCCTTTCCTAAACGCACACAACTGGCAAAAAGGGGACACATATATCATTGAAATACCATTGCTTACCAATGGTACACTCCAATATTCCCCCTTTTTTGGGTTTTTTTTGTAGTTTCGACAATCACCTGTCCGAGGACGGGTTCTGTACACAAAGTCGCCCGAAGGCTAATGAATTTCAAAGGTACAGATGCAGATCATCCTCAAACCCAAAGAAATTACTTTTTTTTGGTTTTTCGTAATGAGTGAAGTAGAATAATAGAACGAAAAAGGTTTGATGATATCGCCCTACTCATTGCATCGCACAGTCGTAGTCACCTTCCAACGAAGTGAAGTTGATAATGCAAAAGGCCTCCATTACGCAAGCACTGCCGCGCTCTGTGGGGTTGCAGAACCCCTGCAGTGTTGCTTTGTAGGAACACTGTAAGCAAACCCGCAGGCACATTTTTTTTTTTTTCACTTGAAATACACAACCCCTCTCGTGACAGTGCACCAAAGTGGACTCCAAACCATGCAGTCCTACATCCATTTCACAGTGACACCCATGGACTACACTGTTCTACTCACTATTACCTTTCAAAAAAAAGAAAAGAAAAAAAGGCTACAGACACAACTATCCTGCACAATGGGAGAGAGAGAGAGGGAGAGGGAGAAGGGGGGATTTAAAAAAACAGAGGAAAGACATGAAGGCCGCAAAATATGGCGGGGAAAAAAAAAGCAATGGCGTTTTTGTTTGTTGTTGTTTTTTTTTTGAATTCTACCCATCCCCCCCGTTCCGTTTTCATCTTGATAAACGTTGCTGTATGGTAACAGTATGTGTGTGTTTTTTTTTTTTTTGCAAGCAGTTTCTTGAGATAGTTCCTTAAGGGTGGAAACATTGCCCCAGAAATGAGTTGTGTGTATGGTTTGCTTCGCGTAAACGTAAAGATAGGGACCGTACAAAAAAAAAGGTCTAGCTCAGAGGACAAACATAGCGAGGTGACTATGCGTCAATTTATCAAAAAAAAAAAAATATATCAAAAAAGGAATAGTTATTTGACGCAGACATCTCTGACTGACCCACTGTACGATGCCAGCGATCTGGATAAATCACAATAAAAAAGAAAGAAAAAAAAAATAGTCCAGAATACGGTCCACACTCACGTTTACGGTATATTTCTCTTTCGAAAAATTGTTGGAATAGTGTAGTTACTACCTATGCAAGCTCCACTGTCTCTTTTTTCCTCCCCTCACCCACTTAGCAGCAACCACCCCCATCAGGTTTTATGTGTACACAGGGTTGGATGCTGAAGGAGAGTGGGGGGGGGGGGTTTCTAATAGACCCTAGGGGACCAACACAGGCGGGTATGTCTTGATTAGATTACTTAATGTTTTGTTGAACATTTGGTCATTCATCAATATTTTTTTCTGAGGGTATGTTACCTTTCAAGGAGCACCCCCTCCCTCAGGTTCTCAGAAATCTTATGTTATTTCTACCCCCTATTGTTGGCCGCTACAAAATCAAGGACAGGCTAGAAAAAGGTGAGGGGAAGTGGGGAGGGAAGGAGGGAGGGGGAGAGGGAGAGGGGGGAGGGGGAGTTTTTTTCGTGTACAAGAGAGACGAAGATATCGTCCGCACGCGTCTAGCTTAATACAATTCTCACTCGTTCAAATTGGCATCCCCGAAGGGGGGACAATTTTTGCTTTTTTTTTTTTTTTGTATCGACAATCACTTCCCACCTATGGAAAGATAGGTTCTGACTCACCCAATACTACCTTAAAGGCAGGGGACACCTTTATTTTGGAAAACTAATCACTGCTTTTTTTGCAGGAGGCAAGAGGGAGATATGGCTAAGGGGGGGAAGGGGGAGGGAGAGGTGAAGGTGGGGCGTGAGGGGCAATAGTGAAGAGAGGAAAGGGTTAAAAAGGGTGAAGCAAAATTTGGGTGGTATTTTGCCGGGAAGGGAGGGAGATGGGGCGGAGGGATATTACAAAAAATAAAAAAAGGAAAGTTTTGGAAAAGTATTAAAATCTTTTTTTTTCTTTTAAAATACAGCTGGCAGGCTTACCCACCACCTCGGAAACAGGACCGCACCATGGTCCCCTTAGCAACAAACGTCGCTATTTTTTTTTTTGTTGTATTGACAATCACCTACCGAAGCAGGATCTGTACACAATGTCGCCCGAAGGCTTTGTACTTTTTTTTTGTTTCTTCTTCTTGTCGCACAATCCCCAGAAGTACCCTAGAGATGGGTCCTAGAAGGGTTTGGACTTAATATTGGGCGAAGCCTTTTTTTTTTGGTACGACAGAAGCTTTTTTGTTTGTATCGACAACAGCCTTCCTCAGAGGGTAGGGTTTCTGTTGTCAAAAATGACACCCGAAAGGGTGAGGAACACATAGATAGAGGGGAGAGACGTTGCGTAAAGTATTTCGACATATGCAATCAATAGATTGGTAGCATAGGTTATAGGGATCAACAAGAATGTTCCCAACAAAAGTGCAAAACACCTCAACAACCTCCATCCGACGGACGCAAGGGATTAGCAAAACACCCAACGAGAGCTCAAAAATTTAAAGAAAAAAAATTTATGAGATGAACCTAAGCTCTCTCGTTGCTTAGTTACCCCTTTAATAGCCGTAAAATTATTTCCTCAAGCCAAAATCCTTCTAGGAGCGGAGTTTTAAGAATGCCATAATTGACGTCTGGAAATAATTGCAGTGGAGGTATTTTAGCCGGGTTTCCCACACAAAAAATAATTACCGTGTAATTATAGGAAATAATTACACGGTAATTATTTTTTGTGTGGGAAACCCGGCTAAAAAAAAAATCGCGATTTTTTTTCTTTTTTTCTTTTGTGAACACCCCGGGTTTGATACCTGTACCGCAGGCATTCCTCTGAGTCTAACGATTGATAATCAGAGCTCGGTTTGTTGTCAAAGACATCTTCTACCATGCATTGAGGAGGGTAAGACAGTGGTCGCAGTTTGTACTTGATAGCATTACAACATTTAACTTCTCCACGGGGGTCTTGGGCCGTTCACTCGGTTATACCTTGACCAGCGGAAGAGGCCTTTTTGGTCTCTAGAATATCCGGTATTCCCGAACGGAGGCACACTTTGTGTGTTACTACGACCTGGCAACTTCCAGCAGTAGGTTAAGTAATGCTTTCTTGTAAATTGTTGGATCATTTATCTCCTCAGTGCATGAATGCCCCACGTGACTGGACACTTTTGTGTTTGTCAAGTGGACTGTCTGGTCACTTCTCAGTGACTGGCGGGTTGGCTGTGGTTGCCCTGTCACGACTTACCTGTGTACCTGTGTACCTGTGTACCTGTGTACCTGTGTACCTGTGTACCTGTGTACCTGGGTGACTGGGTACGTACCTGGGTAAATGTGACCAGGTGACCTGGTCAGACCTCTGACCAGCGCACCGTGACAGCACAGGCTGCCGAAAACGGATTTTGGCTTTCGGAAATAATTTTACGGCAATTAAATATCAAATTCCATGCAATTATTTCACAGAAAATTGCACTCGGAGGTGTATTTTTCACTCGTTTTGTTAATTGCACTCGCTGCGCTCGTGCAATTAACCACTCGTGAAAAAAACACCTCCTCGTAGCAATTATGGTGAAATAATTGCATAGTAATTAAATACTATTTAACAAAAACGAAGGAAACGACGTTATGATGCATAGGGGTGGTTTCCTTTTAGAAAAATAAATCACGCATAAATACTAAAAAAGGGTCGCAAAAAAGGGGAAATGGCTTTGAAGAACAGACCTACTAATTGGGGGATTTTACAGGAGTGGGAGGGGGAAAGGGTATTTGCGAGGGTTAAAAAAAAAAAAAACGAATAAAAGTGGTATCGTGAATAATAAAAAGGATAAGTTAAAAAGTGCAAACGCCCTCACTGTACACCGGACGCAGAGACACTACAACTCAAAAAAAAAAAAAAAAAAAAAAAAAAAAAAAAGGGGAATAGTCAGTTATGCCCTACCCTTTTTTTGAAATGGTCAGAGATACCCGAAAATAAGTTCAGATATTGGTCAGAGATGCCCCATTTTCAAAAATAGGGCATAACTGACCAATATCTGAACTTATTTTCGGGTATTTCGGGTATCTCTGACCATTTCTCAACTTATTTTCGGGCATGTCTGACCATATCGCCAACTTTTTTCGGGTACCCCAAAAAAGTTGGTTTTCGGGTATACCCAGATACCCAGATACCCAGATACCCAGATACCCAGATACCCAGATACCCAGATACCCAGATACCCAGATACCCAGATACCCAGATACCCAGGTACCCAGGTCCAGGAACAGGTACCCAGGAACAGGAAAAAAGTCGTGAAAGAGCAACCACAGCTCCACATGACAAACACAAAAGTGTCCAGTCACGTGGGGCATTCATGCACTGAGGAGATAATGTTCCAACAATTTACAAGAAAGATTACTTAACCTACTGCTGGAAATTGCCAGGTCGTAGTAACACACAAAGTGTGCCTCCGTTCGGGAAGACCGGATATTCTAGAGACCAGAAAGGCCTCAAGAATATCTTCCGGTAGTCAAGGTAGAACCGAGTGAACGGCCCAAGACCCCCGTGGAGAAGTTAAATGTTGTAATACTATCAGGTAGAAACTGCGACCACTGTCTTACCCTCCTCAATGCATGGTGGTTGATGTCTTCCACAACAAATTTCCTGTACCCAGGTACCCAGGTTCCCAGACCCACGCAGTACCACGTCGCAGTACTACGCAAAATTTACCACCAGACCCTGTCTTCGTGCACCTGAAGTACAACGCCGCAGACAGGCCAAACATGCGTTGGACTCAGAGGAATGCCCGCTGTGCAGGTATCATGAGAACCAACTCCCAGCAACAAGGGGTGCCTTTTGGCGGGCGTTGTTGAGGGTGTTTGGGGTGCAAAGTTTTCCACAATTTTGATGCGCGGGTACAGAAGTGTTATCTTGTTCTTTCATCTCTAGGAATGTAAATGTCAATCGCGTTTAACTACCACTAGGGCTTGTTCGGTGAACCCACGAGGGGTCGAAGGGGGTTGGTTATCCCGTATCTATCAAAGGTTGTGTCGACCAGGCGAAACCACTATGTTACGCTGTACGTTGTTAAATCCGAAGAAATAACACTTTAGCAGCCGCAGGAAGTTTGCTAAAAAGAGTGCCTCACGCTACACAAACCACCACCCGCGATTGACTTAGATGTTATAACAAAGAGAATTCAGAACAAAACAACACCCTGCCCCATACACACTAAATTGTCATGCTTCAAGAGCATGCCTGGGCCAAAATTACTTGACAAAAAAGGCAACAAGACCACCCACAAGGAGTGTGAAATGTGCACTGGTTTTCTGGGGGAACGCAATATTTTCTTGTGCCTCGTCCTCCGTAAGCAGAGGACAGACTTTCCGGAAGGTTTCCAAAGTAGAATTTCTTGCACTAGCTATGCTCCCTGGGTTAATGGCTATAGCAGTGACTGACAAAGTGTTCCCACCCCCAGGTCTTCGTCCACAAACAAATCTAGAATAGATTGATTTGGGTGAAGCCTTGTATTTTGAGTTGTTGAATGTCGGAGAGCGGCGCTCATCGCAATCACGGATGCAGTTCAGATTTCACGATCCTGTGATGAGTGTAAATGTGGGGTGTGATTAAGTATGGTGTACAAACGCAGTAGTCGGGAAGGGTGAGGTTAATGAAAAAAGTGGTAATAACTATGTATTTCCGCGAAATAAGGTAGCCTTTTTTCACGCTACAGAGAGTTTCCTGCTGCACTAATGGTTCCCAAGCGAAGCGAGGGACCATGTATAAGGGTTTGCGGGTTTGCGGGTTTGCGGGTATTTACCCCCACTAAAAGTAACTGTGTGTGGGGTAGAGGGGTGAAAATCATACCATGCTGCTTCAATACTGTCTCTGCTGTCGCATTCCCTCATGGTGGGTCACTCACCCACTGGGCAAAAAATCAAAGGGGGTACCCCCAAATAAGTGGGTACCCCAAATAAGTTCAGAGATACCCGAAAAAAGTTCAGATATACCCGAAAATAAGTTCAGATATAGTCAGTTATGCCCTATTTCTGGTTTTCGGGTATATCTGAACTTATTTTCGGGTATCTCTGACCATTTCAAAAAAAGGGTAGGGTATAACTGACTATTCCCCAAAAAAAAAATGTGATTTGAAATACAAAGCCCTCTCGTGAACAGTGTATCCTTCGTTGGTTGCTTCTCTTAGAGCATGTTTTTTTTTTGATACTCTGTTGGTTTCAGCGTAGCCGCTTTGATGCAGACAGTCTTCACTATCCATAAGTTATTTTTCTTTGAAAACTTGGTTGTATTAGTGTAGACACCCGAGGATGAACTCCACTATACAAAAACGCTGATAAGTAACCGTTGCTTTATTGGTGATACCTTCTAGGCACACTTTTCATCTTGTTGTTGTTTTCTTTTGACAAATTGTTGGAGTAGTGTAGTTGCCTCGGGTTGTAGCCAACAGTGTGTGTTGCCACAGTTGGTGCAATCTCCACTTTCTTTGTTTCAAAGCAAGAATTTGAAGGGGTATTTTTTTTTTAGTGAATTTCTCTACAAGATGAAGCAAAAAAACCCCGATAATACACACTGTTTTAAAAAAAGCAAAAAAAGGGGATATTCTCACGTGGTAGTGGGGGAAGAGAGAGGTGGGAAGAGAGGGGTGATCTGGAGTCGGGATACAACAAGCTGGCGTTTAACTGTTTATTTCTTTCATTTATGTGAAAACTTTTTTTACCATTCCTTTTTTTAGAGAACGGAGCATTGTACGGTCCTGGAAGCTCCAAGAAAATGGAGTCGGTGGGCTTAATAGGAAGTTGCCTTTCCTAAACGCACACAACTGGCAAAAAGGGGACACATATATCATTGAAATACCATTGCTTACCAATGGTACACTCCAATACTGTTGCCCCCATTTCTTTTTTTTTTTTCTTTTCGACAGATTTTTTTTTTTGATTATTGGTCAGAGCATGCCGCCAAAGAATGACGGCACTGACCTTTTTTTTTTTACCCCCCACCCCCACCCCGGCCCCCTGCCCCAACAAAGAAACCAAAATGAGTTTGCAAAACATCTTTTGTTTTCCTCGATAAATTGTCGAAACAGTGGAATATAGAATTGTGGTATCCACCACCCTTCGCAAAACGCCATCTATCTCAACAAGTGAGGGCATTTTTTTTTCTTATTTTGATAAATTGTTGGAGTAGTGTAGTTTGCCTCGGTAGTGTTGCCACAGTTGGTGCAATCTCCACTGTTATTGTTTGCGCAGAATTGAGAATTGCCTGCTATGGCAATCACGTCTGCAAAAATGACAACAACGCAAGACAAGTTTGAACCCAAGCCTCTCTGTGTTTTGTCATCCGAAAAGAAAAAGGAAAAGTTGGGTACAGATGATCCTGAGCCTCTCATCTGCTTGATCACCTTTTTTGAAAAAAAATAGAACTAAAAACTTGAGATGTTCGTGCCAAACGGATGCATCTTGGACAGAAAAATAAAAAGGATTAAAACGAAGACGGTGCTAAAAAAAAAGGCTGAATCCTATCAAAAAGAGAACAACTTTGGACTGTTGTCATGGTGGACACCATGCAACACACTGTTACTTTTCGGTGCAAACACCCGATGACGTACATCTTAATGTGGCATCGATTGTCGGCAGTTTGTGTTTTTTTAAACGGGAGGATGGCTTGAGTTTCTTTGGCACTATCGTTGCAAAAAATAAAAGAAAAGTTTATAAGATGACCCTAAGCCTCTCGTGCTTAGTCACCTTCATATAATAACAACCCCGTCCAAGGGCTTTCCCTAAATCACACAGAGATTTTCAAAATCTGTCTTGTCAGAGGGGGGTTTGAAAATTGCCCCCAGACCCCAGATTTAGGGAAAGCCCTGACCCCCGTTTTTTTAGCGTCATTCTTTCTAGTTAGACTTTTTTTACCCTCCGCTTTCATTGCTGCAAGGACTGAGTGACAAAAAAAAATGTTTTTTTTTTGAAAGAAAAATTATGCTTCTTTTTAGTTTTGTTTGAATATCACAAAAAAATGGGTTTTACTGGGGGGCGAAAAAGAGAGAAATTTCCCCCCAAAAAAAATGGCTCGTCTGTAAGCCTATTTGGAGAGACCATATCTCTTATTCACCCCCCCCCCCTGCAGTAACGAGGGGGGGAATCTCAAGAAAGATGTTTGTAAGATATTCCACCCTCGTTGTGCAACCTAAAAAAAAGGGGGGGAGAAGGAAACAATTGTGTTTCTTATGGGATCCCTCAAAAAAAGTTGGGAAATGGGGCCACCCAACCTTCTTCATGGCGTAACCAACCTTCATAAGGTGCAACAACGGTAGATGAACTGTGTATGGGGGAGAAATGAAGTTTTCCCCCCTATTTCCCTTTTTGCTTCTGAACACAGAGTCGAAAAAAAAGGGCCCTTTTTAAGGGGATCGCTGTACCTACCGTACCATGGGGGGAAGAGGGGTGCGGGTATTATAACAAAAGAAGTGGCGCTATGAACACAGGCACCTTAGACAGATCAGATTACGATGCCAGAAAAAGAAGAAGTGCGACCCTGCCAAGCCTAAGCTCTCTATTCTCTCCTTGGCTATGCTTTTCTTCAAAAAAAAAAAATAAATAAATCAGCGCACACTGGGTGGGGAGGAAACTTAGGGAACCAGAGGGAAACGTCTCAACATAAAACTCATTCACATTCTTTATAAAAAAAATTTTTTTTTGAACTACTTTACGCTAACCTGCCATTGTGGTCTTCACCTTAACCTAGCAATCCAACACTTGAGATGCGATTTTTGATGCCATTGTTGCGGTTTCTTTTTCAGCAGACTTCACTGGGGTGCCCATTGGGGTGCCGAGGACTGTTCCCCCCATGCTCATGCTCATGCTCCCCAGGCCCACACCTCCCCCGCCCCCTACCCCTTGGCTCAAGGGAAGCGGGATCTGCTCTGTCAGGGGTGGCATCATAGCAGCCTTGGATGCCCAGTCGGGTGTGGCCCTACTGCCCCCCGTGTTGGTGATGAGGGGCACACCGAGTGGTACGCCTTCTGCTGCTGGCATCGGGTAGTATGAGGATGACGGCAGCACCCTGGTTGCTGGGGCAGCCGCAGCGGTACCGAGGGAGGGCAGACGCGGGTCGATGTTCTGCAGGGTGTCGCTTAGACCGAGGTGCTTTGCGACAACCGGGCGCGTCTTGACCTCCCCTTGCAGCACCTCAACCAAACACGCTGCGAGCGTCGACGGCGACGTTCTCGCTAGACGCTCGACCTTCGCAGTGACCGCAGCAAGCTGCGCTGTGGTGAGACGCTGCTCGAGGGCGGTATGCTTCTTCGAGAAGTCGCACATCCCAGACACGAGAGGGTGCGGCGATACCGTACCAGCCGACATAACGGAGGACCCGGTCCGTGCACCTTGCGGAGTGTCGCGAGGATCGGTGTCCATCATCTCCGCGCTTGAGCAGCTCCCAGCAGGGGTAGTGTCGCCACGTGTCCGTGTGCGCTCACATTGCACACCATGAATGCTCCAATGTTTCTGCTGGCAATCCCGTCCACAATAATACACAAGAAGGCAAGGACACTGTTGGACCTGTCCACCAGCCCCACAGCGTGTGCAGAGTTTGTCAGAGTGTGCCATAGTGGAGGTTGTATGGGGAGAAAAGGGGAGAGGGGTTTTAACAAAGGAAAGAAAAGAGGATAGCTTTTTTGCTTCAAGAGATGTTGATTTTTAAGGTATTTGTGTAGGTGTTCTTGTTTGGTGTTTTGTGGATGTTGGGTTTTTGGAGGGGGCTTTGGGATAAAAGAATGGGGAGAGAGAGGAGGTCGTTTTGTTGTGGCAATGGAAAGAGAATAAGAAGGGTTTGTAAACTGACTCAATGTAGCCTGTTTGTGTGTTGAGTCCTAACAAAAGACACCATGAAAAATCAAAAAAAATAAAGGAAGGGCAAGGTCCTTGTACTAACTACCCACCCTAAGTCAGTGCTGTAAGAATACGCTTACGGATACGTAAGAATACGTATTCTGGAGCGTATTCTTACGGAATACGCCCCAGAATACGTAAGAATACGCTTACGGATACGTATTCTTACAGCAGTGGGCCTAAGTGGGGGTAATTAGGGTCTGTACTCAATGTTGGCCGAAGCCTTCATGGGTTCTTTCTTCGTGAAGAGGATAGGAAAAAAAGAGAAAAAAAAGACAGAAAAAGGGCAAAAATTTGCAAGAAAAAGAGAGAAAATACAAGTTGGTTTTGTGCCGGAAAAACACTATCAAAAAAAAAAACCCTAGTCAAAGAGCTTCAACGCAAAAAAAGAGAAAAATGTACACCAAACTGTAAAAAAAATTGTACCTGATGTGTTCTACAACGTGCAGTACCAATAAAGGTTATGTACACAGAGTTAAAGGGCAAATGGTCTTCCAGGCTTAAAGGGATAGCTGATCAGATCACCCCTCACCCCGCCTCTCATTATCCTCCCTTTTTACCTCTCCCTTTCACCTTTGATAGCAGAAACGAACCCATTTGACCCCGCTGGAAAGCGTTGTTCGGGGCAGCTATCTCTTCCCCTCCTCCCCCCCTTCCTTCCTTCAGGCATAGCAATGCCAAAGAGAAAAAAATCCTCCGTTTCAAACACACCTCTTGGGGCCATATTCTGCAAGAATTACCCCCCCCTATTAATCAAACACACCACACAACCACTCCCCCTCCTCCTCCTCCTCCCTCCACTACCGATCTACGTCCCCTCTGAGAAACCATTCTATAAAGCTGCGGGTTTTGACAGAGAGAGGGATGAAGGGTGCGGGCATGCGATAGACGGCAAGCACACAGAGGTCGACTTGGAACTCTGCGTAGGATTTGAAGACTTCTGTGGAGAGGTGTGCTGTGGCCTTCATGCGGATGAAGACCTGCTGCATGGTGTAGTGCGAGAGACTCTCATCCGCCACTTTGTAGTCATCCAGCATCTTCTTGAACCCCTTCCAATCCAACCCATTCTTGTTCCCATACGAATACTTTTGATACGCACCAAACAACCCCTGCCTCGCCGCCTTCAGCTCTGCCTGCGTTTCCGCCTCAAAAACCTGCTTCCTAAACGCCTCTGAACACACAAACGACGCGCTCGGCTGCACATTCGTCTCCATCATCGACGCAAAGCTTTGATACAACCTTTTCCCATCTCTTCTTTGCGCCGCATAATTCAGCAGATGTTCCACAAAATCGACCGGCATGAGGTGCACACTGCCTTCCTTTTCGTCACCCGCAGACTTCATTGGAGAAGAAACCGAGGACTTCCTACGTGGTGTCACCACCGTACCACGACGGGGTTTTTTGCGGTTCCCTTCGAGATTGCAGTCCTGCAGAAACGCATCAAGCTCCTCCTTGCTGAGCACCGTGTCCATCGCCTTATGGTCCGAAGAAGCATAGTACCGATAGATGTCCATCAAACGAGCCTTCGACGATTCCAGCACGTCACGTAGGTACACTTCGTCCTGCTCCTCCATCAGCACCTTAGGCTTGATGCGTTCCACAGCTTCGTTCATAACTGCCCGCGACGAGGCCTGGTCATCATCAGACACGCTGAGCTCCCGGAGCAGGCCCAATTCGAGGCGTCGTTGCTCCACCCGCCTGCTCCGTTCCTCTCCGTCCTCTCGGTGCTGTTTGACGACAATGTCCCATAGAAAGCTTTGCACCAGTCGAACACAGATTTTCGTCTTTTCTGCCTGAAAACGAAGCGCTTTCGACACATTCTCGACAATCTCATTGAAAACCGGCGGAGGTGCAGTAGCCTTCTTCTCCTCATCAACCTGCTTCATATGAGCAGACGAGCACCGCCTCATGGATAGCTTATGCTGCAACAGCTGGTTCTGCCCTCCTTCAAAGTTGACCACACGCTGCATCAGCAGCAACAACACCACAGCACGGTTAACGGTGTTCGGAACGGCCGCAGTTTCCCTCTGTGTTGTGCCTAGCATGTCGTACAGCTCCTGGCTCCCCACACCAAGATGCAGGTCGATGTGTGGAAGTGTTGGCATGTCCCCAGGGAAAGAAGAATCGCAGGGGACAAGGGTGTTCGATTCTGGTTGTGGTTCTGGTGCCAGTGGGGGTGAAGAAGGTGAGGTTGTGGGTGTGTCGGCGAAGGTTGCAGTGCGTTGGCGTTTGGGTGCTTGGTCGTCGTTGGTATCGCCTTCTTCGGGTTCTGGTGTGTTGCTGTTGCGACCGTCGGTGGTGTCTTTGGCGTCTTTGTTTTCTGTGATTTTATCAAAGTTTGGTGCAATGGACTTCATGATGTCGTTCTGCGAATCTAAAAGAGTTTTGAGTCGGTCGACATCGTTTTGATAGACGCTTTCGTAGATAACCCTATGCAGGTCTGCTACTTCGTCAGGTGGTTTGGTTGCAGGGAGCATGTCGCGTACGACGCTGGTCGTCTCTTTGATGCGTTGTTCGGTGAGTTCGATGAGTTGGTTCTGCTCGGAGATCTGTATGGACAGCTTCTCCCTGTCTGCACAGAACTTCTCATCCTCGAGCTGCCGCTGTGATACCAGAAGCTTGACCTGTGCGTCCTTCTCGCCTGCCTCCTTCTGCGCTTCCTGCAGCTTCCACAGACCGTCCCATTGCTCCTTATTGTCGCCCCTCGCCTCGATATCAATGATGCTTCTCCTAGCCTGCCGGAGCGTGCCACGTAGGTCGTCTCTCTCATGCGCCACTTTGCGAAGGATCTTCGAAAACTTCGTCACCTCACGCCACTTCTCAAACACCCATTCCAGATACGCCTTTTGCCACAGATCTACCGTTCTCGACACCGCCCGCCCATTTGTGTTGACCCGCGGTGCCGGCGCCACCACCGCAGTCGGGTCGACCTTTCTAACCTGCTCCTCTCTGTGCAGCGCTTCCTCACCTTTGCGATAAAACTGCACCCTCTTATCTACCGGAGTTCCAGGCCTTTCGGGGCACTGTTTCAAACGGAGGGCCAGAAACAGATGTGTCCGCACCTTTTGCAATGCTCCGTCCAACCCTGGGAGCGCTCCGTCCAGATAGGAGAACAACAGATCCATGCAGGCTAGCACCTCCGGTAGACAGGAACGGCGTTGCTGGCTGTTTGAAGCACGCTTTTTGTGTTTTCTGCCTTGAGACTGCGTTTGGGCGAGCGCGGGGAGGTCGAGGGTACTGTATATAGCACGGCTGAGATCTGGGGCTTCTGCTGCGTGGCGGTGAAGCAGCTCTAGCTTATCTGCTACAGCAGCCCATTTTTCATCGAGAGAGCTAGGCCCTTCTGGGGCAGACACAGCAGTCTCCTGTGAGAGCAGTTTGTTAAGCGAGACCTGCAAGGCGTTGAAGCCGTTCATCTCGTCCATTTCCTCCTGTCTCTGTTGCAGCCTTTGAGAGTCGTACACCGGAGGCAAAGCAGGCGACCCCGCATGGCAGCTCTTCACCGGGGGAGACTTCATATTCGCAAGCTGAGTCCGCCTGCCGTTCACACTCTTCACATGGTCGGGGATGTTCGGCAGCACCCTGCTCTTACTGCTAAACCCAGGCATCGACGCAAGGAACCCCAATGGTGGCGACACTCCATGGTCTTTCCCCATCATCTTGTGGGTTTTCCCTAAGGTTGGTGAGGATAGGAAAAGGGGGTAGGGTGAAGATTTGGGGGGACGTTGTATCTTGACACATTTATTTCGGGGAAAAAAATGTCAAAACACCAAGAGTTGTTGTGGGTCTAGGCAAGAGTTATCTGGATACATCCAGGACTTTATGTGCTGTGTCCATTCTTATGATCTTGCCGTGATGTGGAGTCTTTGTTTTGTTGTATATCGACCATACCCACCCCCCCACATTTAGCCGACTAGCGAACTAATTATGAGGATGGCACCACGTGTACACCATCGTTAGCGAAACACCAGAAGGCATCTTCGACCGCCACCTTACACCTTCTGGTATAAAGATCTGTACTCAATGTCGGTCGAAGCCTTTTGTACTACAGTTGGATAATATTGATGACCAAAAAAGTCACCAATTGCAAGAAAAAACCCCCAAAAATCCGCCAATATTATTTGGTCGACAAGATATTTGTCCAACTGTACGGAAGATATCAGCGCCTTTTTTTTCCGGATATGGGTAGACTGAGAATGTACTAAATTGGAGAAGGGGAAAAAAATTGGTTGGGGAAGGGGGTGCTGAGGGTTTAGTTTCGTTTCCGTTAGGGTTCCGCTGTGTAGCGAGGTCGGGGAGGATGCTGCTACAGAGCACAAAAAGAAAGGGGCAGAAGAAAGGGGACTGAGAGGGTAATACTAAGATGGATGTGTTTGGTTATTTGTTTGCTTTATTATTTTTTTCCCTTGTGTGGGTATCGTATCGTACAGAAAAGAGTAAAAAGGAAAAAAAAAAGAAATTGAGATGAACCTAAGCCCCCACTTAGTCTCAAAAAAATTGAAAAAATAAGGGACGCATAACAAACAAAAAAGCACGGCCCAATTTTTCTTCCCTAGAATGTGTAGAAGACTCCCCTCCCCTCCCAAAAAAAATCTACGGATACACAGCTGGGTGTGTTTGTGTGTGGTGTTAAGAAGTGTGGTTCCACCTCACATTTTTTGTTACAAAAAAACAATGGTCACCCCCCCACCACCACCACCACCACCACCACCACCACCACCACCACCACCACCACCACCACCACCACCACCCCCCCACCCCACAATGGAGAATACAACCCCTCAAAAAAAGAATTCCACTATGGGAATTGACCAATGTAAACCCCCCTTTTGCTCATATGCGTTCTACAAGAGATGGCACATCATTTTCATTTTCATTTTTCCATTTCGAAAAATTTCGTCACCGCCTCCCAAATGCGGGTGTAGGGAGGGTGCCTATTGGGCGTCGTTTTGTGGCGAAGGGGGACATCGAGGCGGAGGCGACACGACGTAGTGAGATGGGCGTGCTTGGGGATGGGTACACGAGGACACGGGGTGGAGGTGAACGTGACCGTAGGTCCCCCGCCAGCGCTGTGGGTCGAGGTGGTGTACGTGAACGCCCGCTCCCGGCGTGTCCGATCCCTAACCCCAACCCCCCTGAGCTTCCTGACCCCCGCTTTTCGGACCCTCGCTTTGGCGTTTTGGCCCCGCTGTCCAGCAGCCGAGGCGGCGAGCTTGTCCGCACCCCATTCGTCGTCTCCACCACCGGAGACCCCCCAGAATGCTTTCTCGGAGTCCGCGGTGCGCCCGACCGTTTCAAAATAACGTTCTCCTGTTGAAGCTTTTCGATGCGGGTAGCCTGCTGCATCATGTACTCCGCTGCTGCGTCACGCTCGGGACGCTTCACTTTTGTCACCTTTGGGCGAGAATTTCGTCTCAATGTATTGACCTGGTGTCGCAAGGACAACATCCTGCGCGCAGTGCATCCACGGGCGATGCGTTTAAGAGTGTCTGCTGCGGTGCTCTCGGGTGTGCTGTGCGAGGTCTGTGTCGTGCCCCGCTCTGCCTCCGCAGGGTCCAGGTACACGCTGTCCTCGCGAACAAGCTGTGTAATGCGTTCGATACTCCGGTACGTATCGTCCAGGGGCGCGGTATCGCCCGTACCAAGCATCTCACGCACAATGGTCTTAAGACGGCGTACTGCCAGCTCTGCCTTCTCGGTGTTGGGGTCGGGGTCGTACATTGTGTAATGTGTGTCTGGAAGCGGGGTAAGGGGGGTTCAAATGCAGGCACCTCCGACCCACGATGCTAGCCCTGGATGAAAGCACAAAAGAAAGAGGGTGGGAAAAAAAAGGTGTGATATGAAACCCTGCCTTGTCATGTCCCAAAAAGGATAGAATGATGCAGTTAGATCACACTGGTCGCGCAGCATCAGCTTCATCCGGATTTTGCAGAAGGAAAAAAAGGAAACATAAGCTTTGAGGCGAGCAATTCCACCTTTGCCTCAGGACCGACTGACCCACGTCCAAATGCTGTTGATACGGAAACCTACGCCTTCCCCATCTCCCGGAGATATGAAAATTGGAGGGAAAAAAAGGGTGCGTATTTTTTGAACTGTTTTTTTATTTTTTCACCCCCCCTACGTTTCAAAACATACAAAATAAAACGAAGGGGAAGGGGGAAGGGGGAAGGAGGAAGATGGGGGAGAAAAATCGTTCCGTTTGCTTTTTGTAAAAAGAAAAAGCGTCAGCAAAATAACCACGGCGGCACAAAGAAGAAACCTACATAGAGGGGAGAAGGGGGGGGAGGAGGAGGGGGGTAAGAGGGAAAGACACACTGCGGCACGGGTTGGGTTTTGAATCGTTGTTGTTGTTGTTTTTTTAAAAAATTTCTTTTTTTTTGAAAAGAAAAGAGCGGGAAAGCGACCTGCTGTGAGGGACAGGGCTTCCACCTCTCTCGTGGCGTGAAGAATTTAAAAAAAAAAATCAAAAAAAAACCAAAAACCAAAAACCCAAACGAAACAAAAACCCGGGTGGTGCTCGCATAAAAGGGGGGCTTTTTTTAGTAAGATAAAACCAAAGCCTCCCGTTGCTTTAGGCACCTTGAAAAGGGGGGAAAAAAACTGTGTGTCTCTTCACCTCAAAAATCCCTCTAGTTGAACGCCGTCTATACCAATGAAAATGAAAGCTACATTTTAATTGCTCTTTTTTTCCAGCAATGTGCTTCGTTTTTTTTGTTGTGTCAACAATCACTTAAGGACCCACTTTTGGAACCTTTGTTGTCTTTGTATTTATAACTTGCATTTTTTTTTCTCGCACCAAAAAAAAAACTAAACAGAAGCGACGAAGAAAGAGTGTGTCCACCACCCCAATCCAAAAAAATAAAACTTGAAAGATGGACGAGCCAACCAGGTGCACACATCTATCAATCTTTGTAAAAAATATGTAAAACTTGGTATGTTTTTTGTTTTTGAAGCGAATCCTCTAAATCAGGGGGCTTTTTTTACCCTATTTTGAACCGAAGAACATTTTTTTGGGGAAATTACAAAAAAGAGAAGATTTTTTGTTTTTTTCCAATACTTCTTTTCCCCGATGGTGCTGAAAGATCGGCCGAGATGAACCACACACGAACACCCTCTTCCCCCCCTGCCCCATTTCCCCTTCCACTTTTTTTTTAAAAAATAGTCAGCATCAATGCAGATGAAGCACTTCAACTGAACACCCTACTACGGTGTCGTCTAATCCTCCTCCTCCTGTGCGGCAGTGGCAGCAGCCTCCTCAGCCTCCTTGGCTGCCTCCGACCTGTTGGGTGTGGTGTTAAGATATTTAGATATTTCAGATTATAAAGCTGTGATGATGCTGTGGTTCACCGTGAAAGAAAATGAAGTCGGCAAGGTCTTGAGTGCTTGGTATGTGGTACCTTTGAAAAAAAAATGGTACAACTATTTTTAGGTTATCGTGGGTGCATACTGTCTCCGTCTCTCCTGGATCTTCGCGATGACCGCCTTCTCCTGCTCCCTCTGCTTCTCCTCCTGCTCCTTCTCCTCCTCAAGCTGCTTCTGGAGGATGGCCTTGCGCTTTGCCATCTTCTCCTTGACGACGTCGTTCATCGACTGGTTTGCACGCCATGCCGCCGTTTTCGAGGGCTGTTGTTGTTGTTGTTTTTTGTTATTTTGTACCGACCATCCACTTTATACGGTATCTTTCTTGAAAACTTGGTTGGAGTAGTGTAGACAAGACGAGCTCCACTATTTTTGATAATCTGTTTAGTGTACCCTATTCTGACCAGCCATCATCTTCGCTCAGAACGAACGAGTAGAATACGACGATCATCGAAAGTCAAAAAAAAAGGGGGGTAAATAAATTAAATAATAGCATACCCCCTGCACCTCGGGCTTTCTGGTCTCCTCTTCTGCCTGGCGTTCTCTTGCGAGGCGTGCGGCCTGGACCCGCCCTCTGCGTTCCAGCATGTCGACCTCCTTCTGGTGGTTCTGCTCGATGCGTTCGTCACGGCTCTCGATCTCCTCCCTTTCGAGCTCGTCCCAGATGGCGTCCTCACGTGGTGGGAGGTCGTGGGTCTTGATGTTGTCGTCGGAGTAGCTCTCTGCGTTGCCACGGGAGGTGCGCTTGTTGTACATCTGGTCCATCACCGCACGCCATGCTGCGAAGGAGAAGTGGCTGGTTCCAACCTCGTCTGTGTCGTTGTCCGCACAGTACTGCCAGATCTCGTTGATATCCTGCTCCGTCACGGGCTCGCAGATGCTCTTTGCGACTTCCTTCAGATCGTCCTTGGAGATCTCTCCACTCCCGCTCGGGTTGAACGCCTGGAACGCTGCCAGCACCTCGCGTGGGCCCTCCGCCTCCTTCTGCTGGTGCTGCATCATCTTCCAGAACTCCTCGAAGTCAACCTTCTTGTCGCCGTCCTCGTCAAACTTTGCAACAATCTCATCCTCATCGACCTTGATGCCCAGACCCTTGAAGACCATCTTGATCTCATCGGGGGTTATGAAGCCGCTCCTAGGGTGTGTGGTGTGTAGATATTTATGACATGGGGAGTCCAGGGGGTGGGGAAAAAAAATAGGATTTGGGGACGTCCTAAGTTGTCACAAAATGGTAAAAATGGTAGGGCGGTCCATGTACCGCTCTAACACTCTATAGGCTCAAGAGAAAAAAAAAAAATCGCTTGAAAAATCTCTGGTTGTGACCCGACAATCCATTTTCGAAAAATGGGGTGGTTGTGGTGGTGGTGTTGTTCACATACATGTCATTGTCAAAGAGTTCGAATGCCTCCTGCACCTGTGCCTTGCTGAGCGGCATTGTTTTGCTTTTTTTGGGGGGTTTTTTTTTCTTCTGTATTGTATTTTGAGTTACAGTGGTCCAAACAACTTGACGGCCAAATACGCGAATGTGTGGCTTTTTGGAGGCAATTTGGCGCCTTTTTTTTGGACGACCAAACATATTTTTTGCACTACCGTAACTTGACATCCTCCATACCTTCTGAGAGGCGAACAGAACAGGGGAGGGAGCCTTAACAAGACTTGCGTGGAAAGGAGAGAAGAGGGAAGGGGAACCGAACCACCTTTTTTTTGTGTAAAAAGACGTCTCTCGAAAAAAGAAGCCTTTTCATTCTCTATAGTAACTTCACAAAACAACAACAACTAACAAGCAATTTGGTAGTCCAAGAAACATCTGTCTTGCACTACTGTAATTCAGAAACAACATAGGGGGTGAGAGAGAAGGGAGAATACCAACACCCCGCCCCTCCTCTATTTCCCCTCGTCGGAAGCAAACCCGACGAAATACAACAATATTTTCAACACATTTTTTACATCCCCCATTTTTCTCTCTTTTTTCGTTCTTTCCAAATTACAGAATGGGGGGTAGATGTTTTTTTTTTTCCAACAACGTTTTACACATTTTACGAAACTAATAATCATTTCAACAAAACCCCCCCCTCTCATCGCCCACCATGATACTGCGAGAGTCTGTCGGTGTTTCCATCTAATATCCTTGCATCATTGAGTCGCGACAGCACTTCTGGCCTTAGTCCGTATGAGTCATAATTTGCCAATGGGGTATCCAGCTGTCTTGGCGACCCTGGCACATGCCCAGCTGCAACATGGTTCAATGCCACACGCCCTTCTGCGTGACGCATCGCACGAAGGAAACTCTGCGCGTCTGCCTCCGCTGCCTGCACATCACCTACATAACGCCGAACCTGGTCCATTACGGGCATCTCCGGGTCATAACCACCACCACCACCACCTCCATCATAACCACCCACCAGACCACCACCACCCACCCCCACCTCCGGCAACGGTGGTGGCGGCGCCAACCTCATAGGCGACGACGCTGGGGAATACCTCTGCACCCCAGGGCTTCCCCTCGGGTACGGATGCTCTAGTGTGTTGTACGGGTATACAGTGTCGCGGTCGATGCCGCGGAGGGGGCTGAGCTCCTCGCCTGCGTGGACGAGGGCTTCCCAGAGGCGGGTGCGGTCGGTGTCTTCGTTGGGGACGAGCTCGACGTCTTCGCCTGCTTCGACGCGGTGCATGTATTCTTCGAAGTCGGCTACACGGCGGCGGTTGCGGGTGAGGTGTGCTGCAGGGCTGTGTGCAGAGAGGTCTGCGCCGTCGGTAGTAAGCGGTGCCGCAACGTCGCTGTAGCGCTGCAACGTGTTGCGCAGCTGCTGCTGGTGTTCCGCCATGTCCGCCAGCACACTGTCCGCAGAAGCCCCCGCCCCAAACCGGTTCGCCTCAATGCGGTCGGCCTCCGCCTTCCACACCTGGTGGAGTGCGTGGATCTTTGCGTTGCGTCTTTTGATACGTTGTGCGCGAGCCTCCTTCGCGTCGTCTATGATCTTCATGACAGGGGCAATCGCAGCGAGACACTGAAGGAGAGGGGGGTATTAAAAAGAGACGTTGAAATGTGCAAAAATTTGGAAAAATTTGGAAAAAATCACAACAAACCCAAAAAGAGGCTAAAAAGAATGCGGTGATGAACATACCTCGTTACGCATTTCAGTCTCCTGTATTTCGAGAACACTGCGTCTGTCGTTCTCTTTGCATTCAAGCTGGTATTGCTCATCGAGGTGCATGCGTGCCGCCTCCTCCGCGCCTTGCACACCAAGCAGCCGCCAGAGGCGGTGATTGGTACGTACGTTGTCACGACGTTCCTTTTCAATCATCTTACGGCAGGCTGGCTCTGTGCACACACCCTTCAACGACACAGGCTCTTCTATGCGATGCAGCGTCTCAGCATAGAACGTCTGCAGCAATGCGCTGAACTGTTTATCCTCTGTGTCCTTATTGCTCTCACGCCAAATGAACTCAAAGAGCTCTTCCTCCTTTAGCCGCGCCTCTGTGTAGTCTATCACAAACAAACGGTTGAACGCTTGCCGCTTTCTCAGCTCTTCTTTCAAGATGACGTTACGGTTGTACGGTTCTGACCATTCACATATGTTTTCTTCTAGAACGGTTGCTTCTTTTGAAAAGAATTCTTCCAAAGCACCGGACAGCCCTGAGCGTGTACAGATGGTAGGTGGACCTCCGAGGACTTCGTCTGTTACGTCTTCTGCTAATCCCCATTTTGGTGTTTTGGACTGTCCGTACCACCATTCCTCTTCGATCTCTCTGCGGAGACGCGCTTCGAGGTCGTCTATCTCTGCAAACATAAGATCAACCTTTTGCTGGGCAAGGCTGTTCTCTAGGGCGTCCCATGCGTCTTCCTCTTCGATGTTGAGCATGAAGCGGGCTTCTTCTTCTGCTCGGGTGACGACTCCCATGATTTCGGCAAGCATGCCTCCGACGCCTTCGTGGTGGGCCTGCATGAGCGTGCGGTACTCTTCGTCTTCTTCCTGGAGGATGGCGTCTGTGGCCTCCTTGAGAGAGGCTTCGAAGGGCTCGAGGAGTGTTTTCATTTGCTCCAAGAGGGCGGCCCGTTGTGCTTCTCGTTCTTGACGTTCTGCGACGCTGCGGGAGAGCCAGTCGCGGAGTTCAGATTGGATGAGAATGGCCCCTTGGATCCATGCGCGTCGTCGTCGTTCCTTCTGGCTTACGACGCTGAGGCCTGCGGCAACGAGGCGTTTGACGTGAATAGAAAGTGCCTTCTCGCGAACCGCCTCAAGCTGTTGATTTGCCTCATTCTTCAAAAACATTTTGGTCTTCCCACACTGCGCCTTCTTCGGCTCGACCCCTGCCTTTTCAATCAGCTTTCTGCAATAGTCTTGCAACGTCTTTAGATCTGCCTCCGCAGATGGCGCATCACCTAGAATACATTTAAACCGCGCAATAAACTTCGGGTAGGTAGGGCGAACAGGAAACCCTGCCTTACGGATTTTCACTGTACCAAGAACACCTGAGGATTCAAGCTGGGTCATGGTCTGAATACCGTGGACCATAAGAGGCTTCTTAGCAGGGTGCGGCTTCACGCAACGAATCCAATGAGGGTCTGTAGAGTTGATGAGATTCATTAATTCCACTAACTGCTGTTTGAAGAACCCCCCGGTTGTGATGTTCTTCGCATTTTCATCAGGTTCATCGATAAGAATGGAGATGAGAGGGACACCTGAAGAGCGCATCAAAAGCTTCATGTCAGGTTTGAGTGTATCTCTGTTTTTCTCTAGCCAGTTCTCGACGGTGTAGTTGACGGACGCTGCATAGTGGTGTATGATGAAGGAGTCCTTCGCAAGCTTCTTCTGTGCAAAGAAGGTGTTCGAAGAGTGTGTGTCAATGACCTTCCCGAGGAAGCCTTCGTTCGTTCCTGCCTGACCAAGAGAGCATTCGTCGTCAAGCATAGAGAAGATACCCGACTTTGCAGTCATCATGAGCAGACATGGCATGTTGTCGGGGCATTTCACCTCCTTCACGTCAACGCCTTCTGCACGGCATTCATCCATGTCTTTGGTGAAGATGAATGTGTTGTAGTGGTTCTGCAGTGTTTCGTTCGCAAGGTTAATGCACAGCTGCTCAAAAGAGTTGTACTCAAAGTCTTCAAACCCAAAAATATCGAGCAATCCGATAAAGTTCTTTCCAGTCCCGCTGTCGGTTATTCCGTTGATTTTGGTGACCTGCCAGGCAAAGAGTTGGTCATATGTTGCTTTAACGAGAGAGTCGCGCGCATCGTTTGCTTTCGCCACTGTATGCGTCTTTACTACTGGACCATCGCGTGTTTCGAAGGTGGTTGTGACAAGCTCTTTCTTGAGAATCGCTTTATCAATCTTCCAGAGCGACGTCGTCAAATCTATCAAAGGCCCCGCGCTAGCAGCCTCCTTGCAGCTGTCCTCATCGATTTTTTCGAAGTTTGCTTGAAGCAAATGCAACATCCCACCGACAGCGCTCCACACCCCATCACGGTCCTCATTCGAGAACCCACAGTTCGACATTGCGTCAAGACAAATCGAAAAGTCGTCACCATCATCTACCCCAGGAATGTCAATACACCCCCCAGCGTTTACGTGGTAGTTATCCGCTGATTTGAGGGAGTACTTCCCTGCATCCTTCCCCTTTAGAAGCAGGTAAAAGGAATGGTAGACCCTTTCATTAGGGTTGGCAGTGACAATACGAGACTTCTCAAGCAGATATTTGATAGTGTACGCACCAACAAGAAAGCCCTCTTCATTGAACTGCACCTTCATGAACTTCCCGAAGCGCGAGGAGTTGTCGTTCCGCACGGTCTTTGCATTGCCAAACCCCTCCAAAATCGGCGACGCCTGGTTGATATTGAAGGCCACCTTCTTAGCAGCATCCTTCAGTTCCTGCGCTCCTTGAAGACACGATACTGCACCAAGGTATTTCATCACAATCTTCGCGGCCTCAGTTTTTCCTGCACCAGATTCCCCTGAAATCAAAATGGTCTGATTCGCGCCCTCCCGTTTCATATCGTAAAATGTGTTGTGCGCCTGCGCCCATGAATGCGGAACGTTCTGTTTGATGACATCTGCCTCTGCGAGATAGGCTGGCATATTGCTGTCGACGTACCAAGGGATTTTGAAGTTCCATGGATTGAGCGCTACGACGATGGCACCGATGTTGGTATACACCATATCCTTCATGTACCGAATGTAGAGGGATCTTTGAATTGTGGAGTCGTGCAGGATAGTAAGGTCCAAAAGGTCCTGTACATCCTCGTCGAGGACGTCTTCGCGATTTGCGGGCCAGATTTTGTCTTCGCCGACAACCTCCGTCCGCAGCTCTGCCGTCTTCGTGCAGCTGCAGTCGACCCCCTTTACAGTAAACTTCTTCCCGTCATCCTTCTCAACAATGCCCAACGCCCAGGCGTGCTCAGCCTCCCAGTAGAACACCTTCGCGCCGGGCTGGCATAATGATCGGTTCAGCTTCTCATCATCTTTGGCAACACCCCCCATTTGTAGGGTATCTGAGTGGTGAGGCTTTAAAAGAGGTGTTGGTGGGTGGGGGGTGGGGAGTGGAAGAAGGAGGCAAAAAGTTTTTTTTCCTGATCCTAAATGACCACCGCTACGCCCCCGCGCCAAACGCCGGCAGTTACCATTTCCACACCCCACCTATTCTAACTACAACATCCATCCCTCACCTCTAAGTGACGATGTTCTGTCTACAGCACAGTGTGATTTACCGTTATTTTACCTCCACACAACAACTACATGCAAAATGAAGCCATCCGTTGCGCGAAAGAAACCAGACGCAACCGTTGCGAATCACCCGAAACTGAACCACGGCGAGCGTACAACCTCCTTCGGGAGCTGCTGACGGTCGCGGGGTGAAGTGAAAATCGAGCAACTTTCCCACTGCACGAAAATGGCGAACCACTACGTTCGGAGTGTCTCGAGTGTTTGCGCCATTAGAAGGAGCTTGAAGAATGGAGAGTTGGATGAAGAAAACAGAGTGACCTTTTTTTTGCACAATAAATTTTTGACCAAAAAAAAGAATAAAAAAACACACACAGATGGAGATGGGTGGCCAATGTAGTGAGGGGGGGAGGGCCTACACATCATGCATCTTTTCTTGAAGGGATACACGGTATAAAATTGGTGCAAAAAAAAAGAGGGGGGTTTTTTTTTCCACTGGGCAACCGGCGGACGGCAGGCACTAAGAGTTTTGCTTTCTTTTTCGCTTCACCAGGGCAAGAGAGGATGGAGGGAAGCAAAAATGGAGGGAATTCTGACACTGTGGGTGTGTTTTTTTTTTCTTTAAATCCCCACAATACAACCACACAAACACTAGACAAAAAAACACAACAGGGAAAAGCTTACACAATGTGGCACTCGTGAGGGAGGAGAAAAAAAAACTAACACACATCCAAAATCACGAACGCCCTCTTTTCCAGATTGGGTTAATTTTACGACTGTTGCGTTTGTTACCATGAGAGAGTAAGAGAAGAGGAGAGGGGAGAGGTGGGGACCAGAGCAGGCTGTGTACAAGTCCTGTTTTCTCACACAATGCATCAAGCCTTGGGGTGAAAGGCAGAGCAAAGAGAGAGAAAAATTTTAAAAAAAGGCTTGGCGCCTCTCAACAGTCTTCAATGATTGTTTGTTCTTTTTTTAGTATTTTTTTTTGATGAATTCACTGTGATGTTATCACTGCTGATTGGTATGTAAGGCGTCGCGCACAAACAACCAAAATGCATTGGGAACAGAAGACAAAAGCGAGACGAATTCACCTTTCACTTTCATTTCTTCCCAGTGAGAGAAAATCAACAACACAGTAATTTCGCAAAAACATACGGCAATCATTGAAGGACAAAAAAGGCCCCCTCCCCTCCCGTCCATCTCTTCTTGTGTCGCGATGTTCCATCTGAGACATCAATACGTTCATGAGAAAATGAGTGTTTTCTTTTTTCCTTTTTTTACAGCGCCCCATGTGCAGATTTTCGCTAAATAAAATTTTTGGTACACAGGACATACTCAAAAAACACATCTAGAAGAAGCAAAAAAAAACTTGAATGCACTACACATTCCTTATTTGCTTTATTTGATAACACACTCCACCTCCTCCTTCTTCTTTTTTTTCTTTTGCACCGCTCCGCTCGCTTTTAAAAACTATTTTCCTTTTTAAAAAAAACTCATCAATTCAACAGAGAATTGCAGACAACCTGCGGGTTTAGGGTACGCAGGTCCTGGTAGCCCTGTCCGACTCCGACGAAGACGATTGGCTGGCCTGATTCGTACACCATAGAGATGGCGGCTCCTACCTTGTCATCGATGGTGTCGAACTTTGTGAGCACAATGCCGTCAATGCCTCGTGGTTCACGCCCTGGGGGGGTGAAGTTCTCGAGCGAAGAGTTGAATTTGCGGAGCTGGTCGACTCCGTCGTTTCCTACTAAGGCTTCTCCAACGAAGAGTACAAGGTCAGGCTGTGCGGTGTGCATCAGCTTCGCCAAGGACCGCATCAGCGGTTCATTGTCCTGCATTCTCCCAGCAGTGTCAATCAGAACCACATCCGTTCCGTCCTTCTTCGCCTTCATCAACGCTGATGCAGCCACATCCGCCGCATCCTTCGCGTATCCTTTATCAAAGACAGGCACGCCAATGCGCCCGCTATGTACCTTAAGCTGCTCAACAGCCCCGCTTCTGAAGGTGTCGCACGCAGCAATCAGAACAGAGGCGTTGTTCCCACGCAGCCAGTACGCGATTTTGCTGAGGTTGGTGCTCTTACCGACGCCGTTGACTCCACAGAAGGCGATGGTGTAGGGACGACCTGTAGAGGGGAGGGAAGGGGAGGAGGTAAATGGGGTGGAAAAAAAAAGGGGGAGTTGGTACCTTGTTCTTTCGCCTTAGAGAGATCGCGGAGGATGTTGACGTCTTTCTTTGGTGTGAGGATTCTGCGATTTTGATGTTGAATGATGGTTAGGGGAGGGGGAGGGGGAGGGAGGGAGGAAAAGGCAATACCTCAAAAGCGATGAGTTCAGCGACTCCTTGATGATCTGCGACAATGAAGTCAGGTTCGGGATGTTCTTCCCGGAGAGCTCTGCCCGCGCAGACTCGCAGAGTGAGGAGGCGATCTCCTGCGCGACGTTCTTCGACGTCATCGTCTCGGACAGTGCGGGCAGGATTGTGTCCAGATCCTGCGCGTCGATCGAACGGTTTCCGAATCTGTCTCTGAGGAAGGTAGCGAACCTACTTCTCGGCTTCTCCTCCATATCCCATGCATTGACGTCTGATGGGCGTGCCACCGGGTCCTCCGTCGGCTCGATCACCCGCTGCTCCTCATCTGCACTGCTTGTGGTTTTGATTTTCACCGGTTTCCACCCAACCCGGTTCTCCTTGACCGGGGGTGCGGTGGTCTTTGCGGCTTTACTTGCTTTGGTTGCTTTGCCTCCAATGTTGGATTGGTTTTTTTTTTTACGCATTTTTTCTATGAGAGCGGCCTGGCCTGAGAGCGGGCGGTCTGGCGATGATGAGGGCGGGGATGCTGACGACGCATCGTCTTCAGTGATGTCCACGGTGGGGGCTGCCTTCGCCGCATCGCGTACCGGGGATGCTTGTCGTTCCGCACGGCGGGTTTCTTTGCGGAGTGTCTCTGCCGCAGCCTCGACGTCTCGGAGAACAACACGGAAGTCTTTGCCATAGTCTGCAACGGTTGCCTCAAACTCCGCAGGGTTGCGCAAGAAGGAGGCTCCATCCAGTGCAGCACCGTGTTTCTCAACGAAAAGGTCCCGCCCAGCTTCGAGCAGCTCGGGGATGTACCCCAAAGGCAAAAGGTGTTTGTACACCGCGACGTACAGCAGGTCGCGTTTGTTGTCCAGCAGCCACTCCACCTTGTATGCATCGTGCTGAAACCCTCCCTTCCCCGCGCGGTCCTCAATCAGGACCTTCTTGATCACCTGGTTCACGGGGTTCCCGCTGACCTTCTGAAAGACTTCCTTGAAGAGGATCAACCCGCCTTTGTGCAGGATCGTGAATTCGTCAATCATTTTGTTAACAAGGGGGGGATTTTTCTGGTATTTGGTGATGGGAGTTGGGTAATCTGACAAAGTAAATAAAAGGTCAGAGGGGGAGGGGAGAGACTTTTCATTTTGGTAAAGATGACATTCGTATTTGAGAGGCTTGTGGTGCCATCGCTACTTTTTTTTTTGTGGTGCTTGTTGATAATTTGTAGGGTTAGTGTATGAGCTGCGCCGTCCACATTCGAGGGGGGGCTGCTCAGTGCTTTCAAGATCCTCCACGTAGGGGAGGATTTCCTCAAGGGGGGGCTAGGAACTACACACGGCACACCTCATTTCCCTTTGAGAGTGTGGCAGAGATGGGACACATTAGGACTCTCTCTGATGACAACATATTTTTTTTCTTTCAAAATTATGGAGGCTAGGTAGGACTAAAACCGACTTTCATTTGTTTTCTTCTTGCAACTCACCACTCATCCCCCAAGGTGGGTTTCTGTACTCTTTCTTTTCGTTGTTCATGAAACTGCTCGATCACCTCTCGATCTGCTGGATCACCAGAACCGCTGGCCAAAAATCAGGAAAATGCTACTCTGTTTTGTCTGAAGCTGTAAATATCTTCCCCGACGCGGTTACGAAGTGCACCTCCGCTGGTGGTGCCTGGTCTGTTGGTGGTGCTGGTGGTTCGGGACGTTCTTCCCATCGTGCGGCACCCTCATGCAGTCCACCATACCCCCAGTCACGTTCCTCCTGCGCAATCGCGGCCATCTCACGCTGCAGCGGCAGTGTGTCAAAGTATAAACCCAAGAACCGCCCGAAAAACCCCTGGCATCTCGAAGGCACTTTCGCGTATTGGTTCTGTTGCCCCGGAAGTGACTGCCACCCACCTTCGTCTGCATTGGAACACCTCTCTACGTGCATTGTGTTCCAAAACAACGGGACCTCCTCAGGAGCCGCCATTTTTTAAAAAATTTCCCCTGAATTTTTATTTATAGAACATGGGGAAAAGAGAGAGAGATAATAGATCCACCATTTGGTAAATGAATTCCTTTTTTTGGTTGTTGTCCCATCAAGGGAGGACCACAGGGGTTTTGAGAAATTGTATTATGTTCGAATCAACAAACTCATTAAATGTGAGTTCAGTTCCACTCAAATATCGCCACCCTTCGCAGGCAGCGCACAAAAAAACACTCAAGATAGAATTCTTTTTTAGAAGTTAGTCCAACCTTCCCCCCTCTTCCTTGGCTATATATGGCTGTAGCTCATATCGTAATGCCCATGAAGCAGAGAGGTTGACTCTTCTGTGTGTGTATCACGCGCTTGACCGAATTTTATGTACCATCCTGAGGGGAAACGGGGTGCGAAGTAATCGTCAACGTAGCTGGCGGCTATTTCGCCAAGATGGACGGTGATGCTTTTTAGGGGGAATACCGCATAGAAAGCGAGCGTCGTGGCAAAGAGCAGGGTATAGTGCGGAAGAACCAACACTGCTGGGATGAGAATCAATAATGGAATAGCACGCACCTTTTTGAGGTGCATCTCGCCGCATGCTTCAAGCAGAATGAAGTATAATGCACCATTCGTTCCGTATCGGCAATGTGCCAAAAAAATCCCAGGTATACCCACCCCACGCAGCGTCCAGGTCAGTATCGTTGTCAAAACGTCAATCGCAATTACCAAGAAAACAAAGGACCCCGCAGCCACAAAGCTTCCGTTCCGTCTCTCCACCCCGCAAATCAACACCCATGTCCCCACAGCAGCCACCACAGCGCTCAGCCACCCATCCTCCGCAAGGTATCCAAGCCCCAGTGCGGTGTTGCAAGTCAACTCATTCACAGACCAAGCAAATTGGCCCAAAATCTTCAAAGCTAAAAGAATCAGTGTGAAGATCATTATGCTCTGTGAAAGGGGAGGATGTAAGGTGAAGGTGCGGGGGAGTTGGGAGAACAAAGGGGAGAAGGGGGAGAGGGGAGGGGTGTGGTTTGGCATTCCAGAAAACGTTTTTTTGGAAAGTGAGGAAAAAAATGTAACAAAAGTAAGAAACGTACACCGAACGCTGGAAAGCGAGTGTAGCGTTTTTTTATATCTTTTTCGTGGATAAGTTGTTGAAGAAAAAGTGAATTCATTCAAGAATATGTCAATATAGGCCCCCTCCTATACCACCGATACAACAAATAAAATATAATACAATAACCCGGCAATACAAATACAGCAAACCTGAAATATATCGAATCAACGATCATTTTCGCGGTGTAATATCCACCAAATTGAGAGGCAAAACAAAAAACACTTCAAAAACACCCCTAAAAAAAAATCAAAGAAAACAACAACAAAATCCATTGGCAAAAAGGAAAGAAAAGAAAAGGTTGTGAAGAGGGATCCTAAAACCGCACAATCTTAGCCACCCCACAACGCATAATCTTTAGACCAACCCAATCAAGGGATAACCTAGCAAAAAGGAAGAAGAAAAAATGTACAAAATGCTGAAGAAAAGGTACAATCTACAACACGCCTCTCATCACCAAAAGGCAGAGAGAAATATACCCTTTACCTACCAACCTATTCTCTAAAAAAAAATCTCATATTTTTTTTTAAACCGTCTGGCATTTGATATCAACCCCTTCTGTAACATTAAAGCAGTTCCCCGTAAGGAGTGGCAGCTTACAGCTTTGCGATTCAACTCGCAGTGCGTTTACCGTCGGGTTTGGAAGGATCTGTGTGCTTAGGGACGGTGGAATTACGTGGGTCTCACTTATCTTAAGCCATTCATGGGGGATAGGCGGACGCACACCTGCACCCATATCACACCCTTCCTTGCCTGCAGCAGCCTCTCTTGCCGCAAACCCAAATGAACGAACGAATTTTTTATTTGTCACCTGCTCTTCATGAGAACAACACTGGGTTGGGTGCATCAGATACGGTTCTTTAGGAAGCTTTCGTCGCTTCGCCTTCGGAAGAGGAAGCCTTGGGGGTGCTGCAGGGTATGTTACGTACCGTGGCGCCGCTGCTAACTCCGCCCTCCCCAATGCAGTGGTCGACATCGCAAATTTCGCAAGAGAAGGCACCATACCACCACAACTCTTCCGGAGAAGCTGCTGTCTTCCCGCAACGGCCTCTGCCTTCTCAACACCCCTTTTTTGTTTTCCCCGCGCCGCTGCAACCGACTTCGCGTATGTCGCCAACACATGCTGCATTCGTTCACTCCGCAGCAACCTCTCCCGATACATCTCCACGGACCCCCCCAAATTCGGAACCGGCCTCACAAATTCCTCTACCCGCTCTGCATAAGCCCCGCCCTTAAGAGTTGCCAATGTTTCATCCCATTGAAAGATTTCTGACCCTTCGACATATCTCTCTGATGTGTTGCCTCCTTTTAGTGCTCCGGGGTCCCATTTGGGTTTGCGGGATGGGTGGTAAGGTGGGTTGGTTGAAATTCCAGCTCGGCGGGCATCGAGGAGGGGCATGCCTGGTAGGATTGAGACTCCGTGGAGATGTCGGATGGCTTCCTCTGCGGATGGTTCATCAGAGAAAACGATACGAATCATATTAGGAACAGCAAGAGAATCATCCCGCATCCCTGCTAAGGTCAGCGCACGCTCCCAAAAGGCTGCCTCCGCCTCCGCATTGACCGGTTCAATGAAGGCTATCGAAGCTACCGTTCCAAATGGAGCTAACATCTCCTCGATCACCCCCCTCCTCACCCCAGCCTCCCCAGGCAATAATAAATTCCGCAGCTCAACCACCATCTTATTTGGTACAACCTCCGGAACCTCGAGGGGTGGGATCAACACTTCTTCTGCAATGCTCGGTGCGGCAGGCACCTCTCCTTCCATCTCTTGCTCGCACCCTTTCACCTCCTCTTCCGGAAGAGAGAGACACACTTCGGGGCTGGATGCGGTGCTTGGGGTGTGTACAGAGGGTGGGACCTCTTCTGGTAGTGTTTCCTTTTCGTTGGCTTCCTGATGTTCTACGTTGCTGTGAAGAGATACGTTCTCCTCCACTGAAGAGCTTGACGAAACATCGTCCTCCACAGTCGCAGCGTTTGGTATGGTGTTGTAGGTACGATTGTTGCTTTTACTATAACGCACGCTGCTTCTCCTTGCTGGAGAAGCTTGGACGGTCCCTGCTACCATTGAACGTCTACCGTGTTCAGATCCTCGCATGACAGATGACATTCTGTTCATTTTCTCTACATATTTTCTCCCATCGTCATTATGTAGTGATGCTGCTGCGGACATTGAAACCCTTCTTCCAACAAGCAGATTGACGCTACATCGTCGAGCCATATCATACCCCTCTTCCTCCTCTTCTTCCCCTTCGAAATCCTCCGGCTCCTCAAATGGCTGGTCCTGTGTTTCTTCTTGAGGCGTTTCTTTCCTCGAATCTTCATCGGCAGAAGCAGACCCCCCTCGATCAGTCTCCGCAGTCCATTCTGCCTCCATCGCCCTTTCGCGCAGGGTTTTGAACGGAGTGTTCCCTTCAGGAGTGGCGATCCTTGCTATAGGCACTTCCTCCTTTTTGTTGTCATTATCTATGGTGCACGCAATATAGGTTAATTCCTCTCTGGAAAGCGCGGCCTGGGGGCTGCCGGGGACGACCAAGGTTATGTCTGTTGCTTGTGGAGTTTCTACACGGACTTCGGGAGGTGGGAGAGGGGGTTCTTCGTCGGGGAGGGCGTTGAAGTCGAGATGGGTATGAAGGGATTTGCGTCTCAGAAGGAGGTCCGTGGTGACGACACCGTCTGCTTCTGCCTTTTTGCGGAGAACTGCTTCGGCTTGTTTGATCCCTTCTTCTTCTCCGTGGAGTTCGATGAGGAGGGTCGCGTTTTCGTCGGTTTTTTCTTGCTTCCGTTTTGCGTTTTTTTCAATAATTATGTCCAATTGAAACCTCGCCGACACATCCGCACAACACATCATCAATCGAATCAACGCTTTCTTCGGCAGATGCATCGAAGCCACATGATATTCCTTTAAAGACGGAGGTCGATTCCTCCAACGCAACACCGAACGAAGCGCATCAGGATCCGTTCTAGAGTGTTTAAACAGGGTGACAGTCGCGCGGAGCTTTTTTATTGCGTTTTGAACACGCTGCGTTTTGAGCTGCATTTTTTTGATTTTTTCTAGGTTGTGGCAGGAGACGCGGCGTTTTGAGCGTTCATCCTTTACTTTAGATGATTTTGCTGCGCGGGGACTGTCTAACCCAAGCTCTTCAGGAAGCGTATCGCAACCAGAGGTGTCCTTAAGTGCTGCCTCTTCCAGTTCTTTCTCGAATATCAACTCTGCGAGGTCCTTTTTCAAAACTGCTGCGTCGGTTCCATCAGCGGCAAGCCCGACTCTGGAGAGAATCTGAGCGATCGCAGTGTCGCCTCCTCCTGCCTGTTTGTTCGTCAGCGCCTTTGACAGTGCGGTTATTACGTTGCTCGCCTGCTGAAAGTATTCTTGATCCTCTGGCTTTACGGAGACTTCTGCGTGGTCATTCTCTTCTACCTCTGTCTGCGCCGTCTCCTTTTGCACCTCAGCGATCGACGACGCTATGGAATGTCTTGGAGAAGCTGACCTGCTTCTCGGAGTGTTGTTTCTTGAGATGCGGGGAGAGTTTTGCCTGCTGGGTTTCTTTTTTTTGCGGCGGCGGAGCGTTTTGCGGGATTTGATGAGCGCTGGAGAGGCTTCGAGAAGTGCGCATTTCGCATGCGTCAACGCAGCAGGGACAACAACCGCATCGAGAAGCGTAGAATGCCTCTGAAACCGTCGCCCTGCAGCAGAAGAGTTGCGTTTCTTTACCTTTTCCCCTTTGTCGTCCTCCTTTTGCACCCCAGCCGTCAAAAACGCACCCCCCAACCCTACAGGCCCCGCATCACTCTCGATCCTCCCCCTAAAGGAGCTCTGCGGGGTCACAAAGTACGTCTGTTTGATAAGAAACGGTTCTGGATTCTCCTCCTCCTCCTC
Source organism: Rhynchopus sp. YZ270_cl-10 (assembly GCA_964035575.1). Lineage (NCBI taxonomy): Eukaryota > Euglenozoa > Diplonemea > Diplonemida > Diplonemidae > Rhynchopus > Rhynchopus sp. YZ270_cl-10. The sequence goes on along the minus strand of OZ037891.1, from coordinate 718,052 downwards.
CTCTTCGTCTTCTTCGTCGGTTTCTTCGTATTCCTCCAGATCCGTGTCATAGTGCAGAGCATGCTCGGGTATCTCTAATGCTGGTCCCGTCACCTCTGGGGTTTCCGGTGGGGTGTCCGGAAGGTCCTCAAGGAGGTTCCCGTTGCCTTGCTGTTTCACCCTGCTGTGACTCTGAAAAAACGCGGAGGACGGTGTCGGGACAGCAGATGGGCTGACACGCTGAATCAGAGTCGGGTTTGGGGTCAAGGTATGGGGTGGGGGTGAGGGAGGCGGTTGGCCTGGAACACCGTGTTTGCTTGGGGGGAACCCTCTCGGGGAGACGGCAGGAGTGGATTGGAGTCTCGGTGAAATACGACCAGAAAGACCATCGGTTTGCATCTGGCTCGATGAAGATAACCCAACACCCCTCTGGAGATTCGAGGCAATCCCCGCTGCCTCCGCGCGCATCTGTCGAAGCGATGCATCACCTTGCAGGCTCGCTACATCCTCATCCTGCAACACGTCACCTCCTTCAGGTGTGCTTTGTTTCTCAGCAGCAGCAGCGACTGGACTGGGTACTTCCCCTCCTCCCCCTCCCCCTCCCCCTCCAGGGAGCGGTGGGTGTGGCTGAAGGGGAAAGGGAGGTGGTATTGAATAGGGCGACGCCGAAGTCCCATATAGTGGTGGTGAAGGGCCCTGAGGTGGTGGCGGCATCAGAGGTAGGGGTGTCCCAGCAGGGTCTGGACCTGGGCTGAGCGCGAGGAGCTCGAAGAGCGGGCGTCTGCTCCTATTAGGGGGCTGGCTGCGGAGGGTGTGTGTGGGACGCACGTCATACGAGGCACCAACATCTTTAAAACGACGCACCTCTGAACGCTTTCTGCTTGCCTTTACCGGCGCCATTTTGGTCTTCTCACGGTAAAAAAAAAAAAAACAAAAAATACCCCCAAAAAGAGGGGAATATTTTGAGCACAAAGAATCAGAGGAAAAGGGGACAAAATACCCAGCAGGGGGGGTTGGGGGGGAGGGAGGGGGAGGGTTTTCCCTGTAGTGTGTTGTGTTGTTTTGATGTAAAGAAGGGGTGTGATAAAAAAAATGTGAAGTGCAACGATAATCAAAATTGTTGGGAGATAACTAAAGACGGTTTCTGTAGTTCGGGGTGTGTGTGTGTCTGGGTTGGAAATGGTAGTGTAAAAGAGGAGATGAAAAACAATGTGTGTCGTTTCTTATTTTTGTTTGCTTTTTTGTCTTTTTTTTTCCCCTCTGCAGTAGGTATGTGGACCCCCCGCAGCCGAAAAGAGGATCTTGTATTGTCTGCTGAATCGGTAAACTTGTTAACGTGACTCACCCCCCCACATTTAGCCGACTGGCGAACTAATTATGAGGATGGCACCACGTGTACACCATCGTTATCGAAACACCAGACGCGTCTTTGTATTGTGTGCCTGAATCGTGTCTGCTCTCCTCTGCCACACGGTGTTGACGCAACAACGACAACAATAAAGATCGTAGCGACAGAAAGCAGAACACACTCAGACACGTGGTCGTATTCCACCTCGCCGACCGAGACGACTAAAGATAATTTCTTTCAAAAAAAACAAAAAAACAAAAAAACCACAACAAAAAAAGGAATTGTTTGTCAAGATGAACCTAAGCCTCGCCTACATAGAAGTAATCACGAAAAAAAGGAGGTATTCTTTCTATAAAGCGAAACATTGATACACAGATTTTTTTTTTTTGCGGGCTATAATGGGTTAGAAAGCTCACAAAAAAAGGGGGGAGAGGGGGGAGAGGGGGGAGAGGGGGGAGAGGGGGGAGAGGGGGGAGAGGGGGGAGAGGGGGGAGAGGGGGGAGAGGGGGGAATGCACGATAACGCAACAACAACAAAAAAAAAAAAAAAAAAAACAACAAAAGGAATTTAAACCTAAATATAATGAGGTGCGTCACACTGGACACACATTTTCCCTTCCAAAAGCGAAAGACATTATTTTAATTTTTTTTTCCCAAAAAAATAAAATCATTCAGATTCCTTTTCCTCCTCCTTCTCCTCCTCATTTTCGTTCTCCTTCTCCACCTTCACTTCTTCCAATGGGGTGATCCCGATGAATGCAGCGGTTTCAGCATTGAGCGGAGTGTAGATGCTTTCAAGAGGAATCTCTCCGGTCAAATGGCAGCGGTGAGCAAGGTCTGTAACATCTTCAATACGAACAATATCCTCGCCGTTAGCATATGAGGGACGTCCCTTGATGCCAAGCTGGATGGCACGACGGTCAGGGATTTTCTCTAGCTTAGGTGTATAGTCAGGGTCCCATTGAATGCGAATAGCAGACGTCGAGGGGTCCCGTGTTGCCTGGGAGATTATATCCTCGAAAGCAGACCGCTTCAGCCAGACGCCCAAAACCCTTTCCTGGTTTGCATCCTTCTGCCCAAACCCGCATCGATACATCATCCACAGAAAGTTGGTCTTCACCCAGGTCATCCGGGTAGGGTTGTAGTTCGGACACCCCGTAAACTTCTGGTGCTTCACAGCGTACTCCGCAATGTTTTTGTTAAATGCTTGGTACACCAGCACGCAGCTCTCGGTATACGAGGCAATGATATGCTTTCCCACCTTTGGCCAGCGTTTCTGCACCTGGTCGTACGGGGTCATCTGCAGGGTGTATGTTCCATCAGGGCGTGGGGCGGACATCGTTTGTGTAGTTACTCTATTTTAAGCGAGGTGTTTGAAGAGAGACAAAAACACAGTGGATATTGCACCAACTGTGGCAACACAACCGAGACAACTACTCCAACAATTTATGAACAAAAAGAAAATTTGACTCGAAATACAAAGCCCTCTCGTGTACCTTTGCAATGATGCAGGTACACCATGGGTGGACCCCAAACCATCCATTTTTCGAGGTTTTCATCTGATGTGTTCTACGCTCTTCAATCAGATGAATGAAAGGATCATTGAAGATAAAGGGTCATCTTGCGTCATGTAGGGTAGGTTGGGGAAAAGGACAGATAAAGAAAAGAGAACTCTAATTTGTTTTTTTTGGGTCTACGGGGATATTCATGCCATCCTATTTTTTTTTTTTTTGAAAAAAAAATAAAAATGGAGAAAAGAGGGGGCAGGGGGGGGAGTAATAAAAGGTACACTACAGGTGCTGTGGGAGGGTAGGGAAAGGGAGGGGGGCGAAAAATATGGTTTTCCTCCAAATGAGACAACAAAAGAGATTAACTTCAAAAAAAGCCTCGCTGTGCTTAGTCACCTTTTAAAAAAATCAAAAAAAAAATATGGGAACACACAAGGGTTATATTTCATTTTGCAGTACTGTCAATAAGCAAGCAAATTAAAACACACACACTTACCCCCCTCTATCTAGGAAAGGAAACACCGAGGGGGTTGCGTGCGGGAAGAAGGGAAATCTCCAAAAAATAAACAAAATAAACAAAAGGAAATTTGCAAGATGAATGTGCACACACACACACATGCACACATCATCTTTTAAACAGTGAAGGTTGGTAGTGCAGGCCAACCTTTTGACTGACCACAACGTACTGATGCCAGCCCTTGGATGAAAACACAAAAGGGTCACAAACAAAGATGGGAGGGGGGAGAGACGAGTGAGGGGAGATATCAACAAGAGCAGGTATCAGAGAGGCATGTTAACAAAAAGGGGTGGGTGGGGGGAAAATGCGTACAGTAACAATAAGGTGTTGGTAGGTTGAATGGTTGGCCAAAAAAAACATATTTGCAAGATTTAAAAAAGCTTGAAAGATGAACCTTTGAGAAAAATTGGTCAGATTTTCAGGACTCAGTGCAGGGGTTATCCCACCAGGGTATTTCCTAAATCTGTCCAAAAATTTTTTTCAAAAAAAAAAAAAAAGACTATTTTCTGTGAGACCACCAAATCACAGCTATCCCCGGCTCGAGTTCTTTCCTTTCCGACCAAGAGGCGTCACTGCGTGTTCTTTTATCCGTTCCATCTGTAAAAGCAAAGGGAAGTTGCGAAAAAAAAATTGATATTTTTCACCATTTCAATAATGGAAGAAGACATACATCCAACGGTGGCATCGGAGGGCCCATATGGATCAAGACCACTTCATCGTCGACAGGGGTGTCCTGTCCGTGCATTGCGTGCATCTGTTGGTTTTGTTTTGAGTCATAAGAATAAGGCAAGATAAACCTAATCCCTACGCTTAGCCACCTTATGATGAACAAAGTGAGAAATGTACCGCCTTTTTTTTTGCCATCATCCAAATTTCATCCGCCAATTTTTTCACATGACAATCCTGACCGGGTGGAAAGAAAACATACCGTCATCGTATCACCTCTCAACGTATCTGGTGTGCCGGCAGGCGCATGCGGGATGCTTGAGACACTTGAGGTGGGCTGGCGCTCTTTCAGACGCCCGGGAAGCATGGTGTGCTTCTTACCGTCAGTGCCTTGGACCTCTACGCGACCACGGATGTGGTTGGTGACCCAGCCGTCCGCTGTTGCGCCTGACATATCTTTGAAGGCAATCGATGCACCCACGGGGAATTGGTAGGCCTGAACGGGCTTGCCGTCCTCAGCCATCGAGGAGGACCTGCGACGTGTCGTAGGGGAGTTGGTGTGCTTCACACGGTGCACCGCGGAGGTGGCTCTGCCGCGTGTCTCCTTCTTGTCCTCCTTCTCGTCCCTCCGGATGATGATGCTGTTAATCTTCCTAATGAAGGGAAGTGTCGGTGGTGTCTTCGCAGGGGTGTTCTGTCCTGTCGTGTGTGTTGCCTCGGTTGCCTCTGTGGCCGCAGTTCCTACACTGTGCCCCAATGCTTCCGTTAAAGTCCCGATCTTTTCCTCGGCCTGTTGGAGTTGGCGTTCCATGTGTCGGACGGTAGAGTGATCGTCGTGTGTATCGTGGGTGTCACTCCCAATGGTTGCTGCTTCGTGTCTGCTGTCTCTCAGCTTGTCGTTCTCTTCTCGTATCAACATATTCTCCATCTTCGCTTCTGCAAGCTGGCGTTGTATTTCACTCATTTCCAACGCCAAAGGCGACGCAGGGGCACTCTTTTCGGACACTTCCTGCACCTCCTCCTCTTCGTGCATCTGATGCATGGAGACGTCCTGCGTGTCGGTGTGTGTCGGGGTGTCGGGTGGTGTTGGGTGGTCCTCCTCTGCGTGAGAGTTGCCGTCATGCCCTGCCTCTTCCTTGAGACGGTGGCGTAAGGACGCAGAGACGAGACGCTCGCGGTAGATCTCAGCCTCCTTGCTCTCCATCTCCACCTGCACCTGCTCGAGCTTGCGGAGAAGCTTCTCGGTCTTCGCGTTGAAGCACCTCTCGAACTCCGCTTTCTCCTCCTCCATGACCTGCTGGTCGATCGCGCGGAGGCCAGCCAGCTGCTCCTCCATCTCTTGCCTGAACCTAGGTGACCCTTTTGGCGACGTCGGTGTGTTGACACTTCTCGGAGAAACATGCCCTTTGTGGAGCGTCCAACGTTCGTGCCCTAACCATCTCAGCCACAACCAGAACCCGCGACGGAGAACTTTATTTCTGCTCAATGCAAACAGAGCTGAGGCGGTGGCATGGGTCAGACGCGCAGCCTTCGTTTCGGCCGACTCCCTCCTACTACGTTCCTCTGTGATCAGAGAGGAGTGCTTTGCGAGGGTATGGCTGTACACCTTCGCCTGGGAGGAAAGGGAGTCTCTGAGGAAGCCTTCTGGGTTTTCGGAGTACGCTGTCGTGGCGACGCTGCGGCTGCGGTGTGGGGAGAGGTCGCAATCATGCTTCGCCCCTTGGAGAACACAAAGCCCGTCTTCGACAACCCGCAGCTTTGTGGCCGAAATGCTCACCACCGTTCCGGTCCCCAGCTCCACCCCTACCTTCCCAAACGCAGCGTGCCCTGCAATACGACATCGCTGCCCCCTCAACGGTTCCCTCTCTCCAGTAATCACCACCTCCGCGCCTATCGGAAACTGCACGCTCTCCTCTCTACAGTTCACCGGAGATCCACCACGGAGGGGCGACCCACCTCCCCCTCCTTGCCTCGAAAACGCAGCATCCGCAATGTGATACCCCCGAAACGGTGTTCTCGACGCTTCCGGCTGCCATGCGGTTCCCACCTCTGAACGGCGTGCCGGCGACGCCCTTCCCCCAACACTCTGCACCGACCCCGGAGGTACAAACCTTGGTGTCGACAACGCCGCAATCTTCCCTGGAGACTGCGATCTCAGGGGAGACCCATGTCTTGCGGGGGAACCCTGTCTGACAGAACCACTCCGTTTTTGTGGAAGCTCTTTCGGTTGCGGAAGACGGGTAAGAGGTGAAATTGGGAGGTGTGGTTGATGTTGGTCTGCGATATGTAAAAGCGAGGGTTGGTCACATTCTACCACTTCCGCAAAAAGCTGCGCCTGATGTGCCACCTGCTCCGTATCGACCAACGGAACCCATTTATACGACGCCACATCATACACCTGCAACGCCCCCAGCTGAATCGCAAGCGAATGATGGTAGTTCCCTCCCTTTGGCCTTAAAAGAACCGCCTTTGTTTGCAAAGACCGTTCAATCTCCACACGGAGATCTGCTAAAGGGGGCCGCTGTGTCAGCCATACATCAACCTTTACCTGTTTTCCAAAGAGCTCGGAAGAAACCGAAAGGTTCATGATGCCGTGGGGGAGGGAGAGCAGGGGAGGGAGATGTGATAAAGGGGGGTGTGGTTGTATAAAGAACCCCGTCTCCCCCGCTGGGATTAGGTGGCCTCTGGAAGGGGGTGGGTTATTAGGATGGGATAGGGTGAGTATTCGGAGAATGGAAGAAAGGTCAAAAAATTCCTCCGAGAAAATTGCAAAATGTAGTTCTGAGCAAAGCTTTGATATAAAATCGGTATATCGGCTTAAGGAAAGGTGCTGTTGACGTTATCTCCGATGTTCTTTGTTCAACCCACTATACAATACAGTCTCATTGATAAAAAAAAGCAACAAAAGAAGAAAAAAAAGTGAAGTTGATAGTACAAACGCCTCGGGGACGCAGGCACTGACACTCCGTGGGTTATCGAACCCCGGAGTGTTGCGCTTGGGAGTTGATTACAGAGAAACTGTAAACAGGTACACAGTCATTACCCCATAAGAAGAAGAAAAGGGTGGGGAAAAGAGAGTGCAATCTTTTTTTTGTTCCGAATGTTGTCATCATTTTTTATTCGAGAAGGGGAGGTTGTTTTTTGTTCTTTATAGAACCCCCAAGGGGGTATAAGGGGATATGAGAAGAACAGAAGACATCAGGCACTTTTTTTTGGGGACAAAACCACTTCGGACGTTACTATTTTTTTTCTTCCCCGCTATCCAAATTGTAGCGAAGGTTCACAAAAAAAGAAAAAAAAAGTGAAGTTAAGCTGCAAATAAAACAATACCCTTCCTCCTCAACGAAATCCGAAAACTTTTTTTTTGACCGGAATGAGGAGGGGGTAAACTTCACTGTGAAAAAAAAGAGACAACAAACACACACACGAAAGCAAAGGGGGGAAAAAAACAACCTTTGCCCATTTTTTTCTCAACCATTTTTTGATTTATCGTTTCTCTTGATATAATTGCGTTTTTTTTTTGTGTGTGGACACCCCAACTTTGTGCCCCCACTATTCGAGAAATTCCTTCGAAAATACTACACCACTTTCTGAACACCACTTTCTGGCATATTTTTTTTTTCGTTTCATCGTATCCACCCCCTACCCCGAGGACCCTTTCCAAACCGGTTTTCACTTTTTTTTTCTTCACTGTAAGTAGGCGTGACACTGACTACGCACTTTTTCTATATTTTTTTTCCTGCAAAAACCCAACACTTTGCATCTACCCCCTACTTGGAAAGGTCTCCACAGCACTTCTTGTACTTCTTTCCGCTTTTGCATGGGCAGGGCTCGTTGGGCTTGACACGGGGCTTCTCTCCCTTGGAGTATGCCTCTTTGTTCATGGGCTTGAAGCCAGCTCCCATCTGGGCCTCGAGAACGAAGTCGTGGTCCTCGATTTTGGTGGAGATGTTGTTGATTTTGTTGCAGTGGACGAAGGTGCCGTTCTGGAACTTCTCGTAGCAGGCCTCGCAGACGTCGTGGTTCTTGCACTTCGTGCAGCGCCATCTGTACCCCACCACCGGCGCGCACTCACACCCATCGCAGGTGATCCCGTAGTGGGTACCGAACTTCAGCTTCATCTCCTTCTGCTTCTTCTCCTCCTCCGCCTCCTCCTCTGCGCGCTTTGCGCGTGCCTCCTCAATCTGCTTGGTAATCAACGCACGCTTCGCCTCCAGCTCCTCGGGGCTCAAACCTGCCGACATTGTGTTAAAGACGGGGTGTTATGTTTCTGTGATGTATGTGATGCAGAGGTTGCATAGGGTTATCCCAAGCGCAGTGTTTGCGTCTGTAGTACGCTGTGTACCGTACCACCACGGCAACCCCAGCTGCTTGAAATGGACCATTTCGAGTCATACTCAACAGGTAGACATCCACGTCTACCCTGGTACCCTCGAACAACATGGAAATCAGAGGCACCCGTACGTCACACTGACAGAAACGGGAGGGAACGTGCTGCTTCTCTCAGTCTGGTACAGTCTGGGGAGGAAAGTGTGAAAAAAGGAAAAGGTGGACGATACTCTGCGACCTCTCAACTTTCCTGTTAGGAAAGAAATTAATAACAGAGGCATAAAGACGTGCGCAGGAAAACTGAACTTTTGCCGGACCAACCATCACCTCGGCATAAGCCACAGGGCAGGGGATACTAGAAAGTGAAGATGAATCCACTCCCGCAGCCGCAGCACCCTCCAACTCCAACGCACCAGCCTCGAACACCCAGACAGGAAGTGGCCCCTACACCGACCTCCGCCCTCCGCCCACCAGTCTGCTACTTCCTATGCCGCCCTCACCCCCTTCCCCATCGACGTAGACTCTGAGGACGAGGACTTCACCTGAACAGAGTGGCAACAGAGCTGCACAAGAAAGCACGAAAGGATGATTTGGCGGAGTACGAGTACGCTGGTAGAGTAACGATGGAAATCGGCATGGAATGTGGATGGAAAGAAATGGGAGGGAGTGCAAGTTTGAGGGGGAAAGGATGGAGATGAGGGTTTGCTTTGGCAGCACTGGCAAAAAAAAAAAAGAAGGTGGAAAAGAAGAGCAAAAATAAAATAAAAAAAACACCCGAATTAGCGAGGTTGCCTGGGCGGTAGATAAGGGGGTCCAACAACACCAAAAAGGATAACGTCTTTGCGAAGAGACAGGGGGGAAAAGTGCAAGTTTGAGTGGCGTTGTTGGTAAAAGAAAAAAGTGAAGTAATGCAAACGCCCCTCTGGACGCAGGCACTGACACTCCGTGGGTTATCGAACCCCGAGTTTAAAAGAAAAAGGTAGATGAAGTGAGCCGAATTGGCAGTCACACTTATCTAAAGAAAACAAAAAAACACAAATAAAACTAATATGAATGTGCCTCTCGTGCACACACATCATTCAAACAAAAGCTTGAAAAAATGAATGTACCCAACGGGGCACACTCAAGCTTTGTATAAAAAAGATTGCAGTGCTAAGTCCAAATAATTGGAAGACGAATGATTTACCTTTGAAGGTAGGGGGGTACGTATTTATTTCGTTTTTTTGGAATGTTATAACAGAATGAGAAGAAACAAAAAATTTGACTTGAAATACAAAAAAAAAAATCCCTCTCGTGACAGTGTGTCTTGGTATATGACCGAACAAAACTGAAAAATGTGCATTGCTGTGCACACAAAATCATTTGTTCTGATGAATCTCGCTTCACATATTTTTTCCACCCCCATTCTCATCGTGCGGGAGCACACTGGGGGGTAGGTTCAAATCCGTCTCTCTCTTGGTCGACAGTAGTCTTTGTTTTGTAAAGTGTGTAATAAATATTCTGTGGTGCAATACACTCCCACTAACTACCTTCGGCCGTAAAGAGGAAACCTCTTTGAGGCCGAAAAGATCGGATCTTTTGTTTGTGCGCTCAAAAACCGTATTCAAAAAAAATCGTGAATTGATCTAACGGGCGTCCACAAGAGGGTGCATAAACATATCAAAAAAAGTTTGTAAGATGAACCTAAGCCTCTCTCTCTTTGCTTAGTCACCTACAAAGGAGGGGATTAACTTGAAAGGTGAATGTGCATATTTCAAGGTAATTGGGGTGTATATCGGACTGCCTTCGAGCAGAACGGACGGACCTCCATACACACTGCGGTAGCAAGGCAGTGTAACATTCTTACAACGAACGAACTGAAGGATAGGTTAACTTAAAATAATCAATAAACAAAATACAAAAGAGAGATTTGCGTCGGTAACGACAAGAGAGAGTATACAATCAAAAAAATATGCAAAAACGTGTTTTGAAAACAAAAAATAAATCAAAAGCAAAAGCGAAGGCAAAAAAAAAAAAATCCCCAGATATATTAACGCGTCCGTTTAATGGCGTGAAGCCCTTTTTTGACATCCAGAAAGGGTAAAAAAAAAATATGAAGTTGGGGTTTGAAAAGAAGGGGTGAACAAACCACCTCCCAAAACCCCTCTTTCCACCCTCCCTGGTGCCCCAGATACGTTGCTCTCTAGGGGGGTGTTTTTTTCCTCCTCCTTTTTTTCTTCGATTTATTTTCTTTTGCATTTTTTTAAATACTGGACATCAGCAGCCACTCGATTGCGACCCACTGACAACATTTTTTTTTTCTTCTTCTTCCCTTCTCTCTCTCTTTCTTCCCCCCCCAAAAAAAACAGTTCATCCGAGCAATCTAAGCCACTTCTTAGTCCCCTTAGAACCTTAAAAACCCTTGAAAACCATATTTTTTCAGATATCTTTTTAGTTCTTTTTCACTCATTCTGGTACGGCCTATAGGTCCCCACCAATTTATCAAACACCATGCAATACTGCGCCATGTTGCATGAGGGGATCCTGTGGTGCATTTCGTGCCAGCCGCTTTCGTATTCGATGCCCATGATGTTCGCCCTTACGTCATATGGCCCATGGTTAAGGATTTGTATGCAAAGGTACATGCTGAAGAAGACCAGAAGCACGACAATGTGAAGCCCTGTTGTTGCCAAAGCAAAGGCAAGCGCACCAAAAAGACAGGCAAGACCTCCGATTTGCTCCATCGGGTGGTCGTTCCCTGCGTCAGTGTAGTACCTGCTTGGCAGAAGCGATCTGTGGTGGTGCTTATGGACAAATGCGTAGACCCATCTGTGGTGCATTGCAAGGTGCAATGGGGCGTACAACATGTCGTTAACAAAGAGACAGATCCAGAGTCCAGGAACGACGTTGAGCAGACCCATATCCGTTACGTTCCACTTCATATTCGGCGCGGTCCACGTAAAAAACGCAAGGTGAAAGAGAAACGCGGTTTCCAAAAAGCTGTTGAGGAACATATAAAAATAGTCAATCCAAATGAGTGGATGATCATGTGCATGGTCGGCATCCTCCTTCTTCGTGGTGATTGAAACACGATATTTCAGCTTTCCGTGGTTAAACCGTTCCAACGAGGAAACCTTTGCAATAATACTGTCCATCCCACGAATGGACCCAAGCTTGAAAAGGTATGCGCACCCCCAGACCAAGATCGACACATCCCAAGGGTTGGCGGCGAAGTACACCCACTCTGGGTGGTGTTTCACCGCTCCTGCAGCCACACCAAACATCGCACCCAAGCACTGCAATCCTCGCATATGCTCTACTCCAGACTTCCCCCCAAAGAGCGCCAAGGGGATAGTAAAAGCACCGACCCCCAACGCAGTCAGCACGATGTATTCAATGATAACATTAAAGCTTTCATCCATAACAGATTCGGTAGTCATCTTTCTAGGGGTGTTTTTTGGATCTGGATAGAGAGAAGGGGACGGTGAGGAAAGGGAACGTCGTTTTTTTGTGGTAGGGTTTTTGTGGGAAAATTTTGGCTATCTATGATGGTCTCCGTGAGAGACAACGTGAGAGAGATTTGTGAGAGCTTTGTGAGACGCTACTGAGAGTGAAAAATAGAAAACGACTTCAGGTGGCTCAAAAAATAGTTGTGTGTGTGGGGGGTCTATTTTGCAAAATAAAGTAGAGATTTCAATCTATTACCAAACACTATGTCACTTAATAGTTGTGGGGGGAGGGAAGGAGGGGGTAAGTCATTCGTCGTTTGGGTGTTTTTTGTGCAGAGAAAAAAAAATGGGGTTAGAAATTCAAAAAAAACCCGGGACCTTTTGACACAAAGAAATGTACCAAAAAACGTGACCCTTCTCTTTCTCTCTCCTTATTGAGAAACGAATGCAGATTTACCGTCCTCTCTCTCCATTTCATCTGCAACTACGGGGCCATAATTTCTCTTTGGCCCCTCTTTTTGGTTAGATATCTTTGTTGAAAGCCTTGCGTTTTTCCTTCTTTTTCTGTTTATTTCACCGAAGAAAGCGAAGATGTCTGAAAGTCTTCCGGCGTGCAAACGGTGTTAGTCATTCCTCACTTCTCTTCGCCTTAATATCTTTGAGCTTCACATCAAATACTATCGGCGGGTTGGTGGGTCTGTACCTGAAGGTGCACGTTGATGCGTTGATGAAGGTGCTGTGCTGGTTTCGTGTTACACCGTATCCTTCGTGGATGTGGCCAAATATGTGACATATAGGCTTGACCCTATGGTTTACGTGCCTTAACAGATCCACACACCCTGCTCTGTTTCCGCTGAAGCAAAGATCTCCATGTCCGATAGGTGGTCCGTGTGTTATCAGCACGTCGGTGTCTTCAGGAATGGTAGACCACAGATCGTCGCTGGGTTGCCCACGCTTGACGTTAAACCCCCAGTCGTGGAACCATGCGCTCCAAGGGGAGCCCCAGATCTTAACGCCGTCGATGGTGATATCAGAGTTTTCGAGGTAAACGCAGTTGGTGAGAGTGGCGCGGCATTCTTCCGGGTCGAAGGGTTTGGCGCCATGAAAGCGGGGGCCGAGCTTGTGGTATTCGTCCTTATCGAAGGTGGTTTCGTGGTTGCCTGCTATAACGACTTTGTGTTTGTGTGGGAGCGTACCAAGCCATTGATTGAATTTGACGCATTGACTGAGTTCCCCGGTATCAGTAAAATCCCCCGCATGGATCAGAACGTCCCCTGGAGGCACCACAATGCCGCCTTCCTTATGATGGGTATCACTCACAATGACCAACCGTAATGTGTCCGGTGGCTGCTCCTCTGGGGCAAGTGTGTCCACATCTACCTCCTCGACGAATCCTTCAGGGTCTGCACTCAACACCTCCCATGCCTTATCAGGCATGCGTGCATCGATGGTATCATAAATGCTCATTTTGCCTTTTGTGTACCTTTTTTGGGTGTTTACTGCGACCACCTCAGAAAAGAGGATGGGGGATGGGAGGTAGCTGGTATACAAAAACAAATGTTAGAGAGATTCCGTTGAGAAGAAGGAGTTAGTCGGCGAGGGGGGTAGGGGTAGGGGTGGGGGTGGGGAGAGGAGGAGGAGGTGTGGGGTCACTCCTTGGCCTCCTTGGCCTGCCACGCGACGTACTGCTCGGGGGTCATGGTCTTCTTGTATGTGAAGGCGTGGATGTCCTTCATCTCTTCTGCGATGGCTTCGTTGACCATGCGCTGGCGTTGGATGAGCTTTACGCCGACGAAGGCTTCCGATACGATGAATGCCTGCAAGGAGGGAGGGGAGGAGGAGGGGGTGGTTGTGGATGTTTAGGCAATGCCTCGTCACCTTGATCCGGAAGAGTTATCGCGCAGCATCAGCTAAAAAAAAGGAGGAGGGGAAAAGGGGAGAGGGAAGTGTACGGAGGAACCCCAGTCATACCTCAAACTTATCACTGCATCCACCCTCTGAGCATGTCACCTCCACCACCTCGCCCCCGATCTTTTCCTTGATCTTATCCTGAAGCTGCTGTGCGGTGACCATTTTTCTCTTTTGCTTTTTTAAAAAACCCGTCCCCTGGAACCTCTGTTGTGTTGATTGTGTAGTGGTTTCCCTCTACTTTCGCAGTCAAAAACCCTTACTACCCCCCTATTCTTTTTGTTACTTTGGGAGGTCAAAATAATGGGGGGAAAAAAACCCTGGAAAAGGTATCTTACCACAGATACTACCAGATCCGGCAGTATCCGTGTGTCTTTACGTCTCTAGGACACAAAAACACCCTTTTAACAAAAATGGGAGGCTTTAGTGAGTTTAGTGGTTAAAAAAAAATGGGGCCCCGTGAATAGTGCGTAAGACACTAGGGGGGTTTTCTCGCTCTTTCTTTCTCTATCTTCTCTGGGTATCAACCTAGGGCTGCTTAGGACTCAAAGAGAAGGGCGTTGGCGTCCTTTTCCGCTTCTTTCTTTTGACGCGCCTTTTCCCGTTTTGCTTCTTTTGAGTTTTCGATTGAGGCGCGGTTTTCAACCTCTTTGTTGACCATATCAGAGTCATGCTGTTCTAGCTTTGCGAGTTGGTCGTGGAGGATACGGAGCTTCTCGGACATGGTGACGCTTTGCTGTTGGTATTTCTCTGTGTCGGATCGGACCTTTGAGATCTCTGAGTCGATTTGGTTCTTCTCAAGAGAACGTTCTCGCGATACACGCTCGAGTTCGGCGCGCTTTTCTGCAAGCTTTTTCTCAGCTTCTTCTCTGCGGCGTGATTCTTCTTCGAGGCGGTCGTTGAGGCGATCGACGTCAACCTTCAGGTCTGCCTCGAACTTTGCAAAGTCGCGCCCCTTCGTCTGCATCTTATGCTCGCAGTCTTCTATCTCCTGCTCCTCGCGGCGCAGCTTCTCCAGCAGTTCGTGGCTCTTTTTTTCGGTCTCTTCGCGCTCCTGAGAGAGGCCGGAGTCGTGGCGGTCCATCTCCTCCTGTAGTTTCAACCGTGCCTTCTTGTGGTACAACAACTCATTGTGCGCCTCCTGCAGCTTGCACTGCTGGTAGTGGAGACGGACCACCTCCTTGTGGAGTTTGCTTGGTACTTCGTTGTTGCGGATTTCTTTGTTGCGCTGTGTTGTGTTTCAAATGGTAATGAAGTGGGGGTGTTCGTTTGGGAGGGGGATAAAATATGCTAGAAATTCTTGGAAATCGAATCGGAGGTGATTGGATTTTCAAAATAGTAAAAGATTTTCATATGTAGAGAAGAGAGAGAATGGGGTTGATACCTTAAGAAGCCGTTTCAGTTTGATGGTTGTCGCATGGTCGACCTGGTTGCCTTTGATCCCGACCGACTGAATTGATTTGTTTTTGTCGAGAAGCGATGAAAACGCGCGCCCCGCTTCGTCGGACATATGGTTGCAGGAGAGCTTGAGGTGCTTCAGGGTGGTGTTGTTCGTGAGCGCCACCCCTAGGGCGATGCAGCCTTGGTCGCCGATGCGTGCGTCGTCAATCTCTAGGGTGGTGATGGAGCGGTTCGTCTCTAGCATTGCTGCCAAGGAGACGGCGCCTTCACAGCGCACTTTGTTGTTCGACAGCGAGAGGTATGTCACGGTGTGGCGGTTCTCAAGCTGCTGTGCTAGCGCCATACAGCCAAGCTCTGTGATGTAGTTCTTCGAGAGGTTAAGCGATTGAATATTATTGGTTTTGAGCGAGTTTGCGAGGCAAAGGACGGCATCGTCATTGACCCCTGTGTTGCTGACGTTGAGAACGGTCACGCAGGACTTTGGGAAGGCGATGGAGTTGAACAGAGGTGACGTACCACGCTCCCCCAACCGTGGGTTGTCCTGCAGCAGGATCTGCTGCAGTGGGGTGTGCTGCCCTCGGCTGCACCTCTCCTGGAAGACCTTTGCGAAGGCCTCGGCGGCATGGTGGTTGAGATCGTTTCCTTGCAAATCTAATTCCTGGATCACCGCGTTTTTTGCAAGCTTTGTGACAATCGCGACAGCGCTTTCGGTACTCATCCCGGTCTCGCCTAGCCGAATTGTATTCAAATGCGGATGTTTTTCAACAACACTCGCAAACTCTTTAAACGGTTCTTGGTCTGTTAACCCCAACGGATTTCTATTCAAATCAACACACGTTAATGAACGCGACGCGCGAATCGCCTCCACCAACACCTTACCACTGACAGAGTCTATCCTGTTTGCGTGCATATCGCCTTCCTCCGACCCGAGGACCAATGTCTGCAGCTTCTTGTGGTTTTGGATGACTGGAGCGAGGTGCAGGACACCTGTTGGGCCTATATCATTGCCGCCGAGGTTGAGATAGGCAAGGTCGGTGCAGTCGTGCACGAGAGAGGCTATGGCCTCAACGCCTGCATCGCGGATGAGGTTCTCAGCCAGGTCCAAGCGAAGAAGCGGCGGCCTCGCTAAGCTCTGTCCAATCGCCAGCGAAGCGTTCACCCCCAGACGCAGCCCCCGGAGCGAAAACTCCCGCTCGTTCACGCCTTTGTCAAAAACCTCGCGGAACCGTTTGGCCTTGTCCGCCGTAAGCACCTCACGAATATCCTTCAACCACGCAAGCAACACCTGGCTGAAAAAATCATCAGAATCCTTCCCATTCGTTATAGCTCGCTTGCTGCGCACTGCATTCATTTTTTTATTTTTGGGGAAAAGAGAAAAAAATGGTTTTTGGTGGCTTTAGAAAAATGCCGATAAACTACGGCCTAGAAATGTGTGCCACTTTTTAAGAAAGGGGGTAAGAAAAGTGAAGTCACCCCCCCGTTGTGTAAATGAGTAGAGGGGGAGAGGGGGGAAGTTCTGTGGTGGTGGTTGAAGAGAGACTCAGGAATAAAAAAAAGAAACGGTATCCACGAGAGATAGGCGAGGAACGGCTGTGTGGAGTTCATACGAGAAAGCGAGGTGTCTACACGTTATCAATTATTCAAAAAAAAAAACAAAAAACAAAAAGAGAGAAAATTTACACGATAGCTGCCTCATTTGCACACCATCTACAAAGGATAGAAACCAACGACGGCGAGGCTGGAGAGGACCACGGGGTTAGAAGGCATCCTACTCGCCCCACACACACATCTGTTGTTCCACATATCACTATAGTGCGGGGAACACACCACAACACACAATGGTTAGAAAACCTTTAAACAAACTCCCCCACCCAGAGTAATATTGTCTTTTTTTGAACACCAGGGAGACTAAACGCATCACTCTGCAGACTTGATTCTGAGAAGGATGATCTCCTCACCCTTTCTTTACTCATCTCAGGCAACAAGCACTTTCCCCACTGTGTCACCGAGCAGGCGGTAGCCTTCTTCCGACATATGAACGTTGTCGTCGAAGTAACGGTCCCCTTGCGGATCTTCTGCAGCCGTCGCTTTGAGCGCTGTGTAGAAGTCTGCACACGGGTAGCCCTTCTCACTGGAGATTCTTTTGATGGCGTCGTTCACATCGTCACGTTTTTTGTTGATGTCTGCAACCACAATATCCGGGGCGAGTGGGGGAATGGTCACCGTGCACACCTTCATGCCCTTCGATGCTGCCCAGGAGTACATATCCTCGAGGTTCTCCACCACAGTCCCTGTAGACACACCGTGCGCCAAATCGTTGGTTCCGCCCAAAATGACTGCCCAGTCTCTGTCGGCATCCTCAACTTTCGTGATTTTGTTGCAAAGCTGCCCGGTGGTATACCCAGGATAGCCGTATACATCAGTCTTAAGGTGGTATGTCTCTCCAAGTACCTGAGCATAAGACCAGAATTTGCATCCCCCCGCAAGCCAACCGGTGGTGAGAGAATCGCCGAAGCAGAGTACCCTCATGTTGAAGGTGTTCAAAATGGGGGGTCTGTGGTGTGGTTCGTTGGGGGGGGGAAGTAAATGAGGAAAAAGAGGGAAGGGGGAGAGTGCGGGGGGTTTTTGTAACTTATCTAGCTAGGTAAAAAAGGCGTACACTAAAAAACAAAAACAAAAAACAAAAGTGTCTATTTTTTCTATTAAAATGTTGTATGGGATCATCCATTGTTCCCCTTTCCACTGCTCCTGCTCCAGTCAACTCCATTAAGCCATATTCACCATCTCAGGGGTAAGGTCGCAGCGATGTGGGACGTAGGTTCATCTGAGGATGCGAGTTGCCTGCGAAAAACTGAAAGGGGGGAGAGTTATTAACAAAATGTCAGCAATAGAACAAAAAAGTTGAAGAAAAAAAGGTTGCTAAATAATACATTTCACTTGGTTGTACACCAAGAGAAGCTGAAAGTGCAAACACTTAAATACGAGCCCCTTTTTGCTATCCTTACAGTACAAAACCCTCTATTTGGGTACAAAACTGTGTAATTGTTGCACCACCCCAGGCCGTGTATCACAAAATAGTTGAAAGTGCAAAAAATACATTATCATTCATACGCAGGCGAAAAGAATTCTTTTTTCGACAAAAAAAAGACATACCACATCTCTTGACCGCGCCCGTCTGTCTAATGAGGCGGTGTGCGAACGCTCTGCGGATTGTGAGGGGGAACGGGAGTGTGCGGACTCTGACATGGGGTTGGCCACGCGTTTGCTTTGCCATGCTTCGAAGGAGGTGCGTGTGGTTTCGCCTTCGACCATGATGCGGCCTCTGCGGACGTCGCTCTCGAGCTTCGAGCTGAGCTCCTTCAGCACCATGTTCTCCTTCTCCACCATCTTCAGCATGCCGCGCAGCTCTCGGTTCTCCTTGCCTATGGATGACATGGCCTGCTTCATCCCGTTCAACTCCCCTGCAGCTTGCTCCTTTGCGTTCTTCGCACTCCGCTTCTTCGCAACCTCCGCCTCCAGCTGCCGGTCCTTCTCCTCCAGGCTGCGTTGCATCTCAGCAACCTTGTCGGTCAGTTGTTGTATCTCTGCTGCAGCGCGCGCAGTCTCGCCGGTATGTGTATCGCGCATTTCACGTAGCTGTGCCATGTGTCGTGCGGCTATTGCGTCTAGGTCTTCCCGCTGTTGTGTCCCCAACCGTGAAATCTCCTCCTGCTGCTTTTCCGTCATCGTTAAAGCGATTTCGCTCATCTTCTTGCGTTCGTCCTGTGCCTCGTCCTTCATGAGCTTGCTCAGGCGCTCCACTTCTTGCCGGTAGGCGTCGCGTTCCCTGTGGTGTGGGTTGTGTTGAGATGTGGGGGGGTGGGGTGGGTAGGTGTGCTCATACTCAACCTGGTGCTTCAGCTTTTCGATAGTGTTTTCTGCCTCGAACTTTGCCTGCGTGAGGTTACGTAGTTCGGCATCCAGCTGGCCTGCGTCACCACGTTGTGCTGTGGGGTGGGGGTGGGGGTAGGGGTAGATAGAATGAAAAGTTCATATGAAGATGAACCCACGCCACTCACGCTGGAAAAAGGAGTACGATTGTATCCCGTGAATGTTAGTCATCCCATCTGTCTTCTAACACTCTTTGCGACATCGCCTTTACTTCACTATTTTGTTTGATTTTTTTATCATACCCGAAAGCGTATCCGACTGTGCCTTGGCCGATGCTACCGACTCTTCTATGGTCCTCTTCGCATGCCCCATGCATGTGTCTGCCGCGTCCTTTGAGGTTTGGAAGGCTTCGACAACGTACGTCACTGCGTCACGCACTCTGTTCGACGCGAAGTACACTTCGAGCACCGCCACAGCCTCTTCTGCCATGCCTGTTAGCTCTAGCGTGCGGGAGACCTCCTTCTTCATGGTGGCTCGCTTTTCTATGTCCCGCAGGCGGCGAAGACGGAGCTCATCCTCTTTTGACGCAAGCTTCCCCCAGGGCTCACGCCCGCATGAGATGGACGCCTTCCAGTCTGCGATCACAGCACACAACGTCTCTAACGCTGCCACAGCACCGTTCAACCGTGTCCCTGCCTCCACCATGTACTCCTTCTGTACGTACGCCTCCTCCACCCGGTTTGAATGCAGATCTGCCGACAGCTTCGCAAGCTTGGCGCCCATCCGCTGCATCTCCTCCTCGTACTCTCTGTTTGCAGTGCGTGGCGACGCCTCGAGGTACTCCTCCTCCTCCTCTTCGTAGTGCGGGCTGCTTGCGTAGTGGTGGTGTATATGCCGCTCTCGCACAGGAGACATGGGGTCTGCTAGGTAGTGCTCCCCTGCATAGCTGTCGTCCTCGTGGGGGTCGTATGGCTCGCTGTAGGAGTGGTGTGGCAGTGCGGGTGGTGGTGGCGGTGGTGGCAGGTAGTCGTCTGCTCTTGAGGTGTACGGTGCGGCGTCTCCTCGGGCGAGGACGGTTTGAAGCTCGGATTGGACCTTTCTTGCGTGCTCCTGGACGCGCTCGTAGGACTGTTTGAGGGTTTTGACGTATTGCTCATTGAAGTCGCTGCTGGAGCGGAGTGCTTGGAGCTCTTCGTTGTCGTGCTCGCGTTCTGTCTCGAGACGGTCGAACTTTGCTTGCCATTCGTCGGATTCATCTTGGGCTTGGTGGACCTGGAACATACGGGTTTCTTTGTCGCGCATGAGGTTGTTGATGAGGGTGGAGAGCTCCTCTCGGTCGGCAAGCGAGCGTTCGAGGTCTTCGTTGGCCTGGTGCAGCGACTTCTCTGCGAGGCTTGCGGTGTCCTCCGCCTGCCGCAGCCGCGTCGCAAGCTTGCTCTTCTCGCTGAGATGGTCTGAGATTCGTGCATGGTGTTGCTCCTGCATCGCCTCGACAAGACCCCGCAGTCTCTCCACCTCCCCATCACGTTCACGCATATCCTGTTCCCTCTCTCGCAAGCTATGTGCCAACCGAATACAATCAATAGAAGCACTCTCATAATCTCTCCTCACATCCGCACTACCCAGAGGGGCAAGGAGTTCGTCTGCATCCTCTGAGTATCCTTCCCTTTCCATTTTTTGACAAAAATCACAAATAAAACTATGCCATTCTAGGTGGAAGAGTAGTGGTAGTAGGAAATGGGGGGGGGGGGGGGGGGGAATGTGATTAATAGTTTTGGGGGAAATGCTTTTTTTTTTCTTTGTTTTTGTATTTCGTTCACAAATAGTATTAGCTCTTTTGGAGGAGGAGGCTACCTGGGGTTACCTATGAACCCCGCTCTTCTCCAATCCCCTTATCCTATCCTGTCCCTGCCCCATCCCATCCCATCCCACCCCTATACCCTAAGCATAGTATTATGCCGCCCGGAAAAGAAAAAAAATCCAACCTGTCCCCAAAAAAAGACCACCAATCAGTTCATAGAGGAAAGGTTGAGGAGAAGCTTGCCTGCCTTCGTGCCTTGGAGCTGTACAGATTCGCTGCCAGATATTCTGTGGGGATGAGAGATTGCTTTGCAAAATAGTTTCTTCCCTCTGAGATAGTAACTGATACAATGAAAGTTGAAAAAAAAAAGTGTAAAAAGTCCTCACGAAACGAACACAGGGTGGAATGTACTCGGGGAAATCTTTGAAGAACATTTTTGAAAGAAGTCGCTCGTAGTCTTGATCTAAAAATCATTGTAAAATAAAATAAAAATGCATACCCGCGGAGCTGGTGCTCCTTTGGAAGGCGATCGCGGAGTTTGTTGATAATCTGTGTTGCGCGATGTTTGCTGAGGGTGCCTCCGCTGGTGACAATCTCCTCGAGTTCATCGACGAGGGGTGATTGCGACTCGTTCAGGCCTTCTGCACGCGCACGGAGCTGCTCGAGCTCCTTCGTCGACACGTTGAGCTGCTGGGTCTCAATCATGAAACGCTTGGGCCCACGCCATGCCGGCATCTCACCCCCAGGCGGCGGTGGCGGTGGCGGTGGCGGCGGGGGTGGAGGGGGCGGCTGCATGCCACCCTGCCCAGGGATGGGCAGCGCTGTCTGCAGCGGCTGCGGACGCCCCTTGCTTGGGTCTGCACCGTAGATCTTCGCCAGGGCACGGTTCCGACGCTCCTCACGCCACTGCTCGGGCGTCATGTTCATGTACCCCGCACCCAACTCGATGTGGGCACCAGCCTCCTCATCCGCCATATCATGGTCTTCCATTGTGCCCTATACCCCCCTGTCGAGAAGTGGTGGGGAGGATGGGAGGAGGGGAGGGGAGAGACAGCAGAGATCAGCCAAAAAGGCTGTTTGTGGTAACCTTTTTGGATAGGTAGGAGGGGAAAATGGCGGGGTTTTTCGGTTCTGTACTCAAAATGTCCACCGTTTTTTAAAGGGTGGGGAATACTTGAAAGAGACGTTTTATTAACAATAGAATCAACCATGCACCTCTAAAAAGTTGGACGGAGCAAACTTTGCTGCCACTTCACAGACTCGCTTGCTGGTCCAGACCTGCAGTTCAAGGTCGCGGTTCGGCGAGCGTGAAAAAAAGTCATCGTAGAACGGGATACCCCAACCGGCCCTGTCTTCAGGCACCGCAAACCCTACGTGGGTCATGACCTCGACAGACCCTTCTGCCTTTTGCAACACACGCTCAAGCATGGCACAGACCCTCTCCTCTGAGCATTCCTCCAATTCCTTTAGCCCTGCGAAGACCTCTGTCGCCTTTATGCCATGCGCACTGTACGCCTCCTTCGCTTGGACGGCTTCAGCGGCAACACGGAGGTGAAACTTTGCTTGGGTGTCGAACACTGAGAACTCCTCTTTTGCTACTGATGGGGTGACCTCGTCTGCGTATTCAACATCATATGGGATACGGGTGGTGTGGAAGCCTAGATGAGACATGCAGGAGGCAACGGGTTTGAGCACCTCGCCTTGTGTGTGGAAGTGGTTGTGCCCGTCGAAGTGGCGGAGTTTGACGTCAGATTCATCCAAAAAGACACGCCGTGCTATGCCATGCAGATGGTCTACCTGCGCGGTCAGCTCCTTCACAATGTCATCATGGTGCACAGCACCGCTACTCAATAGGTGGCGTAAACGAACTTTTCCTAAAAACATCGCGTTTTCGTCTGTCAACGTCGACACCCCAGATAACGCAGGTCCCTCCGTCAGGTTCGCATGCAACCCAATGTTCGCACTGCAAAACGCAGGCACCGCCGCCTTCAACTCCCGCAGTTTTTGCTCTGTGCATTCTCCATTAGCGAGAACCGAGAGGGCGTGTACAGAGCCTTTCCGAAAGGCCTCACTAATACCGTCACAACGAAAGCTGTTCACACCAAAGTCATCTGCAACCACAACCAGCCTTGGAGCGGGTCCCATTGTTTTTTGACAGAAAGTGGAGGGAGCTCTGGAAGGGGGGGGGAAAGAAAATTGATTGTTGACCATTCGATATGGTCTCTTTCTTCACATCGTACAGAGGAAGTGGAGCATAGCTGGAGTTTGAAGCTTGGGCTAGGTATTACTCAGGAGGGGTAGGGGGGGGGGGGGGGGGGGGTGAAATGCCCTTTTTTTGTAGGATCGACAAAAAAAATGCTAAAGAGAATACTTGAGACATAAATACAATCTTCATTCTTCTTTATCCAAAAAGGGACAAAAGGTAGAATAAGATTTTCTTTGTTGTAAACATGAAAAACCTAAGGCTATTATTGCTTTAGTCATCCTTACAAAAAAAAATAAAATAGCCCCCGTCTACATCACCCGGGGGCTCCACCAAAAAACGACAAAATAGGAAATTTTTCATGTTTTTCCCCTTTTTTTATTTCGAACTGTTTTTTATTTCATTAACTCTTCACCCGGCCATCAGGCCCGAATGCCCCCCAACCTTCTTTTGTTGGGTAGATATAGTCTCGTATGTGTTCGTAGAGGTTGGGTATTTTGCCGTACTCTTCAAGGCTTTTTGTGTCACCTGACATTGCCCGTCTGCGTTCTAACTCTGCCTCGAACCGCTCCGCCAGCTTGGCCTGAATGGTAGCATCGTTTATATCTCTGTTTGCTTCCAGCTCATGCCACCGTCTTGCATGGATTTGCGCATTGATCTCATAAAACCCAGTCCCAAGCATGAACAGCTCTATCAGCATCCCACACCCCATGCCTCCAAAGAAAAACCCAATGACCTGAAAAGAGAATTAAGAGAAAGAAAACGAAATAATCTGAAAAGGAATGAAGTTTATAAAATGACCCTAGGCCTCTCTGTGCTTAGTCACCTTATCATATTCGTTATCGCGGAGCAATATTTGCGCAGGCTTCCACAAGTCTGTTGTGGAATAAAAGCCATGGTATGCCCCCCCCCACCACCCCTACCCAATGGTTTCTGCACAACCCTGTCTTCACTACCCACCTCTAGAGTTCTGTGGTTTTATACCTGTTGTTGTGGGGTCGCACGGCGGATGGTTGTGGACAACAGGATTAGCTGGCTTCTGATTATTCGCGACATGATCTATGCAGTGAGCTTTCCCCGTACCTTCTGGCCAACGACGTGATTTGCCTCTAGTTATATAATTGGCGTTCTATTGTGTATACCCTGTGATGATGTCATGTACACCCACCCCCAAAAGACAAACGACTCATCGAAAGCATGAGAAAACAAACGCAACCCTTTTTTTTTTTTCATCCCTGAGTCTCATCGGGAACCTTAACCACCCCTCCCCATAAACTCTCCACCCATTTTTTTTCGTTGCCAAACCATAAAACCCTCACAGGATGAGAGTAGGTGTAGGTATCCCCCACCACCACCACCCTACTCAATGGTTTCTGCACAACACTGTCTTCACCACACCTCCTCCACCTCCACCTCCACCTCCCCACAAAACCCCCGCATATTTTACGGTTTTTGTGGGTTCTCCAGGCACTCTCTACTCTCTCTCTCTCTCTCCTCTCTCCCACCCTTCTAAAGAATCCACCGTATATACGCATAGGTTATGAACGTATAGAGATACACGAAGGGGGTGAGTTTTGTCTCATGGACACGTTTCATTTCCTGCACCGCAACGCGTGTAGAGAGGTAGAGCGCTGTTGTCAGGAAGGCGACTGCTGTAATTGTTTCGAGCGGCGAGCCAGGAAAGGATTGGAGAAGCCAGAAGGCGGCAGCGATTGTCATGTACACGGGGGCAGGCTTGAGGAGGAATGCAGGCAAGGCGACAGCAAGCGCAGGGAGCAACCGCGGGAGGTGTGTCGACGATGCGTACACACTGTGCACCCAGGAACCCGCATTGTGGTGGTGCGTCATCTGCGTGTCCACCGGACGCTCTCTGGCCTGCCCATTGTACACATCCTCTGACAACGAACACACCTTCTCACCCCCCTCCTTCGGAACCTTCCCTGCCTCCTCAAATAATCTAAGAAACACCCCTGATTTAAAGTTAAAATGGGTATCCTTTGCAGGTTCTAAGTCAATTCCGTGCATTTCGCTGTATGCGAGACTCAACAATGCAGGCCCGGTTTTTGCAAGGACACCCCATTGCCCGGTGAGCCCAAGCCAGGTTAATGCACCATTATTGTTTGCATTTGTTTTGGCGATTTTCAAAGCGGTGTCCCAGAAGGATGCTGCAGTGGGGTTGACCTTAGCCGCCATTAATGAATTCATGAAGAATCCGTTGATGCTGTGGTTTGACGATCCGACCAAGAAGACATCGCACGCAGCGGTGCGGACGACCTGCATGCAGTCGGGCTTCATACATTCGTAGTCCCCGTCTGCATATACACCACCGTACTTCCTTAGCACCGCCATCCTCGCAATGTCTGCCCTCTGGATATAATGCGGGTACGACATATACGTTGCGTACATCTCTGGTAGCTCTTCCTTGATGAGACGCTCGTTGTCTTCGTCAGTCCAGAAGACATGCTTCCACCCAGGGACGTCAGAGTGGAGGTGCTCCCACGACCACATCCACTCTTTCATGCGTGAAGGTATTGCTGCCAAGGATTTGTGTGATTGGTGGAGAAGTAGGGGCATCTCATCAGAAGGGGTAGGAGGAAGTGCGGCAAGGTCTGTAGGTGTGATGACAGTGAGGGTCTTGTTGAAGGGCGTCGCTTCGAAGCTGCTGTGTACGCGCTGCTGCTTGGAGGTGCCTTTCTTGGTCTTCCCAAAGTCGAGACATGTGTACGCAAGGGAAAGCACAACCACCCACTCCACAGCTCGCACCGCTGGGGTGCGGAACGCACCAATAGCCTGCATTGTGTATCACTGTGTTGTCACTGCATTTGGCCTGAGAACGGAGATAAGGAGGTGGAAGGGAGGAGGAGGAGATAAACATCATCAGTCTGGTACAGTCTGGGGAGGAAAGTGTGAAAAAGGAAAAGGTGGACGATGCTCTGCGACTTCTCAACTTTCCTGTTAGGAAAGAAACTAATAACAACAAAAGTTTCCTTTTGGAAGAACAACCATCACGTAGGACAAGGGGTATCTGTGGAGCTGCACAACAGAAATCACGAAAGAATGATTTGGCGGAGTACGAGCGTGCTGGCAGAGTAACGATGTAAATTGGCATGGAATGTGGTTAGAAAGAAAGCTTGACTTGAAATACAAAGCCCTCTTGTGTCAGTCTGAAAGAGATTGGGGCAGGTGGAGGGGAGAAAGCTAAAAAAAGGAGGCAATTTTTTCTCTGTTTTTGTCTGTTGCGCATTTTTGTTTTTGTTTTTTTGTTGGTTTTTTTTTATATGTTTGTTTGTTTTTGTTTGTTTTTTTTGATATTTTTTTTTTTGTTTTTGTTTTTGTTTTTTTTTTGGTTTTGCTTTGCTAAAAAGGATTGCTTTAATGTTACAAAAGATGGGGACAGGGGGAGTGTGTGGAAGTGTGTGCCAGACCGAAGATTTTTTTAGATTTTTTTTAAAAAGAAAAACAAAACTGCTGGAATAGTGGATATGTGCGTGGTCCCTCCCTTTTTTTTGTGCGCATGACTTATTGTTTTGCATGTTCTTGGGTGAGGTAGAATCGGGGGGGCTGAAAAGAGGAAAGGTTGCTGTAAGATGAACCTAAGTCAGACTTAGCCACCTTCACGAGGGAAAAGGGGGACAGAAAAAATAACTTTTTTTTAGGGGGGAATAGCTCGGGGTGATTTTTTTTTTCTTCTTCTTTTTTTTTGACCATTTTGAGATAACATATAAAGGTTCACATAACGTAACATCTGGTTGAGTGAAAGGAAAAAAAAAAATACCCCAAAAATTTCTCAACACTCTATAAAAGCCACCATTCGCCAAAAAAAGAAGAGTGAAATTGATATTATAGTGCAAACGGCTCGGGGACGCAAGCACTGACTGAAAAAGAAAATTGTTTTGATGAACTTCAGTCTCTCTAGACTTCGTCATCAAAAAAGACACTATGATAAAGACACGGAGCGGAGGAGGGGTCAGGGCTTTTTTCTCCGTACAAAGGGATACACTGCAAAAAAAAAACATGCGAGAAAGATGTTTAAGAAAAAGCTTCCTTTGTTGAGATGGATCTAAGCCCAGACTTAGTTTCATCTTCAAAAAAACTGGGGTTATTTCAACGCCCCGAAGGGGTACCTTTTTTTCCTCTCTCTTTCTTTACGACGCTTTTTTTGCTGTATCGACAATCGCCTTGGCATCCTACAAGAGGCAGGAACACCTTGGTCGCCCTCCAAAGATCATTTCTTCTTTGCGACCCCTATTGGGGGGAGTGCTGAAACATTATTCACAAAAACAAAAACAAAAAAAAATCTGGCGCTGTGTGATGTCTGGCCCACCATCTCTGTGTGAAATCACCACGGATTATATTGGCAGGTATTTGGTGTATATTTTTTTTTGGATTGAAAGAGAAAAAACACCGTGGAGAAAAGAAATTATTTCATACACTTTTCTAAACGAAAAGAAGGCAAAAGAAGGGTGCGAAAAATGTACCAGAAAGAAAAAAAAAATGGAGTTAAAAAGTGTTTACAATGGGGCGAAGTAAAAGAAGATGAAATATGAAATATGCTTCATGTGGCATACACATCTTTTAAGAAAAATCTGCAAGCATACTGATAACGATTCTGAGAGACAAACAGAACTGGGAAATACTCTTCCATTAGGCATACCTAAAAGACGAATACATATTTGGCCTATATTCGGATCCGAATATAGGGCGAATACGAAATCCGCCTTCTAGGTGTGATTAGGGGCGAAGTGAAGGATAAAGAAAGAGAAATTGAAAGTGCAACCACCTTAAAAGAACGTTGGCACAACACTAACCAATCACCCCCTGGAAAACCACCAGATCTGAATATTGCATTGCAACACCACCCATACCCTTTGAAACACACAGCTCGCCTAACTAAGACCAAAAAAATGATTAAGATAAACTGAAACACAACGCTGTGGGCTGTCCCTTTGGTGTGGTAACCAGAACATCAAAACCACCCTGCTGTCCCCTACATCCATTTCGAGGTTAACATCTGATATGGACAAAGAACGCTTAGAAAGATACAATGCGTGCCTCTCGTGTACAGTGGGTCGCTATATTACGGCAATATTACGGGTGCGCCTAATTATGGGTAAAAATTGGATTTACCCACAATCAAGCGCATTCGTAATATTGCGCCTCACTGTACACACACACCCACACATTTGGGGCCATATTTTTCTGCGCAAGAATTATCCCTATTAGTTAATCAAACACACATCTTTCAAGTAGCATGAAATGTTACCACAGCAGGACAACCATCCACTCTCGGAACAACTCTTTCCCCGAAAAATCTGAAAAAAAGAAAAAGAACAACAGAAAAAAACATATTTCACATGAAATGTTCCCTTTTTTGTAAAGTTGCTGTATTGAACGTTCTTCGCAAAAAGAATAAGAGAGAAGTTGAAACGTGCACAAAAAAACCCTCCTCACCGGACGCACCGATGGATGCAACGGCATTTCATTTTATGAGCTGTCTCTCGAGGATGAACCCACGGAAACAAACGCCCTTAAAACACTGCCGACAAAGAGGAGCTCGGCTCGTACTGTTTGCTCGCACTTCTAAAAGACCACGGAGATATGTGTCTGGGTAAAATATATATTACTGCCACGATCTGAAGGAGAAGTGTGTGTGAACTACAGAGGGAGGGGAGGGAAAAAAAAACGAAAAGAAAAGCCCTCTAAGCCTCTCTCATGCACGCCACCACCCTAATGAAGTGCAAATAAACGTTTCTGTGATACAACTAGAACTTGACATCGGGTTTATTGGGGGGAAAAAACATTTTGTTGGTGTAGCTGAGTCCAGCGGTCATTTGGATTTTTCCAGCCACACCATTTCTTGAAAGAGGATGAATCTCTTGTGTACGAAGTGCACATCAAAAAAAAAACAAAACAAAACAAAACAAACGAAGATTTCATTGGCATATGCATGAAAGAGAAAACTTGTTTCATATACTAACTATTCTACTGAATAGAAGGTATAATAAAACTAAAAAAAGGGGCGTGGAGTTGAAAAGTGCAAAAAATGCCTGGGAAAAAAACTCGTTGCAAAATGAGGAACACGACCTGATAAAAAAAATTTGTTTGCTAGATACTTCAATGGATGCGGGCACAATAAAGTAAAACTTGAAAGATTGGAGATGTCTCTCTTGCACACATATTTTCAAGCTTTCAAAAACCGAACTTTTTTGCACGGTGCAGTCTGTCCTGGAAATGTCGGACCCTTTTGTCGGAGTCCGAGGGGGTCCGACAGTCGGACTCACAGTCGGACCCCTGAGTCCGACTGCCGGACCCTGGGGTCCGACAGGCACACCCAGGTGCCCAGGTGCCCAGGTACCCAGGTGCCCAGGTACCCAGGTACCCAGGTACCCAGGTACCCAGGTACCCAGGTACCCAGGTACCCAGGTACCCAGGTACCCAGGTACCCAGGTACCCAGGTACCCAGGTACCCAGGTACCCAGGTACCCAGGTCCAGGTCCAGGAACAGGTACCCAGGAACAGGAAAAAAGTCGTGAAAGAGCAACCACAGCTCCACATGACAAACACAAAAGTGTCCAGTCACGTGGGGCATTCATGCACTGAGGAGATAATGATCCAACAATTTACAAGAAAGATTACTTAACCTACTGCTGGAAATTGCCAGGTCGTAGTAACACACAAAGTGTGCCTCCGTTCGGGAAGACCGGATATTCTAGAGACCAGAAAGGCCTCAAGAATATCTTCCGGTAGTCAAGGTAGAACCGAGTGAACGGCCCAAGACCCCCGTGGAGAAGTTAAATGTTGTAATGCTATCAGGTAGAAACTGCGAACACTGTCTTACCCTCCTCAATGCATGGTGGTTGATGTCTTCCACAACAAATTTCCTGTACCCAGGTACCCAAATTCCCAGACCCACGCAGTGGCACATGACCGCCAAGTGTGAGTGACCCACACATGAGGGAATGCGACACTACGCAAAATTTACCACCAGACCCTGTCTTCGTGCACCTGAAGTACAACGCCGCAGACAGGCCAAACATGCGTTGGACTCAGAGGAATGCCCGCTGTGCAGGTATCAAACATGAGAACCAACTCCCAGCAACAAGGGGCGCCTTTTGGCGGGCGTTGTTGAGGGTGTTTGGGGTGCAAAGTTTTCCACAATTTTGATGCGCGGGTACAGAAGTGTTGTCTTGTTCTTTCATCTCTAGGAATGTAAATGTCAATCGCGTTTAACTACCACGAGGGCTTGTTTAGTGAACCCACGAGGGGTCGAAGGGGGTTGGTTATCCCATATCTATCAAAGGTTGTGTCGACCAGGCGAATCCACTATGTTACGCTGTACGTTGTTAAATCCGAAGAAATAACGCTTTAGCAGCCGCAGGAAGTTTGTTAAAAAGAGTGCCTCACGCTACACAAACCACCACCCGCGATTGACTTAGATGTTATAACAAAGAGAATTCAGAACAAAACAACACCCTGCCCCATACACACTAAATTGTCATGCTTCAAGAGCATGCCTGGGCCAAAATTACTGTGACAAAAAGGCAACAAGACCACCCACAAGGAGTGTGAAATGTGCACTGGTTTTCTGGGGGAACGCAATATTTTCTTGTGCCTCGTCCTCCGCAAGCAGAGGACAGACTTTCCGGAAGGTTTCCAAAGTCGAATTTCTTGCACTAGCTATGCTCCCTGGGTTAAATGGCAATAGCAGTGACTGACAAAGTGTACCCATCCCCCTTCCACCCCAGATCTTAGTCCGCAAACTCAGAATGGATTGATGCGGGTGATACTCTTTGGATTTTGAGTTGCTGAATGTCGGAGACGCGGCGAGGCTTCTCATCACAATCGCAGATGCAGTTCAGATTTCACGATCCTGTGATGAGTGTAAATGTGGAGTGTGATTAATGAATGAAATGTATGGTGTAGAAACGCAGTTATCGGGAAAGGTGAGGTTAATGTGGTAAAAAAAGGGGATAAAACTCGTGTAATTTTGTGAATTCCCACAAAGGTGGGTGATAATGTGCCCTTTGTCACTCAATTGTAACCGAGAATGTATGGGAGAATGAAATATTATTTCCCAACCCAACAACAACGATAAAGCGTGAAGACAATAAATGAAATCAAAGCGGAATAAATTTGAGGTTTTGTGAGGCACTCAACGAGGTGCCGGCTCTGTGGCGTCACGGAGCCACCAACACTCCCCAGTCATTTTTCCTGCGCTTCCAGGAAAACTCGCGTTTGCGACCAGGCCGAAACGAAAAAATTTAATTCACAGCAAACAGGTGTGAGGGAGAAGAAAAGAAAGTGAACAAAAACGAAAAAACAATGTTTTTCTGAAATGTGATGTTGTTGGGGTGGGGAGAATAAAACAGTTCCAGAAAAGCTCCTGCGTCGGTTTTCTTTTGGTTAAAAAAATCACTCAGTAAAAAAAAGAACTTTTTCATCACTCCCCTCAAACACTGCCAAAACGAAGAAGGACAGGATGTATGACACTTACGGATACCAAGTCTCAGCGGGTATGAGAAGCAAGGAGGTGTACAAGAAGAAATGGGACGAGTTCTTGCGGTTTTCAAACCTCGAGCGACTTGGTCCGCTTTGTATTGACACGGACCTCGACACCCCGACATGTACTGGCTTTTGAGAAAGGCAGTCGGTTCCTCGGTAGATTGCGTGCAAGTGAGGGAATATCCATCTGCTTGGAAGACGTCAAAACACCAAACATAGTATTTCGCGACATAAAGGGCAGATCAAATACTCACTGCCTTACATTCTCGGTTACAATTGAGTGACACAAAGGGCATATAATCTGCAAAATTACACGAGTTTTATTTCACTGAGTTAGATAATTATTATCTCATGAAATAAAGTGAACATTATTTCACGAGGTGGTGGGTGACTCAAACTGGGGCTCAACTTCACGAAGCGAGTGGAGTTCAGCATTTTGATTTCATGAGTGAAGTGAGTGTAATCATAAAAGTGATGTCACGAGCGATAGCGAGTGGGTATCACGTATTCCAGTTTGTGAATCACCCATCAGTTAAATAATGTTCACTTTAGTTTTCGATACGTAATTTTATACCACGCGTGAAAAACGTAAACAGGTGAAAAAGTGAGTGAAATAAGATTCGTTTTATTTCACGTTTTATTTCACGCAAATCGTGAAGGATTGGGTGGGGGAGTGAAATAAAAGATCACGGAGTGATCTGAAGGACACGACGTGTTCTTCCCTGGGCTCGTTCGCTCCTGAAAGTCTGTTGAAACGGAGGAAATCGTCCCATGTTTTCCTGTACTGCACACCACTGTTCATGTCGTCGAACAAGTTGTCATATGCATCCTCCATCTCCGCAAACTTGCGCGTGGGTTTAGGCATGTGTGTAAGAGGCAATAAATAATCTGTAATTTGAAGTGTGGTGGTGTGAGGGGTGGAGCGTGGGCTCAACGTTCCACTGTTTACACCTATAAATACGTTTTTCACTTGTGGAATAAAATTACATATTGAGTGAAATAAGAACATTTTCTTGCACTTGCCACTAAAAAGGCACCCTCGTGACTCTCACTCTTATTCCCCTCGCTTCGCTCGGGAAATAACGCACTCGGGCACCTTTTTAGTGGCGCGTGAAATAAAATAGTTCTTATTTCACTCGAATAAATAGTTATTATCTCACGGGCAATAATGTTGTGCTGCGTTTTCGAAATTCCTACAGTATATTTGACAAATGATGTATGACCACCTAGTACGGGGCGTCAAGGTTGGGTATGGTGAACAGTTCCTCGAAGTCCTATGACTGCAACCCTTTTGGTTGCATGCGCAGATCTCCTCCACATTGCTTTTGCGCCTACTCTCGGCATGGGTTTTGTTTTGTTCTTTGTGTGCGGAGATAATGTCTACTGTATTTTGTGTAATCTCCAGGAAGGAATTTCGAAAACGCGGCTAAACATTATTACACAAGTGAGATAAAAAATTGTTGGCTCTCTCTCTGTTGTTTTGGCTTTTGTTTTTTTGTCTATTTGTGACGAGGCCTGGAACACCTGAACATAGGCATATCTGGAAAATCTATCTGAGGTGTGGCAAATTAAATATATTCAAGCGTGTGGTTGAGGCGCACCTAAACATAAGTAAGTGCCAAGTCTGAACATTTATTTTCAGAGGCCTTAGTGAGGCTGTTTCGGCCTCGTTGCATTGTATCATGATGTAATAAGGTTCACATACTTTCGATTCAAAGAAGAGAAAGCACACAAGAAAATAAAATGCTGCAAACCACTGGGTGTGTTGTTTGCATCTACACAAGTAACTGAAAGTTAAACATTTACATACCTTGTCTTCCCCGTAGCCTCCGCCTTCGCTGCTGTCAAGCTGCCTTCTCTTGGTACCCAGTACCCAGTACCCAGTACCCAGTACCCAGTACCCAGTACCCAGTACCCAGTACCCAGTACCCAGTACCCAGTACCCAGTACCCAGTACCCAGTACCCAGTACCCAGTACCCAGTACCCAGTACCCAGTACCCAGTACCCAGTACCCAGT
Source organism: Rhynchopus sp. YZ270_cl-10 (assembly GCA_964035575.1). Classification (NCBI taxonomy): domain Eukaryota; phylum Euglenozoa; class Diplonemea; order Diplonemida; family Diplonemidae; genus Rhynchopus; species Rhynchopus sp. YZ270_cl-10. Next base: position 684,575 of record OZ037891.1, on the reverse strand, counting down.
ACCCAGTACCCAGTACCCAGTACCCAGTACCCAGTACCCAGTACCCAGTACCCAGTACCCAGTACCCAGTACCCAGTACCCAGTACCCAGTACCCAGTACCCAGTACCCAGTACCCAGTACCCAGTACCCAGTACCCAGTACCCAGTACCCAGTACCCAGTACCCAGTACCCAGTACCCAGTACCCAGTACCCAGTACCCAGTACCCAGTACCCAGTACCCAGTACCCAGTACCCAGTACCCAGTACCCAGTACCCAGTACCCAGTACCCAGTACCCAGTACCCAGTACCCAGTACCCAGTACCCAGTACCCAGTACCCAGTACCCAGTACCCAGTACCCAGTACCCAGTACCCAGTACCCAGTACCCAGTACCCAGTACCCAGTACCCAGTACCCAGTACCCAGTACCCAGTACCCAGTACCCAGTACCCAGTACCCAGTACCCAGTACCCAGTACCCAGTACCCAGTACCCAGTACCCAAATTGGTCGCCCCCTGGTTGGTCGAGAACCTAAAAATGCAAAAAAACGCAAAATTCATGTGTTTTGACCATGTCTGGGTACACCAAATACACACCTCTGAACAAGCCTATACCCAGTAGTAGGCAACAAGCGCTATTTTTTGACCAAGAAAAAAAAAATCCCCCAAAAATTGGGTGTAGTAGGTCATAAAATGGCCCAAAAAATTCAAAGAAAACCTCAGATTGACCAAACAATGAAAAAAATTTTCAAGTCAAATTTTCAGCCAAAATACGGCTATTTTGGTAAAACCATGTGTACTGTAGTGGCTATACAAGGCGATTTTCGGCCAAAAAAATTTTTTTGGCCAAAAAAAAAAATTTTTTTTTTCGGCCCAAAAAAAAAAAAAAATTTTTTTTTGGGTCCGACTGTCGGACCCCAGAGTCCGACAGTCGGACTCCAGAGTCCGTCTGTCGGACTCCAGAGTCCGACAGACGGACCCCTGAGTCCGTCTGTCGGACTCAGGGGGTCCGACTGTCGGACTCAGGGGGTAAGTCCGTTATTTACACACTCCAAGCACGACAGACCGCACCGTGTGGGATTTAAAAAAAAAAAAAACGCATTTTTTTTATTGTGTCGACAATCGCCCTGCCTCAGTTGGGTCCTGTGTGTTTCTCAAATAGGTCCCGGCTGTACTTAAAGGGCTCTAGGTTCACTATCCTTTTTTGAGGAGATTTTTTTTTTTTCTGTGGGTTTATGTAGCAAACCCTCTTTTTGAAAAGTAAAGAAAGACTTCTGATGAATGTACACATACATCAAGATTATTTCATATACTTTCTTTCCTTAACGAAACGAAAAGAAAGCTTTGGTCATCAAGAAATATTTGGTCGGCAAATGGAAGTCAAGAGAGAGAGACTCATGGCTGAAAAAAAAGTATCAAAAAACAAAAAAAAAAAAAAAAGACCGGAAAGACGGTGAATGTCGCACATAAAAAAAATAAGGAATTCTTGTGGAAAAGAAAGCGCTGCTTGAGAAGTTGGGTGAAACTTGCTATCCACATTTATTTGAAAAAAAAAATCCAAAAAACAAAAAACAAAATTGGGAAGACGACCAAAGGCTCTCGTTACAACAAAAAAAAAGAGGCATTATTTTTTGACGTCCTCGTGAGAACTCAAGGTACATCAAACAAAAAAAATGAAAATCTTGCGCGTACACATCTTTAAGAAAAAAAGAGAGAAGCTTGGGGAATGAACCCAAGCATCTCTGTGCTCAAAGCACTTTCCAAAAGAATTCTCGAAAAGACTTTTTTTTTGTGTGGTGCCACATTTAACTGTATGACCTCCTCCCATCAGCTCCTGTTCAACACACACCCTCTCCCTGCGTGAATAAGAATAAAAGAAAAAGTTGCGCAAGACAAACCTAAGCTTCTCTGAGCTTGGCTTCACCTCAGCCACCTTACGCATAGAAACAGTGGGAAGAAGAGAACAAGAGAAGGCATCAGAGTGGGAGTGACTCCCCCCACCCTTCCCCCCCACCCTCTGTCTCAATTCCCCCCAAAAAAAAAAACGTTTTTTTTTTTTCTGAATTGCTAAAGAGAGAGTTGCGGGAGAGATGTGGGTACACAAGAAAATGGAGGGGGAGGAGGGTTTTTACAAAGAACAACAAAAAAAATGGAATATTTTCGGAGGGGGTAAAAAAAAAAAACAGAAAAACTTGAAAGATGAATGTGCCTTCTCGTGCACACACATCTAGGGAGAAAAAGAACATACAGTGCTGTATGCATTGATGAATATACGTTGTTCGCATTCATCTTACAACAAAATAAACTGGGATACATGGCGAGCTGGGAGAGGTGGGGGGTTTTTTTTCTATTAATACCGTACACGGTGACCACATGCCGGGTAACGTGCTGAACATGCTTTTGTAACATTCTGACTTGCATTTCATGAAAGCATGCTTCTTAGGATACTACTAGGGCACATGGTCACCTGAATAAATATGTTGTGACGCACTAATGTGGGCAAGCTGCCTCCATTGAAATGCGAAAGACACACCCGACTGTGCCTTTGAATGTGAAAAACATCTTCGGATCAAATGGAATTGCGAAGTGCAACACAACAAAACACAACCCTTGCGGAGTTGCCGGCCCTCGGAGTTTTTTTTGTTTATACATTCCCAAACATATTCGTTACGGTATTTTATTTTTCTTTCAAAGCCTAGCGAAACTGAGGGGGAAAGGTGTTTTGTTTTTTTTTTGGATCATTAATCACTCCCCATACACCGTACGTCCTTGCACTGAACGTCTGCGCTGAAGGGGAAAGCTATTTCTCCTCTTCAGCGGGATGAGCCTTTGTGGGGAGATTACTTTCAAATAAAAAGAGAAAAAGTTAATCGTTCAGACCTTCGCCAAAAACAGAGACCAGGTGGGGTGCTCTTGCAGTGTGCGTCCCCCTTGGCTTGTGGGCTTCAGCAGCAGCGCGTCACCACTGTACCCGCTCCACCTCTGCCTTGCAGACTTGCAGACACTCGCCAAAAAGAAAAAAGAAAAAAAAATACTGCCGGTACAAAACAAACATGTTCGCTATTTATTTTTAATTTGTTAGAGTGAAGCGTGCCAAAAAGACAGCCTTCACATTTTCCTCGCATCATGAAGTGAAATTGTTGTGCATGTCGAAAAAAAAAAGTAACTGTGAAAACCTAACAAAATATGTTTTCCAATTTTTTTAACCCTCAATCTTTTTTGGGGAAAACAAATTTGAACAAAAAGATTGAATTCCTATTCTCAAGCGTACCATCGGTTGGCATAACACCCCCGTTAGGCACACCGGTATTTCCGCTCAGGAATGTCCCCTAAAAGAAAAATTTATAAGATGAACCTAAGCGCACTTAGTCACCCAAACATAGAAACGTAACATTGATCACACGAAAAACCCCATGGGAGGGAGGTTGTGGTGAAGCGCACAACACCTCGACCTGTTTTGGTGAGGAGTGGTGTCTCTGCAACGCGGTTCGTCCCAAAGTGTGCCATGCTTTTGTTTATATTTCCTCCTTCAGACGACAAAAAAAAAAACTTTCAAAATGGATGAATGGCCCCTCGAACCAGTTAGAAACTAGAATAAAACTGAAGAAAACAGAACGAACCTGAAACAAAAAATACAAAAAAGGGCAACAAGGGGATTGTACGAGGGTGGCACTAAAAAAGACACGTCTATCGCGAAATTGCGACGAAGATCTCTTGGGGATAAAAAAAAACTTTCCAACGCGAAGGAAATGCATGGGGATTTCGAAAAAAAAACGCCAAAAAAAAATCTCATATTTAGCCACATGCATGGTGGGACATACATTTTGTTCTCTATTGTTATGTGTGTGTGCCCCGCCACCTCACACACTTAACGCAATATTTCCTCACAGGAAACTCACCAAAAAATTGATTTTGCAAACGAAACCGCACACTATTTTCCACAAAACATACACTATCAGTGTCAAGCACAACTGATGGGAGCTGATAAAACGAAGTTATGATCGGTAGGGAAGGGGGGGGTGAATCATAAAAGCAAAACAAAACAACCAAACTTTGACTAAATACAAACCCCCTCATGACATTGTACCTTGGTACATGCCCGGTGCACCGTGGGCGCACCACCCCCCCAACCTCGAGATGACATCTGATAATAAAATACAAAACCTTAAGCTTCACGCTTAAAAAAGGGGGTTACCGAATGGGGGTATTCCTTGCGATTGAGGCTTGCCAATCAAATAACTCCTCCTCCTCCACCCGTTCCCCCATATATTTTTTAACACCCCCCTAACCCTTCTCTACCCTTTTCTTGCTATCTTTCAGTATTATGAAAACCATTTTTTTGAACCCCTGTTTTTCTTCACATTTTTTAAAAATTTGTTCTTGCAAAAAAAAAAAAAAAACAGTCTGCAAGCCCCCTGCACCTTACCCCTCGCCTATCGCGGTGTCGGAGAACCTCCACGGGGTGTCTGTCAGTTGGGTTTATTTATTGTTTCTTTTTTTTTTGAAACATTGCAGGGTAATAATATCTTTGTCAATTAGGATAATCTGAAGGGTGCAACACATGATCCCAACTCACAGCTCAACGTGAAGAAAATACGGTATGACCGTAGCACCGCTACTCACTCGATGCATTTTTTTTTTTTTAAACACAAATCCATGGAGCAGCTACACATATATCCTCAAGACTAAAGATGATGCACTAGAGTTTCTCCTATTCTTTTCCCTTGAAAAATTGTTGTAGTGTAGTTGTGTTCTCCACATTTGGTGCAAATCTCCTCAACTTCTTTCACATACCTGACCATGCTGGATGTAGTTCATCTGCGGTTCCACCACACACGACTCCCTGCGGATCATCTCCTGGATGTCGTGCCCACGCTCGCTGATGCGCCGCCGCGACCCTCGTGGTGTTGTGCTGGAGTTCATGGAGATGTCCTCCTCCTCTGCAAGGATGTCCCTATCGTAGGAGGACACCTTGCCACGACGTGGCGACTCGCTTGCCTGCCTGGAGTGGTCCTTCACGGCAAGCACCTCCATCCCGTTGATGTACGCCACTGTAGCTGCCACCTCTGATATGACAGAGTTCGACCGCCCCCGCATTCCGCCCCCTGGAGTCTCCGGTGTGGTGCACCGTGGTGTGTAGGACCCCCTCCTTGGAGTCCCGCTTCGCCCTGAAGGCGAGACACAACGACCACCTGGCGATATGGACCGTCCTGACTGATTGGGTGAGATGCGGCCAGACATGCTCCCGGTGCTCTCACGTCTGCCGATGGAGCGGCTCTCGCGTCGTCCTTCCCTTGCTGCTTTTGGAAGCTGGTTTGGTGTGTGTAGTGGTCCCTCGCGGCTAGGCTGTGAGGTCATCCCCCGTGAGCGCCCGCCACCAAGCTTGTCCTGCGCCTTTTGAAGGTATTGCCGCATCTCCTTGACATTCCCCATTTCGTAGTGGATGGCACGTTCCAGCATGAGGCAGGTTCGTTCCAGGTCGCGTGCATATCCGTCCGCTCCCTGAGGTGAGTGTGAGGTGGAGGAGAAGGGGGTTTGTTTTGATAAGGTAGAAATTAAATTCTAGAATTTCAGCACCAAAGACGCTGGAAAAAAGAGGTGGATGGGGAGAGTTGTATGTGTGCAATACCTTATAAAAGGACATCCAGAGGTACTTCCCCGCCTTCGCCCCAATGCGAGTGTTCGGCTTGCTTAACGCGTCGAAGTTGCGGAGGAGCACTTTCTTTTCTATTTCCATTTCCTTGAGCTTTGCGGGGTTCATATCTTTTGTACGCTCTTTTTTGAAGGTCGCCAAGGTGTCGGTGGAGTGCCGGAGGAGGGCGAGGGGGTGCGGGGTGGGGAGGTAGATGCACTGCAGACCGAAGTCTTCTGGGGCGTCTTTGTCTCGCATACGATACAGCTCTGTCAACGCGAGCAGCGCCGCAGGCGAGCCAAATGCAGGCGTCGCCCTTTTACTAAGATGTCTTTGCCTCAACCATGCCTCCGCTGCCTCCTTCACCTGATGCGGCACTTCACTCACAGATGCGCTGGACACCCTCGCCCACGCCTCCCCCCCCAACCCATGCATGCTCGACACCCCAGCCAAGGCTACAAGATTCATCCTCCCATCCCGCTTCTTCACCAACTCCATCAGCTTCTTAAACGCCGCGTCATAGTCGTAGGAGTCTATCAAATCGTATCCTACGTTTGCCTCATCAAAGTTCGCAGTGTCCAAAGGAGAGTTCGGTGTCATAGCTGGATGTGCAACAGGAGATAAAGACATGGGGGTAGCATTCCCAGGGCTGCCTGCAGTGATGTCTTGGATATCTGAATCCGATTCGAGGCGTGAACATGAGTCAGAATGGTGGAGGCTTTTATCGCTTTTGTCGGTGGATTTTTCTTCTGATTTGGGTGATGGTGGGCGTGCGATGCCGTGGGTGCTGTCCGGTTCGTGGCTGGTGTTGTCGGGTTCGTGCTTGGGTGACCCTTTTGCACTCATTTGATCGCTCCCCGTTGGAGTCGCGGATCGTGCAGCGTCGATGCTTTTTCTATCAGGGGCCATAGATTTACGCCGTTCCGTCTGATCCAATTTCGGCATGTCTCTTCTGTTCACCCTTTCCTCATCCTTCGTCTTATTCGCGGGGGTAGGCTTGACCTTCCCATTCCCATTGCTTTGGTGGGTAGGCTTGCTGTCGGAGCACCCCATAGGAGAAAGGGAGAGAAGGAGAGAAGCAAGGAGTGGGTTATGTGCTTGCCAAAAGGGGGCGTAGAGGGTATAGCAAAAACCCCGGGGCAACGAAATGTCCCCACCCCTCTATTCGGGCAGGGAAATGGCTTTGAGGGGGAGGAGGGGGGGAAGGGGGGGGGAGGAGGGGGAAGGAGAAAAGTTTTATAAGCCTAAGCCCAAGCCTTTCGTGTGCTTAGTCACCTAAAGGAAGGGGGGTGACTATGTGTAATTGTTGTTTCTGGGAAGGGGGTGGTGTGGAGTAGTGGGTCAAAGGGGATGGATGGGGCTGCTTGGAACACATGGCAGGGGATGGAATCATGTGACTTCGTGCCGGCTAGTCATTCCTCATTCAAGAAGAGTCCTTTTCGTTAAGGAGAAGATGAAAGTGCAAATGTCTCACCATTCAGCGGATGCAGGAATGTACGTAACATTGCCAAAACGGCATGACTGTTGTCTAAAAAGAGGGGGTTTTTTGTGGGGGAGTGCTGGGGTTTACTACTTTTTATTACTTTTTCCTCTTCCCCTCGGTTCCCTCCCAATTATTTTTTTTTTACTGTTTACAATTTTTGTCATTTCTTTTTGAACATAAAACAAAATTATTCAAAAAAAGACACACACTACACATTGTCCCCCCCAGAAGAATTACAGCCGTATTCGACCTTCCCCTCTTCCCCTCCTCCCGTGGGTGAACTCCCATCGCTACCCACTTTCCTCTTCTCCAAAAAAACGCCCCATTTTTTTAGCAACTCCTTGCTGCACAAATTGTTTTCAGGGGATTTTAATGACGTTATTTCTCTAAAAAACCCCCTCTCACCACGTTTAAAAAAAAAAAAAAAACTTTAAAAAAACAAGGAAAAATAGTGGTTCTATTTGCCCTTCATCTGGATCATGACGTTCTTGAACTCCTCGAAGCTGATCTCACCGTCACGGTCCTCGTCTGCCTCAGCGATCATCTCCTGCAGCACGTCGTCACCGGGGTTCTCGCCAAGAAGCTTTGCCACCTCCTTCAGGTTTGCGAAGGAGATCTTGCCGGTCTTGTCCATGTCGAAGAGCTGGAACGCCTTGAAGATCTCTTCGGGAGAGTCCTTCTGTGCCATCTTGGCCTGTGCGGGGTGGGTGGGTGGTTTGAAAGTTTGTTTTGTTTTGTTTTGTTTTGTTTTGTTTTTGCTTTTGCTACTTTGTTTTGTACTTTTTTACTTATTTGAAAACTTGGTTGTATTAGTGTAGCCACCCTAGAGTGTGCTCCACTATATATTTTTTTCTCGTATCGCTCCGACAATGCCTGTCGAGTTAGATTACTATTTGCAAGTGCTGTTGTCTCAGCTGGACGTAAAGGAAGAATTTGCAAGATTGAACCTATAGTGGATCAGGAGTGACCTCGAGTTTATCATCCCTCTCAGCGACTCAGGAGGGTGATAAATGATGGCTGTCGTGCAGCATGCTTGGAAGGTGTTTTTTTTTCCTTTAAAAAGTGGGAGAAAAGGGGAGGAAAATAGATACCTTCATCATGCGCTCGAACTCGGGGTACTCAATGAGACCGTTGGCGTCGGTGTCGATGGAACGGATCATCTTCTCGATCTCCTCACGCGGCTGGTCTCCGAAGCCAAGACCCTTCATCGCGAGGGCCATCTCCTCGGCGTCAATGGCACCAGAGCCATCTGCGTCGAAGAGGTTGAAGGCCTCCTTGATCTGCTCGTCGGTGAGGGCTGCCATTGTGTTAGCTTGGTTTTGTTCTTGTGATTAAACTGAAATGGTGTGGCTGAAAGGGGGTGCGATAAAGTGCAAGAAAGTGCGCTAAAGTGCTATTTTGGGGGTCTCATTTTTTTTGTATTTTTTGACTGCGGTTTGGGCTTTTGCCTAAGGGAGGGGAAATGAGGGTGTCCTGACCCCAGCCAGTCCCCGAAACACCTATCAAAGACGCAGGACAACTTGAACAGAGCAATTTTAACAAAAAAAAGATGTATTTTGTCCCGCCACCCAGCCACCCAGCCACCAAACCCAAAAAAATAAACCCTCCCTAAAGTGCGATAAAGTGCTATTTGGGGGTCGTCAGCCACGCCATCAGAAATGCTATTTTTTAATGGTGAGAAAGACCCCAAGCCGTTTTTGGACCCACTTTTGAGTTTTGGTTTTTGGGGCTCTCCAATCGGTAAAGGGACCCAGATGCAAATTTTTGATACCTGGCCGCAATTGAAAGATTTTGAACAAAGAATAATGAGCAGCTAATATCAAGATATCAAACGAGTAAACAGATAAGGGCAACAAACAAACAAACAAAAATGAAAAACTCTTTATGGTGAAAAGGTAGAAAGAGGGCCCCGTACGTCAAAAAAAAGTTACGGAAACCAGTTCGCAGCACTGGCAGAGCACCCATCCTACGAGAGGAAAGAGGAAACCAATCCGAGGTGGCTTCAATCAAACCGAGGGGGTATAGAAGGCATATCTCTGTTTTGCTCTGGCAATTGCCCTCTGCCTTTCCATCTGCTTTGCCATCTTGGCCTGTGTGGGGTGGGTGGGTGGGTAGGTGGTAGGTAGGTGACAGTATGTTTTTGTTGTATCGCTCCGACAATGCCTGTCGAGTTAGATTACTATTCGCGTGCTGTTGTCTCAGCTGGACGTAAAGGAAGAATTTGCAAGATTGAACCTATAGTGGATCAGGAGTGACCTCGAGTTTATCATCCCTCTCAGCGACTCAGGAGGGTGATAAATGATGGCTGTCGTGCAGCATGCTTGGAAGGTGTTTTTTTTTTAAAGTGGGAGAAAAAGAGGAGGAAAATAGATACCTTGATCAGGCGCTCGAACTCGGGGTACTCAATGAGACCGTTGGCGTCGGTGTCGATGGAGCGGATCATCTTCTCGATCTCCTCACGCGGCTGGTCTCCGAAGCCAAGACCCTTCATCGCGAGGGCCATCTCCTCGGCGTCAATGGCACCAGAGCCATCTGCGTCGAAGAGGTTGAAGGCCTCCTTGATCTGCTCGTCGGTGAGGGCTGCCATTGTGTTAGCTTGGTTTTGTTCTTGTGATTTAAGTGAAATGGTGTTTTTTAAATGAGAGGATAATGAGAAAATGAGAAGGGGAAAAAAGAATCGACATTTTTTAAAAAAGGAAAAAAAAAAGAGGAAAAAAAAAAAACATCGAACGGGGAACAGGAGGGGTTACGTGAATTGATGAGGAAAAAGGGGGAGGAAAACCAATGAGAAAGTAAAAAAAAAAAAGACCGGTGGGGGGGTAAGGTATCAGGTGGGGAAAAGAGTGTTGGGTTTTTGGTTTGGGGTTGGAATAAAATAAAATAGAGAATTTTTTTTTGGAAGATGAATGTGCTGCTTGGTGCACAGATATCTCAAAAATGGTGGGGGGGGTGATCCTAAGGTTTGCTTGGGTCATCCCTGAATGAAAAAATTGAAAAAAAAAAAAAAAGGATGAATGTGACTCTCAGAGCAACACGCATCTTTAGAAAAATAGGGGTGTATGGGTGTGGGGGATGTATTAGGATTGAAAGAGAAGTTGAAAGTGCAAAACTCCTCACCGTACATCGGCGGACGCAGTGCACTGGTTGAAAAAAAAAAAAAAAGGGGGGGGGGGGGAAAGAGGGGGGAAAAAAACGCAGATGGAGGAGAGGGTTCACCGCTATGTCACTATCAATTCCGATTTTATTTTTAATTTTCTGAGGCCGGAAATATACAAAAAAATTGGGGGGAGAATCCTAATCTTTTTGACAAAATCTGTTTTTTTTTTTTTGGTTTTAGTTCAGCTGTTCATTCAGCCTTTTTTTTACATCACAAAAAAAACTCTCAAGAGAAGGCATCTATTTTGCTTTACACTCTGTTATTGGTATTTGTTTGCTTATTTTTTAGTGTAGCTAGACAGAAACAGTCTTTTTCCACTATGTGTGGTACCACTTTATTATTTCGTACAAACTTTACACAGGCATGCTTTTTTTCGGATGGTGTGATTGTTGCGGTATATCCCTCTCCCCCCTCAGTTTCCCCCACACACACACAACCCTATTAGGAAATATTCTTTTATTGTTTTTCCTTCGTTTGTAGTCAGTCCATGCAGTCGGAAGGAACAGCCTTTTTTTTGCTCTCCCCACAAAGTCTTCAAAAAGACTTTAAGTGGCTGCATTTCCCATTTTTCGACCACATCCTAATCTACTTTTTCTTTGAAAACTTGGTTGTATTAAGTGTAGCCACCCTAGAGGTGTGCTCCACTATACTATTTTTTTTTCTTCCAAAACCTTAAGCTAAGGCTTCGTCTGTGTGGAGGTGAAATAATTTTGTCATCAGGAGATTTTCTTTATATTTTAAAAAAAACAGAAAAACAAAAACAAAAAATTTTCTTTCGAACCCCCACTCCTTTTAGCCAATTCATCGATCTTCTGAGGGGGGGACGGGGAAGGGGAGGGTGCAGATTTTTACATGAATGAACAGGTAACAACCGGCACAGTATCACAAAAACGAGAAAATCCTTCTATCTGTTTGTGGGACGTTTCTGATTTGTTTTTTTTTTTTTTTTTGAAAACTTGGTTGTATTAGTGTAGCCACCCTAGAGTGTGCTCCACTAATACAAATATTTTTTTTTCTTCTTCTTTTGTTCAAGGGAAGGTACGGGATGGGGAGGGAGTGGGTAGCCGGTAGTTAGAAAAAAAAAAACTAACAATACTACACTAGACAATAACAGTAACAAGAACACATACAGTTGAGTATATCCACAAGGGAATTACCCAAAAAAAAAAGATAGAACTGCTTTCAAACACAGAAGAGGGGGGGGACAGAACAGAGGGGGGGAAATACTACATTTGTTGTCTCTCTTTTTAGATGTGTTCGTGAACAGCAAAAAAAAAAAGTTGACGTGAAATACAAAGCCCTCTCGTGAACAGTGTACCTTGGTACAAATGAACGGCTGTACCGTGGGTGGACAAACCCAATGCAATCCTACATCCATTTTGTGGTTTACATCTGATGAAAAAAGAGAAAGTTTATCAGATGATCCGAAGCCTTTTGTGCTTAGTCTGATTAGATTATTCGTTCATCAGTCGTTGTTTTTATCGCGCTGAATCACCTTGTAAAAAATGGTTGAAAGTGTAAACACCTCAGAGGGGAGGTCCCCAGACGCTAACATTGCTTCGTAGTGTCAGAAGGAAGGTGTCCTATATGATGGGTACACTGTGGTATGTCAAACGGCTTATCTGATGCTGGTAATGGGGGAGGGAGGTCATCCTGTCTAGTGAGTATTCCTTTGGATTCTCGTTGCGTGGTTGTGACAAAACCATTTATTTTGGTTTTCATTTCGTTTTTTTCTTTTTTTTTTTTGCATTTTTGGATTTTTTTTCATGCTTTTTCTGTAACCTCTCTCTCTTTTACGGCAGGTGACCGGTTGAGGCGATACTTCCGGACTTTATTTTGTGTTTTGAATTGTTGGACGCAAAAATCTTTCCATCGAGGGGGGGGGAAGGGGTTTCTTGTATTTAGCTAAAGCGGGGGTACATTTTGAAGTTTTTGTTACTTTTTTTTCCGGCTAAAGTGGGGCAAAAAAAAAAAAATGCTTCTGTGTTTTGTTCGGGATAATTCTATCAATAGAGGGGGGGAAAAAAGGCAGATAAATATCAAATGAACACTTTCATACACACACACACCCCTTTTAAAAACAGCACATCGTTCCTTGGCAGAATACAGAGAGTGGTAAAAGGTGGGGGGGTGGGGGTGGGGAACACCCTGCATTATCAGAAAAAAAGAGGGTATGGTTGCTTTGTATCCAAAGGGGAAATGGGTTCAATAAGGAAAATGAAAAAATAAAAAAAAAAAATTTTTTTTTTGAAAGCTTCGTTGTATTAGTATGCACGGTCAGGCCCAGGTGGGTGAGCAATTTTTTAAAAATTGGGTGAGAAACTGCACACAAATGGTATTATACCACCCTCTTTTTGCTCGCCCTGCCCAACCACCTGTACCTGACAACCGTGTGGACACACCCAAGGATGAGACCCACTATGCGTTTTAAGACGACCCTTAAGCCTCAACGTTACTAAAAGAAGGGGGGAAAAAAGGACCTGGTACATCGGATGCAAGCCAAATAATAGCCGTGCAAAGGGTTGTAGGGAGGGGCAGGTGGAAGAATAAGCAGTGGGCCCAAGAGAGGCCAGTTTTTTTTTTTTTAGCATTATTTTCTGGAAATCAAAGAACCATAAAATAAATCAAAAAATAAATAAAAACTGTTGCCCTCTGGCTTCCACTACTAAAAATATGCCACGAAATACCCAGTCCACTTCCCTCTTTTTTTGTTTCCAGGTTTGTTTTATCACAACGTTGGTACTCCCCTCGACTCCCTCCCCCTGTAGATGCTGCAATAAAATGAAGGGATGGACAGTTCAGTGGTTTGCTTTGTTTTTTGTTTTGGTTTTACTTTTTCTTTGTGTATTTTTCTTTGCATCGACAATCGCCCAAGGCTGGTATTGTACCCAAATGCTGCCCGAAGGCTTTTTCGTATGAGCGATGTCGACACTTTTAGGGCTCAACTCAAAAAAAATTTTTTTTTTGAAAAACTGTTGGAGTAGTGTAGTTGCCTCGGTTGTGTTGCCACCGTTGTGCAAGCTCCACTTTCAACTTTCTTTTTTTGCGATAAATTTTTTTTTTTTGTACGGAATCAGTGGAAATTGCTGTGCAATAAATAATGTCCACTTTCAGCTTTGTTGTCTGTAGCATGTACTTGCATGCATTTTTCGTTCTTTGCGGGAAGAGAAAGAGAGAGAGAGAAAATTGGGTTTGCCCTTTTGCGCCTTTATTTTCCTCCTTCTTTTTTCATAAAAAAGAGGTACACAAGCAGGCCAACACCAAAAATGAAAAACTAAAGGGGATAGTTGGGTAAAACCTAAGCTGAATGCTTGCTATGCGCGGTAATTGAAATAAAACTGTCCAAAATACAAAAATCGGGGTGTGGGAGTTTTTTTTTTTAGCTTCTTTGCTATCATACTGTCAAATGTAGTCGGGCGGGTTGTGGAGTGTTTGTTTTGTTTTGGTTTTTATTTTCCCCTAAGGTGGAAAGACAGTATTTGTGTGGAAGAAAGCAAAGAAAACTCGGTGGATGTGTCTCTCTCGTGCATACACATCTTCAAGAAGCTCAGGAACAGGAAACTTTGAATATGCTTCGTGTGAACACACAGTCCTCAAAAAAATGCCTCAAAAAGTACAGGATACTAAAAAAAATCTTTTATTTTTCTTTTTTTTGCAGATCACCAAAGAAAACCCAACGAAGAGTACCAGAAATAAAATATGTGAATACTTATGGTTTCGGGGAAAACTTTCTTAGTCCGCCGCTATTTTGTTTTAGGGGAGGGGGGGAGATAAAAATAAAGAAAAGTTTATAAGACGATCCTAAGCCTCTCGTGCTTAGTCACCTTAAATAAAATTTTTGGAAGATGAACCACAGCATCGTTCGAAATAAAAATGAAAAATAAAACCACCTGATTTTTGCCCTGAAATTTGATAGGTCTTTGGTAGTGTTTAAATACCTCCAAATACCACCAAACTTCAGAAACGTGAAATGATGGGTCTGTTTTTTTTCCGGGAAGAGGTTGCAAAAGAAGAATGCAAAGCATAGTAGCGTTAACGAAAATTTTTTTTTATATAGGGTGAACCAAATTCAATAGATATTTTATAATAAAAGAGAGGGAAAAAAATAATCAAAAAACAAAATCAAAAAAAAAAGTACAGATTTAATTATCCAGAGTACCTGGTGTATAGTTTGGTATGTCGTCTCTCTTTTTTCCCTCCCTTTTTCCCCTCTCAAAAAATTGGAAGCAGTTTCTTGTTGCCACATTGCCTCCACTCTTTTTTTTTTGTGACAACTGCCTTGCAAAGGTTGTAGGGGAGGAAATGAAAACATATCTGAGTTGTGCCCGAATTTTTTGGTGTGAGCGATGTAAACACGACACAACTTATTCACAGAAAAGTTTTTGATTTTGTCCCTACACACTCCACAAAAATCCGGTGCGATCAACGAAAAATTCTTTTTCTGATTTCGTTTCTTTCTTTATCAGACTAGCTTAAACTCAGATAACAGTTTTTATTTTTTTGAACAACTCTGTTGGCCATTAGTCTATACTTTCAAGAAAGTACAACGACGTTTAATTTAAGAAAAAAAAAGTGAGGTTAAGAGGTCCCTAGTGTTAGCTGGGAAAATAAAAAGGGAAACGTTGGGTAAGATGAACCTAAGCCTCACAGTACTTAGTCATCTGACTATAAATAAGGCTTAATAATCTGCCCTAAAAAAACACCCTTTTGGACATGCTTGGCTTGACACACCATCTTTCTATAAAGAATTGTATTCATAAAAATATTCTCGTAAAGATTGAAAATGAATAAAAAAAGGAAGAAGAACATTTGGGATGAGCCTAAGCCACTTCACATGATCAGTCTGATTGTTGTGTGTGTTTTTTTTTTTTTTTTCCTTCTTGAAAATCGCGTGCAACAACAATGAGTGGATCCACGCCACCCCTCTGCACCCACCCTCCGCCAGCTTACGTTCATTTCTACGTTGAGATGTCCTACTCCCGCTACCCCCTCGTCAATGAAACAGGGATAATTGGATAACATAAGGGGAGCAACAGTGTATAGTAAGCGACTCGGAGGGGAGGGGGTTGTTTTTTTTTTTTTTTTTTTGTGAAAACTTGATTAGTGTAGTCACCCAAGGATGCACTTCACTATTGTTTTGCTTTTTTTATTTTTTTACTTCGCATGCTTGATCGCCTAATAAAAAAAAAACCCCAGCATTTTGCCTGTTAGAGCATACTTTTGACTATTATTTTGAAAGAACCTTTTGCAGGGTACCTTCGTGTGTCTATGTGTGTGAATGTGTGAATGTGTGAATGTGTGTGGGTGTGCAATTTTTTTTTTTTTATCATTATGTTCAAAATATTGTATAGACAGAGGACTGTACGGTTGAGGCGGGTAGGGCTTGGTGTTTAATTCAATCCCCCCTTTTGGTTTGTATTATTTTGTTGTGCTGAAAAATGGAAAAAGAAACTGGAAAAAAAAAAAAGGGAGTAATCCTTCACGAATGGGGTTTTGAATGGGGTTGTGTGTGATATTATCAAGGGGGAAAAAACACTATTTTATTTGAACAAAAAAAAAAAGTGCAAAGTGCTGACAAAAAATGGAGAAGACAATATCCTCCCACTGAGAGAGAGACTCCTGACGTGGGTAAACCTACGTGGGCTTTTTTTTTTGATTGGGAGCCTCGTTGTGTTATTTTGTTTTGTGCGGTGGGTATTGATTTTTCTTCTTCTTTGTCTTTTTCTTTTTCATTTCTTTTGCACCGACAATAACGTTACTGAGGACCTAGAGAAAAATTACAAAAAATGGCCGAGGGAATTCCCCCCCCCTTGAACGAGGAACCAGTACAGCTTCACTGCATTGGGCCTTTGGGGGAGATACAAAAGAGAAAAAAAATGAAAAGATGAACCTAAGCCTCAGGGTGCTTTTTCCGTCACCTTAAAAGAGCGGGAACAACCAAAGTGTCTGATACGTTAAAAAACGAAACAAAAAAACACATTTTTTTTTTGTAAGAAAAGGTTATTACGACATTACACCTCTCGCCCCCATGTCTTCTTTTTTAAACGAAACAGAACACTGTGTGAGGAAAACGATAATGTTTATGTTCTACCACACAAAGCCGTCCTCCTTCATCCTACACAACATGGGGCACGATACGGGAGGGGGTGGAGGAACAGTGTCCCCTCCACCCACAAAACAAAGAGACAAAAGTGCAAAAAAAAAAAAAAAAAAAAAAAAACAAAACGCCTCACCGTTCATCGGCTGACGCAGGGGCACTGAAACAAAGAAAGGCTTTCGTATGGAAAAAAAAAAAAACCTAAGTCTTTTTCTAGTACGTTCACCTTTCGAAAAAAAAGGGGAAACCTCCAGCAGTCCTGACTTTCAGCTAACACACACCCTTTTTTTTGATCAACAGGACTGAAATATTCTATAGGGGGGGTAGGGTGGGGGTGGGGGGGAAAAGAAAAAGTTTGTAAGATGATCCTCAGCCTTCCCTGTGCTCACGTCACCTTATAATAAAGTACAAACATAACGAACCACCAGCCTTTCCCACTACCCCGACGGCAGCAGGAGCAAAACAATCAGACGTTGGGTGAAAGAAAAGAAGAAAAAAGAAAACAAATTTTGTTTCCCTATCAAATTACACCCGAAGCAAAAAAAAAAAAGGCTTGGGGGGTAAGTACTGATACCCCACGGGTTACAGATTTTTTTAAAAAAATGCTTTCTGTTTTGTTGGGGGAATGTTATTTTGTCTGGATGTGTTTGCTTTTGTGTTTATTCTCAATAATAGGTAACTTAAGTCTCACATAACTCGGTCACTTTCATCACAAAAAAAAAAAAAAAATGGTTTTAAAGATGCATCTAAGCCTCTCGTACTTACCTAAAAAAAGGGGCGAAGTCGAAAAAGGAATAAAAAAAAAATAAAACCGTATTATTCCGGAACAAATTAAAACGCGATTAAAACTGGGACGCCCCGAAAATCGGATTTATGTCCAGTTTTATTCCGTCCCAGGATTTATACAGTATTTTCTTTTT
This sequence comes from Rhynchopus sp. YZ270_cl-10, assembly GCA_964035575.1. Lineage (NCBI taxonomy): Eukaryota > Euglenozoa > Diplonemea > Diplonemida > Diplonemidae > Rhynchopus > Rhynchopus sp. YZ270_cl-10. Next base: position 667,308 of record OZ037891.1, on the reverse strand, counting down.
TGACCAAAAACACTTTCAAAGAAAAAAGGATAGGGCCCATGCAGGACCCCACCCTCACCGCTCCACCCCCCCCTTAACAAAAAGAGAAATTTAATTCCCATACGGATCAAAGGAAATGAGGAAAAAAAAAAACAAGATAAAAAAAAAATCAGGAGAAAAAAAAAAAAAAACAGACGGGAATATGGGATATGGTGGGGGAAGTTTCAACTCTGTGGGAGGGAGGGAGGGAGGGAGGGAGGGGGGTTTTTTTGGGGAAATAACACTTTTGAGGATATTTGAGTAATAAGTGAAGCGCGAATGAAGCACGGTAAAATAGGGGAGAAAATTTGGTAATGGGTGAACGGATTTAAAAGGGGAAAGCAGTTTCGGGACATTATCCTTCAGTTTTTTTATTATTATTTTTGGCCAGCATACGGCCTTGGTGAAGCACCTTCCACACACGCCAAAAGACATATCTCATTTCTTTTATCTATTTCAAGCAAAATGAAAGAATCGCATCCAAAACAGCGTTACGATGCCCATTTTTCCTTGCACAATTTTTCCACCCCTTTTCAAAGATTTAATAAGGCATCCACACCCGCTCTCATGATTCACCTCAGGGCGAAGAAAGAACTGCTCAACAGACAAAAACACACATTCCCTCTATCAAAGGTTTGTGTGGGAGAGAATTGGGCAAAAAAAAAAAAAAAATGCCCCCTTTTTTTGAAGATTGTCAAATTGTTGTAAGATACTGCTTACACCCTTGAAACTAGAATGATTGAGATAAAAAAAAAAAATCTTGGAAGATGGAGGTGTCCATTTAAAAAAAAGAAAAGTAAACCATGTAGGATGAACGAACCTCTCTTGCGCATAACTCTGAAAGGTGAATCTAAGCATAGCATTGCTTCAATCACCACCCTATAAAAACCATTTTCCCCAAAGCATGTTTCCTTCAGCTGAACCCTTCTCAAGTTGAGCTAAGATTTTGCTTTAAAAAAAAAAATGGCAATCCGCAGCGGGCAGCTCTCTCTTACAGTCCCCCCTTGAGACCTACAGTACTATATTAGATCTTTTTTTTTTTTTTCCTCGATAAATTGTTGGAGTAGTGTAGTTGCCTCGGTTGTGTTGCCACAGTTGGTGCAATCTCCACTGTTTTCTTCGATAATTTGTTAATTTAGTGCAACTGCCAATGCGGCTTCACTCTAAGGAACTGCACTTACCGAATTTTTTTTTTCTCCTCTTCTTTTTTGAAAATATAAACGGAAAGGACGAAGTTTTTGTCGAAAGTCGAAAGCACTCCTCTAGAAGTAATCGCTCTTTCATTAATGCATTATCATGGTTTGCGCCACAGATACGTGGTGTTCAGGTGTTTGGGGGATATTGGGAGAATATTTGGGATTGCGGAAAACAGCCAGCTTGGGCAGAAAATAAAATAAAAAAGAAACGATAAAAATAGAAGTATTTTGTTTAACATAGCGGCATAATGTCCGTTAAGACGCCCCTGACAGTAGTATGGAAAAATTAAAAATAAAATAAAAACTGTTGCTGCAGGCACCTCCGACTGACCCACATACGATGCCAGCCATCCGGATGAAAGCACAAAAATAAACAGATCGGAGACGATCTGCCCCAAAAAAAAAACCAAAAAATTACAGAACCAAAAACGCACAACAAACAATAACGTACTAAAGGTAAAACGTAATAAAACGGAAGAAAAATCAAATATGGATTATAAGAGTATAACAAATACATTCAATGGATTGAAAGTACGGGTATAGGGATCAACAAAAATGTTCCCTTCTTTTTTGGATTAAAAAAAAGAAGTTTATAAGAGGGGCCTAAGCCGCTGAGTGCTTATGCCACCTTTAAAAAAAAGACGGAATTTTAATAGTTTTCAAGGGTGGTTGGATTGTACCGCTTGTGTCGTTTAAGACACTATGGATATCTTGTTTCCCCCACCCAAAATTATGGTTTTTTGTCCCCCCCCCCCCCCCCCCCTTTTTTTTTTGACAAAATTGTTGGAAACAGTGGAGGTTCCGCCTGTGCAAAGAAAGGACTCCATTTTCCCTTAAGTTACTCACGCAACGGAAATAATAAAAAATACAAAGATTCTTAGGATGGAGGGGGCATTGAGATGCGATCCACGGTCCTTGGGGGGATTTTTTTTGAAGTGAGGGAAAAGAACTCACGCACGCAATAAAAAAAAAAATGTTCTTGTTTTAAAAAAGTACAATGTTGAATTATTACACACACCTCTTCAGGTTTACGACGTTTTGCACTTCTAAACTTAGTTTTATTTTTTTCGTCGAAAAAGTAAAACAGAGAAGAAATGGCTTTAAAAAAATGTTTATTTTTGTTGCTGCGTCATCGCGGGACGCAGGCACTAAAAAGGAGAAATGGAACAAAACTGGATATAAGCGATTTTTCAACAAAAAAATGTAAAAATATACGTATTCTCTGGGAAAGTGTCGCCCATTAACTCTCTTTTTTTGTTTTCCTCATTTTTGAGTGGCTATTTTTTTATGTCTTGGACAAATTCCAGACAATATCTTATTTGTAACCATTTGTTCACTCAGAGGAACAGGAGAGGGGGGCGATACTTTTTTTTTTGGCCTCAAAGTTCGTGTTTGGCAAAAAGTGGTGTTACAAAACACAGCGAAGCTGATAAATTGACACCTCAAGAAAAAAATGCAGGCCGCAAAAAAATCGATGTCTTCCATATAATTTATTTGAGACACAAAAGTCAGCGGCAAGCTTTTTCTCGTTGCGATAAAGTACCGTCCTCCCTGTACCTTGTTTTGATACCGTAAAAATATTTATTCTGGGCTGTAACTATTCTGAGACAGAAGTATACTGGACCGGAACAAAACTGGAACACTTGGGGTTTTTGGGGGTGTCCCAGTTTTGTTCCGGCCCAGAACAGTTCTGTTGGGGTAGAATTTTTATCCCCATTCCCACCCCACCCAGGTGCATAGTGCATCTTTGGGCAAAAAAAATTCGTCGCACTCCTCGTTTTTTTTTTGACAAGGCACGGATACCCCCCCAAAACAATGCTGGTACGGAACAAAACTGGAACAATCGACGATTTTTTGGGGTGTTCCAGTTTTGTTCCGGCCCAGAATAAATATTTTTACGGTAACCATCGGTCTATTATTTTTGTCTTAACAATGTTGCTTTCACTATAACACAGGATGCAAAAAAAAAAACTCAAAGAGCGGTACTATTTTGTGTTGTGTGTTGCGTTTGCTTTCTTCTTTTTTTTTTTTTTGAAATTGGTCATAACGCACTTTTTGTGCAATATACCCTTTTTCGTTTTCATAATATGTTTAGTGTCGACGCCATTTGGAAATCTTTTTGATAAATTGTTGGAGTAGTGTAGTTTGCCTCGGTTGTGTTGCCACAGTTGGTGCAATCTCCACTTTCCCTTTTTTTGAAAACTTAATGTGCACACCGAGAACTCCGGAGTGCTCCGCTCTATTCAGCATTTTTGTGTGTTCTCAGCGTGCTACACTAAAAAAAAAAAACAAAATTGTTTCATATACTATCTATTCTACTAAATAGAAGGTATAATGCATACAAAAGAAAACGAAAGTTGAAAGTGCAAAAAAACGCCTCACCGGATTGACCGATGGGTGCAAAAAAAGAAAAAAAATACATTATAACTGGGCCAGGCAAAGTCTGAACATCTGAACAAAAAATAAGTTTGAAAAAAAAAACTGCGAACGGCACCAATGAAGAAACACACACACAACCTGAAGGAGGATAATATGGGGGGACGAGATGGAGTGGTACTAATGGTTATGTTAGTTGGGATGTGGAGAGATCGGATGGTTTTTTTTTTTTTTTGTTTTTTTTTTTGTTGTCGAAAAAAATTGTCAATAATACCAAAAAAAATTTTCATAGTTTCGGAGAATCATGCCCTGAGAGAGATGGGGCAGAACTTACCGGGGAAGAAGAAAGATAACGCTATTTCATATACTATCTATTCTACTGAATAGAAGGTGTAACATGGTGCACTAAATGTACCCTGTTATAAACGTAAAAAAAAAAGAGATTACATATGCCTCACTGTGCACATCTTTAAAAGAGAGAGAGAGAGAGAGAGAAGAAAAAAAAGAGAAAGGCTGGTAAGAGCCTTCGCTACTAATAATAAGACAAAAATATTTTCGTCAATTTCTTCCTCTTCCCCCTGAGGGGGTAGGTAGCTCGCCCACATCTACAAGGAATCCGTTTCACTACGAGAAACCACGCACTTTTCACATTTTATGCTTTTTTTTGTGGTACAAAATTTTACATAAGAGTGAAGCTGAGGTTTTTTGTTTGGTTTGTTTAATGTTTGCAAGATTGGATGATAAGCCTCACTGCTTAGTCATCCTAAAAAAAAAAAAAAATGGATATCTCGTCAGCAAGAGGAGAAGAGAGCGAGCAAGAGAAAGAGAGGGAGAGAGAAAATGCTGTAAAAAGAATTTTCTTAGAATAAAAAAAAAAAACCCCCCGTTGGCGAAATTACCCGCCGATAAGTTGGTTGGAGGGTTCTATTTTCTTTGTTTTTTTTGAAAAAAAAATATAAAAAAAATATGCTGGCAACCCACTCGCGTTTGAGGAAGGGTATGGGATGATAATAAAAGAAGAAGAAAAAAAAAAACTAATAAACGGAACGTAGTGGAGTACATCCTCAAAGGGGGTGCGCCTACACTAATACAAAGTTCAAAAAAAAAAAAAATGTAAGAAACGTTTATAAGATGAACCTAAGCCTCTGTGTGCTATTCACCTAAATAAATGGAGGTACTAAATACCGATAATACTATAAGAAATGTATCAAAGGGAAAAAATGAAAGACAAAAAAAGAAGAAAAATATATTGTGGACGAGAGATGTAAAATTTCAGAACGGCTCTTATTTCCCATCCCGCCCCAACCTATCTGATACAATCAACATCAAATATTTGGGGCCGTATTTAGGCTTTCTCCCGTTCCCGGTATTCGGATCGGACATGAGATGATAAAAATTATATCACTTCCCCCCACCAGTGGATAGCCGTTGTGTGGGGGGGAAGACGAAAAAAAAAGTCAACAACAACAACAAATGTAGTTAAAATTAATGCCCTTCAATGATCAGTGTTTAAACCGATACACGACAATAAAAGCGACAACAAGGGGAACAGAACACAAAACAAACAAAAAAAAAAATGCCAAATTCAGTCACAAAACTGACGGCTTTTTAAGGATACGATTAGATTCATATACTTTCAATTCACAGAATTGAAAGTATGTGAGAGGGTCAACACAGGCTTTTTAAGGATACGATAAAAAAAACGAAGAGAAATATTAAGGTGCAAAAACGCATGCTGAATGCAGGCACCATGAAACAACAAAAAAACTATACGGGGGAAAAAAATATATCAGTACCACCCCAATAAAAATGAACCCTTCGTTCTGAGACATTCTTAGTCGAGCGAGTGTACGCGTTTTTTTTTAAATTTGTTTTTTTGAAAGAATGTCATAGTTTCTATAGAAATGAGTTACCAGCGGGAAAGCAGCATTTTTTTTTTTTTAATTTTCATTTTTCGTGGGTTTTATTTTGCCCTTTTTATTGAACATTTATTACTTTTTGGTTTAGGCTGGAGAAAGTTTGCCCCACCGTGATTGATATTTTTTGGGGATATGTTAAGGAAAATAATTTGGAGAAAGTATGTTACGGCTGCTAGAGCTGCGCCATCTGTATTATCTTGTTTTTTTTTTGTTTTCTTTTTTTTTTCTTTGATAAATTGTTGGAGTAGTGTAGTTGCCACAGTTGTGCAATCTCCACTTTTTGTTTTTTTTTTAAATTATTCTGTATATCCAACCAAAGACGGTTCCATTACACAGTTACATGAGGGAAGGGTGCAGTGCTTTCAAGCTCCTCCACGTAGGGGAGTATTTCCCTCACGGGGGGCTTTATTTTTTTTTGGGTTTTATTTATTTATTTTTTCCCCGTACACAGGCCGTTACAACAAATGTACACAAAAAAGCGAAGTTGAAAGCAACTTCAATAAAATGAGCAACCCACGCAAGTCTGCAACCCCGTTTCCCTCTTTGTATTCTTAGTAGTCAGTACTACACTAACGGCCCTTTCTTTTTTTTGTAAAGTCTCGCGCTATTGTTAAAAATACTTTTCTTTAATGGGCAAATTGCGATAACACGTATACTTTTTGTTTCCATTTGCGATAACACGTACACAAAAAGTATACGTGTTATCGCGAAAAAGTGTACGTGTTTTCGCGAAAAGTGGTCAAAAAAGTATACGTGTTATCGCGAACAAAAATGTACGTGTTTCCTTCTTCTAAGGTGCTCGCTCTCCATACCTAGACCCTCGAATTTTTTTTTTGGGCCCCAAAAATGGCTAATTTCGACGATTTGAGGCCATTCAAAGCAAAATTTGGCACTTTTGAGCATCTGTGGGGGTCTAGAACGCGGTTGCGAGCACCCCGTTTTTTAGCGAAATATGTACGTGTTATCGCGAAAAGTGTTCAAAAAAATGTACGTGTGACATTCAGAAGACAGGGTCTGGTGGTAAATTTTGCATATCCCTCTGTGTGGGTCACTCACACTTGCGGTCATGTGCCACTGCGTGGGTCTGGGAACCAGACTTACGTACTTAAGGTGCACGAACACAGGGTCTGGTGGTAAATTTTGCGTAGTACTGCGACGTGGTACTGCGTGGGTCTGGGAATATGGGTACCTGGGTACAGGATATTTGTTGTCAAAGACATCTTCCACCATGCATTGAGGAGGGTAAGACAGTGGTCGCAGTTTGTACTTGATAGCATTACAACATTTAACTTCTCCACGGGGGTCTTGGGCCGTTCATTCGGTTATACCTTGACTAGCGGAAGAGGCCTTTTTGGTCTCTAGAATATCCGGTATTCCCGAACGGAGGCACACTTTGTGTGTTACTACGACCTGGCAATTTCCAGCAGTAGGTTAAGTAATCTTTCTTGTAAATTGTTGGATCATTATCTCCTCAGTGCATGAATGCCCCACGTGACTGGACACTTTTGTGTTTGTCATGTGGAGCTGTGGTTGCTCTTTCACGACTTTTATCCTTGTACACAGTGTACCCAGTACCCAGTGCCCTGTCACGACTTTTTCCGTGACAAAAAGTTTGGTTTCCTTGACAAACCAGGTACCCAGGTACCTGGGTACCTGGGAAAACACGTACGTTTTTGTTCGCGAAAACACGTACACTTTTTCGCGATAACACGTATACTTTTTGTGTACGTGTTATCGCAAATCGAAAAAAAAAGTATACGTGTTATCGCAATTTACCCTTCTTTAATTTTTTTTTTGAAAAATTGTTGGAGTAGTGTAGTTGCCTCGGTTGTGTTGCCACAGTTGTGCAATCTCCACTGTTTTTTCTTGCCTTCTTCAGCAATTTTGTTTTACTAAGAACGATCACTGAAAAAAAAGCAATTTTAAAAAAAAGAGAGAGAGAAAGATTTGTAAAGAATGAACTAAGCCACTCTGTGCTTAGCCATCAACAAAAATAGATCACACCGAACGTCTCCGGGACGCAAACACTGACGCCGTGGGTTATCAAAACACCTGGAGTAAAAAATGGGAAAAAATAAACTATATCCCCCCCCCAAAAAAAGATGGGGGTGTGGAGCTTTACAAAGTTTTGTTTTTGGTTTTTTTTCTATTGTGATGGGCGCACAACCCTGTATTAAAAGTTATTTTTTGCACATCATCACAACTATCACAACCATGTTGTCTCTTATTTTCTTCTTTTCGTTTTTTTTGTTGGAATAGTGGTACACTCCACTTTCTCAACTTTCTCACTTTAAAAAAAAATACCCCTTGGGCTGAATCGCATGTAGATTATTTTTTTTTGTAAAAAAAAACAAAAAAAAAAAAAAACAAACGCCAAAAAACCAAGCCCTATTTTCTTCTTACCCTCCCCCTTTTTTTTTCGCAGTGCGGTCGACAACACTCAGCATTAAAACGCGAACATCAATGATATAAATGCCTTGCAAGATGAGGCCGAAGCCCGCCCTTTGCAAATAATTACAAAAATGCCACTCGCTGCTTTTTCAAAAGAAAAGAAGAATTTGAAAGCGCAAACGACTCACCGTTCATCGGCGGATGCAGGCACTAAAGAAAAAAAAGGGAGACACACACTGCGCTACACTGCTCACCTCCCTGGCTCACAAAGGTGGGAGGGCATTATGAAAATTCCATAGACCCCCCTCCCTTTGTAAGGAGATCGTGGCATTTGCTGTTTTTTGGGGGGTGCTTGGTATTGTTGTACGTAGCTCTTTATCTTAACAACAAAATAGTGGTACATATTGGCGTTGTGTTTTCGTTGTATTAGGAAATATTTTTTTTTGAGTAGGTTACATAAATGGAGTGCATTTGTGTGCGTAAAGTGTGTAATGTATATTCTCTGTTGGTATTTATATTACTCACAATACGCTCCCACTGACTACCTGGTCATAAGGAGGAAACCCCTAAGACCAAAAAAAAATTTTGTTACCAATACAAATATTATTCGCAAATAAAAAAAAAATGGGAGATGGGTTTTTTTTCGGGGTAAAAGGGGAGTGGAGGTGACATTTTGGGGGGGAAAGCATCTCTGAATCATGACAATCCCCAATTTTATTCTTATTCTTACAAGGTGGTTAGTCGCCCTGAGAAAAAAGGGAGGGGCTCTTATTTTCGCTTGGTAGTTGTGCATTATTGTTATGTGGTGTCACAGCCTTTTTTTTTTTCTCCCCCCCCTCCACCCCCACCTCCCATGACGCAAAAATATTGTCAAAAAAAAATCGTATTTTCTTGTTCTTTCATGTCTTTATTTTCTGTGTTTACCCCCCACCTCGCAAGGGTGGGAAGCGGAAGGGGGAAGGGGAAAAAATAGAGTTGAAACCCTTTTTGAGGGTGGGGGGGGAGACTTGGGGTAGTTTTTTTTTTTGAAAACTTGGTTGTATTAGTGTAGCCACCCTAGAGTGTGCTCCACTATTTTTTTTTTTGTGAGCGGGTTGTGGGCCTTGTGCTGTGTTGCGCTTTGCAGGCCCATCATGGGGGTAAATCAATACTCCCTCCCTCCCACTCACCCATTATGCACAGAGCGCTGAGGCACACCCTTCTGGTGTGTCAGCCTTTTTTTGTTTTGATTTTTTTTTTTTGTTTTTTTTTTGGTGAGCAAATGGATAGGAAGGGTCAGGAGACTTAAAGAGATCGGGAGGGGGAAGAGGGCGGTATCTTTTCTTTTGTTTTCTTTTGATATCTTTAAACTTTTCGTGCTTCACGAACCTGGAAACACAGTAATTTTTTTCTGTTTCTGGTGATGGGAGTGGGAAGAGTTGGGATAAAGAGGTAGAGTTGAAGAAAAAAGTAAGAAATAACGCCACAAAAAAAAAAAAAAAACTAAAATGAGAAGGGAAAATGGTGAGTGGGGACGCAACACATCTTTAAAAAAAAAAGAATACTTGAAAATGAATGTGCCTCATGTGCACACACATATTTTTTTAAAAAATATAAAGATACTATTATGGAAAACGTAAAATAACAACAACACTTAGAAGAAGAATGTACTTATTTGTACACACATCTTTTCAAAGTTATTAAAAAAGAAACAACGAAACAAAAGAAAAATAAATAGTTGAAACGTGCTAAAACGCATTTCAGCCGAGCTCATGCAAAAAGGTAGAAACGTGAGTGGGTCCGCACCGTAAGAGAACGGAGGGCGGTTCACAACCCGCTCGGCGGAATCACGCGACCTCTTTATGCTCCAGCCCTTTTTTACGGCCAAAAAATAAACTAATATGATTTCTTACCGCGGGAGCATAACGGGGCCCCTAAGGGCAATCATGGCTCAGTTCGTGAACGCGCACATGCTATCCATCCCAATGCCATCGCTTTGGAGGGACGCCTTGCCTCATCGATGACTCCTTACGTAGTGGGGGTGTACGCGGGTAGAGGGGATGGGAAAAAATAGAAAATGGAGGGGAAAAAAACACCCCTATTGAATGCAGAGAGACACCGCTGATTAGGGAAAGACGGAAATTGCACCTTTTAAAAAAAAAAAAAATGAAAGAAGGGGTTTGGTGCTTATCATTGAGATGGGGATGATGGAATATTCCGTCAAGGAGTGAAACGCCGTTACTTTTTTTTCTTTTGTTTCTCCTTCTTTTTTTGATAATATCCGTTGGAATAGCGTAGCCGCCATGCAAGACTGTCTTCACTGTCCAGAAAGTTTAAAAAAAAAAAAAATACGGCGGGAATAGGGGGAGGTGTGTTACGAGGGTGAGGGACAGTGATTTTGTTGAAAAAAAATCAGTTATCTTTTCTTTTGTGGGGATGACGGATAAAATGAACTTCTGAACAAATAGGGGGAGGGGATGAAGTAGGGTGATATGGGGAAATAAATGACAAAAAAATAAAAAAAGAGAGAAAACAACTTGAGGTGTGGCACACTGAACAAAAAAAAAAGCAAAAACAATAAAGGGGGGGTTGTGGGGGTCTGGATGCGGACGGTACATTCAATGAACCTAAACAAGAAGAAAAAATACTGTTTTTTTCGCAGAAGGGATTGGGGATTGCCATTTCTCGGGTTGTGCGTGATTCAGGCTACAGGGGGGTGGGAGCTTAACAAAAAAAAAAAGGGAGAAGGCGAAAGTGCAAACGCCTCACCGGTGCATCGGTGGGGACGCAGACACTGACACAAAAAAAAATAGTAACTCTGATAGGTAAAAAGGAAGAAAAAAAAAAGGTTTTTTCGTTGATTGCTCAATTACCCTGTTGGAAGAGGGTGATTGGCGACCGTATCGGGAGGAACTATTTTCTCCTTTAAGCTACGCTTTGTAGGTATAAAAAAAAAACAAACACGCAAAGAAGAGAAAAGTGGTTAAGATGAACCCTAAACCTCAGTGGTCTTGGACATCCACACATTTTTTTTTTTTTGAGGCCGTGCAATCATTGGTGTGATATCCCACGCATTTTCCCCCTTGTTATATCTCCGATCGCTTAAGTCACCCCACCTTGGTGGGTAACTTACCGTGGCTTCGCCAAAAAACTTTCGATTTAGAAAAATATGAAAGTAAAATTGGCAATGATTTATTGAACCGACAATTTTCCCTTTAGTGGGGAATTTCCTTGCCGATAATTACCAACGACAGTTGCCATGTTATGGCAACATAAGGCAGCCGCCTACGGATTGTGGATCAGCAGTGGCTACAAAGCTACCAAGGCTGCACAGAGGGGAGGAGGGGAGACCTGGGCACTTTTTTTTCTCTTTCCACAAACAATAAAATATCAAAAAAAAACACACACACCAACCTCCGATCAACAGACCTTTCTTTTCCAGAAGTTTAAAAAAAAACAAAATTTCTGAAACCGAACATTTTTTTTTCAAAAAAAAAATAAAATCGCAAAAATAAAATGCAGGATCGCATATTTAAATATTCCCCCCTCCCCTCCCCCCATATTTCCCCCCTTCTTCCCCTCTCCCCATTTCTCTATTTTTTTTTCTTGCAGTTTTATTTTTTTATCGTTTTTTTATTTTTATTGCGTTTTGTTGCCAGACACCTAACGTCTCTGCGACTTATGCCTTCTGAGAGACCCTGAGGAGTGCGGGGATGGATTGCTCGCAAATGCCTCCATGTCTCTGAGACTTGCACTGATGTCGCGACCACGCTGGCTGACTTGGCTTTGCCCCATTTCACGGCGGTACGTGCTTCCTCCTTGACTGCACATATCATCATCGTCATAGTAATCGTTTCCACTACCTCCAAGCCCATCGGTGAGGGGGTCAAAGTCGTGAGCAGAGACACTCCGCCTGCCCCTCGCAGAGTTCCCTCCCCCGGTTCCTCTGCGGGAGGAGTTGGGTCCAGGGCTGCTTGCGCGGAGCACACCATACTTGGTACCGTCCACATCCACCTCAACGACAGTCTCTCTGGGGCGTGGGCTGATGGAGCGCATGCTTCCCATCATGCTCCCTTTCTGGCTGCCGTTCAACGATGCGCGGGAGTGGTGGCGTCTCATGCTGCCGTGCTGTGCAAGGCCACGCTCCTTTTTGTCGAGCATCTGCTGTGTGAGGGTAGGGGGTGACTGAGAGGAGCGTCCCCCGCGGGAGGACTCAACGCGTGGGGTGACACCCGAGGCCATGGAGGCGTTGTAGAGCGAGGCGGAGGATTCGTGGCGGTCGACCTTGCGGCGTTGTGTAGTGTTGAGGTGTGTCGAGCTGTTGTGCACAGACTGCCGCATGCTCCCCCAGCGGCTGCTGCGCGCAGTGTTCGCGAGGTCGTCGTAGTTCTCGGAGTCAAGCTTGTCGAGGATGCGGTCAAGAGTCGACTGCAGCTTGTCCAACACCTTCTGGTTCGACTCAAGGTCAATCGCCATCTCAACAAGGTTCTTCGCCTTCTCAAACTCTCTCGTCTGTGAAAGTGGTTTGACAGAAGAAGAATCATTACAAAAAAAAGTTCAAATAGAAGTTAGTGCAGCCTCTGTGGGCACCGCTTTGGTTATGGGGCGGGTACTTTATTGATACACAGTGTAAAGGGGGGAAAATGAAAAACAGTACCTTAAGGAGGAAGGGGTAGAGCAGCTTCGCGGCACGTGCCCCGACCTTGTTGAAGTGCTTTGTGAGCTTGTCGAACTCCTCCATGACCGGAGCCTTGCGGCGCTCGGCCTCTTCGGTGCTGAGGGAGCCTTCTGCCACCGCATCCTTGATGTCTGCAAGCTCGGACATGTTGTAGCGGAGGAGGGCGAGGGGGTGGTTGGTGCCGGCAGCGGTCTTCTTCAGGCTTTTGCACTTCTCTGCGTCGCCGTAGGAGCGCGACATCATCTCAGCCAGCGCCAGGTACGCTGCGCACGACCCGTTGCGTGCCTGCACCGTCAGCCACGACTTCGCCTCATCCGTCTCCTTCTTCAGCACATCCAGCTTGGGAGGCACCAACCAATCATCCGACAGCTTCGACAACACCAACAACCCAAACACACACAGCACATAATCCACCGCATTCGCACGCTTCATCGCCTCCGTCAAACCTCTGTACGCTGCAGGGTAACGCTCCTCATCAATGAACTTAAACAACGTAGGGACGTGCGTTGGGATCGAATCGGGGTCAGAAAATTCTGAATCAGAATCATCCAAATGGCAGGAACTCTCCAACTCTCTAGCGCTCACAGAGGGGGACCCGGTGGAATCCCCTGAGGTCTGAAAGCGAAGCGGCGGGACCGGCGACGAAAGAGAACGCATTTCCGGCGACAACGGCGCCTCTGACATACGCGATGGCGAATCATAGGTCGTGCTCCCACGCGCACTGCGCGGAGACGCATGCGGGCTTGCACCCCTCGGACTCCTCAACCCCCTAGGGGTCTTTTCAGGAGCTGCCCTCGGGCTGCATCTCGGCGACACCTGCGAACGGTCGATCCCCAGCCTCGCGGTTCTCTTCTGCTCCTGCGGGTAGTCACGTCTGTTCAGCCGCTCTCTGGAGTGAACGTGCATTGAAGACCCTCTACGCGCAGAGTTTGTACTGCTGTTGAAGTCGCTCTGCCTACGGCTGCTATGCGGGACTCCAATATCACCTTGTGTAGCGCGTCTCGTGGATGCAAGAGAAACCTGTGCATTGTCCGGGCTCTTCCCCTCAACATCTTCATTCCTTGGAGTCGCATGCGGGATAGACCCAGAATTGTTGCATGAACCTGAAGCGTTGTCCGCAACCGCCCCCTTCGACTTTGCTTTTGCAGCAGGTGGTTTGGCAACAGGCTTTGCGGCGGCCTTAGGAGGTGCAGGTCGGGAGTCAGTGCATCCCATTGAAAACGGGAAGGGGGAGGGGGGAGGGGGGAGGAAGGAGAGAGAAAAAAGCTGCTTGTTCAGAAACTAGCAAAATGGAGGGAAGGGAAGGGAGGGGGGGGTGAGTTAGTGTGTTGCGTTTATTGTTATTATTTTGCTCTGTGGATTTTTTTTGTGATATTGAAGGGTGGGGTGAAGTGGATTGGAGAAAGAGAAGGAAAATCGGATCTTTTTTTTTTTTTTTTGAAACTTTGCGAAGCCACGCTTTCTTCCCTCCCCCCCACGCCAAACCCGAGACTCGAGAGAATTTTTTTTAGTCTCTCATTTAAAAATACTCTGCCAACGAGAAACACAAAAACATAACAAAAAATCTGTATTGTTCTGTCAGCGAATAACAGGATAGGGGGTTAGGGAGAAGAGATGTTTGGGAAGAGGGGGTGAGAAAAAACTTTTTGCTTTTTTTTTTTTTTGCAAAATGAATCAAAAGAGACTCTTTGCTGCTTAGTTACCAAGAAAAAAAAGAGCATCCCAGGGAGGGATCAGCTCTATAACACAAAAATATCCTCTTATTGAGTGCGATTTATTGCAGAAAATAATCAAAAATAGAAACTTAACACTGATCACACAAAAACCCCTATGGGAGGGAGGTTGTGGTGAAGCGCACAACACCTCAACCTATTTTGGTGAGGAGTGGTGTCTCTGCAACGCGGTTTTGTCCCCCAGAACCGCAAAAGTGTGTTCAAAATGCGTTATATTTTCCTCCTTCAGACGAAAAATAGTATTTTTTCTTCTTGGTTTTTCGTGCACTTCTTACTTCATTATGCCATAAAAACCCTCTCCAATATAAAGAACTAAGAGAAGTGGGAATGTGGAGATAGGGTAAAGAAGGTAATAGAAATACAATAAAAGGAGAGGGGGGGAAAAAAGGGGGATTTACGATGAACCTAAACCTTTCTCTCTGTGCTTAGTCTGATTAGATTACTTAATGTTTTGAACATTGGTTATTCATCAATCTTTTTTGTTGTTGTTTTGGATCCTCTGTGTTTAGTCACCTTGGGATGGGGGTAAAGGGGGTAAAGAGGGTATCGAAGCAATAATCCACATTTAGAGCATCGGCAATCAACTGCGCAAAAGCTCCACTTTTCCACATTTTTGATTTGTTTTTTGCGTTTTATTGATGTTTTTTTTGAAAAACTGAGGAGCGCGTCTCGCAAAGTACCCTGCATAATATGCCTGGATAAAAAAATCCGATAAAAAAAAAATCGTGTTTGTCACCTGATGTTCTCTGTACCTCTTCAATCATCTAAAAATTTCCTGGACTTGTTATGTCATTGTTTTTTTTGAGTCCAATGAAAAGATAGAGTAGCAAATATAGTACCAATCAACTACATCGCACCAGAGTAGACCCTCAAGCCTCTTCGTAAAGGAGAGGCATTTGAGGAAAAGAAGAAACATTTTGTGCAAAAAATATTTTAAAAAAAGCGAGTATGATAATTATGCCTTCTTGTGCACGTCATCGTTCAAAAAAAAAAAAAAAGGTGAAAAAAGATGATAAAATTCATGAAAAAAAAAGAGATGAAATGTGCCTTTTTGCTATGCACATAACAAATGATGCAAAATATAAAGGTCAAAAAAAAAACTCCAAGCTTAGGTGGAAGAAGAAGGAAAAAGCTTGGTAAGATGGGTGGTTCTCTTGGAGCATGGAATATTATAAACAAAAGGGACCTCAAAAAAGAATAGGTAGAGGATCCACTAGGGCGCGCCAGATAAGAAAAAAAATTTTTTTTATGTTGGTACAGACAAGAGGTAGTCGGTTACTGGGGGGGGGCTAATACAAGAGGTACCTCTTCTATTAGGCGTAAGAATTTACGCCTAAAAAAAATTTTTTTAGGTGGAAGTCTAATACAAGAGGTACCTCTTGTATTAGCTTTTTTTTTCTGGATTTTTGCTAATTTTTTTTTCTGTATTTTTACTCTCGCCAACCAGTAACACGGGAAATTTTTCAACTTTTTGATCGTACCTGGCCGCAATTGAAAGATTTTGAGCAAACCTTTCATTTGACACCATCAATTGGTGCTTCCCGGGGGGTATGCATTTCACAAATTTTCAATTCAATTCACAACTTTTCACAACTATTCACAACTTTTCACCACCCTTTTTTTCTTCGTTGGTGAAGCTTTTAAATGCCGGCATTTGCATTTCCGGAATCCGTCCGGCCAGTGGTGGGGTCAATTTGCCGAAATGGACAAGTTCTCGTCATTTCCGCACAGTGCACAGTACACAGGTACACAGGTACACCACATCACGTTCTATCTTGTGAATCCCAGCATACCCCTCAATGGGTGGGTCACCACCCAACCCAAAAAAAACCCCCCAAAAAAAAAAATCAATTCACAACTTTTCACAACTTTTCACAATTTTTCACCATTTTTCACCAGCCTTCACAATTTTATAGCGGTTTTCGTGTTGTGAAAACTTGTGAAAACTTGTGAAAACTTGTGAAAACTTGTCACATTTTGTGAAAATTTGTGAAATGCATACCCCCCGGGAAGCACCAATCAATTTATTTTTTTGAAAAAAAGTGATCAAGTCAAATAAAGGAAAGAATAAAGTACCTCTTGTATTAGCCGGTAAAAAATCGTGAAAATCCCGATTTCAAAGTACCTCTTGTATTAGGCATACCTCTTGTATTAGCAGTACCTCTTGTATTAGCCCCCCCCCAGTAATACAACTTCGAGCCAGATATTTTTAAAAGTTTATAAGATGAAACCTAAGCAATCTCGTTGCCCAGTCACCTTTGTCATTAAAAGAAAAGGGGATGATGTGGGGAGATAGAGGAAGGGGCAGTATTAGACGGTAACAGTTAAGCAGTTTTTGGTATCCGCGTTGTTCTTCACCATCCCCCCCTCTGACCCTCAGGGGGTTTTTTTTCCGTTTTGGAAGATACCGTCACCCGATTTTTACCCCGCGTACAGGCGTGTACAAGACATGTACAGGCGCGTATAGGGCCCTCTACGGACCTATACGGTCCTATACATACGCCTGTACGCACCTATATGTGGAGTAAATATCAGGTGGACCATAGAATTTATAAGTTTCAAGTACTTTCAAATCAAAGTTGACTGGAAATACAAAGCCCTCTCGTGGCAGTGTATCCAAATCATCGAAGAAGAGAAAAGTACGAAGGATGTTCGAGACAGATTACATCCAATCTTTGTTAATTAAATTTCGCAAAAAAATTTCGCAAAAAGACAGATCCATAGAAAAAGAACAAAAACGGTGGTTCCTGGTTTGATTTTGTGGTATCTCACGGAACAATCTAAAATCGGGTCCTGGTGTAGTGGTCACATTTTTTTTTTTGTTTGGATTTTTTAAAAAAATTTCGCCATTCCCTTACCGAAGCAGGTTCTGTACACAATGTCGCCCGAAGGCTTTTTTGGACTAAGATGGGGAAGACGAAAAACAAAATGTTTGAAAGTAATGTTGACAGTCTGTGACCACCCTCTGACCCCATTTTTTCCTTTTTTCTTTTAATAAATCTGTTTAGTGTAGTTGGTGTTGAATGTATATCACTCCGCCATAGTTTTAAAAAAGCCCCTTTTTTGCACAACAGGAAAACAAAAACACACACACACACACAAAGATTTTGAAAGATGAAGAGGCAATGTCCATTCATGGGTCTTTGTGTGAAAACAAAAGTAGCACAAAAAAAGGGGGTACACGACTATCTATTGAACAAAAAGTGCAGAAAAAAATATGTATGCAGGAAAGAAGAGTTGAAAGATGAAATATGCATCACATGCATACCCATCTAGTTGAAGTATTGAAGGAGATGCGTACAGCTGAGGCACAGCCACAACACATCGTTCAGGTACTGAAACAGCCCACTCTTTCAGCGGACAAAACAAAAAAACAAAAAAACAAAAAAAAAACTCAATATCATGTTTGCCTCTTCACCCACAATGTTGGTAAAGCATTCTGTGATTGTATTGACCCCCTCTTTTTGAAAGAATCCTAATTGCGCCAGCGCTCTCGCCATGACAACAAGGAAACCAAAAAGAGAGAGAGCGAGAAAGAGACGATAATATAAACCTAAGCCTCTCTGTGCGCAGCAGCCCCCCTTTAAAAACACGGCGGATTAGTCAGGGGACTACTAGTGGAACTACTAGTCGTAACAACCAGTGTTAAACTAGTAGTGATACTGATGTAACACTAGTCGTAAAACGCTAGTCATTTGGGCTAGTAACATTCCTAGTAGTCCCCCTGAACAGTCCGCCGTGCAGCGTGTCACACTGTAGCTCACTTAGCGAACACAAGGTTGCAATACTAAAACTGAGCCCCTTTAAGGCCAAGGGGACACCATCTAGAGGGAGGCGAGAGGAGGTTTCTGTCCCCCTCCCCAAAGTAAATAATAAGAAAAGTACAGTACACAATGCAAAGAGAGTTAAGTGTATTTTTTGACAGTTCTAGGTCATAAGTTCCTGTGCCGTGGCACTAGTTTTATGTTCTGATAAAACTACTGAAATAAATTTTGGACAAATAGAATCAGCCTTGTCCAACAGAGCCTCACATATAACTTTATGTAACAAGCGGGTTAAAAGATAAAGTCTTTTCCCAACCCGTGATTATCATTTTTATTTGTTGTTTGTGTTTTTTGGAGGGGAGGGGGGGAAGGAGGGTTCTTTTTTGTTATGTGGAGTTTGAGTTATCATTTTGTTTTTTAAGTTTGTTGGAATTGCCGTTGCTGCCATATTGTGCAAGGAACCATTGGTTCAGCAGTATTTTTTTTCTTTCTTTCTGGAGCATATCATGCCATGCATATTTTCCTTTTTTGCAGACAGAAAAAGAGAAAAGAGGAAGAAAAAAAAACAGAAAATTCTGAAAAGAAAACAAAAATTAATAAGATGAACCTAAACGTCTCTGTGTTTAGCCACCTCAAAAAAATTAAGATGTATGTGCCTCTCGTGCACACACGTCAAAAAAATGCATTGAAAACTACAGTTCAAAGGTCTTAATCTTGACCAACGAAGTTGGTGCTGGACTGACTAAAACCCCCCTTTTTTTTCCGTTCGTTTTTTTTTTTTAAACATACGATTTTTGTCTTTGATCCTCCCAGGAGGGGGGAGGAAAAAAAAAAGATAAATTCTTGAAAAATGGAGTAAAAAAAACACGGAAAGATTGTTTTTCAACTGAAGACGGTATGAACTTGATGAAAGGATGCAGAAAAGGGAAGATAAGAGAAAAATTCGTAAGGTGCACATGCACACACACACACACACCTTACAACAATTGTCAAAGAAGATCGCAAAAATTTGAGGCATTATCGACAACGGCTGAGGGGTCGTCAATGAATAGCCTAGGCAGGTAGGACCAATAGAGTACAGTGGCAAGGCAAGGTACAAGAATATTTTTTAAAAAAAAATTTTAAAGAGGGCCCATTTCCCCAACCTTAATGAAAGAAAAAAGCTTTGTCAGATGCATGTGCTTTCTCGTGCACACACAGCTGAAATATGGATTTAGTTCGTGACAAATGTATGCTCTGATTTTGTAGTATCAACAACCACCCTATCCGAGGAAAGGGTTCTGTACACAAAGTCGCCCGAAAGGCTAAAGATTTTGGTTTTGTTTTCTTTTTTTTGGGGGAAAAAAAAAAGTGTTGGAGGAGTGCAGCTGCCTCTGTGTTTCCACATCGCACAGTTTTCACTTCTCCTTTTTTCAATGCCCTGTGCATAACTAAAAACCGCACTGTTGGGATTCTGTGCCACATTTTTTTTTTTGGAATTCCCAACACTCAGTACGGTCCATATTCACCCACAAAAAAAAAAAAAACGGCATTTAAAACTACACAAGGTTGTCAATGGAATTTGTTTGGAAAGATTGGGTGGACCTCAAATGGGTCCACATATTTCAATTGAAAAAAAGCACTTTTTTTTTTTTGTCGCTTCCAAATAAGGGGGGAAGAGCATTCTAGAAGGCGTCTAAGGGTAATGGGTATTGGCTGTATTGTGATAACTGCCCATCATAATACAGAATACACATCACAACACAGCTCTATTGTGACGTGTATTACGATAGACAATTACATCACAATACAACTACAACTATAGTAATGGGAGGAGGGGTATTTTCCTTGGCTTTTCTTTTTTCCTTCTTCGTTCGCACGACAGCATATTTGAGAGAGCTGTATGAATTTTTTTTCCCATTCCATGTGTTCTTTTTCACTTGTGTCAGACCATTTAATTAATGGTGTTTAGTTGGGTTTGCGGGCGGGGGAAAATGTAGGGGTGGAAGGGGAAGCCAAGTGGAGCTTTTTGCTATGATGCAGTGTGTTATTTATGTTATTTTTTTCCAACTTTTCCTGTTTGTATGCTGGAACAGGAAACAAGCGGAGATTGACACGAAAAAATAAAAGAGAAGTTAAAATGTGCAAGCGCCTCACCGACTTCATCGGCGGACGCAGGCACTGAAAAAATATAAAAAAATAAAATAAGAATCCAACACAACAACACGAAAGGTATCACCTCCCCCTTTCAGCGGATTTTTAAAATCGCACATCATAATTCGTATACAAGGGTCCAACGAAACACAGTAAAAAAAAAAAAAAAACACTCCTACCATCTTTTCGCTGTGTTTTGTTGGATCCCCCCTGTGAACTCTCTTATTTGTTGTGAAGGATGAAGAGGCACTACCTGAGACTGCGCATGAGTCATCTGGTGAAAAAATAAAATTTTTGGGTTATTTTTGCCTTCCTCTTACAATGGGTTAGAGCAAAAAGAATGAAAAAAAGAAAACGATCAAAAAGAACAATATTGAACCCGCCAGAACAAGGCAGATCGTTAAGAAGTAAAAGAAACAAAAAAAAAATTTTTTTTTTGGATAGATGAGCCCACGCCTCTCTGTGCATAGTCACCTCAAGAGAAAAAAAAGAAAAAAAATATAAGATGATCCTAAGCCTCGCTTAGCTACCCTAATGAAGTGAATATTTTCAATGTTCCAAAGTACAGCACGCCTCCCCTTGAGGCGAGGCACTAATATAAAAGGTGTCTAATTTTGCTGCAGACAACCGAACGCAAAGCAACGCAAAAACGAAAAAATTTGTTCCAATAAAAACCACACACTTTACGCACCCATCGAAATAGTGGGGGAACATGTCTAGGTTTAGGCGTAACGTAAGAACGTCACTCAGCACAGTATTTTGTTCTCGTAAGAATGGCATTGGAGCCCATCAACACATAACATCATGAGTTACATGACTTGAAAATACAAAACCCGCTCGCGAACAGTGTACCTTTAGTATGACCGGTGCACCGTGGGTGGACAGTTTGCTCTCCACTGGTAAAATCATACCGGTAGGAATACGATAGTGGGGAAAAGTGCATGGTAAAAATGGGAAAACAAAGGGAACATTGTGGCAACACCCAAAAGTACTACATCATGCTATAAATACGCCAGAAAAAGAGAAAAGGGTAAGAGGAACCTATGCCCCTCCTCACGCCACCTTAAAACTCTCGTTTTATCACTCCCCCCAAGACGGTAATATCGCAAACTGCACATGATATCTAGTGTGTAAGACACATTTGTCCTATAAGGGGAACTTTTTCATTTCAGTTCCAAAAAGCGCCTTTTTTTTTGGGTTGGCATCGTTCTGCGCAACTTGTTTGGGTAGTGTGATGTGTATTCGCAGTCTATGTGTTTCCCCTCTACGTCAATCACCGATCGTCTTATGTGACAGCCTCGGTCTTGAGGGTGGGGGTCAGCTTTGGAGCAGAAGGAGGAGGAAGAAAAAAAAAATTTTTTTTTGATGAAATGTACCTCAGGCACACACATCTGTACAGCAAAACAAAATGAAAAAAAAAAAAAAACCACAGTTTTGTTGAGATTGAGAACGGTCTAAGCTCAGTCACCTGAAAGAGAGATGGTTGATAGTGTCAAAAACGCCTCACCGGAAAACCCGGTGGAGCGCGGGGTACTGGGGGGGAGGAGGAAGAAAATATCGGAATATGAATGTACCTCAAAGTGCGTACAGACACCTTTTTAAAAACTAAAAAGAGAGAGAAAAAATGGTCAGATGAATCTAAGTCTCATGTACTTGGTCACCTAACGGAGGAACGGGGGGGATATCGATATCACTGCAAAAAATTTTAAAAAATAAGAGAAAACGCGAAAGATGACTGCGTACCATGGGAAATGTTTTGCAGGAGCTACGCAAAAATTTCCAGAAAAGAGAAAAAAAATGAGGGAAAAAAAAATAACACATGGCACACACCAAGGATATCTCTAAATCCGACCCTTTTTGGCCAAATTCCGAAATCCAAATCCAAAAAATTCCCTGTTTTTTTGATACAGTTTTTGGGCTGTTTTTTGACTTTTTTGCGGGAAAAAAAAAATTTTTCCCCCACAAAACTTTTTCGACATGTTGACAGGGCTCTTGCCAATCACCCCTTTTGGCCAAAACGGGGTGATTTGGGGTCCCGAGCTTTCCCCCCGTAAAAGCGGTCGCTGCGAGCGCGTCGCGCGCGCGACTCCCTGCCAGTGCAGGGAGGTGAGGCTTCTTCCCTCTGATGCACAAAATCGTAGAAGGCTGGTGGGGAGAGTGAATCACGATCCATCGTGGGTGTCAGCCTTATCAGTAACCTCAGTACGTTTATGTAAGAAAAGGTAGTCAAGGCACCCAAAGGTTCCTGGCGAAGCCACGGTACGCAACATTTCTAAAAATGTTGACATAAAATGGCACTGTCGTTGGTAATTAGCATCAGGAAAATGCCCGCGCGGGAAATCGGCGCCTCAATACATTATTGCCATCAATTTTGATTCCATATTTTGCTAAAGCGAAAGCTTCTGGCGAAGCCACGGTACGCAACATTTGAGATCTCCTCCGTCTTCCAACCCTCATAATTGAATGCGATTGACACGTCTTCTCCTTCTTCTTGTGCACAACCTCAAATGTCTCCGATGCTGGACGTTTGACTGCAACTGACGCGAACATCTGCACCCACAACAACTACAGCAACTGTCTGCAGGACCAATTTTTTTCTCGAAAATCCGAGATTTTTATTTTCCCCCCCCTCACTTTTTTCACTTATTTGATCGCGTTGATCGATCGCATCCCACAGGCGAAACTCTCTGGGGGTGGGGTGGGGTAGAATGTACCTGAAATTGCTGTAGGGAAAAACAGGGAATTTTTTTCAGGGAATTTTTTTATTTTCCTGAAATCCATATCCAAATCCACAATTAGAAAAATCCCTGGCACACACCCACCAGATAAAAATAAAGCAAAGTTTGTGAGGTAAAACCCTAAGCCTCTATGCTTAGTCACCTCGAAATAAAAGTTCGAGGGGAAAAGGGGAAAAGGGGAGAAGGGAAGAAGGGGGGAAGGGGGGAAGGGTGTGGATCTCTCTGGGGTTTGGAAGGGAAAACTCTCTGCTTTAATTTGAAATTCGGGGGTTTTTTTTAATACGCCATTCCAGAAAGTTCAAAAAAGTCATCATTTTGTCATGGAGTGCGTGATTGGGCTTCTGCCTCAAAGGGTAATTTGTGGGGAGGGTGAAAAAAGAAAACGTTTGTAAGATAAACCTAAGCCTCTCGTGCTTAGTCTGATTAGATTATTCTTTGGTTTATTCATCAGTCGTTTTTTTTGTTTTTTTTTGAAAACTTGGTTGTATTAGTGTAGACACCCGAGGATGAACTCCACTATACAAAACACTGTTAAGAAACCACTGATTTTTTTTTGTATGTTATTGCTACCTTGTGGGTGGCAACTTCGTGTTTAATCACCCCCCCAAAATTGAGACAATAAACATTTAATTTCGTATCTTTGGTGCTATCCGGGGGGCGGCGTTTCACAAAGTTTCACAAAATTTCAATCAAAATCACAACTTTTCACAACTATTCACAACTTTTCACAACTTTCACAACTTCTCACAATTTTCAATCAAAATCACAACTTTTCACAACTATTCACAACTATTCACAACTATTCACAAAATTTCACAAAATTTCAATCAAAATCACAACTTTTCACAACGTTTCACAACTCTTCACAACTTTTCACACGTAAAGGCTCAAGAGGGTTGTGAAAACTTGTGAAAACTTGTGAAGAGTTGTGAAGAGTTGTGAAGACATGAGGGTTTTTTTAGCTTGCATCTCGGTCTTATGAGCTGTAACGATGGTGCAGAGTGTGTAGCCCGTCCATCAGCAGCAGGGGAGACAGCAAACGTCTACTAGGACGCCAGGGCAAACGACCCTTCGTCGTCAATGCTTGAACATCAGCTCTGTGCAGGTGCTGTGCATCTCCTATTCCAGCGAGTCCGCCGGCTCCATCGCCTCCAGCAGCTTCAGTATCTGCATCTTCTTCTGGTACATCCAAAAGAACAGTAGGCAGATTCGCGGACACGAAACCTGTAAGAGGTGGTGGTTGTTTAAAAGATTATCCAAATAATGTAATCAATTGGTGTGCAATTCCCCGTGGTTCTACCGTGTTTCTACCAGTTGTCACTCCGTAAAGGGGGAGTAGAGATGCTGGAATTTTAATTCTGCTACTTGAGTTTAATAAATTTGTACACAGTGACCCTACCCGTAAACCCGAAAAACTTCCCAAAAAACTCGCCTACTCGCCCAAAACTCGCCCATTTTTGGGGGGCGAGTTTTGGCGAGTTTTTTTTTTTTTGGTAGGGATTTTACCTTGGGAAAAGTGTACAAACAAAACTATGAGGGAAATTTGAGTTTTGAAGAGAGAATTTTTTTCGTTCCGCTTGAACAAGACCTCTACAGTTTGCTTTGTAGGCTTCCACAACCCGTAAACCCGTCCAGCTGTAGGTTCTGCAGATCCATGAAGCTTGCACAGATGGGTGCGATGTAGTCGTGGGGGAATACCGCCAAGGGGTGGCCTGCAGTGTTGCCATTTATCGGCATGGCGAGGGCATTGTTGTATAGCGAGTGTAGCCTCGGTTCATCCATGTCTTCGTCATCCTCCGGATTGTAGCACGTCTTGTCCCCCGGTATCTGTATGGCACAGCCACTGTTACATTCCTAGAGATGAAAGAACAAGACAACACTTCTGTACCCACGCATCAAAATTGTGGAAAACTTTGCACCCCAAAACACCCTCAACAACGCCCGCCAAAAGGCGCCCCTTGTTGCTGGGAGTTGGTTTTCATGTTTGATACCTGCACAGCGGGCATTCCTCTGAGTCCAATGCTGTCTGCGGCGTTGCACCGAAGGTGCAGGAAGACAGGGTCTGTGGTAATTTTTGCGGTGTCGCATTCCCTCATGCGTGGGTCACTCACACTTGAGGTCATGTGACACTGCGTGGGTCTGGGTACCTGGGTACGTGGGTACATGTGACCACGTGTGACTTGTCACACCTGTGCGCAAAAAATCGCAAAAACCCGAAACGCGAATCGCAAAAAATCGCATTGCGAATTTTTCGCATTTTTTTTCCGATTTTTCCTGGTTTGCGAATTTCGTAGCAGAATACAACCCGGATCACCCCACTTTCAGGTGATTTCTGCACTTTTGGGGTCAATGCGTGCACAAACTGGCTTCTGGAACCCTAAAACCAAAAATCCCCAAAAAATACCCACAAAGTAAAAATGAAGCCCACCCCCATTTTGCGTACTTGTTGCGCAGTTGTTGGCGTACTTGGTATTCTTTATTTCTGGGGTACCAATATTAATAAGGCACGGTATAGATTTGATGAGGTTGGCGCTTTGATAGCCATTTGAGTTGTTTTGGGGAAGTACATACCATAAATCACACATTGTCGCGGAAGGGCTCAGCCGTGTTCAGTCAAAATCGGCGCGTCCTGTGGTTACAATAAGCTCTGTCGTGTTCCCACCGTGACCACTACCCATGCCCCAACCCCCCTTCAGAAAGCCCCTATAAAAATCAAAAAACGGGCTCACAAAATTTCAATCAAAATCACAACTTTTCACAACTATTCACAACTATTCACAACTATTCACAACTTTTCACAACTTTTCACAAAGTTTCGCAAAATTTCAATCAAAATCACAACTTTTCACAACCATTCACAAGTTTTCACAACTATTCAC
This sequence comes from Rhynchopus sp. YZ270_cl-10, assembly GCA_964035575.1. NCBI lineage: Eukaryota > Euglenozoa > Diplonemea > Diplonemida > Diplonemidae > Rhynchopus > Rhynchopus sp. YZ270_cl-10. The sequence goes on along the minus strand of OZ037891.1, from coordinate 641,504 downwards.
AACTTTTCACAATTTTCAAACAAAATCACAACTTTTCACAAAATTTCACAAAATTTCAAACAAAATCACAACTTTTCACAACGTTTCACAACTTTTCACAACATATAGTTGTGAAAAGTTGTGAAAAGTTGTGAAAAGTTGTGCAAAGTTGTGAAACCTTGCGAAACGTTGTGACACGTTGTGCATAGGATTGAAATTGTGTGATATTTTGTGAAAAATTGTGAAACTTTGTGAAACGCCGCCCCCCGGATAGCACCAATCTTAACATAAGTTAATACTGTACGCCCCACCTTCTTAAAATGGTGCGTAATGGTGATCAAGGAAATTACCTTACAGTTCCCGGTGAATTACTATGAAGTAAATGATTTGATTTGTGGTTTCACCATTGGCTTACAATGGTGAAATGACAAAAATAAAACCACAAGTCAAGTAATTTACTTCACCGTAGTGTGCTTTGACTCGGGGGGGGGGGGGGTGGAAGAGGGTTGAATGGTGATGAGAAAGAGGGGCAGTTTAAAAGAGAAGTTGAAATATGCAAACAAAAAACGCCTCACCGTACATTCGGCGGACGCAGGGGGGCACTGAAGGTTTATGAAGGGAGGGGGGGGGAAAAAAGAGAAAAGTTTATAAGATGACGATACGTCTAAGATGACCCTAAGCCTCTCGTTGCTTAGGATCACCTTTTGATCGCATTCGTTATCGCGCAGCATCAGCTTGCGTGGGTTTCCACAAAGTTTGTTGTGAGGGATAATGTCATTTCCCTAGCCGGAGTTCGCAATTTTTGATTTGCAACCCGACTGCAAAATAAAGGGGGGGTTGGGCTTTACCATAGGGCCCGGGAGTTTTTTTTTGAATAGTTAAACTAAGCTGAGGTTCTTTATTATCAAAGGCTTCGCGTAAGCGACTATTGAGCTGCTTTTTTGTTCACAAAGAGGTTGATTCGACAAGCCGGAAGGATCACGGTGTGACGTACAACTGAAGCCATTGCATTTCGAAGGACTACAAAAAAAGAACAAAAAAATAAGTGGAAAAAACAAACAAAAAAAAAAAAAAAACACAACTTGTTAAGAATGAACCAAGCCCCAGTGCTTAGTCAACCCCTCTTATCTACACATATGAAAGCAAAAGAATTTTTTTGAACAAAAACACAACTCCCAAATACTTGGCTAAAAGGTTTCTTTGTCCAAAAGGGTAATTTTTGGAGTGTGTTCTTGTTGTTTTTTTTGTTTGCAATGTGTTCTAAATATTGACAGAAAAGGGGGGAGAAGGCTTCGTCCCTTTTACGGTTGCTCAAACATTCCACTCCATTTTAAAATCTCACCCACAAAGAAAACACCACCAACCTTCTACCCTTACGCATGGGATCAGGGGTTAGCTTCTGTTTTTCGGAGGGGTGAGGAACGTACTCCGTCGTGAAGTTTAAGCCAAAGGACGAGGAGAGAGAATCGGTAGTTTAGATGAGAAGCGCACAAAAGAGTTATCTAAAGAGACATTTTACTCCATTCGTTTTGTTGTTTCTCAAAAAACCCATCTTTTTCAGGCAAGGAAAACGCCTTTGCAAAGATGGAAAAAAGAAAAAGAAAATAAGAAGAAAAAAAACTTAAAAGATGAATGTACCTCGTGCACACACACCAATCAGAAAAACTGGGGGAAACAAAGAGAACACGCTATATCCCGTTCAGAGGTGAGCATATGTGATCCGTCACCACATCGTCATGCACAGCCCCTTTTTCTTTGGGTGCTAGCGTACCGAAAGCGACAAAAAAAAAAGAAATGTGACCTTTGAGATACAAAGCCTCTCGTGACAGTGTACCTCAAAGGCTGAACTATGTTTGGGAGTGGGGGAAAAAAGAAACGTTGAAGAAACAATGAATAATATTATGCCTCACAGTGCATTACACATCTGAACGAGACAAATGTTTGTTAAGATGAACCTAAGCCTCTGGGGAAATACTTGTGTTTAGTCACCCTAAAAGGGTAAAGGCGGGGTTCAGAGAGAAAATGAGCGCCAGCAGAAATGATCTTGCCGTGAACAACAAATAAAAGAGGTTTTTAGATTCTTTCTAATCAAGTGAACAGGAAGAACAGAGGAACAAAATAACTATTTACAAACCCAATCCTCGTGTGCCCTGGTCACCTTAGCATATGCCACCCTATTTATGATCTCCACGCATTTTCTTTTCCCTACATTTTTTTTTTTTTCGAAATTTGAAAAGAAAATAAAATACGTGGAGTTGAAAGTGCAAGGTGCCACTGTGGACACAATAACACCCTCTGGATGTCTGCGAACAAAATGACTAAGATAATAGTTTTCAATCTGACCAATAAGAAGAAGATAAAAGATGGAGTTTTGTCCATCAGCGTCTCCTCTTTGAAAAAAAAAATTTTTTTTTGTTTTTTTTTTGCAAATTTCTGCAAACAAAAGAAAACTTGAAAGATGAAATGTGCCTCTCGTACACACATCTTCAAAAAGAAAAATGGAGGGGGAGAAAAAAAATATTTGGAGGTCAGTTAAAAAAGGAGGACTCTTTTGGGTGATATTGTTTTTTTTTTTAAAAGACGCCATCGATTCGAGACCTTTATATGAAGGTGGTCAGAGAAAGAAAAAAAAGTTTGTAATATGAAGCTAAGCCTCACTTCACCTAGAAAAGAAACGATAGAGAGAACGGTGTATCTGATTATTCTGTTTTTTTTTTTTTTTTTTTTTTGTTAAAATATGCGTAGTCCCTCGGTGAGGAGGAAACTTGAAAGATGCATACCACCCCCTGAACGCGGTTCTACTTATTAGTATCGTATGGGCAACATGTTTCATATACTAACTGTTCTACTGAATAGAAGGTAGCATAGGGGGCACTAAATGTACCCTATTATAGTATCGTATAGGAACATGGAAAGAGGACTGCAGATAAACCGTTGAAAACTTTAAAAAAAAGAGGAAAATAAAAAAAGGAAGCCAGACTAACACAGCAGCGTAGTACTCGAAAGGGGTGTACCATAAATGACAGCTGTATCGTTTTTGTTTTGTTTTTTTTTTTTTTTTTGTGGAAATATTGATAAGCAACCTGTGTGGTGATCAGCACATCCTTATGTGATCTCCGTACAAGTTTGCTCAAACAAATATTAAAACGTTGGTTGGATTTGTATTCTTTCTCAAACAGAAAAGGTGTGAGGGGGTTTTTTTTGTTGTACATCCTCGACACGGTTACGTTTCAGGAGTGCATAAGACTACTACTTTTTTTGGAGCGTTCTTTGAGTGTTTTTGGACTCAAGCCCCACCCAGAAATCTGGGACTGGGGGGGGCCAAATCCATACAGCCCTGGTCACGTTAGTGTTTTTTTTTGTTTTTGGTTTTGGTTCAATAAAAAAAAAGCGCCTTTTTTTCTCTTCTTCATTCGAAAGAGGAAGGAATCGAGAGGGTATTTGTATATTAACAGGCTTTGAAAAAGAAGAAAAAAACTGAAAGAAAGAAAAAAGAATGTGGCGCGCAGTTGTGTTATTTTGCACAATGAAAATCTGCACAAAGAGAAAAAAAACATCTTATCGAGCTAATCGAGCACAAACGACATAGTCTGAAAAACGAGCGCAAAACTAAAAAAGAGGAACTAACTTCACGCCAGTAAAAATAAGAAGGAAAGTTCATAAGATGAACCCAAAGCCTCTCGTGCTCTTCGTCACCTCAAATATATTTTCAAACATAAAAATTCTCTGGCAAAAAGCCAGACTAGTTTGGTCGCTCTTTGGAGAAGCCCGCTTTTGCTGTATGTGGACCCCTCTGAATCTGCGAATTTATGAAGAAACTCCAAAAAAAATTATGTTGCGTTATGGACAGGACAAAATCCTGAAGAAGCTACTGCTTTTTTTGAAAAGGGGGTATGAAAGTTTGTTTGTTTTTGTTTTTTTTTTAATTTTTGCTACGTTTGTTTTGTTTTGTATTTCACTGTAGTAACTTTGTAAGTTAAGAGGTAGGTGCGCTTCTTTGTTGAGATAGCGACTAGCTCCTGTTTTGAAATGGGGGGTATGAAAACGTCACCCCCTCCGAAAGACAAAAAAAAAAAAACTTGAAAGATGAATGAACCCCATGGGTTTATGAAAAGGATAAAATAGCACACTACTCAGGCGCGTATCCGCTCTGATACTGTACCACACACATACACACACACACACACATGGTCAATGTACTGCTCTAAGGACCTGCCACAATTGACCCACCAATTGCTTTGCAAACAAATACACAAAAAATACAAGAAAAATCGAGAAATGAACCCATTTTTCATTGATTTTTTTTTAAAATAGAGCAAAAAAAAATGTAAAGAATATTATGTACATAGCACGTACCTTTAAGGGGTGTGAAGGGAACGGGAAACTCTGGGTATAGTTACATACCACAGAGGCTTATGGGAAACACCATGTATGTCGTGAGTACTGACTGGAAGTAAGGAAGGGCAACGTGCCCACCAAAGAACGAAACTTAAATTCAAAAAGAAGAAAGAAAGAAAAGTTTATAAGATGAACCTAAGCCTCTCGTTGCTTAGTCACCTTAAAAAGCTTCCCTTTTTCCAGGGATAACAGAAGGCAGGAACCCTTTTTTATATATTTTTTGTGTTGATAATCCCCACCGAGAAGGTGGGCGGGTTCTGACCACTCAACTGTCACCCTTTTTGAAAAGGCGGTGCGGACAGCACCTTTAAGCGACATTTAAAAAAAAAATGTTTTTTTTTGAGAATTTAAGACAACTTAGACAATATCTCCGGCAGAAGAATTAAAATAAAATAAACTAAACTGAAGCACAAGGAACAAACCCACAAAAGGAATAGGTTGGTCATTTTGCATGTACCCAGGACACGGTGACTTTTTTTTTACTAAACTTTGATGAAAGAAAACTTGAGAGCTGAAACGCTCGTTTTGTGCACACAGATCATTTGAAAAAGGACCTGGTTTGATTTTTTTGTTGCTGGCAAAAAGAAAGGGGGGAAAGTGCAAACGCCTCACCGGACACCAGCGGACGCACTAAGAAAAGAAAGAATCGTAATATAACCCAAAAAAAGGGTAAAGCTGATAGTCTAAGTTTAGCCACCTTTTTCAACGCTTGAAAAGATGATCACACCTTGCACATATCTTTAAAAAAAAAACAATGATAAAACAGCTGCAAATGACCCTGCAAGAAGGGATTGGTTGACATTCACATAGAGGGGAAGGGATGAGGGGGACAAATGAAGGCATTTAAAGAAACAAAAATCTGAAAGATGAAATGTGCCTCACACGCGAGTCATTTTTTCTTCTTCTTTGAAAAACTCGGTTGTATTAGTGTAGACACCCGAAGATGAACTCCACTATACTACACGTCTAAGGGATTCTTCTCTCTTCTTTGTTTCTATAAATACTTGGCGTCGAAACTGACCAAAAAATGGGGGAGAAATTATGTTTCTGTTAAGTGCACTATGAACAATAGGCGAGGTGATGGCAGTAAAGGAAAAAAAAAAAGAAAAGAAAACTTGAGATATGCATTGTGCCCCTCTCGTGCATACACATCTAAAATCTATCTGACAACCACAGAAAATGGTCTCAAGAGGGTAGAATTTGCAAACTATCATACATAAGCCTTGCATCGTCACCTTGGCGGTGTCTCAGTCAAAGAGAAAACTTGGCATATACGGCAGAACAAATGATGAAGTCTTTATTTTTTGAAAGGGGAAAAAGAATAAAACAAAACATGAAAGTTATTAATGCAGACCTCCGGCAGATCTACGTCCCTATGAAAGCCTCGGATGAAATCACAAAAAGAAAAGAATAAAAAGAAAACACACGACCCATAAATAAAAAAAATGGTGTTAGCACAATGTGCAAACGTTCCTCTTTTTTATTTGATAGTTGATTAAGATGAATCTAAGCCTGCTTAAACGGTCACCTTAAAAGAGCAAAAAATACAATAAATTCAGAATAAACCCTGTAAGATGTGCCGTTTCGCACACACCTTAAGAAAAATAAAAAATGAAGAAATAGCTAGTGTTTGTGAAGAAAGAAGGGGGAAGGAGAAGCGAAGCGAGCGAACAAAATGAGAAAAAAAGTTTGTTGTCACTAAAGACAAACCCGAAACTGATAGAAGAGAGGGGGTGCGAGGGAGGAAGGGAGGGAGGGGGTCCTGTTCATTCATTCTCCCCTTTTCTAGAACCATCCCTTTTTTTGTTGTGTCAACAATCGCCTATGGACCCGCTTGGGGAACCTAGGGTCGGTACTCAATGTTGGCCGCAGCATTTGTGCTACGGAAGGTATAGACGGGTTTTCTGTTTTCTTTGATAAATTGTTGGAGTAGTTGCCTCGGTTGTGTTGCCACAGTATTGCAATATCCACTGTCTTTTTGTGCAGATTGCCCCCCCTTCTGGGGGGGGCAATCTCCAATATATTTTGAGGTTCAGAGAAAACACACAATTTGAAGAAAAAATTGGTAAGAAAGACGTACCTAAACCTCGCTCCGTCACCTACCATTATCAAAGGTGTTTGTATCAGAGGGGAAACAGTCTACACTTTAGAACGTTATTTCATATACCATCTATTCTACTGAATAGAAAAGACAAATAGAAGGAAACAGTCTGTACTTTAGAATGGAAAAAAATGGAAAAAGCAGCAGTGTGCCATTTAACTGTCCAAAGTGGTTAAAGTGGTTGGCGTGGTAGATAGAGCAGACGGGGGTAGGTAGGGGTGGGGTTAAAGAGGAGGAAAAAAAAAAGGTTTTGGATTAGAATTATTTGTATTAGGTGGCAGAGAGTTTATTAGAGAGATCCACTTTGTTTTTTAGGGGGAGAAGTGTTGCAATTACTGTGGGGGTTTTTAGAGCAATATTGTGGAACAAAAAAAGAGAGAGAAAAAAAAAGGTAAAAAAAATATCAGGAGGGAAAGGGAACGGAAGGGGGAAAAGAACACTTTCTCAAAAAAAAAAAATCCACGCAGCTCCCTTTCCCCCTCCCTGCAATGCTACATCACTCCTCGATTAAACAGGGGAGAGAGAGAGAGACGAGCCCATATCACCCACCCCCACCCTCCTTACCCACCCCCCCACCCTCTCCCAAACTCCAAAAAAAAAAAAGCTCCCATTTTTTTGATAAAAATTCTTGAGAATTTTTCATTCCCCTCCCCACACACACACACACACACACACACACACACACACACACACACACACACACACACACACACACACACACACACACACACACACACACACACACACACACACACACACACACACACACACACACACACACACACACACACACACACACACACACACACACACTCACTTCCCAAAATTTTCGCAATATTCAAAAAAGTGCCGTGCAATACTTCTTATCATTGCATCGGAGGACACTCTAATTCCGCGGGGTTATCGAATCCCCAGAGAGCACTTCACAAAAAAAAATCATAAAAAAATTTTAGTGATTGACGTATCTGAACCTGGCGCGGTTTGCGTAGGTGGGGGAGCTTTCTTTGTTGACGGCAAGGAGCGCGGCACGGGACTCAGAAGGGTTGTCGAAGGAGAGGTGCTCGGACTCTCCAAAGTCCTTCCAGACAAGCTTCTCGTGGATGCGGTGCATGTTGCGCGGGTCGTCCTCAAGGTCGATGATGCCGTCCAGCAGTTTCTGTGCACGTGTCAGATCGCGCACCGTGCCTTGGTCCTCCTGGAGATTAGTGGTGATTTGATAGAATTGTTTGAAAAAAAAAAAGTAGAGTTGAAATACAACAGTGTATCTTGGTATATTGATGCAGGGTTGTGACGGACACCCAACCATGCCAGTCCATTTCGTGGTTTTGCATCTGATAAAATAAAGTAACTAAACCAGAACCGCCAACTCTTATTGTTTTGCAAAAAATGGGTCGCAAATTCAAGATTTTTTTTTTTTCGGAAATTCTAAAAAATCATACCTTAACGACAGACATCAACACCCGCACCGCCTTTTGCGCCTTCACCCCCTCTTTTGTGTCTCTCCTAGAAAGCTTGATGATGTCTTGCATCATTGCGTCACGCCCTGTGTGCACTTTGGAAGGGGCGATGGTACCCCTCTCCACCCTGCTGAGGAGGGTACGGAGACGGCAGAGGGCGTGGCGCAGGTGGCCGAGGGGGTGGGAGGTGGCGGCCGCCTTTTTGCAGTATTTGAGCTCGGCGTCGTAGTTGGCTGAGGAGCGGTGGAACTCCGCCAGGCCAAGGAGCGCCGATGTTGACCCACCTTTCGCGTGATGATGCAAGATTCTCTTCGCAGACGCAGCCTCTTTGCCAGTCGCATTAAACCTCGCCCGCTTTGATGCCTGAGACTTCTGCAGAATCGTCAATCCAATCTTCGCGACAATCTGTTCAGTTGACCGATCCGTTGCGGTTTCTAACAGTTCATCCAATGCCCTTCTCGCGCATCCATACTTCTGTTGGTCAATATGCTGAAAGATGCAGTCAATCCCAAACTCTCCCCTCGGTGTGCAAAGCACATCATTGTCCCGCAGTGTCAATGTCCCCTTCAATGACGACAACGGAGTTGAAATTTCACTGTTCAACGAGCGTACCGAAGCGGTCGAAACATTGCTGCTGTTGTTCTCTAATGAAAGCGAAAGGCTGCGTTTTGGAACAACAGGCAAAGGTGGGCTCTTAGGTGACGCAGGCACCACGCTGAACTCCTCCGATTTCTTTGTGGGCGTCGCAACCTTGTTTGGTGACCCCTGAGGCTTCGAATCGCTGCAACCCATCGCACTATATGTGGATTTGTCAGTAAGAAGAAAGCAAAAAAAAAAACTAAAAAAAAAAAACGGTCGTAAGGCCGATACGGCGACGGGGGGGCAAGAAACCACCCAGGAGGAGGGGGGAAGAGGAGGAGGAGGAGGAGGAGAAGGGAAAATATGCGCAGTATTGCAAAAAGTTGTAGTGTATTGTTTTTTGTTGTTTTTTGTTTTGTTTTGTTTTGTTTCCTGTAGGAGAGGTTTGGTGGTGTGTCCCTCTTTTGTATGATCATTCTGGAAGAAGAAAAATAAGGTGCGAAATTAACCAGTTTAGCTTACCTTTACCACAGAAGAATAGAAAGCCCCAGGAGGAGACACTGCGCAGCAACCATAACCGCACACCTCCACCAGAGTACATGCCCGACAAGGAGAAGGCACTGACAGTGCACAACCTTCTACTCACACAACAGAACTCCCAATTGATCGAACAACCAAAAAGCCATGCAACTCAGACTCGACGAAATGCAGGCACTTCCTCACTGCGAACTTCCCGCAGCGGGCGTCGCCGCTGTTGCCATGATTCGACGATGGCGTGAGGGTGTTTGAATGGGTTTTTATGAAGTTTTTGTCATGTTTGTTTTGTGCTCTTGTTTTTTTTGTTTTTTTGTGTATGACGTGAGGGGGTGGGTGCCGAAGACGGAGTTAGGCAGACCGGCTGATAAAGAAGACAGCGACGCGGGTGGGGGAAGCGGGAGACCCGGGACCCCCTGTCTCTCCAAGGAGCGGCCAAGAGAAGAAGGAGATCTACCCCCCAGCCAGCGTCACCGCCTACGCTCTAAACCTCCTCCTTCAGGAGGTGTTTGGATTCTGCAGAGCCCACCGAGAGAGGTGCCGGCAGAGGAGGAACCGGAGGGGTATCATGTCATAGAACGGCATTGACAAATCTCGAGCAACACAAAAAAAAAAGAAAAAAAATTGTAGTACAGATGGTCATTCTGAGGGGAGGGATTGGCAGTGCTGTTGAAAGCGTAGGGAATGGGGTTCACTATTTTTTTTTTTTTTTTTTTTTGCTTTCATTGGAATCTGTTATGCCAGAAAAGGAGATTAAAAAAAAGGAAGAGAGAAAAAATAACAGAAAAAAAAGGTACATAACACAAAAAAGGTAGGTAATAGCAGAAGGAGGGGCGGGAAGGCATATTCACTCTTGCGTATGGGTACAAGGTGAACGTTGTGCGGTGACTAATTTAAAGAGCAGAATTTTTTTTTAAAGATGACATACCTCGTGTACACACACTTCTATTTAAAAAAAAATCAACAGAAAGGGTCGGTGTGAGATAAGCCGAAAACCTGGGTGCTTACCGAAAAATAAAAAAGCTAGAAAAAAACGGTTGGAAAAAAAAACTAAAAAAGAATCGATGCCTCCGTAGAAGAATAAGGCAACATATTTGCAGGCATCCAACGCTTGAAAATAAAATTTGAAAGATATGCCTCTCGTGCGCATCTTTGAAATTATCTTCAAAGGAAATCTGCCCTTTAATGACCGTAAGCATGCATGATTAAGTTGCTTTCAAAAATAAGCATATTCAAAAAAAATGTATCAACAGCCTTTTTGCTGTGGTCCATACCAAAAATAATTGAGACAAAGGGCAGACAATCGTGACAGTGCTTTGTGCTCTGTTTATTTTTTTTTGATAGGTGGTGGTTGTAGACGTGGAGTCAGAGAGGAAGGGTGCGTTATTTTGTATGAGATTACGACGTATCCTCTTTCTCAGCCACTGTAAAAGGGAGGGACGTTGTCCTAAAAAAATTTTTTTCGTTCCTTTTTTTTTGATTGATCTGTTAGCTTAGTGCAGCTGCCGCAGCCTCGCACTGTTTTTCTTCTTCTTTTTTTTTGATTTTTTTTTTTGTATTTTTGTAAAAAAAGGGGGGGATCAGCAGAAGCCGTTTTCTTCTGTAGGGGGGGGTGTTTTAATCTTCTAATATCAGAGAAACTGTGGGAACTTTTGTCCTTTGGTAAGAGTGGAGGACGACGTGGAGAGGCGGGGGTATTGGTTGCTTGCTGTACTATCAACTTTTGCCACCAAACTGTAGTGTGATTGGTTTATTGTTTAGAGGTTCAGATGGTTCGGGGTTTTTTTCTTCTTCTTTGCTTAGGGGATCTGTGAAGGTTTTGCAGGTCTGCAAAATTAGTCACCCCGCTCACGACTCTAAGTGTTGAGATTTTAGCATACGCATGCCGTGGTACCATAGCGATATGGGTGGGGTGGGTAAAGTTTATGATATGAACCAAGCCTCTCGTGCTTAGGCACCTTTGAAAGAAAACGTGATGCATTGTGTGCCTCTCGTGCACAGGCATCTTTAAAAAGTGTGTCCAGGGTTCTCAAAAACTCTCAGATTTAACCCGAACCCTGGCGCACCCCCCTGCCTAGGCACAACGACTTCGTTATTAACAAGAATTGCACTCTTTACTAGCACTTTTACTGAAAAAAAAAAATGCTATTTTTTCAGTAAAAGTTTTACTAGTAAAAGTGGCAGTCATGGTGCTGACTGGGTCGGTTCTGCACTAAGCAGTTATTTGCTTTTTTTGAGAATAGAAAAGGGGCGGGTGTGTGTGTGTGTGTGTGGGGAATATTAACAGATGGTGTAGATGTGGACCCAGTTTGCAGTTCTCACCTTCTGTCGTTCGAATGAGGATATCTCTTTTTAGACAAAGAATGAAGTTGATAGTGCAAACGCCTCTGGGACGCAGGCACTGACGCCTTTCCATACATTTTTTCACCCTCCATATTGTGGGAGAACACATCCAGCTTTGTCACAAAGAAAAAAAAATAATCAACATTCGAACTTAACACCCAGGACCTACTCGGCGCATCGGGAACTTTTGTTTTTAAAAAACACGGTATGGTGGCGATCGTCGGTCGATTGCGGGCGATCGCCGTCGATGAGAGAAAAAATGACGATCGTCAAAAAAAAAGAGCGATCGCTGGCGATCGCCAGCGATCGCCAGCTATTGCCAGCTATTGCCAGCTAAGTTATGGTGTTTTGTGCCCCTCCCCTCGGACCCCCCCTCCCCATTGTGAAATACAATACAAACCAACAGGGTAGCAAAAATAAAAACAAAAACAAACAAACAAACTTTCAAATCTCCCTCCCCATTCCATCCCTGTCACCACATCCAACCAACAGTATTAACACTTGTAATAGTAAAAAATCAGAATGCGGTTCATCGACCTCCTGATGATATTGTTGACCATGTACTGCATCATGGGCAGCGTGGATGCGAGGGGTGATGAAGGCACAGATCTCACCGCCGGGAAGAGAAAGAAGGGGGAACAGGGCGGGAGGGCAGCGACAAAACGCACCAAGTACGACCCTCGTGCGACGAAAGATGACGAGGAAGATGAAGATGACGAGGAAGAAGATGATGATGATGATGATGATGATGATGATGAAGAACAAGAACAAGAACAAAAACCTTCGGCACAGATGCTGGCAAAGATAGCAAGCGTCGAAAAAGTGCTAAAGAAAGAAACGCACAACCGCGACGGCTTGGTTAAGCTTGCCATTGAAGTGGGTGTCCTGAAGAAAAAGGAGAAGCCCCCTGTCATGGCTGTCCTCCTCAGGAAGTGTGCGGTGCACAGGATACAGAACCCACCCCCGTTCACCCCTAAGGACAAGCTGACAGCATCGGAGAAATCCGACACCAACAAGTCTCTTGTGGCACAGGTGGCTGGGGCGGCGAAGCAAAAGTTGTTGCCTGCTGTTCCGCTAAAAGCATGCTACACTGACCTGGACCCCAGAAGCGAGCAGGGCTTGGCCATCATGACAAAAGCGAACGCCATGAAGAACGGGTACAAACTCTCCACTCACGCTTCAAAGTTCGATGGAGAACAAGAGCTTCCGGTGTGTACGCATTGCAAATGGGCCTGGTCGCGTGATGTGAAGGTTTACGACATTACCGCTGTCCACTGGAAGAGTCAGAATCACCGCGAAAAAGTGAAGAACGCAGCAGGGAACACACCTTCAACATCGGAACCTGTAGCATCATCGGCGGACATCACAGAACTTGCTGTTGAACTGACTGCCATGTTGGGAATCCCTTTTCGTGCGGCATCATTGCTACTGAAAGGACTCGCTGGTCGGACCATCCCTGCACACGGAATAGACATTCAGCGCGGGTGGCGCGAACATGGGAATGTCATCTACGGAGCACACGTTGACGAGATAAAGAAGAATTTGGGGAATCAAAAGATCAGCCTGGTGCATGACGGTGGGTCTTCCCTCCAGGGGCACACCGTCGCAGTCTTCATCGCGCAAACGAGGGAGAGGTCCTACTGCCTCCCACTGCAGTATTCGGACACCCCATACACCGGAGAGACGCTGAAGAAGGCACTCGAAGCGTGTCTCGGGGAGGTGGGAATGACCCTTTCGGACGTGCGACTCATCAGAAGCGATAGAGGGGGGGCCTCTGGTGGAGTATCCCGAGAGCTGAGTGTATTACTGAACGTTCCGTATATCAGCTGCACGAGCCACCTTCTACACAACGTGTGCTCCGATGTCCGGACTACGCTGAAAGCCGATTCTGATTTGGTGTACGAAATATTGCATCTAAGCAACTTTGTGTTCCACGACGCAAAACAGCAGAAAAGATGGCGTGCGTTTCAGAAGCAGTTTCAGAAGGGCTCTGCTGTGGCTGAGTTAGAGACTTTGTACAAAAAGATGACTGCGCGCAAAAAGTCGGCATCCAAATTAGAAATGTCTCAGATGCTTCCACATTTGATTGCAATGGCGAAGGAGAAGGTGACGGAGGAGGATTGTGAGTCAGTGAGCAAAGTCACAACGTTTGAGGAGCTGCATTCGGTGGTTGGGACTATCCTGTCGCACGACGAAAACTCGAGAGAAGCGGTAGCAGAAGCCGTTCGGGCACCGCGTGTCTTCGACACGCGCTTTATCAGCTTCTTGGACGCGGCACAGCACTTGGAGCAGCGTGTGAGGCCCCTCTTCCTCTTCCTGTCGCAAGAGGTTCAGAAAAAAACCGCCTCTAAATCGATCGTGAAGCTTGCGCAGATCCTCAGAGAACGAGGGTTCGAAGAAGTGCAAGAGGCATTGTCGGAATTTGTGGAGGCCACAACCCCCATGCGCGAAGTCCTACAGCGTTATGCCAACGCACAAGCGCCAGGCTGCGGAGCCGTTCGAGTATGGAGTGACTTGGAAAATCTGTTGGAAGACCTGAAGAAATTGTCTGAGAGGCCTGGTCGAGTAGGAAGCATTTGCAAAATCATGTGGGAAGGTCTGAACAAGCGTTGGAGGGACAAGCTCGAACCCGGATACTTCTACTATCTGGCATTGAGGCAGCTGACCCCCGCAGGATTCGAAACAGGAAACATAACCAAATCGCTGATGTCAAATGCCGACCTCCGCATGGCGTTCGGCTGGACCGAAGAGGACGTGTCGGACGAGGCATTCAGTCTGTTTTCTCTGCAAGCGGGCGACTTCATGGGGGATTCGGATATTGACTTTTGGGAGAACATCATGAAGAAAGAAGAGGGGTGCAGCTTTCTGGCAGAGGGGGTGCTGGATGCTTTGAGCACAGCGCCATCGTGCACAAGCCCCGACAGCGCGATGTCAGTTGTGCACCATATGTTGCCTGCCGGGCGTGGGGCAGTGTCTCTGCAGACACATGGGTTCCTGTCCCTTTTGGGGATTAATCAAGACGTGGCACGTATGTAGTTGGACTGTTTTTCAAAAAATTATGAAAAAATTCTTTCAGGTAAGTGCAATTGCGAGCTGAGGCATGGGTTTCCCCATGTTGAAGAAGATGATACCGAGTTCGTTGATGTGGACAGCCCCACGCCAGAGAAGCTGCACATCCCGACGATGCAGCAGGCGATCCAGGCGATGGCAGCAGCAGCGAACGCTTGATGAACAATTAGCATTAAAAAAAAAACACCCCCCGCCACCAAATCTAATCACCCCTCTCCATGTTTCCCCACTAGCGCGTGTCTGCCAATATAATGTTGCTGACATGCGCATTTGTGCCTTTCTCGTGTGATGTCACTACCCCCAACTTCCCCAACTAGTGTTCCCCCACGGCGAGATGGATCAACGCAACCTGCATTTGCCTACAAAGGGCGTTCCAGGCTGTACCAAAAATGCCACAACACTTGACACCCCTCACCCTCCAAACCTTCTCCCGTTCAGAAGCCCGATCAAAGTAAACAAAATAGCCCCCTTCCGCCCCCGTTTTCCTCTTATCATGCATGGCGATCGCTGTCGATCGCTGTCGATCGCTGTCGATCGCTGTCGATCGCTGTCGATCGCTGGCGATCGCTGGCGATCGCTGGCGATCGCCACTTTTTTTTTGGCGATCGCTATTTTTTTTTGGCGATCAATGACGATCGCAAACTATGGCGATCGCCCGTAATCGACCGACGATCGCCACCATACCGTGAAAAAAAGTGCGTTCTTTCCAAACACAAATAAACAATGAAAATGAAAATAATTTTACCACGGTATGGTGGCGATCGTCGGTCGATTACGGGCGATCGCCATAGTTTGCGATCGTCATTGATCGCCAAAAAAAAATAGCGATCGCCAAAAAAAAAGTGGCGATCGCCAGCGATCGCCAGCGATCGCCAGCGATCGACAGCGATCGACAGCGATCGACAGCGATCGCCATGCATGATAAGAGGAAAACGGGGGCGGAAGGGGGCTATTTTGTTTACTTTGATCGGGCTTCTGAACGGGAGAAGGTTTGGAGGGTGAGGGGTGTCAAGTGTTGTGGCATTTTTGGTACAGCCTGGAACGCCCTTTGTAGGCAAATGCAGGTTGCGTTGATCCATCTCGCCGTGGGGGAACACTAGTTGGGGAAGTTGGGGGTAGTGACATCACACGAGAAAGGCACAAATGCGCATGTCAGCAACATTATATTGGCAGACACGCGCTAGTGGGGAAACATGGAGAGGGGTGATTAGATTTGGTGGCGGGGGGTGTTTTTTTTTTAATGCTAATTGTTCATCAAGCGTTCGCTGCTGCTGCCATCGCCTGGATCGCCTGCTGCATCGTCGGGATGTGCAGCTTCTCTGGCGTGGGGCTGTCCACATCAACGAACTCGGTATCATCTTCTTCAACATGGGGAAACCCATGCCTCAGCTCGCAATTGCACTTACCTGAAAGAATTTTTTCATAATTTTTTGAAAAACAGTCCAACTACATACGTGCCACGTCTTGATTAATCCCCAAAAGGGACAGGAACCCATGTGTCTGCAGAGACACTGCCCCACGCCCGGCAGGCAACATATGGTGCACAACTGACATCGCGCTGTCGGGGCTTGTGCACGATGGCGCTGTGCTCAAAGCATCCAGCACCCCCTCTGCCAGAAAGCTGCACCCCTCTTCTTTCTTCATGATGTTCTCCCAAAAGTCAATATCCGAATCCCCCATGAAGTCGCCCGCTTGCAGAGAAAACAGACTGAATGCCTCGTCCGACACGTCCTCTTCGGTCCAGCCGAACGCCATGCGGAGGTCGGCATTTGACATCAGCGATTTGGTTATGTTTCCTGTTTCGAATCCTGCGGGGGTCAGCTGCCTCAATGCCAGATAGTAGAAGTATCCGGGTTCGAGCTTGTCCCTCCAACGCTTGTTCAGACCTTCCCACATGATTTTGCAAATGCTTCCTACTCGACCAGGCCTCTCAGACAATTTCTTCAGGTCTTCCAACAGATTTTCCAAGTCACTCCATACTCGAACGGCTCCGCAGCCTGGCGCTTGTGCGTTGGCATAACGCTGTAGGACTTCGCGCATGGGGGTTGTGGCCTCCACAAATTCCGACAATGCCTCTTGCACTTCTTCGAACCCTCGTTCTCTGAGGATCTGCGCAAGCTTCACGATCGATTTAGAGGCGGTTTTTTTCTGAACCTCTTGCGACAGGAAGAGGAAGAGGGGCCTCACACGCTGCTCCAAGTGCTGTGCCGCGTCCAAGAAGCTGATAAAGCGCGTGTCGAAGACACGCGGTGCCCGAACGGCTTCTGCTACCGCTTCTCTCGAGTTTTCGTCGTGCGACAGGATAGTCCCAACCACCGAATGCAGCTCCTCAAACGTTGTGACTTTGCTCACTGACTCACAATCCTCCTCCGTCACCTTCTCCTTCGCCATTGCAATCAAATGTGGAAGCATCTGAGACATTTCTAATTTGGATGCCGACTTTTTGCGCGCAGTCATCTTTTTGTACAAAGTCTCTAACTCAGCCACAGCAGAGCCCTTCTGAAACTGCTTCTGAAACGCACGCCATCTTTTCTGCTGTTTTGCGTCGTGGAACACAAAGTTGCTTAGATGCAATATTTCGTACACCAAATCAGAATCGGCTTTCAGCGTAGTCCGGACATCGGAGCACACGTTGTGTAGAAGGTGGCTCGTGCAGCTGATATACGGAACGTTCAGTAATACACTCAGCTCTCGGGATACTCCACCAGAGGCCCCCCCTCTATCGCTTCTGATGAGTCGCACGTCCGAAAGGGTCATTCCCACCTCCCCGAGACACGCTTCGAGTGCCTTCTTCAGCGTCTCTCCGGTGTATGGGGTGTCCGAATACTGCAGTGGGAGGCAGTAGGACCTCTCCCTCGTTTGCGCGATGAAGACTGCGACGGTGTGCCCCTGGAGGGAAGACCCACCGTCATGCACCAGGCTGATCTTTTGATTCCCCAAATTCTTCTTTATCTCGTCAACGTGTGCTCCGTAGATGACATTCCCATGTTCGCGCCACCCGCGCTGAATGTCTATTCCGTGTGCAGGGATGGTCCGACCAGCGAGTCCTTTCAGTAGCAATGATGCCGCACGAAAAGGGATTCCCAACATGGCAGTCAGTTCAACAGCAAGTTCTGTGATGTCCGCCGATGATGCTACAGGTTCCGATGTTGAAGGTGTGTTCCCTGCTGCGTTCTTCACTTTTTCGCGGTGATTCTGACTCTTCCAGTGGACAGCGGTAATGTCGTAAACCTTCACATCACGCGACCAGGCCCATTTGCAATGCGTACACACCGGAAGCTCTTGTTCTCCATCGAACTTTGAAGCGTGAGTGGAGAGTTTGTACCCGTTCTTCATGGCGTTCGCTTTTGTCATGATGGCCAAGCCCTGCTCGCTTCTGGGGTCCAGGTCAGTGTAGCATGCTTTTAGCGGAACAGCAGGCAACAACTTTTGCTTCGCCGCCCCAGCCACCTGTGCCACAAGAGACTTGTTGGTGTCGGATTTCTCCGATGCTGTCAGCTTGTCCTTAGGGGTGAACGGGGGTGGGTTCTGTATCCTGTGCACCGCACACTTCCTGAGGAGGACAGCCATGACAGGGGGCTTCTCCTTTTTCTTCAGGACACCCACTTCAATGGCAAGCTTAACCAAGCCGTCGCGGTTGTGCGTTTCTTTCTTTAGCACTTTTTCGACGCTTGCTATCTTTGCCAGCATCTGTGCCGAAGGTTTTTGTTCTTGTTCTTGTTCTTCATCATCATCATCATCATCATCATCATCATCTTCTTCCTCGTCATCTTCATCTTCCTCGTCATCTTTCGTCGCACGAGGGTCGTACTTGGTGCGTTTTGTCGCTGCCCTCCCGCCCTGTTCCCCCTTCTTTCTCTTCCCGGCGGTGAGATCTGTGCCTTCATCACCCCTCGCATCCACGCTGCCCATGATGCAGTACATGGTCA
Source organism: Rhynchopus sp. YZ270_cl-10 (assembly GCA_964035575.1). Taxonomy (NCBI): domain Eukaryota; phylum Euglenozoa; class Diplonemea; order Diplonemida; family Diplonemidae; genus Rhynchopus; species Rhynchopus sp. YZ270_cl-10. The sequence continues at coordinate 623,115 of OZ037891.1, read as the reverse complement.
ACAATATCATCAGGAGGTCGATGAACCGCATTCTGATTTTTTACTATTACAAGTGTTAATACTGTTGGTTGGATGTGGTGACAGGGATGGAATGGGGAGGGAGATTTGAAAGTTTGTTTGTTTGTTTTTGTTTTTATTTTTGCTACCCTGTTGGTTTGTATTGTATTTCACAATGGGGAGGGGGGGTCCGAGGGGAGGGGCACAAAACACCATAACTTAGCTGGCAATAGCTGGCAATAGCTGGCGATCGCTGGCGATCGCCAGCGATCGCTCTTTTTTTTTGACGATCGTCATTTTTTCTCTCATCGACGGCGATCGCCCGCAATCGACCGACGATCGCCACCATACCGTGTTTTACATACTTTTTTTTGCTTTTCCCACAATAGTTTCTTTTTTCTCTCTTATTTATTCGGTAAACCTCACTCTTCTGGGTAAATTGACCCGACGAGGTGGTCTTTTTCTCACAAAGAAATAGAAGAAAATTTTCGGTATACTTTCTCTTAGGAGAAAGTATATGAAAAGAAAAAGGACTTGTGAAGGAATGTCGTTATGTGGCTCGCACGTCTGAAAAGGTGGAAGTGATATACAAAGCATTGCTATAGCGCAAAGACCTGTCTGACAAGCTCTGCTAGGGGGAGGCATTCAATAATTAAAAGCAACGTCTCTACTCAATGTGATTCGAAGGAACAGTTATTTTAACAAAAAAAAAGGGAAATAAGTTTTCGTATACTTTCTATTCAAAGAACAGAAAGCGAAAGAAGAAAAAAAAAATCCTTCGCAAAATTTTTTTTTCACACGAACAAAAAAATAAGGGGGGGTTGCCGAGAGAGGGCTCCTTCTCCCGTCACAGTTGGTCATTTTGTTTGCAGGGTTATGAACCCTCAGTGGGTCATGTCCGATGACGACTTTTCCGGGTTCAGAGTGAAAAAAGACATACATACAGTGTGTCCCAGGATGTGTATGACGATCCCTCTCATTTTATGCTCCCAATTTTGGATTTTGTCCACCAATATTTGGGAACTGCCCTGTTTTTTTTTTGACTGTGTTTAAAAAAAAAATATGCGAAAGTCTTGTGGATATACTTTTTTTTGGCAATCGCCAAAAAAATAAGAGAAAAGGTTTGTCTAAGCGACACTTAGCCAATAACATATAGTGTGTATCTATCTATGGTAAGAAGTGTGCTGATGTACAATCTAGAATCATCCCCGAGATACAATGTGGGTATCCGGTGGTATGGTTGGTCAAAGGTAAAAAAAAACAAAACAAAAAAACAAAAGTTTAAAAGATGACCCCAAACCTCGTACTTTGTCACCTAAAAAATTTTTGATTGAGTTAGGATAGGAACGTGTCCTGTCACTGCTTTTTTTTTGAAAAAAGGGGATTTTATGAATCAAATAAAAGTTGATTTTGAAAGCCCTCTCGTGACAGTGTACCAAAAAAAAACAAAAAAAAAAAAAAAAAAACGCACGTTGATAAAAGAGTGGACCTGAGAAAGGAGCCGCGCTATGTCCACTCGGTATTGAAACCTTGCGGCACAGCACCTGACTGTTGTGGCGAGGAGTAGACAAAAAAAAATTTTTTTGACCACCCCCCTTTTGAGTTTCAATCTTTTTTTCTTTCTCTTGCAAAACACCAAAGGAAAATGCGTTGTTTTGTTACCTCCCTTTTTTTTTTGAAAAATATTTTGTAAAAACATAATTGTAAGGCTCAGAAGATGAATACCTTGGGAAGAGGGAGGGGCTGAAGGGGGAAGAACGTCCTTTACTAAAAAGGAGAGTGGTAAAATAAAGGAGAGAAGTTTATAAGATGAACCTAAGCGTCTCGTGCTTAGTCACCGCAAAGAAGATTGCAAAAAACGCTATTAAGAAGCAGAAGAACGCAACCATGTCATGTTATTTGCAATCAAAGACGAGAAAGCACACAATGGACATTCAGCAACGATACATCCATGTGGTTTTATTCCTTGCTGTCTTGGAAACACTTTTTTTTTTTTTATTGTGACTTTTCACTATTTTTTATTGGTTTTTTTTTATTGTTTGGTTGTTGTGATACGCCAGGAAAAATTGCCGTTTTCCGTATCGGCTGAAATCATTCATCTTTCACGAAACTCGCATAACATACAAGACAAAAAAATCAGGACTGTTAAAAAAAAACAAAACTATGCCTGTTCCATACGATATGGCTACACTCCGCTGAAAGGAATTATCCACCTGCTTGCAAACATACACACACATCAACAGGAACGGAAGCAATCAATATATGACTCATGAAAAGAGAAATCACACACATTCGAAAAACGTGTGGCACTAAGCAATGTGCTACACCTTTTTTCCCATAGGGAAGGCCCATTATTCCAATCCATGTTACAATGTAACAATGGGGGGGGGGGGGGGGGGTCTGGGGGCGGGAATTTTGTTACTTAGGATGGAATATTTTTTTTTTCAACGGTACAAATTGGGGTCGGAAAATTTTTTTGACCAATTTTTGCCCACAAAAAATCGAAAAAAAAATTTTTTTTTTCCGATTCTCGGGAGACTGTGCGTGCTGTGATGGGGTCATTTTGCGCTGAGAAATGAGTTTTTTTGGCCTAAAATGCATGTGTCAGTTTTGGGTGTATTTTCACCTAAAAACTGACACATGCATTTTAGGCCAAAAAAAACTCATTTCTCAGCGCAAAATGACCCCATCACGGCACGCACAGTCTCCCGAGAATCGGAAAAAAAAATTTTTTTTTTTTGATTTTTTGTGGGTGGGAAAATTTTTTCGGACCCCCCCTTAGGTTTTGTACAGGGCCCCCCTGTAACTTAGGGGGGAAACCGTGATTCCCAAAAATTTTTTTGCTCGTTGGGGGGGGGGGGGGGGGGGGGGGGGGGGGGGGGGGGGGTTTTGGACCCCATTTCAAGTAACATTGTAACATGGATTGGAATAATGGGCCTTCCCATACATTTTTTTTTTTTTTTTTCGTTTGTTTTTTTTATAAATGGGTTTGTTAATAGTGCATTGTTGGCCACACCTTTGCCAAGCTTCACTTTCCCACACCTGCGAAGAGCTACACAGGGGAAGTCGTTGGGTGGACGACACCTTTTACCTGAATTATACCTGCAATACAATATACCATAAAGAAAGAAAACTAATACTGTCCAAGAGAACGGTAGTCCCCCCAAGATGGTAAAACAAAACTGCTGCTACAATTAAAAAAAAAATAAAGTACAAAAAAAACGCACGGGAAAAAAAGCACATCCTTTTGTGAACATCTTCAGTCCCATCCCAGGAGGGAGAAAGAAAACATAAAAACACAAAACAAAATAACCTTGAAAAGATGATTGGTGTGTCTCCCTCCTCATACACCTATCTGAAAAAAAAAGTTTGACTAGAAATACAAAAAGCCCTGACAGTGTACCTTTGGTGCACCGTGGGTGGACCCCCCCAACCATGCAGTCCTACATCCATTTCGTGGTTTACATTATAAAAAAAAAGAGGGGAAGGGGTCGGGTAAACACCTCTCGTGCCTTACCCTTGAAGAGTCATGTGTTAAGAAGGAGATTTAAAAAAACACTTTTAAGGGGGGGTTTGGTACTTTAGTAACATCGGGAATAGTAGATGGGTGTGCCACGTTGTGGACGATCTCGACAGTTCCCTTTCAGCCACCAGATTTTGTCATATAGAAGAGGGGATGGGGGTGAAGGGAAACATGTCCCATTTTTTTAAAAAAATATTGAGGAAAAACACTTCTGCTATTGAAGAGAAAAGGGGAAGGTGTGTAGGGAAAAGAGCAAAAAGAAACAGGCCTTTTGCTAACTTTGGGATTTTCCCCCTGAATGGCATGATGGTCAAAAAAAAATAATTTCCTGGAAAAAAAGTACATTCCGAGCTTTCCCGCCTGGTAAAAGCGGTCGTCGCGCGCTTCGCGCGCGCCTCCCTGCCAGCCACAGGGTGGAGAGGCGAAGGGTCAGCTTTGCAAGCTAACAAAAACGGAATCTAATCCTTTATTAGCGGTGCTTGGTCTTGCGCCTTACGTACACTAACCGTACAAAATCAATACGTCTTCCAGAAGCAGGGGCTGTTGCAACAGTTGGGTCACTTTGAAATAACAATGGTCAATTTTTTGCAGCTTGGGTCAAGTTTCATTTCTGGCTGCAAAATGCAAGGGAATCCCCTTAGACATTGTAAAATGGCATGATAGGCAGGATAGCGTACAGCGCGAGCGAAGCGAGCGGGAATTTTTTTTGAGGTATACCTCCGCGAGCGCAGAGAGCAGAAAAATTTCAAGGTGCCATCATGCCATCATGCCATCATGCCATCATGCCATCATGCCATCATGCCATCATGCCATCATGCCATCATGCCATCATGCCATCATGCCATCATGCCATCATGCCATCATGCCATCATGCCATCATGCCATCATGCCATCATGCCATCATGCCATCATGCCATCATGCCATCATGCCATCATGCCATCATGCCATCATGCCATCATGCCATCATGCCATCTGGGGGGAAATACCCAGGTGATGCAGAGCGAAAGCCCTGCCCCACCACCCCCGTGGCATGATGGTGGCATGATGGAAAAAAAAATAAAAAACGCCCAAAAACGTGGGATGATGGCATGATGGTTAGCAAAAGGCCTGAAAAAGAAAAAAGAAAAAAGAAAAAAAAAAATGACGGAGGAGCTGACCATTAGAAGTCAGGAGAGGGATGGAGAGAGTGTTGCGATTTTTTTTTTTTTTTTTTGGAAAAATCCAGTGTTTCCCAGTTTCTCACCCTAACTCTGAAAAGAGATGAGATTTTGCGGTTTTGGGGGGTTTTGCAGAGCTTTGGTGATACCGGCTAAATTTGCGCCCGGTGACCCGCCAATTCATTTCCGAGCTGATCCCGGATCGCGATGAAGTCATTTTGATGGGGTACTTTATTTTTTTATTTGCCGCAGGAGAAAAAAGAATTGGGGTACAGCGTAAAATACAGCTTTTTACACCAACGAACCCTTTTTGCAAAGCAAAAAAAAAATAATGAAAAGTGACGCCGCAGGCAAATTTTTTTACTTAGCCCTCGCAGAAATCCTGTGAAAACCACCTGATTTGCAGTTCCGGACTTCTCCTGGATCGTGATGGGGTCACTTCAGAAAAAAGACAAGCTTTCGCCACTTTCCCCTTTTTTTTCTGATATTTCTCACCCCAAAATCTCACCCTGGGAACACTGGAAAAATCGATATTTGTACGCGGGGAGATGTGGGGAGGGAGAGGAAAGGTACACAACAATGTGGACATAGGCCACCAACAAAAAAAAAATATAAAAAAAGAGAAGTTGAAAGTGCAAGCGTCTCCTCACCATTCATCGGCGGGCGTAAAGCACTTTTCATCTGTGGGTTATCGAACCCCCAGAGGGAGGGAATCTTGAAAGATAAGATGTGTGCACATCCCATTGAAAGCAACCAAAGACAGACCAAAATTGCGGAGGGGGGGGGAGAAAGGAGGGAGGAGGCTTACCTGTGAGGAAGGGGGCTTCAGGTCGGAGTGCAATGCAACATTTTTTTTGTGTTGCTGTTTAAATATGAAGTTTTTTTGATATTTTTTGCTTTGTGCTCTTGTTTTATTTTTGCAGGGTGCTAAAATATAAACCTCATGCGGCCAGGGGTCCGAAGACCCTCCTCAGTCATCAGAGAGGAAGAGGTTTACACACAACGCCTCATGCCAGCGGGACATGTCAGAATGACATGCAAAATGACACGTCGCTTTTCTGACATGTCAATTATGAAATGTGGTACGTGTTGGTACACGTGTCATTCTCTGTACAGAACACACACTTTTCCATGGTTTTGCTGTTCTAACGCCCCGTAAGGCCATCCCCTCGAGAATAGGTGAGCCTCAACAAACCTTACAAAAGTGTGTGTTCTGTACAGAGAATGGCTACCAACACGGACCATATATCATAATGACAGGTGGTGCATGTCATTTACATGTTATCGTTTTTTACCATGCCATATGACAGGTCATTATGACGTGTCGCGCTGACATGGACGTCGTGTAGGCAAAGAGAGGGGTAGGTGGGAAGGGATGGAATCGTTTTCTATTGTTTGCTGCTTTTTTCTTGCTGTTGCAACTTGCAACTTTGTTGTGTCAACAATCACCTACCGAGTGAGGTAGGGTGTGTACTCAACTCGAAAGGTTGTTTATTTTCTGGATCCCGTTCTCCCATGTGGTGCACATCAATTTGTAGAGAAAAAAAAAAACTGAAAAAAGAAGAAGAAGAAAAAAAAGTGAAGCCAATAGTGCAAACGCCGGAACGCAGACACAGACTCCGTGGAAAAAAGAAAGAAAAGTGCACCGTGTGTGTAAGCCTAGCTAGTCGAGACCTACCAAGGGAAAAAAGGGAGAAACGGGTCCGTTGTTTCTCTTCTCAAAAAACTCTTTGAAAAAAAAATAATGTCATATTTTTTTTGTTAGAATATGCGTCACCCAGGGCGTTCGCTATCGCCATCGTTTTTTCCTGATCGTGGCGAAATACCAAAAACCCCGAAATTTTCGTTTTTTTACTGGTGCTTAAAATAGGTCAAAAAAATTTTTCCCGCCGGAGAGAAGTTAGTTCGTGGGGTGAATGGTCAAAAAAAATTTGCGATTTGCGCGTGATCCCTTCCCCAGCACAAGTGATATTACAGCTGAACTTTCCTGATACTAAAACCAGCAAAACGATGGAGAATTTCATCAATCCCCCCTCACTGAGGGTCTCTTTGTGTTGTTTAATCAAACAGATGTACAAGAGAGAGGCATCCGTCATATGAGACTTCATCCTTATTTTGATTATTTTCAACTCTCTGCCATTGAAGGTAGAGTTGACACGAGCAGTGACACCTTCTATAACAGGGGGTACGGTGCACCTTCAGCAGACTGCAGGATTGAGGAGCGAGCGGGAGTGCTGGGGAAACTTCCTCTCACGGCAGGCGGGTTTGCGGATGATTTTGAGTACAGTGGACACCCCTCTGCGACCCCCCCTCCGGGGGGGTCTACAGGGTGGTGGGGAGAAATCTCTCTCTCTCTTTTTTTTTTTTTTTTTCCCCTTTATTTATTTATTTATTTATTTATTTATTTATACAGGGTTTCGCCCCGGTGGGGCGAAGCCCTGGGGCGAAATAAAATGTCATTTTTTCAGGAAAAGATTTTTTTAACGAAAAAAAATATTTTTCGCCCCGGGGCGAACGCCCTGGCGTCACCCCTTCCCTGCCTTGAAAAACTTTTGGTAATTTTTTTGTTCACCTCGCTTTTTTCTCGTGAGAGCTCCACGCAACATTTTTTGTATTATTTTTTTTGAAAAAAATACAAAAAATGCTCTAAGAACCCTACAAAAACCTCTAATTCAGCACTACAAAACACAGGATTTTTTTTGGAGAGAAGGGAGGAAGTGGGAGGGGGGTTTGCCAAAAAAAAAAATTATAGAAAAATCGATACTTTGCTTTGTGCGCTATCGACGGAAGGGAAAAGGGGAAGGGGGTTTTCGTTGTTAAGTAACACGCCATATACTAGAGGGGGTTGGGGGGAGAAAAAAGGGGAGGGAATTGAAGAGAAACCCATTAAAAGCAATGCCAGGTCTATATGATCCTCTCTTCTGTGGGGTTTTTTTTTTGCGTATTAGCGGTGGCAAAAAAATGTTGATGTCGAAAAAGAAATGTAATCATGATGACACCCTCTGGGGGAAGGCGTACTCTGTGGGTTATCAAAACCATCCGGAGTAGATGTAGTTGTGCACATGGTTAAGAAGCAGTGTTATGGTGCCTCTCTGCGGTGCGAGCCAGATTCACAGAGTAAAAAAAAAAAAAAAAAAAAAAAAAAACTGGATCAGATCGTCGTCGATAAACGAAGAAGAAACGTTTGGAGGATGTGCGTAAAAAAATAACAATAAAAAAAGAGACAGAAAACTAAAATTATGAAAATGCTCTGGTGCACATATTTCAAAGGAAGGGGCAGGGATGAGGGGATCCTTGGATCATGTTCAGAATTACATGTTTTCCCAAGAATATTGCTCAAAAATGGACCCTCCCTTGGGCGTCGGAAAAGAAGAAAAAAACGGTATACAAAAAAGAAATAGAGGGAAAGAGAAAAAGAAGTGAAAACCTAAAATATGACTGGCTTCAACGAGCGTGTTGTATTTTAATTTATTTGAAATGAACGAGAGAAAAAATTGAAAAAAATGAACACATCTTTCAAAATCTTCAAAAAAAAAGAAAAAAGAAGGGGTTTATGAGATGAACCTAAGCCTCTGTGCTCAGTCACGCTTGATCACGTTCGTTATCAAAAAAATATTTCATATACTTTCTATTCTACTGAATAAACGGTATACTAGGGTACACTAAATGTACCCAAACTTTATTTTTTTTAGTGGATTGTTTGTCAAAAATCCCTCAACCAAAAAACCCAATACACAATCGGAGTTGTCTGGGGTGCCGAGTATTTTCCCTTTTTCGACAATGAATGGTAGGTATTTGATGCCTTCAAAAGCAAACAAAAAGAAAAAACAAAAAACTACGCATTCATTTCAGAAAATAAAGGGCTCATTTTGAATCAGGGAAATGGGGCGAAGCATATTAGAAACAAGCCTATTGTTCTATGACATCCATTGTTGTTACATTCTCTTTTTCCTTTTTACGAGAACAGGGATGAGTTCAGGGGTACATAAAGCAACCCTCACAGTGACCATCTACCCGGGTAAGATACTATTTTCAAATGAAAACAAAAAAAAAAAAAAACAAAAAAACATGCAAAAAGCATGGTATCTAGCATCCTGGGATACATGGTCTCCTTCACATAATATGACTTTCTCTCTCGCTCCCTCTCTCTTTCTCCTTAATAATAATGACAGCTGCATTTCTGATGAATTGTTGTTGGAAAAAAATACATCAGAAAGCAGTACTGTCACAATATTACCTCTTGAAAGAAGAGAGAAGTACAAGGTATAAGAGCCCCGGTACACACAAAAAAAAAAAACATGCTTTCAGGGCAATGGTTTGCGCTTACGGAGCTGTATCCCTGCTTTTAAATACAGACACACTTTGCCCAAGACGCGTGGTAGCCAAATAAAATATAAACAAAAAAGCGCAATTGGAAAAAGATGAAGGCGATTTATCTTGTGTTCCAAAAAATAAAAAAAATCAACTGAAAAAGAATGTGCTGTCCGTCTAGTGTACACAGACAGCTGTGTGCTCTATTCTCAAGAAAATAAAATGTGTATATTTGCCAAAAGGTTTGCGGCCAACCAGTTTCGACCAAGCAACATTTGCAAAAGCCATTATTTTTTCTGAAAAAGAAAATAGAAAAAAAAGGTGAAACGATAGAGATGATTGCCCCCACACAAGGGGCTTAACATCTAGAGGAAAAAAACAAAGGGAAAATAAGAACACAAAATCGAATACAACTCGGATAAAGTGGGCGATAAAAAGAAGGGAAAACTGAAAGATGAACGTGCCTCACCTAAACATGCACGCAAAATCTATTTTAAAAAACCGTACGTTCTCGTTTTATCGTCCCCCCTGCATGCTTGCATTATTTTTTCTCGCCGAAGTTTGTGGTGTGAAGAAGAGAAAAAAAAAAAAAATGAAACAAGCTTGCGATCCCTCGTCGTTTTCTGTGTAATTATTTTTCAAAAAATAGGCAAAAAAAAAAAAAGGGTGATATCTTGAAAAATAACCCTTTTCATTCGTTTGACAGAACTGTGTTGGGGGAGAGTAGGTGGGGGGTAATGGTGGCAGTATTGTGATGGGAGCCCATTGTAATACGCAAAATACATCAAAAATACATCACAATACACGTATTGCGATGTATTTTTGATGTATTTTGCGTATTCCAATGGGCTCCCATCACAGTACTGCCACCATTAGTGGGGGAGATGCCTCTTTTCTCAGAGGCGTACTATGAAACCGGCCAAACTACAGTGTTTGGTGTGGGTGAATCCAACAAAAAAAGGGTCACCTTGTAAGGACTTTGTCCGGGTGCGTTTTTTTTTTTTTTGGCTTTTTCAGCCACACCATTGTTCTAGAAAGAGAAAAAAAATACCTTGGGTGCTTGGAGATTCATTTGTCACTTCATTTGCATTTTCCTAGTGGGTAAATATATTCTAAGCCTTTGCGCATTTCCCCAAACATTTGGTGCAACGACCCAAAGAGAAGTGCAAACGCCTCACCGTTAATCAGCAGACGCCTGGTAAATAAAAAAAAATTTTACCCACATAGTAACGATGCTGTAAGCTGACTCCTCCGATCCCACAAATTGGCAAAAAAGGTACATACAGATGACAGTCTTCGGAGAGAGTGGATGTAGTGAATTGTCGTCTTCTTCTTTTTTTTTTTTTTTTTTTTTTTTTTTTTTTCATATAATTTGTTGAAATATGCGTAGTTGCAACCTGCAAAACCCACCTTTTTTTTGGGGTCACGTGAGCAGGAAAATAATAATACTAAACTCGAAAAAGGTGGGCACACACGCCCATGGTTCACATAAATAACATAACATAGGTACTGTAACAATGTTTCGAGGGGCGGAAAAAATGGTTTAGTGCAAGCGCCACAATCAATGAGCGTAGGATGCCAGCACAAAAGTTGAAAATAGGTTTTAAAAAAATACTTGAAAGATGAGCGGGTAAACGAGGAAAAAAAAAAAAAGAGAAGTTGAAAGTGCAGACGTCTCACCATTCATCAGGGGACGTAGGCAATAAGCACAACACTGCTTGACGAAAGAAACGTACGTTTTTTGCTTTTTTTACTTTCGTTAAAACGAGCCAGAATAAAGAAACGTTTGTGGGATGAACTAAGCTTTCTTGCAGTGCTCAACCAGCGTAGATGGCAGAAAAATGTCATGCAAATAGGGGGTTCTGATAAACCTATCCAGGGAGCATGCAAGCATTTAACCATTGTCTTTACGCAAAAAGAAGGGAAAAAAAAACTTAAAGGGGAAAAGGACGCCCAATGGAATATACTTTATTAAAAAAACTACTAACACAACTACAAAACAAAATGCTGCCCATGTACGTTGTACATCGGAACAGTAAAAAAAATGAGTTGAGCAATTACGTGAACTGTGCAGAAGAAGGAAAAATTCACAAAAAAAAAACAAAAAAAAAAAAAAAAACTTTAGAAAAAACCTCTTAAATAGGTTCGTGACCGCTTTGTGTGACAGTCGTATTAACACCATATCAGAATAGGTAATACCTGGTATGGTATAACATAAAAAAAATATACAAAAAAAAATGCGATAAGTGTGTATTGGGAGAAATATCAATAACAACAACAACAAAACAAATTTCATATACTTACCACTTTAGCAAAACAGCAAGCATTAAAGGGCGTAACATAACAAATAAACAAAAAGAAAATCAAAGAAAACAAAGAAGCCCTGAATCGAATAAAGGGGGTCCAAATAAATTTATTATTTTCGGTAACGTTGAAACGACAAAAAATCGCGTCGGGGGAGAAAAAAAAGGTTGTTTGTAAACTTGGGAAAACTTCTTCCCTTTTAAATGCTTTGTTCCCCCCTCTGTTTATCACGCAATCCTAAGCAAAGGTTTTACATTACTTTGATACGGAGCGTCGAGTGGAGGGGAAAAGAATAAGTACAAAATGAGTTAAGAAAAATTTTTTTTTTTGAAAGAAATGCCTTGGTCATTTAGCATCTCCAAGAAAAAAAGGTTCTTTTCTTTTTGACGATAATATTCGTTTGTGAGGATACAATAGTGTGTGTGTGTTTTTGGGCATTATGATGGTTTCGTTTCGAAACCTTTATGTCAAGGAATATTAAAACAAAAATAGAAACGTTAGGCAGCAAAACAAAAAAAACAAAAAAACAAAACAAAAAAAGGTTAGTATTAAGCCAAGCATTCGATAAACTCGTTAAGATTTAAACAATAAATACAAGAAGGGGGGGTGCGAAGGTGTGTAGACAATGAAACTCTCTTTAATACCCGCACACACCCTCCCCTCCAAAAGAATGGAAAACAGATGGGTTGATGAAAGAAATGGTGCTATGGGGAGAAGAGGGGTGGGCTTGATAACCAAACCCCCGTTTGTACATAATTGATATTTTTTTTTTCTAAAAGGGAAAGTCGGTTGGGAAGGGGTGCGCATGTATGAAACGAATGAAAGCTTTTAGAAAGGACGGGTAGGAACATTGATGTCAACAAAAAGAAATCTTGCAAGATGAACGTGCCTCTCGTGCACATACATCTTCCAAGAATCTAAAAGAAGCGACATTGTGTACAAAGAAACAAAGACCACCTTTAAAACGCCAGCACTCCACCTCAGACACGGCACACCCCTCCCAATCCCTGAAAAAAGCAGCAGATGGGGGGAGAGAGAAGAAAAAGGAAGAGAAAAACTCTGGGTTTACCCAACCTGACTTTTGCCGTAATTTTTTTGGTGGAATTTTTGGTAGAGTTTTTGGAGGGGTTTTAAATACCACCAATCTTCCAAACACCACCACATTTTCAGGCAAAAATCAGGTGGTTGACTCTACACTACATGGGGTTTTTTTTTACTTATTGTGTTGAAATAAATACACGTTCACACACGGATGCTCGAGTCATATTTTTTTATGGGATTTTTTTTTGCGTATCACATAGAATATATTGCCGAATATCACAGCACTGTATTTTTTTTTTGGGGGGTTCTGATGATTTGCGTTGAACGGAGGGGAGGAGGAGGGGGGGAGGGAGGGGAGGGGCTTTTCGAATAAAAAGGTTTTACTTTTTGAAAACTTGGTTGTATTAGTGTAGCCACTCTAGAGTGTGCTCCACTAGCTTTTTTTTTTTCTTTTTTTCGAAATATTGCGAAAAGAATAGTTGGACACAGAAGCCTGCTGTTTTTCTTTTTGAACTGACATTTTTTTTTTTTTTTTTTTTTTTTTTTTTTTTTTGGCACGCTCATAATTTGCTGATCACAACTGGGATGAGGAGGGGGGGTGATTTATGCAGAATTTTCCTTTTTTTTGGAGAAAATGAGATCTTGGTTTAGCTAAGATAAGAACAAAGCGCTTTTTGTACAACTGTAGATGCAATGTGTCTCTATATTTATATACACACATCTTCCTACCACTTGTACAAGAACACGCTTGGGTGGGGATACGTAACATATCTGGGAATTTTGCCAAATTATTGGTATTTCCAACATTAAGATACGGTTTCCCCATTTCTTTCTTTTTCACACACAGTACTCTTGTAGGTATGGAAAACCATGTACACTGCACAACGACAGCCTTCACTATACGAGACCCGGCGCTAAATATAAGCCATCCGTTGCACGTGACTATTCACCATCCCCTGGCTACATTGGCCGTTTGGGGTTATTTTATAAATTGGAGTGAAGCTGCCACCCATCGTACACAACCGCCCACCTTCGATTTGAGAAAATAGCCAGCGTGAACCACAATCAAACCAAAAAAAAAAAAAAAAAAAAAAAGGGTGCAGCTTTGCTGCAGACACACCTCCGTCTCACCCACTGTACGATGCCAGCCCCCAAATGAAGAAAAATGAAGAGAAAAAAAAAAAAAAAAAGAAAAACAGATTCATGAAAACTTGCAGTCATAGTATCGTGGGTGCGAGGAGGGTTTTGTTGTTGTTGAGAAAAGCTGGGGGTAATAGGGGAGGGAAGAATAACGTATATAAAGGGGGGGTTTGAAGGAGTGTTTATGAAGTTTTTTTTTTGTTTTGTTTTGTTTTGTTTTGTTACTTTTGTTTCTGTGCTCTTTTTCTAGCATGTTCTTGATTTGTTTGTGTGGGGGGTTTTGTCACTTCAAAAAGTTTAAAATACAATTGTATTTGTTGGTTTCTTGCCAGTGTCGTTGGGAGAGAGGGAAAGGTGGCGTGTTGCTTGTTTTTTGTTGACAGGGAAAATTTTGAAAAGGGGGGTTTTTTTTGGCAGGGAGAAAGGGGGAAAGAAGTTGGGGGAGGGGGGGGATGTACGGATTGTCTTTGTTTTGTTGCTGTTGTGTTTTTTTTAAAGGAGGTGTTTTCTGTTACTATTTGGCTATTTTTTCTCTTTGCCCTCTCAAACTGTCTCAGAATCTCCTTCCAGTCTGTATTTATTTGTTTTCTTTTTCCCTCAAAAAAAAGAGAAAAAAACGATTCCTTTACTTTCTGTTCGGAAAAGAAAATAAGAAGCAAACCAAAATAATAGATGACCCTGAGTCTCTGTGCTGAGTCATCACATTCGTTTTTTTTTAAAAGAAGTTGAAAGTGCAAACGCTTCACAGTTCATCGACGGACGCAGGCACTGGCTACCCAGCGGGTTATCGAACCCCAGAGAGCACTTCATTGTTATGCACACGGTTACCACGAGGGTTGTAAGCAGGAACATTAAAAAAAAAAAAATAGCGCGTGCGCATTGTATCAGTGTAGACACCGGAGGATGTGATCCACCATTTTTGTTTGTTTGTTTGGCAAGAAAGGAAATAAGCACAGTAACGATATTTGCACCAGAGTATCGGGGAAGTGGGGGCAGAAGGATAAATACAGAATTTTTTTTTCAAAAAAAAAAAAAAAATGGTTGTCAATAAATAAACCAAGGGGAAAAGGGAGGGAAAAAAAACAGGGAAAAAACGAATTTTTGTTTCGGATGGTATAAATAGGTAAGGTTGGCATTAGCTTTGTTTGTTTTCTTTTTTTTGTAAAAAAAATATATTCGCGTCGAAAAGAAAAGACGTGGATATTTAGTTCACAATTCACCCTGAAGGGGTTAGGTTTCTTTTTACAGACGGCACACTTCATTCAAAGAGTGTAGCAGAGAATGATGATGAAAAAATATAGAAAATCTCTGGTCTGACCATTCCCCCCCCCCCCCCAAAAGATTCAGAGTTTCCGCCAAGGTGTACCGGGGTGTACTTTGGTACACCCCAATATTTTTCCCGGAAAAATTTGGATTTTTACAGGGATTCGGGGTGTACCAAAGTACACCCCGAGAAAAATGGGGTTTTAGAGGTTGTAGATGACCCCCCGTGGTCATGTGACCCCACCGTGCAGAGCGTTTGGCTCGCTGTGTCAAAAGAAGTGGAAGAAAAGGGGGGTAAAATCTAGGGGGAAAATAAAAAAAGTAGCGTACCGTGCGCCTGCGGCGCTGTGTTGCTGGCTATTTGATGTTGCTATATTATCATTGGCACTTCTGTGTATTGCCCCTTAAGGAGGCTTCGGTGCAAGCGACGAGTGCATTCACTTTCTATTACATGTTCCAACGGCAGCACTGTAATCACTGTGTAGCGCCATGCAATGAAAAAAGCAAATACCATCACTCTCACAAGACTCCTTACCTTGTTAAGCTTCCACCCCCGACCTCCAAACGAACCACCTCTACCACAACACAGCTGTGAAGCTTAACATGGTTGCTATCAAAGCAGGTGCTAAAAATCCTGGTGCTAATAAAACCCAAAAAGTTGTGCCAAAGCTGCGGCAGAGCCGACTTGTCTTGGTCAAGAAGGAGACCCCTCCCACAGTTGACGAGGCCATACGGCCAGTGGAAGTGACACCTCAACCGGTAGTGAGTGTATCTCGCGCCTCCCCTTCTGCCCTTTCAACCCTTCCCAAAATTTTTTTTTGTAGCACTCCCCCGCACGCTTCGCCTCTCTACCTGTGTCTGCCAGGGAGGCGCGCGCGAAGCGCGCGACGACCGCTATTTCGGGGAGAAAAAAATTTTTTTGAGGTCGTTTTCATGGTACACCCCAATTTCGGAAACCCCAAATCCTGGCGGAAACCCTGCACGGTGCGGTCTGTCGTGCTTGGAGTGTGTAAATAACGGACTTACCCCCTGAGTCCGACAGTCGGACCCCCTGAGTCCGACAGTCGGACTCAGGGGTCCGACAGACGGACTCTGGAGTCCGTCTGTCGGACTCTGGGGTCCGACAGTCGGACCCAAAAAAAAAAAATTTTTTTTTTTTGGGCCGAAAAAAAAATTTTTTTTTTGGCCAAAAAAATTTTTTTTGGCCGAAAATCGCCTTGTATAGCCACTACAGTACACATGGTATAACCAAAATAGCCGTATTTTGGCTGAAAATTTGACTTGAAAATTTTTTTCATTGTTTGGTCAATCTGAGGTTTTCTTTGGATTTTTTGGGCCATTTTATGACCTACTACACCCAATTTTTGGGGGATTTTTTTTTTCTTGGTCAAAAAATAGCGCTTGTTGCCTACTACTGGGTATAGGCTTGTTCAGAGGTGTGTATTTGGTGTACCCAGACATGGTCAAAACACATGAATTTTGCGTTTTTTTGCATTTTTAGGTTCTCGACCAACCAGGGGGCGACCAATTTGGGTACTGGGTACTGGGTACTGGGTACTGGGTACTGGGTACTGGGTACTGGGTACTGGGTACTGGGTACTGGGTACTGGGTACTGGGTACTGGGTACTGGGTACTGGGTACTGGGCACTGGGTACTGGGTACTGGGTACTGGGTACTGGGTACTGGGTACTGGGTACTGGGTACTGGGTACTGGGTACTGGGTACTGGGTACTGGGTACTGGGTACTGGGTACTGGGTACTGGGTACTGGGTACTGGGTACTGGGTACTGGGTACTGGGTACTGGGTACTGGGTACTGGGTACTGGGTACTGGGTACTGGGTACTGGGTACTGGGTACTGGGTACTGGGTACTGGGTACTGGGTACTGGGTACTGGGTACTGGGTACTGGGTACTGGGTACTGGGTACTGGGTACTGGGTACTGGGTACTGGGTACTGGGTACTGGGTACTGGGTACTGGGTACCAAGAGAAGGCAGCTTGACAGCAGCGAAGGCGGAGGCTACGGGGAAGACAAGGTATGTAAATGTTTAACTTTCAGTTACTTGTGTAGATGCAAACAACACACCCAGTGGTTTGCAGCATTTTATTTTCTTGTGTGCTTTCTCTTCTTTGAATCGAAAGTATGTGAACCTTATTACATCATGATACAATGCAACGAGGCCGAAACAGCCTCACTAAGGCCTCTGAAAATAAATGTTCAGACTTGGCACTTACTTATGTTTAGGTGCGCCTCAACCACACGCTTGAATATATTTAATTTGCCACACCTCAGATAGATTTTCCAGATATGCCTATGTTCAGGTGTTCCAGGCCTCGTCACAAATAGACAAAAAAACAAAAGCCAAAACAACAGAGAGAGAGCCAACAATTTTTTATCTCACTTGTGTAATAATGTTTGGCCGCGTTTTCGAAATTCCTTCCTGGAGATTACACAAAATACAGTAGACATTATCTCCGCACACAAAGAACAAAACAAAACCCATGCCGAGAGTAGGCGCAAAAGCAATGTGGAGGAGATCTGCGCATGCAACCAAAAGGGTTGCAGTCATAGGACTTCGAGGAACTGTTCACCATACCCAACCTTGACGCCCCGTACTAGGTGGTCATACATCATTTGTCAAATATACTGTAGGAATTTCGAAAACGCAGCACAACATTATTGCCCGTGAGATAATAACTATTTATTCGAGTGAAATAAGAACTATTTTATTTCACGCGCCACTAAAAAGGTGCCCGAGTGCGTTATTTCCCGAGCGAAGCGAGGGGAATAAGAGTGAGAGAGTCACGAGGGTGCCTTTTTAGTGGCAAGTGCAAGAAAATGTTCTTATTTCACTCAATATGTAATTTTATTCCACAAGTGAAAAACGTATTGCCCTTTGTGTCACTCAATTGTAACCGAGAATGTAAGGCAGTGAGTATTTGATCTGCCCTTTATGTCGCGAAATACTATGTTTGGTGTTTTGACGTCTTCCAAGCAGATGGATATTCCCTCACTTGCACGCAATCTACCGAGGAACCGACTGCCTTTCTCAAAAGCCAGTACATGTCGGGGTGTCGAGGTCCGTGTCAATACAAAGCGGACCAAGTCGCTCGAGGTTTGAAAACCGCAAGAACTCGTCCCATTTCTTCTTGTACACCTCCTTGCTTCTCATACCCGCTGAGACTTGGTATCCGTAAGTGTCATGTATCCTGTCCTTCTTCGTTTTGGCAGTGTTTGAGGGTGTTTGAGGGGAGTGATGAAAAAGTTCTTTTTTTTACTGAGTGATTTTTTTAACCAAAAGAAAACCGACGCAGGAGCTTTTCTGGAACTGTTTTATTCTCCCCACCCCAACAACATCACATTTCAGAAAAACATTGTTTTTTCGTTTTTGTTCACTTTCTTTTCTTCTCCCTCACACCTGTTTGCTGTGAATTAAATTTTTTCGTTTCGGCCTGGTCGCAAACGCGAGTTTTCCTGGAAGCGCAGGAAAAATGACTGGGGAGTGTTGGTGGCTCCGTGACGCCACAGAGCCGGCACACTCGTTGAGTGCCTCACAAAACCTCAAATTTATTCCGCTTTGATTTCATTTATTGTCTTCACGCTTTATCGTTGTTGTTGGGTTGGGAAATAATATTTCATTCTCCCATACATTCTCGGTTACAATTGAGTGACAAAAGGGCACATTATCACCCACCTTTGTGGGAATTCACAAAATTACACGAGTTTTATCCACTTTTTTTACCACATTAACCTCACCTTTCCCGATAACTGCGTTTCTACACCATACATTTCATTCATTAATCACACTCCACATTTACACTCATCACAGGATCGTGAAATCTGAACTGCATCTGCGATTGTGATGAGAAGCCTCGCCGCGTCTCCGACATTCAGCAACTCAAAACCCAAAGAGTATCACCCGCATCAATCCATTCTGAGTTTGCGGACTAAGATCTGGGGTGGAAGGGGGATGGGTACACTTTGTCAGTCACTGCTATTGCCATTTAACCCAGGGAGCATAGCTAGTGCAAGAAATTCGACTTTGGAAACCTTCCGGAAAGTCTGTCCTCTGCTTGCGGAGGACGAGGCACAAGAAAATATTGCGTTCCCCCAGAAAACCAGTGCACATTTCACACTCCTTGTGGGTGGTTTTGTTGCCTTTTTGTCACAGTAATTTTGGCCCAGGCATGCTCTTGAAGCATGACAATTTAGTGTGTATGGGGCAGGGTGTTGTTTTGTTCTGAATTCTCTTTGTTATAACATCTAAGTCAATCGCGGGTGGTGGTTTGTGTAGCGTGAGGCACTCTTTTTAACAAACTTCCTGCGGCTGCTAAAGCGTTATTTCTTCGGATTTAACAACGTACAGCGTAACATAGTGGATTCGCCTGGTCGACACAACCTTTGATAGATATGGGATAACCAACCCCCTTCGACCCCTTGTGGGTTCACTAAACAAGCCCTCGTGGTAGTTAAACACGATTGACATTTACATTCCTAGAGATGAAAGAACAAGACAACACTTCTGTACCCGCGCATCAAAATTGTGGAAAACTTTGCACCCCAAACACCCTCAACAACGCCCGCCAAAAGGTGTCCCTTGTTGCTGGGAGTTGGTTCTCATGTTTGATACCTGCACAGCGGGCATTCCTCTGAGTCCAACGCATGTTTGGCCTGTCTGCGGCGTTGCACTTCAGGTGCACGAAGACAGGGTCTGGTGGTAAATTTTGCGTAGTACTGCGACGTGGTACTGCGTGGGTCTGGGAATTTGGGTACCTGGGTACAGGATATTGGTTGTCAAAGACATCTCCCACCATGCATTGAGGAGGGTAAGACAGTGTTCGCAGTTTCTACTTGATAGCATTACAACATTTAACTTCTCCACGGGGGTCTTGGGCCGTTCACTCGGTTCTACCTTGACTACCGGAAGATATTCTTGAGGCCTTTTTGGTCTCTAGAATATCCGGTCTTCCCGAACGGAGGCACACTTTGTGTGTTACTACGACCTGGCAATTTCCAGCAGTAGGTTAAGTAATCTTTCTTGTAAATTGTTGGATCATTATCTCCTCAGTGCATGAATGCCCCACGTGACTGGACACTTTTGTGTTTGTCATGTGGAGCTGTGGTTGCTCTTTCACGACTTTTTTCCTGTTCCTGGGTACCTGTTCCTGGACCTGGACCTGGGTACCTGTGTACCTGGGTACCTGGGTACCTGGGCACCTGGGTGTGCCTGTCGGACTCAGGGGTCCGACTGTGAGTCCGACAGTCGGACCCCTGAGTCCGACTGTCGGACTCAGGGGGTCCGACTGTCGGACCCCCTCGGACTCCGACAAAAGGGTCCGACATTTCCAGGACAGACTGCACCGTGTGAGATTCAAAAAAAAAAAAAAAAAACACAAAATTTCAAGGATTGTACACAACACGTCTCTTTTGAGAGAGCATCACAGCAAAAAAAGGGGAAAAAAAAAATGAAGGAAGAGGAGGGTTAGTGAGATCAGGCCATAGGATGCAAAGCCTTAACTACCCCCTCAAAACCTCAAAGGGGAGGGAGGGGGGAAATACCAAATGAGGGACTCGGAATACGGCCCGCTCAATTTTGTTTTAATGTTGTACACCATTTTTTTTTCTTCTTCCTTTTTTTTGAGATATCAGAACAGCTCATCCTTTCATTGTTTAAAAGGACTGTCCCCTCACTGCTTCCCTTCTGGAGGACATGCTGCTGGTGCGTGCCATGCTGCGCACGGAGGCGGAGCGGCGGACACCGACGCTAGCTGCGGATCCTCGGCGGGTCATGGGGCGGAGGCCTTCGTCGCTGTGGGAGGAGCCACGACGGCGGGAGTGGGAGGCAGCGCGCAGGCTGGCCTGGGAGGAGTTGCGGGCAAGCTGCTGGTGGCCGCTAGGCATCATCTGGAGGATGGCGGCACGTTCCTGGCTGTTGCGAGACATCATGCGGTGCTGTGAGGTGCTCGGGTCGCTGTACGTCCTCGAAAGAGCCTCCACTGCACTGCTGCCACGGCGCCACTGCCCGCCTGTCGCCACCCCGTCACCCAACGCTGCCTCCTCACGGATCTTCGCGCCAACCTTCGCAAGCTTGCCACGCAGCTTGTCTGCCGCAACCTCATTCTCCTCAAGCTCAATAGCACGCTGCAAAAGGTGGCGGGCAACCTTCAGGTCCTTCTTCACACCTTCGCCCTGAGAGGAGGGGGAGGAGAAAGTAGAATGGTGTGGAATATTCTATGAACCATGCTCTGAAATGTTGGCAGGTATAGATCTCGGATTTAAAGTGAAGTTATTAATGCAGGCACCTCCGACTGACCCAGGTACGATGCCAGCCCCGGATGAAAGCACAATTTAAAAGATAGCAATCCACATTTTAACTCAAACCCTAAAATAGTAAAAGAAAAAGAAAATTCATACCAGGTAGTACATCGGCCAGGCAGTCTTGGCGGCTTTGTATCCGATGACGGAGTTCTGCTCTGCGAGGTGGAGGAGGTTGTCAAAGACGAGGCGTCCACACTTGTCGTGCACACGGCGTGAGATGGCACCACCCGAGAGCGCATGCTTGAGGTCTGCCAGGTTGGCAGCTGCGTGGCGGAGGACAGCGAGGGGGTGGCCCGTCTCTGCCGCACGCTCACGGTAGAGCAACTCACGTGTCTCCTCACCTCCGGCACGCGCGTACTCGGAGAGGCACATCAGCGCTGACGGCGAGCCTGTCTTGGAGAGGCGGCAGATCCACCGCTTTGCTCTTCTCACGAACTCTGGGTTGGACGGAATGTCGGAGCTTGCTGCCACTGTGAACAGCGTTCTCAGCACACTCACCCCCAAAGCGCAGACAACGTACTCCCGCGACTGCACATCGACTGCAGACATGACCTCCTGGAAGC
The DNA here is from genome assembly GCA_964035575.1 of Rhynchopus sp. YZ270_cl-10. Lineage (NCBI taxonomy): Eukaryota > Euglenozoa > Diplonemea > Diplonemida > Diplonemidae > Rhynchopus > Rhynchopus sp. YZ270_cl-10. The sequence continues at coordinate 601,495 of OZ037891.1, read as the reverse complement.
CCTTCAGCGCGTCTTCGTAGAGCATCGCATCTAACGCCGCAAACGGTGCGTACACAGGAGAGTCGGTGAGGTCCTCGACAGCGGAGGCGAATCCGCCCTTCAATGTGTCCTCGAGGTTGACGGTGCGCATGGTGTTGCCCAGCTCGTCGTCGTCTTCGGGGGCGATGATGCAGATTTCTGGTTGGTCGCCCAATTCAGTGTCGTTGATGCTCAATGAGCTTTTGTCGGTGCCGTTGGTGGTGTGGACGGTGCAGAAGATGGCGGGGGGGTGGAGGTCAGCGTTGTGGGGTGTGCCGACGACAGTGTCGGCAGCAGGGGAGCCACCGAAGGAGGAGAGCGGCTCGTCCTCAGATTGGTTGAGCGGCTCAGAGTCTTCATTGGGGTGGCTGGAGGACTCTTGGTGTGAGGTCATCCCACCAGTCTCACTGTTCGCTGAGCTTGACATATTGTTTGGGCTGGCCATGTTGTGTGGGCTGGCCATGTTGTTTGGGCTAGCCACCGTTGCCTTGCTCGCATCAGGAGACGTAACCTGCTTGGAGCTGGGTGTGGTGGTAGGCTTGCGTGCAGGTGCCTTAGTAGGACGGCGGCCTGCAGGAGTCCCAACCGGCTTCGAGTCGGTGCAACCCATTGTGTCTTTTTTTTGGAGGGTGGCCAAAAAAGGGGGGGTGTGGGGGGGGAGAAAAAGGTCTTTTTGTGTTTGTTTGACACAAAAAAGGAGGGTTGTGTAGATGTGGTGTATAGGCTTTGCTGTGGGGGGGGAGATGGGTTTTGTGCTAGCAACTGAAGTGCTGAAGTGTACGGCAAAAGGTCGAAAGAAAAGGCTATACGATGAACCGAAGCCTCTCCACGTGGTGAGTAGCATTGTCTGTCAGATGGACGCATCGCCCGGAGCACTGCACCTCAGACCAGTTTGGGGGCTTCACTGCTAGTCCGCCGTTGAGATCCTAGATTCGAGTACACTTACCAAGGGTCTTGAGTTCACCAAAAAGAAGGTCTACTGGTAAAGGAAACAGACACAGCTGTCCTCTTCTCGAAGAATGCGAGGAGAGAAGAGAAATGTTGGTGCCTTTTTTTTCTTTTCCAGCGCACTACTTTTTGTGCACTTTTGTGGAGGAACTTCAAAAAAAGAAGAAGAAAAAAACAGAGGAGTAAAACTTTTTGAAATAAAATGCAGAAAAAGGCGAAGAGAAAAAAAACACACACATTTATCAAACAACACAAGCGTAGCTGGCCAAGAGAGAAGCAAGGATGTATTGAGAGCCATACGCTGTTTCCTTTCACCCCCCCTACCTCTCGCCCCTTCCTATACTCCCTGTCTGAAAGGGCCCCCTTTCAGCACCGTTGTCGGTACGGGAAAAACGCACGCGCAAAAAAAAATTGTCGTGAAACAAAAAAAGACCAATGAGATTCCTTCTGTCCCTACCTACTATCTGGCGAAATAGCAGTCAAGGGAACGGACTTGAAACTGTCAGCGGGGGGAAGAAGACCCTGTTGAGTTTGACTCTAGTCTGACTTTGTGCAGTGACATGAGAGGTGTAGTTATAGGTGGGACTCACCCCCTTCATTATAGAGAAAGCGTCTTTGTCACTCCACTCAGAATAAAGAGCAGGTGTACAAATGCCTCACCGTGCAACGGCGGACGCAGGCACTTCAAGAAGCCCTCTCCACCCACAGGGAAATGGTCGAGGAACGTTTTCTGTTACCCCTTATCCTTTTTTTGGTGCAGGAGAAACCCCCCTCCCCCTTCCGGCATAAAATTCCAGGCGGAATATTACGGCTGCGCTGCGGGCTTTTTTTATGGCTTCTGAAGCGATCACCCTGTGGTACCGTGCTCTTTTGCCCATTTTGAGAGCTCAGCGACCTCTTGCTTCGATGCTGATGCTCTGACCACCTGTATACGGGAAAAGAAGAAGTTGAAACACGAATACGCCCCATGGACACATCTACTGAAAGAGCAACAATCATTTTCATCACCCAGGTTTTAAAAATATATGACCCCAAGCCTCTCTGTGATCACCTTGAACACAATCACATAAGCTGGGTGGTTCTTGCAAAAAAAGGGTGTTCAGGGATGTCAAAACAAAACAAAAACATACGTCACAAGCCCGTCTGAAGTCTTTGTACCCCACAGGGCGGATATCCTCTGCCTTCGCTGTCATGGCCTGCCCCCCTAAGTCTCTGAGTGGGTACATCGCGGCCTCTTTGACCAACGCCGTCATGTCTGAGAAGCTGTACATCTCCGTGCGTGCCACGATGTCACCAACGTCGCTCTGTGACAGCTTGATGGTGACGTCCTTTGTGCTGAGAAGGTTTTTGATGTGCTGCGCGCGACCTTCCTTGTCGGGCAGTGGTATATGGAGACGCTTCGTGAACCTCCTGAGGCAGGCGCTGTCAATATCTGCAGGACGGTTTGTCGCTGCAAGCACCAAGACACGCTCACCAGACGTCGCCTCGGACGCCACCCCATCCATCTGCACCAGCACCTCCGTCTTCAACCGTCGCATCGCATCGTGCTCTTCACCCCTCGCACTCAATAAACTATCCGCCTCATCAATAAACACTACACTCGGCGACAATGCCTGCGCACATCCAAACAGTGTGCGCACCATCTTCTCCCCTTCCCCAACGTATTTTGATACCAACGATGACGCAGAAATCGAAAAGAACGTTGCCTTGCTTTCATTTGCAACCGCCTTCGCGAGAAGTGTCTTCCCATTCCCTGGAGGACCAAATAGCAGCACCCCTTTAGGCGGGCTACGCAAACTACTGTTAAACAGATCAGGCCGCTGCATTGGAAGGATCACCGCTTCCATGAGATGCTGTTTGCTCCCCCCCAACCCTGTAATAGAATCCCATGAGGTAGTCACCGCACCAGGGGCAACAACGTCCTTCAGAATTTCGTCAACAAGCTTGCGGTCAAAACGCTTCTGCAATTCAGCAGCGATATTACTACTGGAGCGCGCTGTGGGGGTGCCGGCTGCTGCAGAAGAAGCGGAGGTAGAAGAGGACCCACGCACCGCACCTCCATGCACAGTCCTCCCTGCTGGGGTCTTCGCTTTGAGTTGGGTGTTGGAATAACCTTGAGGTTTTTGCAATGCCTCTACTGGTTTTTGCCGTAGCTGTGGTTGTGGCTGTGGTTGTTGTTGTTGTTGTGGTTGTTGATTTTGCTGTTGATTTTGCGTCGCACCTCCACTTTTTTTGTTCGAACTAAACATCCTGCTATACCACGCACCTTTCTTCTCTGGGTTTGCTGGGTCTGCATTTGTCTGCTGTTTTTGTGCTGTATTAGATGGAGACGGTGCCTCCGTTGGATTTGCCGCAATGTCCTGTTTTATAGCGGCCACCTGCCCCACCACAGAGTCCCTATAGTGGCAGAGGGCAGCCACCTGCGCTTCGTCGGAGCCCCCAGCGAGAAGGCCGATGTGGACAGACTCAAGCCCCGCCTCGTAGCAGCGCACCGCAAGCTCTCTGTTGCCTGCCTTCTGCGCTGCAATGCCACGTTCAAAAAACCCTTTCGCTACAGAAGCGCATTCACGAAGCTTTTCGTCTGCCTCCATTGAAGGTGACGCCATTTTTTCCTTGGAGATGCAAAATCAAAAATCAAAATTTGAGAAAGAAAAAAGAGAGAAGAGAGCGCAGGAATGGGGAATGGGGTGGAGTGAAAGAAAAACCGTAGTATGCGTGTGTTCTGTGTATGTACCCAACGTAGGGGGGCGTGTGGTTTGGATAGGGTCACACACCGTGTGGGGAGAGGGGGGAAGGGGAAGGGGAAGGGGAGGGGTTCTGTTGATGCGGGGGGTGTGTGTGTGTTGGAGGGTGTGTTTGATTCCTCTCCCGTATTTTGCTCGGCTGGATGAGTGCTTAAAATGTATTTCCCCCCTTTTTTTTTTTTTTGCCACCTGTTCACCCAGAGCAGGGGGGCTCTCGTTGCGCTACAAAGAGAAGGGGGAAGGGGGATTGGTGGGAAGGGATGTGGGGAGATGTGTTGTGGGGGGAGGAAGGGGGGAGGGGGTGAAGGGTCGGCAGTAACACGGCGGGAGTAGTCGGGGGAACTTCTGGTAGGTGCTACCAGTCCAAATGACTAGTGTTTTTACGACTAGTGTTACACCAGTAACACGACTAGTTTAGCGTTAGTTGGTACGACTGGTAGTTCCACTGGTAGTCCCCCTGACTAATCCGCTGTGAAAGTATGAAGAAATTTTTTGGTCTGTTTCATGACAACCACACCCACCTTATTCTTCTCAAAAGGAAGAAAGAAAAAAATCCCCTCCCCAACAACCACCACCACCCATCCTCGTCCTGGACAAATATAAAAAAAACGTCTCGCGAATTCGGGGGGGAAGGGGGGTTTGAGGTCCACAAGAACTTTTGTTTTTTTTTTGTTTGTTTTTTGCAGCCCATTTCCGTTTGCTAATTTTTTCTCCATTGTGTTTATTTTTGCGAGAACATCCAGACAAAATTTTTTTCCAGTGCACATCACATCAGCACCTCCTCTCTCCCCCCCTCTGCATCCGTTACCTCAAAAAACAAATGTGATGAAGAAGTTTTTGCGATTCCTTTTTTGAGGAGCGGGGTCGGGGGAGAGAGAGGAGGGCTGGTCTCATTCAAGACGAATATGACACGCTGAAGTGGTTGAGTCACCATGTCTTTAATTTATTTTTTTTTCCTCTCCCTGCGAAAAAGAATATCCATCTCCTCAGTTTTGAAGAACGAAAGAGAAAACTTGTCATATGAAAACCCTCTTACTTAAAATATAAAAAGAAAAAGAAAAACGTTGTAATGCCGTGGGTGCAATCTTTACTTAGTACTCTGTTTTTTTTGTTCTTTTTTTATCGTTTTTTTTTTTGTTTTTTGTTGTTGGAAAAAAAAATATAGCGGAACAGAAAAATACTGCATTAAAATCAGTCACTATAGACAAACTTTTGGGTCAAAAAAATTGGGTCGTATTTTCCCATTCACGCGCACATCGCATCGCACTTTTTGTTTGTTTGTTTTTTACTTTTTTTTGAAAGAAAGAATTCGACCAACGTTTTTTTCTCGAAAAAAAAAAAAGGGGGGGGAAACTTTTTTTTTAGATCTTCAAAAAAAAATATAGGGGGGATAACAACGTTAATATCACCAATTCGCACAATCCCCTTCAGGAGACCCCTATAAGGAAGGACCTCATTTTAGAGACAAGCGTTTTTTTTTTTTTTTTAAAGATGAAAACTTGAAAGATCAATACGCCTCTCGTGCACACACATCTTTCAAAAAAGGTGACACACACACATACACACACCCCTTCCCTTCCCATCCCATCCCACCCAAAAAAAATTCCCCATTTTTACACACTCTTCCCAAAAAAAGTTGAATGAATATGACTCTCCATCCAAACAGAGTATTCCCCAAAAAAAAAAAATCAAAAAAACAAAATCAAGGAGTTTCCATGCGGGGGATGAGTTTTTGGACGTTTGAGGCACGGTCTTTTGCGTAATCCCATGCTGCTGTGTCTGTGTCACGTGCGGCGATGTAATCGTTGAGGTCGTTGATGTGTGTTTCGTAGTCGGCCTTGCCCTTGAAGGTCTGCTGCGACCCGAGACGGATCTTCTGGCAGAGTGCAGTGAGGGAGGAGAGCACGGTCTTGAGCATCGGCTGGTACTGGTCCTCGATGAGCTCCATACGCACCTCAAAGTCGACCAAGTGGTCCATGAGGATGAGATGCGGCTGGAACTCGCTCTGCAGCTCCTTGCACATCTCCGACGCCGTCGCCACCATGTCCTTCTGCTCCGGGCACTGCAGCAGCTCGTCCACCTCGTCCAGCACCGCCTTCACGTTCTCCCCCTGGAAGCTCTGGAAGGCCACCACGGAGTCCTTCAGCTTGCTCTCGGTGTGCTGCTCCATCAAAGTCTTCAGAAGCATCTCGTACGACGTCACCTGAAGCTTCACCCATGCGTTGTGCAGGTCCACAGAGGAGCTGGTCACAAGCGCGTTGGGGAGGTGCGGCTGTGAAGGTTGTGGTATGTGGTGTGTGGTGTATGGTTGCATGGTACATACCTCGCTCATGTCCTGGACAAGAGTCATGTTCTCAAGCATGGTGGGCACGAGCTCGTGAAGGGATGTGCAGAATTCCTGTCAAAAATGGTAGTTAATGCAGAGGGTTTGTTTGGGTTGGCTTCAACAAAATAAGAAACGTTTGTGAGATGAACCCAAGCCTCTCGTGCTTAGTCATCTGAAAAGCAAAAAAACAAAAACACTGTCTTAGTCACCAAAAAGCGCGTCTTCTCATACCACAATGTCCTCCTGCTTGGTGAGCTGCTTGAGTGCCGCCTGCTGGGTGGTGCACCACATGAGAAGGGAGTTCTGCTCCTTGAAGAGCGTTTCCATCTTCTTTTGGAGGTCTTGGCGGCGCTGCACTTCGGGGGTGAGGTTCGACTTCCATGTGTCGAGCGCTTCGGAGGCTGCTGTGAGGGCAGCGTCGAGCTGCTCGAGGTTGACCTCATGCTGCCAGCCGTCCTTCTTGAGTGTGTCTGCAAGCTCCGTGAGACGGTCGCTCTGCATGCGCAGCTTCTGCAGCTGCTCCTCGTCGTTGTGCAGCTCCGTCACCAGCGGCTCAATGTCGCCCTTAGGGAAGCCCACCTGGATGTACTCCTGGTTGCGTGTCTGGCTCATCTGCGCGCGAGACATCAGGTCCGCGCGCTGCGAGAGGAACGCCACATACCGGGTCCCCTTGCCCGTGTTCGAGTACGGCTTGCGTCCCGTCTTCTCCGCATCGTCCACCTGCTCGACATAGTCCCTCCGCTGCTGCTGCACCTCCTCAAGCTCAGTGCGCAGCTTCTCCACACGCGCCACGCAGCCCTCGGTTTTGAGCTCCTCAAGTTCGTTTTCGATATCGTCCTGTAATTATGGAATTTTTTGTAGCATCGACAATCACCCCCCCCCGAGAAAGGGGTTCTGTACAACAAAGTCGCCCGAAGGCTGAATTTCAAAGGTATTGCAAATGAAATTACTTTTTTAAGACAACACATGGTTGCTGCTTTCCGTAAAGGGGTTGGGAATTAACCTTTTTTTATGGCTATTTGGACATCTTCAATTTGCCGCCTTCTTTAGCTTTTTTTTCTTGCATACCTTGGTCTTGATGATGTTCTCTCTGTCCTTCTCGCTCTTCTCGGTGGCCTCGATGTTCTGTTTGGCCTCTGCCTTAAGACGCATCGCGATATTGCTGATCCACACAGGCTGCTTCACAAGAACCTCCTTCAACAGCTGGGAGTGCTCCTTCTTGCCCTCGTAGCCCTCCGCCTCGCTGGCCTGCTGCATCGCCTCCTTGAGTGCCTGCGTCTCGTTCCCCTCCTCCAGCCCAAAGTTCTGTGCCTCCTCCTTCTCACCAGGGCTCAGCCCAGTCACGTTCTCTGCCTCCGTCATTGTGTGTTTTTGGAAAAGAAAAAAAAAAGAAAAAAGGGGGGAAAGAAAAAGTGTGTGGGAGGCTGCTTGTGTTTTTTGGTGCGCCTTCCAAGTATGTGGTGGAGGGGGGGTTATTTGAGGGTAATGTGTTGTGTGAAACGTAAATTCGATTTGAAATACAAAAGCCCGCTCGTGAGAGTGCACCTTGGACCCCCATGCGGTTTTTACGTTCATTTCGAGGTTGGCGTCTTTATTTAAAAACTGGGGAACAATTTTTTTTCTTTTGTTTTTTGTTTTCAGTTATGGTTTCGATCTACGGTAGTATGTAGTTGGGGGGAGAAGGGAAGTGAGGGCAAAATTTCTAAAATAACATATTTCGAATTCCTCACACACAACTCTATTTTTTTGTTTCTAGGTACAAAGAAAGAAGGGGAAAAAAACATGAAAAATGATGCCTGACCTAGCTGGCGCAGCACATCGATCAGGAGGGACAGAAAAAAGAAAAAATTATAAGATGAACGTAAGCCTAGCGTGCCTAGTCACCTTAAAAAAGAGGAGGGTTATGTGAACAATAAAAGTTGGTATGACCTAAGCCTGGCTTAGTCACCCGAAGAACAAATTTAACGTAGCGGGAAGAAACAGATTTTTTTTTTTCTTGGAGATCGCACTTTTTAATTTTGTAGTGGTTTCGTTTTCATGTGGGATTTTTTTCCCCCCCTATTTCTACTTTCTTTCGCCTTTTTCTCTGCCAACCTTGGCATAAATAACTACCCAGATGTTGGAGACAAACGTTTTTTTTGTGTTTTTCTTTTTTGATTATTTTTAGGTTCAAATTTCAAGATTCAAATATCGCTTTCGCCACTCACACTCCACATATCACTTGCAACACTCTGCGAAGGTAGCCTTGGAACCGCAAACGTTCCCAATCCATACCGCCCTGCACCACGCCCTTGCTGTATTTCATTTTTGGGTGTTTTGTTATTTGACCCCCAACCTTTTTTTAGCCCCCTTTTTTTTACATACCTTTGGTCGCGAGATTCCTTCTTCATCAGAATCATCGAGGTTCAGCTGCGCAAATGCGTGGGGCCTTGGTGGGGAAAGTTGCTTGAACTTTGCGGTACCTTCTACCTTGGGGACCTTAACTGTTGCGGGGATGGGGGCTAGGGTGCGGATGGAGGGTGAGTAGCCCCCGGTGTTTTGGTTCATTTCTGCCATAGTTGCGTTGAGTTCTGCTTCGTATCTGTCTAGGAGAGCGAGGGGATCATCTGCACCACCACCACCACCACCACCACCTTCACCTCTTCCCCCTCCTCCTCCTCCTCCCCCTTTGCCACGATCAACTGATGGCATCGCCTTCCCCATCACTTCCTGCCTCATGTCCTGCCAGCGTTTATCAAAATCATCCCAATTCCCCCGCCAACTCCCTTCGGTTTCCCTAGGGGAAGGTTCCTCCTGATGTGTTACAAAGCTGTCTTCGTTGAAGGAGACCTTTTGCTTCGGTGTTTCTGGTGTGCGTTGTGGGTCGTTGTGTGCGATGTGGCTGACCTGAGGGGATTCGAGGGGGAGTGGTTGTAGGCGTTGGAGAAGCTCTTCGCAGTATGCGAGAACGTTGGGGTCTTGGGATTGGCGGAGGATGGCGTCGACGATGGCGTCGAGGTTGTAGGCAGCTTGGATGACGATAGCGTTGGCAGGTTGGGAGGCGAGATTGCACATCGCAAGCAGACCGTATTCACACCGTGCAGGGTCTTCACCGTGCTCACTCATTGTATCAAGAAGCACCTCAAGCGTCCCCGCATGTCTTGCCAGCATATGATGTGCAGCCACCGAAGTGCTTAAATAGGTAAGCGCATGAAGACCATGATAAACAGCAAATCCCGAGGTTGTCGTCCGCAGAAGCGCTGCGATCGCATCCAGCATGCCATTCGTGAACACCACGACACTCTGGTTGTCATCACTAATGGATAAAAAATCGATCACCGTGATGGCTAATTCCTGAAGGATGAGGTCGCCCTGTAGAAGAAGAGGGGGGTTGGAGAGAAGCGGGGGTTTGAATGGAGGGGGAGGGGAGAGGTGGAGGGGGGGGAAAGGGTGTGATGAAATACCTGTTCAATGCAGTGCTGCAGGCCACTCAGAACGGATTGGTCGTGTCCAATGAAAACATCTATTTCGGGTGATTCAAGCAACACATTGTGAAGGACGGTCAGTGCATGGAATTGACATCTGAGTTGGGGGGGGGGGGGGGGGGCTTTTTTTTGTGCCGACAATCTCATAAGGTATCCCCACCCTTGGGTAGTTGGCAAATCCCCTAGAGGTAGGATACTGTACTATGATAAAAGACGCAAATTATCCGTTTTTCATTTTGCCTATTTTTTTTTCCCTCTGGTATCGAACCCGAGAGAGCACTTCATTGGCAAAGCGGAAAATGGAAAAGAGTCATACCGTTTCCCGCTCTCGCTAGGCTCTGCGTGTTGCAGAATCCCGCCGAGGGCTTCGATGACCCCTGGGGTTGAGGCAAGCTTTATTCGGTTCGGTTTTTCTTGGCTGCAGCGCGAGAGTGCAAAGGCTGCGTGCAGACGGCCCTCGACCTGGCGGCCTTCTGTCAGCTCCTTTACTGTCTTTTCGATGTTGCGTATGTCTGACCAATCCCCTTTGGCAAGCGTACCCCTTCCCACGGAGCTGGTGGACCAGTCGGGGCGCTCCTGCAGTGCGACGGGCACCTTCATGCGCTTGCCCCTGTTGTACACAACCCTGTTCCGCGCCTCGTCCTTCTGTGGAAGCTTCTTCAGTGCATGTCTATTGTATGGGTAATACCCACCCACAGTCTGCCGCCCCCCGGTGCTCAGCGCAACCCCATCCACAGATAAGGGGTGCGATACGGGGGTCGGCATGTTGTCTGCAGACTCTGAATAGGGGAGCGTAGTTGGGTGATGTTTGGGGGGGGGGGGGGGGGGGGGAAATAGAAAAAGATAAAAATTGGATCAGTGTCCGATTCAAAAAAAAATCTGCAAAACCCGGTTCCCCGCTTTGTATGTTCTATATATTTTTTTTGTTTTAGAATAGCCATAAAACTCTTCCCGTGGAAACGGGTATGTGAAATAGTGGTATTCCCCCCCTCAAGGAAACTCTGCCCGACGGTGAAGTAACGGTGTGTTACATGTGGTGATACAAGTAACTTTTGTCACATGTAATGTAACTTACTTCACCGTCGTGTGGACGTTGTCAACTGAACAGTAAAAATTGGAGAGGAAAAAAAATCATAACAGTAGTGTGTGCAAAAACAGAGCAGTATGTTTTGTTTTTTGTGAACGCGACAACAACAAAAAAACACCCGCACACACTGCGCAAGCAAAAGCGCCTCTCACCACACCCTCAAGGGATACCTCAAAAAGAAAGTGAAGTTGACAGTGTAAAACGCCTCTGCGACACAGGCACTGACACTCCGCGGGTTATCGAACCCCCAGAGCGTTGCACTTGGAGTGCTTACAGGGAAACTGCAAGCAAGCACACAGTCATTTCCCAATCCTGACTGGGAAGGGGGTGATAACATGGAAAGAAAACGCTCACCTCCCCCGAGCCACGAAAGAGGAGTGAAGCAAAACCCGCCCCCATCCCCGCCCCGTCTGCTTCACCCCATCTGACGATGGTCCGGCAGAGAGCAATTTAAACATTGTCAGTGTGTTATCTGACACAGGAGAGATTGTCGGCGGTTACGCAAAGGCGTTTGGTACAGTAAAGCCTCATCCCTCGGGGTGTCTACGGTAATACAAAACCATGTTTTTCAAAATAATAAACAAGCGGGCAGGTACTTCCATCTCTGCCATTTACTGTTGTCAAGAATCTGATATGCAAAAACAAAAAAGGTAGACAATATCATCCACCAACTGATCTTGATAACGTTAAAAATAACAGTGTTTTTCGTTGAACTCAGCCAAATAGGGGGGGTAAAAATCTTGGCGCAAAGGTGAAAGGATTCAAGGGGAAATACTGTTATACAAGATCTGAACGTTGGCTTTCTTGTTTATTAATACACTACGTGTTAGGGGGGGGAATAGGGCATCTCCGACTGACCCACGTACGATGCCAGCCATCCGGATGAAAGCACAAAGTACCTGCAGCCTACAACAAATAGAATAGAAAGGCTTAAGACAAGATGAACCTAATCCCTTACGTGACTAAAAATAGCCACCTTGAAATAGAGAACTCGTAGGATGAAGTCTTCACCGCGGTCAAATATTAGGGGCGAAAAAAAAAGCCCCTGACCAAGTTTTTTTTTACAAAGATTTTACCATTCTTGGAAAAGAATGTGAAAGCATAAGTACCCTGTGGCCAACAACAGAAGATGTAAAAGGAAACCGTGACTTACCCGCACCCAAAGAAATAGGAGTGCAAAAAAAAATGCCTTGAAAATTCGATAAAAATCAAATTCGAAGGAAACACACGACCATGGGATTGTTTTGCAAACAGGTACCAAAAGCAAGGTTGATAATAAATCTAGTTCAGCGCCTTTTTTCATTCTTTTATTGAAGAAAGCTCAACCTTATGTGCAGCGGCCTCTGCAATCGCATATTCGATAATGCGCTCGCTGCTGTACTGCGCAACAGCCTCGTAGTCCTCGTTGTTCATATTTTTGACACATTGTTTACCCCAAGAACCTTGTGCATCTATTGGGCTTTCTTCTGCTTCGTCCATGCCGAAGATGTTCCCCATTATCATTGACTGGCGCAGCTCATACACATCGTAATACCACATGCCCGAACAGCACTCTGTAATCCGTCTGCAGACTGACGCTTCTTTGAAGGGAGCCAGCGTGGTGGGTTCCTCTGACGCAATCAGGATCGTACGAAACCGTTGTGCCAGCAGAAAGAGGTCGGACACCGCCTGCATCCCTTTCCCCGCCGACACCACAAACCCTTGCGCGCCGTTCCCGGCATACCCATACAGTGTTTGTGCTGTGCACAGTGCAATCCCGTTTGTCATGGTGCTTCCGATGACGCCAGCTAAGCGGATGGAGATGGTTGCGTGGCAGTGGCAGGGCTTGGAGAGGTTCCAGCCGATGGAGATGTATGGGAGCGCTACGGCGATCATCTTGCCTTCGTAGCGTTCTATTTGCGACAGCGTGCGGGCGAGGGTGTAGTTCACCTCCTCCGTTGCCGCAGAGGCTGCAACGTTCTCTTGGTCGAGACGCAGCATGCCCAACGTCGCTGAGGTGTACGTCGTGAACTTCTCAGAACCCCTCCCCTCCCTCAGTCTGCTCGCCATCGACCCCATCGATGACGACGCAGACAACGTAAGATCCTCATACCCCGGAGACACCATAAGCGCCGTCACCTGCAGCTTCTTTGCCACTCCTTTCAAATCCATTGCACCAAGAGACCGGGTAGGGATATCAGGAAACTGCGCAGATATGTTATAGTCCGTCAACACTGTGTCCAACAGTGCGATGCCCCCTACTGGACAAACCCCTTCTAAACGTGCTGCGCGGTTGACAGTGATTCCATGATAGTCGCATCGACCAAGAAGTCCGTTCGTTTCGATAGAAACTTCTCCTTCGTTAATTCCGATGCGGATCTGAAGGCTGAGTCCGGTCTCCCCGGATGGCCATACCAAATTCCGTAGTGCCTTTTGGGTGTGCACACCAAAGGAGATGGCGTCGTAGATATTGTCGAAGGCTACCATGAAAGAGTCGCCTATTGTTTTCACTTCGTATCCGTTGGCGGCGGCAAGCTGCTCTCGGAGAATTTTGTTGTGTTCACGGAGCGCTAGCCGCATGCCTTCGTGGTCTATCTCCCATAGCCTCGTGGACCCACAAATATCCGTAAAAGCTACAGTCGCAAAATGAGATGTAACCCCCGGAGGGTTTCGTGGGCTGACTAGAGGGTTGTTCTCCTGCGATTCCACCTCCTCCTCGAAGAGCACTGCAGGCATGAACCTTCGAAATTCACGTAAATGCTTCACTGTGACCGCCATACCGTCAATAAGGGTACGAATTTCACGCACCATCACCGCTTTGGTCTGATACTTTAGAATACTGTCTGCAGCTTCTTCTGTCTGCATTTTCCCAATAAGAGAAATCGCTTTAGAAAGGTGAGCCAATGGAAACGCGACGTAAGCCACCTCCACCACTGCCACAACAATGTCAAATACCAAAACCAGAACCACAAAGAGAATGAGAAACGACAGGGCCTCTTGTACTTTGCCGTGTACAGAGGAGGCAGGGCGCATCCAGATCAACTCAAGATTTGAATAATTGAGGTCCATACGTCGAATGAATGTGTCCTCCCCTGCTAAAGACGTTTTCCGAAACTCACCAAACGGCACATCCACAATGTACTCCACTCCAGCCTGCACCACCTTCGACATATTGCTGACCTGAAATGCGCAATCGATCTCCCCATTTCCTGATGACATTCCAGGAGCCTGACACCAAGGAGGTACCAACCCCCCTTCTGTCGACGCATAAATAAGATATGTCCTGCGTTGAAGTGCCAGCATTATTGTATCCGGATTCTTCTTTTTGTAGTTTACAAAGGGCGGTTGAAATGAGCGTTGTAATAAACCGACGTTGATGGATACTGCTTTGTATATGCTCCAAGGGTGTGGAGGTGGAGGGGGCTGGTAGACGGTCATATGCGCGCGGAAGGCGTGGACAAATCCATCGGAGGAGTGCCACAGAAAGGTTTCCCACCAGTATGCAGTGATTGCGTCTTCTGCAGTGCTGGGGATGAGACCCTTCTCGGGGATGGGTTTCATATTGATGACGGAGAGGTTTGATTGAAGCTCTTTCATGTCTACACCGTCAAATGGCCCAATGGTGTCACCAAGCCCATTCCATTCATAAAGAAAGTCCCCCCTCCGACCGGTCTTATCAACATCATAAGTACGAAGCAGCACCGTATCAAACCCCTTCCCATCCTGCGTCAACACTACACTGTCATTCGGCATCAAGATTGGATCGTCGTTGTGCACTGCAAGCACCAACTGATCGCTTCCATCTTTCATAGGGTCGTACCACATTGCAGTGTAAAATGGACGAACGCTAGGGTCATATGGGGTTAACGTGACTCCAGCCTCCGCAAGATGTCCATGGCCACTACCAGTAAGAAGTGCATGAGAGAAGGCGGAGATGGTGTCAGTCCATTGTGTCATATTATTCGACGAAATGCCTGTTTCCGAGTAGGTAAAGGTCCTCAGGGCTGCAGCGGAGGTTGTCGCCTCGGAAAGCACGTTTCGAAAGCTTTGATGCATCATCATGATCTCACCTCTGCTTGTCGCGTCAATAGATTCTTCCAACGACGCAAGCCCCTGATAGTACATCATCAACCCCCCTGCTGTCGACGCGATACTACTTATACACGTTGCACACACAATCACAGCAAGTGAAGGTATGTCAATTCGAAGCATTTCTTTCGGATCCCCACCCAAAAGGGAGGGGGGGTTGTTTGGGTGGCAGGGCAGAAGAAAAGAGGGGAAGGGGAAGGGGTAAGGGGAGAGAGAGGGTGATGTCTGGAGGGTGTGGTGTGATGAGAAGGGGAGGGGGGAGGGGGGAGGAAAGGTGTTGTAGGGGGAAAAAGAGTCGGGGGTTGTGTTCTTGTGGAGAGAAAAATAACAAAAAAAAAAAAAAAAAACAACAACAAAAAAGGATCTGAATGAAGTACCAGATTGCCTTTGAAAAGTAGAGGGGGAGAGGGAGAGAGGATCGAGAGAGGAAAACAAAAAGTTGGGTGTTTCCCTTATACAGATCCTTTCGTCTCCACTATCATTATTCGTACGCGAACGAACTATGCTTGAGTGGAATATGGGGGAAGTGGGGGTGATTTTTTTTTTTCTCCCTTTTTTTTGCAATTTTTTCATGACAAAGATGGTAGAAAATATCTCTGATCACCCCATACACTGGGGGTAATGTAAAAAAGCTATTCCGTGACACAAAGAAAGTGGTACACTATACGATGAACCTTGAGCCTCAAAAGTGCTACAGTCAACCCTGATAACCTTCTGTATCGCACGGCATCAAAAAGAGCAAATCGTTGTACATATACCCACAGAGAGCGTACACATGAAATAGGTCGGGGAAGGATGGGAGAAGGATTTGTGACACATTGTTGCCCTTTCTGTCCATATTATGACACTGAAAGAAACATTACGATGTGTGGGTTGCAGCAAAACCCTCCGAAAAAATGACAATAATTTTAACAGCAAATGGAGTTGATGACCTCAGGCGCCTCAGAGAGGCAGGACACTATAAAGAAAAGGCTGGTAAGATGAACCTAAGCGAGTGACTCAGCGTGATTGGTAACCTTGACAAAAGATGGATGTGCTTTTATCTCTTTGAGCATTTTGCGACGACAAATGATGAGTTCTTAGAATTCTAAAAAAAAAAAACTGTAGTTATTGATGCACACCTCCGACTGACGCACTGTACGATGCCAGCCATCCAGATGAAAGCATAAGTACCCTGCAGCCTACAGTAGATGTAAAAAGGAAACCTAATGACTTAAAAAACAAAACTTTAAAAGATGAACGAAAGCCTCTGCTGAGTCACCTTTGGGTCGGGGGGAATCAAAGATTGCTGACGATGCTGGAAGCACGGTCAGCATGCTTGCGGCTCCCTTCGAAGCCGCTGCGGAATCAAGTAAGCAATCAAGTAAACAAAAGAAAATCAAGATGCGGGCTAGGTTGCGAAGCTAAATGGGGTTTTGAACTCAGTGGTTTTTTTTTTGTTGTATCGATCACCTACCGAGGTAGGATCTGTACACAATGTCGCCCGAAGGCTTTGTACTTAATCGGTATGGACGGAGGCCTCTACCTTTTTTGTTCTTTGTTTATGGATGTATGTGTGTAATTCCCAAAAGGGGGAAGAGAAAAGCTTAGATGACTCTCTCATAGTCACCTAAAAGACCTCTCTCTGTTGATCAGACTGTGCATGTTATGCCACGGATGTGCAGTAAGGGAGAAGGTTAAAACCACATCACTGCACTCACTGCAAAGCGAGACCGGGGCGAGCACATAGCACAGCGTCACAAAAAAAAATATAAAGAGAGAAGTTGAAAAGTGCAAACGCCTCATCGGCGGGATGCAGGGGTACTGAAATAAAAAAATTGGAAAAAAAAAACGAAATCTAAGCGTCGCTTGGTCACCAGAAATGATAAGGATAGGTTCTCTTTAAAAAAGGCTCCACCTTTTAAGAAAAAGTTGGCGAGATGATGAACCTTGCAGGTTCACTCAGCCTGACAGGGTAACAAAAGATGGTGTGGCCGAGCGCACAAAAAAAAAAAATATACGCGTTTGTGCAGGCATATTGCTAAGTGCCGTTTCGCCGTTTTGCCTTTTTGGCCAAAATCACAAAAAATTTTTTTTTGAAAACGCCGTTTCGCCGTTTTGCCTTTTAAAAAACGCCGTTTTCAAAATTGGCGAAGCGCCGTTCCCCCCGAGAAAACGGCGTTTTCAACGCGACAAAACGCCGTTTCCTGCCGTCATTTTTTGAGAAAAAGGATCTGGCAAAATCATAAAAGTAGCGTACCGTGCGCCTGCGGCGCAAGCTTACATCACACCCTTCCCATGCTGTAAAATAGTGCAATTTTAAGCGCGATTTTTGAAATGTTGCGTACCGTGGCTTCGCCAGGAACCTTTGGTTAGTCCATAGTCACCATTTCTTTTATAAATTTACTAAGGTTACTGATAAGAAGGCGGACACCCACTACGGATTGCGGATCACCAGTGGCTGAAAGCTACCAAGGCACAGAGGAGGGAAGCTTTCCCGCAGAGAAGGGTTGGGGTGGTGTAGGTTGGCCGTGCATCACAAAATCCCGAGAATATTTTTCGCTGAGTTTTCCGCACAGAAAAAAATGACTGCCTCACACAAAACCACCTTTTTGGTGGAGGCTAGGGGGGCTATATAATACCCTCTGTGGTTGGCAGGGAGGCGCGCGCGAAGCGCGCGACGACCGCTTTCAATGGGGGGAAATTTTTTTTTTTTGGCCTGGAAAAAAAAAAGGTGTCGCCGTTTTGCTTTTTTCCACTTTCGGCAAAGTTAGCAGTATGCCTGCGTTTGTGGACTGCAGAATAACAGGTTTCAGCCTCACCAAAAGATCAAAATATCAGTAAATCCACAAATAGTCGGGAGCATCACCCCCCAAAGGGGGGGAAGGTGGGGGTTAGAGAAAAACAAAAAAAAAAAAAAAATGACAAAAAATGTTAAAAAGAGGGAGGGCGGGTTGGTCTAGAGGCTCAGAGCCGAGCCCCCTAGCAAAGCGCCGAAGCAGAACATAATCTGTTGAAAAGATTGTTACAACGGAATGTGACAACACACAGTGCCAACTATGGCACATCTTCCGAACAAAAAGGATCTTGCGAAAGGGGGGCGCAAACAACAGCAGGACACTCCCTTTTGGAGCATGTCCGCACACAGTGCCTCCCTGGGAAGAGAGGCTGTAGGGACTCAAGGCAGACATACAGTGGACCGGTCTGGTCGTCAATATTGATCGTTTTTTGGAGCGTTCTTCAAGCTTTCCTAAAAAGACGGTGTGGCGACTATAATCAACTGTTGAAAATAGTAACTCTGATAAAAGGGTTTGGTACGCAAAAAAAAAAAAAAGCAAAACGTTGAAAAAAAAAAAAAAGAAAAGAAAAAAGAAAAAAAGGGCGCGCCTCCAGACACAAGGTTTCTGTGGGTTATCAAAACCCAGAGGACACTTCTATGAGGAATTTTTCGCACATATTTTTTTGTTTTTTTTTTTTTCACACGTAAACGAGCCACACCTGGCACATACCAGATGCGCACAACCCAGCTATGAAGAACAAGAAAACATAGTCTGAGGAAAATGAACAACGCAATGCACTGAACATATCAAAAGCGTACAGCGAGTTGTACACAATAAAAAAAACAATCGCCCTTCGAAAGCAAAAAAAAAAAAAAACTAAGATGTCAAACTAAACTTCGCATGTTGCACTTAATGTGAGCTGGTATGAGCCGTTTAGTCACTTCTATCAAAAAAAAAAATAAAGAAAAGTTTATAAGAAGAACCTAAGCCTCTCGTGCTTAGTCACCTAAAGACATAGTATCCACGTCATATAATTAAAGACGCGCTGTGATCGAAAGTGGTTGTTTTTTTTCTTCTATAATATCTGCATTACCAGATATGATTTCCCTTTGGAAGTAAAAAGCTGATAATGCAAACAACGAGTATTTCATATACTTCAACGAATTGAAAGTACAGGTATAGATAAACAAAAGCAAAGAAACCCCCCGTTTGAAGGCGGTTAAAGGCAGGGAAAAAAGGGGTGATGAAATGTTTTTTCGTGGTCATACAAAAGACAACAAAAAGTGTTGCCAGTTTTCATCAACAAGAGTTGCTTTTTTTTTTTTTTTTTTTTGGGAAGGGGGCGGTGAAATGGGAATGTATTGTTGTGTGTGGGTAAAATGGGAGACACACTCTCCCCAAACCTCGTTCAATCCCTAGTTTGCTTT
Source organism: Rhynchopus sp. YZ270_cl-10 (assembly GCA_964035575.1). Classification (NCBI taxonomy): domain Eukaryota; phylum Euglenozoa; class Diplonemea; order Diplonemida; family Diplonemidae; genus Rhynchopus; species Rhynchopus sp. YZ270_cl-10. The sequence goes on along the minus strand of OZ037891.1, from coordinate 582,654 downwards.
TTGCTCTGGGTTGAGAGGAGGCTGGGGGAAGAGCAGAGAAAGGTTAGTAAACTTACAAAACAACAACAACAACAACAAAAAGTGGTTACCGATGCAACCATCTCCGACGGACCGACATACGCTTCCCAGCCATCCAGATGAAAGCATACAATTAAAGAGAAGTGCAAAAAAACGCCTCACCGTTCGGCGGAAGCACTGGGAACCAAGCATGTCCTTAAAATCGGGGAAAAATCAGGGATTTTCTGTTTTTCAAATCGCAAAATTTTCTTATAGAAAAAAAAAATTTCGCGCTGCGCGCGAAAGTTTTTCGCGCACAACTGGAGAGATATTCTTTTTGTTTTTTTTTTTTTTTTTTTTTTTTTTTGCATTTTTTTTGCATTTTTTTTTTTTTTTTTTTTTTTTGCATTTTTGGATTTTTTTTCATGCTTTTTCTGTAACCTCTCTCTTTGCTGTTGTAGGGCCGCAGTGCGGGTGGTCACATTTTTCTCTTCCCCCACCCCAGTGTCTTATCCAGGAATCCAGATTTCAAGGGGGTCAGCTTGTTTTGTTGCCCAATAATATTTCCAGCGCTGCTGACCAGGGAACATTGGGAACTGTATATAAAATGGCGCCGCAGGCGAAAAAAAATTTGGAGCGGGGTGTAAAAATCTAGCTTTTTACACCACAGAGTCACTCAACGAACCCTTTTTTGCGGAGCAAAAAAGGGAAAATGGCGCCGCAGGCAAAAAAAATTTAGGGTACAGCTTTCATGGTGCGGTCAGCAACCCAGTTCCCCAGAGAACTCCCGTGGTTCAACCATGGTGCACGTTTCTACCATTACTCTTTTGACCCCCCCGGGCGCCCCCATTTCAAAAAGACACTGCCCCATATCCATACGAAAATTTTTTCACCTGCAAAAATAAAATTTTCTTATAAAATTTTCTTATAGAAAATCCCAAATCGCAAACCGGATTTAGAGGACAGCATGCTGGGAACACCAAAAAAAAAAAAATTAATTTCGATCGACACTCTTAGTAAATCAACCTACGGAACAAAAAAAACAAATCGTCCAAAAAATTTCATCTCAACTCTCTCTCTCTCCATCAGAACCCTTCAAGACCATGGAACAGCTCCTGCTGTTCTGGGGTGACCAGAATACGCTCTCGCTTTTGCAGGGCCCCCCAGGAGGATATCTTCTCGACCACACCCTCTGCTACAGGTGGCGCTGTGGTGGGGAGACGTAGGGTTCGGGTGTCCACGGCGGCCCAGCTGGGGACTGCTGCCATCCATTCGGAGGTCTTGACCTGCTGCACGGTGAAACGCTCTTTGGGGTCCTTCTGAAGAAGGCCTCCTATCAATACAGCAAGAGGTGCAGACAGCTCAGAAGAGAGCCCTGCTTCTTCCGAAACGATCGACCGAGAGATTTCTGGTGCATTGCGGCCGTCAAACGGAAAGGTCGCAGCTACCATACGATGAAGAAGCACACCAAGCGCCCACAAATCCTTTGATGGCGCAGCTTGGACGCAACTTTGCAAAATTTCTGGAGGGATATACCGTAACGTCCCTGCCACTGCAGAAGAGTCGGAAACATACTCTGAAAGCCCAAAATCTGCCAAACAAACCCTCCCTTCAGCGTCAAGAAGGATGTTATCTGGTTTCAGATCCGAATACACTATGCCATATGAATGGAGCGCACCCAACGCTGTTACGATTTGGCATCCAAAATGGCGTGCAAGATACTCAGGCATGCCGGCCGCAAAGTGCTGCTCGATGTAGTGTGATAGGCTCGAGGGGTAATAGGTTAATGAGAAAAAAAGCTTTTCGGGTGTTTGGAAAGTGGTGTGGAGGGTGGGGAAGTACCCGGAGCGGTCCGAGGAGAGGGTAGTGAGGACGGAGACCTCCCGGCGGATGCAGTTGAGGTTGACACGACGTTGGAGGATTTGCGTTTTTTTAATGGCTTTCAAAGCAACTTTGTGTCCCCAAGAGTCTATAGCGGAGATGACCGTCGCTGTTGCCCCCTTCCCCACAACCCCAATGGGTGCGTACAACAACAACTCAGACGACCCCATCCGTTCAACTTCCTCCATTGTCTCCCCCCTCGGAAGAAAGTCAAACTGCGTCTCCTGTTCCGACTGCTGTGAAAACACTGTCCCTCGGCTTTCCTCTGAGTCAGACGCATCAAGGGGTGACAACGTATCGCATGGCGATGACACTGTTTTGGGATTTGCTGTTGAATTGGAATGCCCAAAAAGCTGCTTCACCTTTCTCCCAAATCCCATAGGTGAGAGAGAAACGGGGAAAGAAGGGGGAAAGAAAGAGGGAATGTGGTGTCCGATAGAGAGTGGGGAGAGGAGGGGAGAGGGTAGGGGTTGTGTAAAAGCGGATCTGTGTTTGTTTTGACAAATAGAGGTGGGTGGCAAGGCATAATGTTATCCGTTGGTGCGTTGGTTCACCTTCATTTGTGGATGAAGGTTATGGTGGAGGTTTGAAAATGTTTTGTTTGTTTTGAAAAAAAAAAAAATTGTTGGAATAGTGTAGTTGCCACCCTATGATGGTCAAGCTCCACTGTCCCTAAAAGTCACTCACGTAATAGCCTCGTATCGCGGCATTCTCAGTCGTTTATTTGTTTTGAAAATGCGTTGTGCTCTGCTTATTTTTTTATTACTGATGTTGTAGATGTGAAGCCAGAAAGAGGAATGGCAAAAGCGGATCTCTGTTTTTTTGGAGAAATAAAGGCTTGATGAATAATGGTGAATGGGGTATTTGGGATATCTTTAAAAAACACGAACGGGACCTTTTTTTTTTGTTGTATTTTTTGGGAGGGTTTTTAGTTTCTTTATTTCGTTTGGTATATACTAAGGGGGGAGGGGAGGGAGGGGAGGGGGGGAGTGAAATGTTCCTGACAGAACTCTGGGGTATGGGCGGTTTACAATTTGTTTTTTTTTTTTTTTTGTTTGTTTGTTTTTTTGTTCTTTTTTTTTACGTTTTTTGAGGTGCATGGGGTTTTTTTTTCCTCTTTTACTTTTTTCTTTGCTTTTGTTGTTGTTGTTGTTGTTGTCTTTCTTCCCCCTCACATTGTTTTGTTGTTGCTTCGTCCTGTTTGTTTGTTTTTTTTTCTTTGCACCATTTTTCTGCGACTTCTTGCTCCATTGATAATAGCAATACAATGACCTATAAATAGAGTAGCACCACAAAAAAAGAAACCACCAATACAAAGATACCATAAATGCCCACTTTTTTTGACAGTACAGCAATTTTGCATAATCACTAAAAAAAAAACAGCTACTTTTTAATTATTATGCTGATCTTCTCTACAAATAACCCGCCACGTTTTCCTCCTCCCCACACTACATACCCAACACCCCATTTTACCCTCCCCCCTTACAAAAAAAGAGAAGTTGAAAGTGCCAACGCCTCACCGCTCATCGGCGGAAATATATAAAAAAAAAAAAAATGAAAAATGGTGCTCCGGGAGGGGTCGATATTGACAGGTCGCTGACACAGGGACTTTATAGACACCCCCTCCTGATATTGACAGAGAGGTCGCTGACCGATTTCCGAAAAAAAACACCAAAAAAAATGCAGACTCTTTTACTTGCTAACACCTTTTGTTTTGCCTCAGCTGTGAAAACGTTTGTCTGCTTCGGGTGAGGTAGGTTGGTAGGTATCGTTGGTGGGAGGCAGGGCAATACCGCCGGGTGATACTGTGGGGGACGGGGATGGGGTGACAAGGGGGGAGGTGACAAAAGGGGGTTTGGCTTGACGATGCAAGAAGAGATAATGTTACGTGTGTAACTTTTTCTTTGTAATGCATGCTTGTAAAGAGGGCACTGCGCATGTGGCACAAACAAATTTTTTTTTGATGACACCGCAACAGAGAGAAAGGGGGGAGCGGAGAGAACGGCTTCAGCCTCACCCACAGACCTTTTATTTTTTTTTTTTTTTTTTTGAAAACAACCTCGACAGTGCCAAAACCCCCAAGGGTTTGCAACGCCGCATGAGTTTTGTTTTGTTTTGTTTACTTTATGGGAATCTGTGTTATCTGTCATTTTCCCTTTTGTGGGTACATACACGTGGTCATAAAAAAAGGGGTTGTATTCTGTTTTTTTTTTTGGCTATTGCTGGGGTCCGGTTACGGGAGGACACCAAAAAATGTGCCAAAATATGACTGAAATACAAAAAAAGACCTCCCTCGTGTGAGTATCTTGGTACATGACCACTCACACCCCTGGGGGGGTGGACCTGAATGGAAGTAGGAACCATTCTGGTTCCTATTTCCAGGTTGAGGTTTACACAAAAACAAGGGGGACACTTGAAAGGCATGTGCCTCTCGTGCACACTAAAATAAAACTTGAAAAAGATGACAGACACCCGGCATCCTATTAAAAAACTACTGACAATGGGGGGAAACGGGATACAAATAAAAGGAAATCTTTTACAAAAAAAGGGGTGGCGGGTTTGGTGGGGGGAATAGGTGGAGCCAGGGGGAAGGGGGGTGGAAATCCTATTTTGCTCTTTGCGTCTCTGTCCACTACATTTTATTTTAAAACTACGGACGTCTTTTTTTACAAGCAATCGGTCTTCACCCAATCTCCCCACTCTCCCCTACTGTTTCTCTTCTTCTTCTTTTTGTTCTTCTGTTTTTTTGAAAAATTGAGAGCACGTCGCCCGAAGGGCTAATGAAGTTCGGCATACCCCCTCCCCTTTTAAACAACACACAGTAGACTCTTTCTGGAAAAGAGCAACTTAAAAGTAGAGTTGAACTCCGGAATAAAGTTGCCCTTTCCCAGAAAGAGTCCAAACCGCGCACATTATTTCCCATTTCTCTACGAATTTTCAAAAAAAAATTACAAAAAAAAAAAATCTCTCCTCCTCCTCCTCCGGTCCTCCACTTCTTCTACCTCGGGGTCATCGAAACCACTCTAGAGTGCGGGCGTGGGGAGGTGCGAGAGTAACTTTCCGAGACAGAGCGCACAGAGCGTCTTGGCGAGACGGATGGGCGGGGTGACAGGCGGCCGTTGCCGATGGTGAACTTGGTTGCCATGGGGGAGATGAGACGGCCGCGTTGACGGTGCTGGGAGGCAGGTTGTGCGACACCTCCGTTAGCGACAGAGAGCTGCCCCTGGAGACGCTCGATGACGGCGCTGAAGTCCGCACAGATCGCCTCCAGCTCACAACGCTCCTGGCCAAGCTGGCTGCGCTCACGGTGCGTATCGTTGAAGAGCTTCTTCAGCTCCGCCATCTCCCCACTGCACGCCTTCTTCTCCTCGCGGTACTGCACCAGCAGGTTGTGGTGCTCCTTCTTCAACCTCGAAATCTGTGAGTTGACCTCCTGCTCCTCCTCAATGCTCCGTCTCATCTCCTCTGCGACCCTCATAGACTGCAGCGGGTCCTCCCATTTGTCAGAACCACCCTTCTTTTTGGTTTTCCATTCCGATTTGAAGTTGGTTCCTCTCTTTGTGTGGAATTGGAGCTCACGGTTTTCTACTTCAAGAATGGCGAGTCTGTGGTCGAGACCGAGCATGTCTCTGCGGTGGGACTGTACTATGCCGCTCTTCTTGGTCTCGCTTTCTTCGTTGATTCGAGGGATTTCCTGTGCACAGCGGGCTTGAAGGCGGGTGATGGCAGCAGTGCGAAGTTGGTCAGCTTGCTTCGAAGCGTCCATTTCAGCGTTGATGCGATGAACTGCGTCTTCTCTTGTCTCGCAGACCTGCCCCATAAGGCGTGTACCCTGCACCACCTCGACAGCCTGTTGAACGTTGCCTTCATCGTATTTGGAGCACACCATAGCAACCAGCTCATAGATCTCAGCCTTCATACGCCGATAGAAGTCGTCGCATCTCCGCTTTTCCCTGTCCAGCTTGTAGGTGATCTCCACCAGGGCAGCCTTCTTCTCACCTTCGTTCTCTCCGTTTTTGAACAAAGCAGCCTGTTTGGTCTGTTTATCCTCTGCCATCTGTGTCACCTCCTCGCGGGATGGGCCGGTTTCGTGAATTTCACTGTTTGTTTTTTAGCGATTTTGAGTAGGGAGTAGGGGTGGAAATGAAGATGGGTGGGAAAGGGGGAGAGGGGAGAGGGGAGGGGGTGGTTTAAAAATGTGTTTGTTTGTGTGAAAGTGCGTTGTGCTCTGTTTAATTTTGCTTAATGGTCTCACGTAGAGGGGGGGAAAAGATGAACCTAAGATCGAAATGAAAAAAATAAAAGTGTTGAGGGAAGGGAGGGTAGTTTGTTCATACATTGCGCGTTCCTTCTCCTTTTTGTGGTCTTTTGTGTCCTGTTCGTGGCTGTCTGCTGCCTGTGGGAGGGGGGGGCGATTTTTTTTTTGTTGATTTTTTGTTTGTCTTCTTTGCTAATGTTGACGCCATTTAGACAGCCTTCTCATCCCCCCTTTTTTTTTGCGCAAATTCAGGAAAAATTCGGCTGATTTGCGCTGACTCTCGAAGGGTGAGACAGAGTGGCGGGGGTAGTGGGGGTGGGGCACGTACCCGCAGAGCTTCGGCCAGTTTGTCTTCTCGTTGTATGGGGATGAGGATGCTCCATGCACTGCGGTCTGAGGGGAGCTTGGAGTCTTCACCCATGTCGTGGATGACGTGCCATGACCCTGTGGTGGTGGGTGTACGTTTCGCGCCTAAAAGTGGTTTCAGAAAAAAGGTTTATAAGATAAATCTAACCAGCTTTGTGCTTACTCACGTTGATTCGCAATCGCTTACCACACTAAAGAGCTACACCATGTTGCTCTGAACTTCAGTGCCATACTAATGGGATCGTTTTGAGTGATACCATAGGGCAGTGGGGGAGGGGGGTTTGAAAGTTTGTTTGTTTTGTATTTGTTTTTGTTTTTGCTACTCTGTTTGTTTTGTATTGTATTTCATTGTAGTACTTTGTAAGTTGAGAGTGGGGGAGGGGGGAGACTCGTGGGGCATACCATCCTTCTCGGCAGAGCCTTCCAATTGCCAGTGTTTTGGGTCACAGCTTTCATCCTCTGCAGACGTCTGAATTCGGTACCCAAGCAGTGCTGCCGGTTCACTCAATTCCAAAATGACAGGTCTGTAAAAGAGGACGGGGATTGTTGCTAAAAAAATGGAGCGTGCACATATGGTTAGTGCTGCCATGTAGACAGTCTTTCACTGTCCATTTTTTGGGAAAAGTTGTCAAAAAGCATACTTAAGTTTTTCATCTCTCCAACACGTCGCGGGGTTACCGTCGATAAGGTGCTCGGGCTTGATCTGTGTTGTAATGTTATTTTTGTTTTCTGGTTCTACACTTCAAAAGAGAATCTGACTTCACGAAAGGACAACGCGAAAAAGGAAACGGGAAAATTTTTCGTTTCCTTCGTTTCGCTATGCACTTGACACATACCATGCTGCTCCAGAAATTCGAGTACGCATCGCTGAACTCTGCATGCGTGCCGTCGACCTGGATAAGCTGGATGCCCGCCACTGCAGGCTTCGTGAGGGGCTCCATGTCCCTTGTCTCGCGCACAGTCAGCTTCACGTACCGAATGATGTCCTTCTCAAAATCATCGCCCACCTGTATTCAGTGTTGTTTTGTCCAGCATTGAATAACACCCCAGGAAAGGGTGTGTGATGCTACCACTGGATCTATTTGAGATGGATGGGATGCGAAAAAAAAACAAACAAAATCTTCTAAGATGAATGTCTCTCGCGCACAGATCTTATGAAAATAAGAAAAACTTTGGGGCGGCATAAAAGAAAGTTGATTTGAAATACAGCAGCCCTCTCGTGAACAGTGACCGGCTGTGTGGGCCCCAGCAGTCCTACATACATTTCGTGGTTTACATCTTATAAATAAACAAAAAATTCGATGTGAGTTGGGTTGGTTACCAAACGACCCTCTGCGACAAAGAGGGTACGTAAATTCCTTAGGGAAAACAAACTTTTTTTTGCCTGCCTGCCTAGGTTTTTCTGGGTACCCTTAGGACGCGAACGCAAACGAAAAATTTGTTTGCCCTCATTACTAAACATGGCCAACGCATGTACTATCCCCACCATACCAAATCTGTGAGCTCCTCATCCCTACCCATCAAATCAACATGCCGTGCCTTCAGCTCCGCCAGCGACTCACCATCTGACATTGTTGTGTTAGTGTATGCAGGCACCCAAGACGGGAAAACAACAGTCTGCTATTGCTGGGTTCAAACCAACGTTTTTTATATTTCGTCCGACCCTTTTTTTTCCCTGTGTATGTGGGATGTTGTAGCGGTAATGAGTGCTGTTGTTTTTGTGAGGCTTTCCATTCTATGAAGAGACAAAACCAAGAAAAGTTCGCAACTGCATGATATAAATACAAAAAAAAAAAAAAGTTGACCTGAAATACAAAGAACCCTCTTGTGACAGTGTACATTTGGTACAATGATGCAGGTGTACCATGGGGTGGACAACCCAACCATGCAGTCCTACAATCCATTTCGTGGTTTTACATCTGATATGTGCTACTCCCGCTTCCACTCATCAGATGAACGGGGATCATTGCAACCACAGGGACATGAATCCTGTGTGATGTAGGGTCTGGTTGGGGGTCCCCTGCCCGTTTCGAAAAAAAAGCTGTTCGATGTGTAATCAAATGACCCATCAGATCAGAGGCCTTTGGTTCTTACATGAGAGTGTTGCGGGCTGCTGTGGTAACTACACTAATCCAACAGAGTATCAAAAAAATAATGCCCCCCGCCATTTTTTACTGTTAATTGTTTCATATTATGAAGGGAAAAGAAGGAAAGAAGGGGAGAAAGAAAAAAAAAACAGCAAAATTCGTATCCTGAGTCCAGGGGGTTTTTGAAAAAAAGTTCCCCCTTTTATGGATAAAGGAATTTCACACACACCCCTATTTTCACGAGGGGTTCACTAGGGCCAGATTCTTATAAAATGAACCTGACCTGCCTCCGTCAGAAGGGAATAAGAAAACAAAACAAAATATGAGTAAGGAAAAGGCGATTTCAAAAACGCACAAAAAAAAATGGTAATGACCCCTCCTATTTCCTAGCAGTGTAAATGACCCCTCCCCTCCCTCCCTCCCTCCCTCCCTCCCTCCCCCCCGTTCCCCCCCCACCCTAAGCAACATCAACACCAACATCAAATACCGGTAACATATACTGGATACTGACCGTAAAAAAGGTCAAACTCCCCTAAAAAACCCGGAAAAGGTCAAACATTTTAACGGTCAGTATATGTTACCGGTACAGCATACCCCGCAGACTACCCACACTATGGAGCCCCCCCCTCTCTGCGGTGACACGCTTCAATGCCATTAATTCAAGACCCCCCTTTCCTCATCTCCCCGATCACCCCATCACAGAAATCCGCTTGGCAACAGAGGAGGTGCTCTTGCGGGGGAGGAGGGAGGACTTGCGCACCTCATTGCCACGTGAGGCAAAACGTGGCGAGACAGGGCCTGCACCCTTCCCTGATGGGGCAGGTACAGGCACGTCTACAAGGGGCTGTGGGGGGACGTCGTTTGCGGCAAGGCGTTTCATGACCAGCTCGCGGGAAACCTCCTTGGCGCTGGCGATGAGATTGTGGAGGTGCGCCTTCGGCGTGACAATAGGAAAGATTGGCTGGGGTGCGTGCACCACTTCGCCGTGCGCTGCCAGCTCCTTGAGTGCCTGCTTTTCGTCGTCGCAGACTCGCTTGCCACGCCGCCGTTTGCTTTCGATATGAGGGGTATTCGCAATGAACTTCTTGTTTTCTACCCATTCATGCACCTTGGCTCGAATTTCTTTGCGAAGTTTTAAGAAATTCATCACTTTGTCTCCAAAGGCTGTCTCCTTTTCCTTCACATATTTGTCAATTATTGATGTCTTCACTGCAACGGGGATCCCCCTGAGCTCTCCCTTTTCACGGATCAGGGCGTTTGTTTTGTTTTCGCAGAGACGCTTTTGGGCGGGATCTTGCATTTTTTCTGCAGAGGTTTTTTCGCGTTCGGTTTGCGTCTTTTTGCGTTCAATAACACGTACAAGGTCGTCTAGCTCTCTTTCCCATTGCATTGCGCACATTAGTCTGCGATATTGGCGTGTCTTTTTCAACACACGCCAGTAGCGCTGAAACGTCCGTACCGCTGCCATATAGATTTTGATGTTGTGGGGAATGAGCCGCACCGTGAACCAATCCTTCAGAGCATGACGCACATGCTTTGTCGCCACAGCTCTCTTCAATATGCTCACAAATGCGGCAGTCGCAGGTTTACGTGCATTTCTCTTCGTATTAATGATGATAGGAATACCCACAGGTTGGTCAGGGTTGCTGTGCTGCAGAAGCAACGTATTTGGGTCAACTGCAATAGGTGCAGGTCGTGCCTTAAGATGAAACGTTTTCACCGAATGCGCAAGAAGGACCGACAAAGCCCACACCTTTGAAACCAATTTGTTGTTTTCCGCCTTCTGCCGCATAACCGGAATCATCTCTAGGCGTTGATGATTTTGTTCGATTTTGAGCAGAATTTGCGCCTTTTTTGTGTTTACACTTTGTTTGACGTGGGCCTGCGCACATTGAATCTTCTTATTTCGTGTCTCAGCAGACACTTCACGCAACGACGAGACATATGCAGGCTTGGACGTCGTGAATATCGTTTCGGAGTGCTCCTTGATACGGTCCTTCCCTTCCATGACAAGAAGCTGGCGCTCCCGCTTCATTTCGTTGATTTCTTTTGCAAACTGCCGGCGTTGGTCTGGATGTTCCCGGAGGGCCTCGATTTTGATCTGTATTTCCGACAGACCCTGTCTGGGGTGCATTTCATCTGGCTCCTCTGTTCGCACCACGGCAACGTGGTTGTTCGTTGTTGTGTGCACCGGAGGGAAGGTACGGTTGGTTTGCACTACCACTGCTGTGCTGGTCGCATTCTGTGGTTGCTGTGTAGTCGGCAAAGCAAGCACCCCATCACCACCAGAGTTGCACGCAGAGATGAGTGCATGCATATACGACACCCGAGACTCAAGAAGAGAGTTGCAATCTTCAAAGGCCTGCCGTACACTGTTCTTATCTGGGGCCAGCTGGGTGATACTTTGCAGCCGTTTGTGCCTCGGTTGTTCCTGGGTTAGAGAGTCTGTTGTGCAGTTGTCGAGAATCGTGAGTTTCATTCCGGTATGTGCGTTCTGCTGTTGAGTAACCGTCTGGAGTGTGGAAAGTGTAGACCGTTTTGTGAAAGACTCTGTCGACGCAGGTCGCAAAGACTGTAGTCGCATCTGCTTCGGCTCCGTCATGAAAAAATCTGCCAGTGGTCCTTCCTGCCTGCTGCTGCTGCGGCGCCGTGAATGGCGTTTCCCAGGCGACACACCCGGCAGCGGGCATTCCTGTTTCGAAGAAGACATCAAATAAATATAATTTTCTTCTCCTCACTGTACATCGTTTTAGAGAAACCCCATTTCACCAAAAAGGTTTCTGTAGTGGGAGGAGGTTTTGAGCGTAAGAATGGGGAGAAGAAGAGGAAGGGGCAAGAAGAAGGTTGAAGAAGTGGTCACCTCCGATACGCAGCGTGACAAGACCGACAGATGCAACAATAGAAAACGTAAAAGACCACAGGGTTCAGGTATCATTTAAAAATCCCCTTTATCCCCCACCTTTTTTTTGTGTTCGAGTACCTTTTTTTTCCCCCTTATGTGCTCAGACCTGCTTCGTTCGCACTACTCGGACCCTCCCTGAAACGTTTAAGAAAAGAAAAAAAATTTAGAAAGAGAAAGAGGCGTTAATTTAGATAATTCTAAAGCCTCGCGTTTCCTCACCTGAAAACACAATGATATCTTCTGATGCATTCCTCAGTTTTCAGAAAACGGGAAAAGAAAAGGAAAAAAAAGAGAGAGGAAGGGGGAAAGTCTGAATCAGCAACAACTGGTCAGCCGCCCTTTTGAGATGCAAAAAAAAAGAGAAAGAAACACAAAAAAAAATAGAGAAAATGGTGATACAACAGACGGGGCATTTCATTGGAAAAATGCAAGCGACTAAAACCCTGACATAAAAAGAGAAAAAAAACAAATAGGATCGGTAGGTAAATCGTTGATTGCACAATCCTCCTGTTTGAGGGATGATTTGGCGACCGTACCAATAATATACTATTTCTCCCTGAAAGCAAGCTTCGTAGGAAAATATGAAAAAATACCCCCCACTATCGGGTAATGTAATATAAACTATGAACGAGGCTAGCTACCCTGTGACCTCGTTTCACAGTCCGTTCGTGAGACAGGTTAATGTCTTGTTCAGACCGTGAAGAGGACACCATTTTGTTTTGATGATTACTTTTTGCAGACATAAAAAGCTGCGCTTTTCAACACCTTTGCCCAGGAATCTCACCCTGCAAGAACAGAGTTTGCCATGTCGGGTAAAAATATGTTGGGCCTTTGCACCCATAGAGACAAGAGAAACTGAGACAGACTCCCTACATTAGCACCTCCCAACATCTCTTTTGGAAAAACAATTTAAAAAAAAAAAATGATACAGTTTTAAAACCTAGTCATTCTGCTGTTCACAGAACGGTGCGCACATCATTCGCTAAGAGTGTGACAGACTGACCCGAGAAGCTGTCTGGTCTGACCTTTCGTTTCGTTTGATTTTGTTTTGTTATTCGTTTTGAATACTTTCTTTTTGGGGGAAATTCATATTGGAACCGAAACTTTGGAGAACCAGGAACGGTTCCGAAATGACCGGTTCCAATATGAATTTTACTCTTTTTTTTTTGAAGGCCAGGGAAAGGAGAATGCGTAAAGTCACACACTGATACGTTATTTTTCAAAAAGAACAGAAAAACTTGAAAGGAAAAAAGGGGGGGAAATGCGTCGAGAGAGGATGGGACAACACATCCAAAAAAGTAGGGCAAATTGCGATAACACGTATACTTTTTGTTTCCATTTGCGATAACACGTACACAAAAAGTATACGTGTTATCGCGAAAAGTGGTCAAAAAAGTGTACGTGTTATCGCGAAAAGTGGTCAAAAAAATGTACGTGTTTTCTCCTTCTAAGGTGCTCGCTCTCCATACCTAGACCCTCGAATTTTTTTTTTGGGACCCCCATAAAGGGCTAATTTCGACGATTTGAGGCCATTCAAAGCAAAATTTGGCACTTTTGAGCATCTGTGGGGCTCTAAAACGCGGTTTTGCGTTACGCGATTTTTCAGCGAAATATGTACGTGTTATCGCGAAAAGTGTTCAAAAAAATGTACGTGTGACATTCAGAAGACAGGGTCTGGTGGTAAATTTTGCGTATCCCTCTGTGTGGGTCACTCACACTTGTGGTCATGTGCCACTGCGTGGGTCTGGGAACCAGACTTACGTACGGTGCACGAACACAGGGTCTGGTGGTAAATTTTGCGTAGTACTGCGACGTGGTACTGCGTGGGTCTGGGAATATGGGTACCTGGGTACAGGATATTTGTTGCCAAAGACATCTTCCACCATGCATTGAGGAGGGTAAGACAGTGGTCGCAGTTTCTACTTGATAGCATTACAACATTTAACTTCTCCACGGGGGTCTTGGGCCGTTCACTCGGCTATACCTTGACTAGCGGCAGAGGCCTTTCAGGACTCTATAACTCCTCTATTCCCGAACGGAGGCACACTTTGTGTGTTACTACGACCTGGCAACTTCCAGCAGTAGGTTAAGTAATCTTTCTTGTAAATTGTTGGATCATTATCTCCTCAGTGCATGAATGCCCCACGTGACTGGACACTTTTGTGTTTGTCATGTGGAGCTGTGGTTGCTCTTTCACGACTTTTTTCCTTGTACACAGTGTACCTGGGTACCTGGGTACCTGGGTACCTGGGTACCTGGGCACCTGGGAAAACACGTACGTTTTTGTTCGCGAAAACACGTACACTTTTTCGCGATAACACGTATACTTTTTGTGTACGTGTTATCGCAAATCGAAAAAAAAAGTATACGTGTTATCGCAATTTACCCAAAAAAGTATTTCAACCTATGCATTCAATAGCTTGATAGCATGGGTATAGGGATCAAAAAATGCTCCAGGCACTCCGCTAGGTACTTTTTGAAAATGGGGAAAAAAAGAAAAAAAAACAAGTAATTGCTATCGGAAAAAAAACGGGGTGTGCTGTGGTTATGGGGGGACCCACACTACTGAACACCGCCCTGTAGAAATAATCTACACCCTGCTCTTCTGCAGGTATGCGAAAACGCTTCCACAACCACTGGGACGCCTGCACTTGAAACGTTCAAGAACGGGGGCTGTCACCCTCAGACCCCTCTTCGTCCAGCACCATTTGCTCGATCCATGGTCGGCGTGTTCCACGTCGTCGTCGTCCACAGCCTCCCACTCATCGTCGTCGCCGGAGGAGGAGTGCGCAAGGAACACAGACGACTAACTGTCGTCGATCACATCATGCGCATCATCACCACCCGGCAAAGCGCCAGGCTGCTATGTTGGTTTCGAAAATCGCGCGGAGTTTCCCACAGCACACCTCGTTCTTTTTCTTAGCAATTCCTTGTTTTGTTGTTGTTTTCCACACACCTTCCTTCAACCCTCGTAGGATCAGTTGTTATTTTTTTCGCGAAAACTTGAAATTACACATTTCAAGAGAACAAATTAAAAAGGGTCCTTATTTGCATTTTTGGGCTCCGCCCGTGCAGTGGTGGGGTCAATCTCGAAAATTGGACAATTTTTTGACCACTTAAATTTTGAGAAATATGAGCCCGGTTCCTTATACGTGGGGCCCATTTTCGGCTAAAATTTTCCTCAAAATCTGGTTTTGTAAAATTGACCCTTTACTCCCCCCCCACATCGATTTCAATACTATACCTTACTTCACCTACGGTTGCCCTTACAGGGGGGGTGAAGGAAGGTAAGTTGAAAAGGGTCCTTATTTGCATTTTTGGGCTCCGCCCGTGCAGTGGTGGGGTCAATCTCGAAAATTGGACAATTTTTTGACCACTTAAATTTTGAGAAATATGAGCCCGGTTCCTTATACGTGGGGCCCATTTTCGGCTAAAATTTTCCTCAAAATCTGGTTTTGTAAAATTGACCCTTTACTCCCCCCCCACATCGATTTCAATACTATACCTTACTTCACCTACGGTTGCCCTTACAGGGGGGGTGAAGGAAGGTAAGTTGAAAAAGTTCTGCTAAGTGGTTCAGACCCGTTCTACCTGTCAAAAAAGCTCAGGAGAAGAAGATATGGAGAGGTGAGTGCTCAAACGTCCCAAAAAAGTCAAAATCGGGCGTTGGTAAAAAAAAAAGTTGCGTACCGTGCGCCTGCGGCGCAAGCATGTACCCCACCAACGTGGACCATCAACAGAATATTTTCAAAATCGGAAATCCTAGCGGAGAGCCTGAAATGCTCCATAAAAAAAAAAAAAAATGAAATGTTTTGACTTGAAAATACAACAAAAAAAAGCCCTCTCGTGACTGAGTACCTTTGACTAGTACACCGGGGGTGGACCCGAACCATGCTGTCCGTACAATCCATGAAGAAAAGAAAGAGTGTTTTAAGACCCATGTTAGGAAATAGCCTGATCTACATCCAAAAAAATAAAAGAAAAGATGAAAGTGCAAACGCCTCACCGTTCATCGGCGGACGCAGACACTGAGAGAAAAGAAAAATTTGATATACGACGAATCCAAGCGTCACGTTGCTTCGCCACCTAAAAAAAAAAGGTCGAAAAGAGTAAATTCATATACTGCCTGTTCCACAGAACTCATGAGAGAGACTAAATACTTTCCCCTTTCTTGAAAAGAGATTTAAAAAAAAAACACGAATTTTACGAACCGGACCAAAAATGAGTGAATGACACTACAGGGACGCTGTCAAAGCGTCTCCAGTATGTATGAGACTGGGGGATGGGTGGTGGTTGGCTGTATTGTGATAACTGCCCCAGCATAATACAATAATACACATCACAATGCAAGCTGTATTGTGACGTGTATTCTGTATTATGCTGGGGCAATTATCACAATACAGCCAACAACTAGCGGGAGGGAATACTAAAGGGAGAGTAGGTGGTCGTTTGTACAGAGGGGGTGGGATAAGGGTCCCCCTTGTCTTTTAACATGTCTTTTAAAAGACGTCTTTTATGTCTTTTATCGTCTTTTAAAATCCCACTTTTTCGCTTAAAAGACATAAAAGACACATAAAAGACATGCAGCGTTTGTAAAACCGGGATTTTCACCTTTTTGGGTGGTTTTTTTTTGGGTCCACACCTGGCTATGTGGGCTGGGAAACGCGCTTCTGGGGTGTCAGGACCATGTGTGGCCACACAGGTCGTTTGTGGGCAAAAACGACCAAAAAAACCTATGCACAGTGTTGCGTTTGTTACCACGCACGTGTTTTATCTAGCTTACGATGCGTTCAGATCGGTTCGGTTCGTTGAGTTCCGTTCATTTGTGCTCATCAACGCCACGAGGCAGAGAGTTTGTGAAGGATTCGCAAAACTAAATTGCTTCCGCTATCGTCCCCTCACCCCTTCGCCCATATATGGTCCACTAAAAATCGACTTACGCAAAGGCACCAAAGTGTAAGATTTTTTCGGCGTTGGAAAGATTGGGCCAAAAATCGAGGTGTTTAGAATTCAACTTAACTCCTATTTTCGTGCAGCGAGTTTTGGTGTAAAATGCCTTAGAAACGTGCGTTTATTAAGGGTTCTGTGGGAAAAACCGGCGTTATTCACCAGAAACCACCAGTTTCAACCCAAACCACGGTAAGAAGTGTCTCGAAGTGACACTTCTTACCGTGGTTCAAGACAGAGACAACAAGCAGTACCTGGGAAATGACACAGTGGTGTTGGCGACGACGTACGCGTTCGAGTCAGACATGAACGAGAAGGCAAAGCCTGCGCTTCAGGCCCACATCCTGGTGTTCTAACAGGGTAACAGACAGACCTGCTGGCAAAGCCAGAGACAGCCGTTACGAGTTGTTCAAGGAGGAGGACCACGAAGGCGTTCTTGCTGAGTTGGGTCACTTCCTAACGGACGAGGGGGTATGCAGCAGCCGTGTCATTCAGGCCAACAGCAAGGCACAGCCGGAAGTGTACTACATGTCTTTTAACATGTCTTTTATGTCTTTTATGTCTTTTAACGTCTTTTATGTCTTTTATGTCTTTTATGTCTTTTATTATTTCAAAAGCTGAAAAGGGGGACCCTTAGGGTGGGAGGGGAGTAGTGATTGTTTTGCATCGACACAAAATCACCCATAAAAAAAAGAGGCATTCGTTCAGTATCTCAAAGGCCACCCTGAAGAAAAAAATTGTAAGAATACGTATCAGAATACGTATTCTGATACGTATTCTTACAGCACTGCCCTGAACAGGTTAGGTCAACTACTCACCAGGCCGCAGAGAAATAATCTTATGAGGGCAACAATCCCCTTCAGAAACACCATGCAGACCAGGGTAGAAGAAAACTACAAGCTTGTCCTTGGTCTGTTTGTTTGCGCGTAAAGTGTGTAATAAATATTCTGTGATGATATTGTTATTACTGCAATACGCTCCCACTGACTACCTGGCAGTGAAGAGGAAATCTCTTTGAGGCCAAAAAAATGATAGTGAAGACTATCTGTATGGCAGCTACGCCAAACCTACAGAAGCATCAAATAAAAATTGAAGTTATTGATGCAGGCACATCCTCCGACTGACCTATATACGATGCCAGCTGGATGGAAAGCATAAGTAAACCCTGCAGCCAACAACAGAAAGTGTGTTGGCTGCTTTGTTGAAATATAAAAAAAAACTGGGTAAGACCGAGAAGGCCTGCCAAAAGGGAGAGGTTTTGTAAAGTTTGTTAGGTGATATCCTCCAATGGAGGGTGGAGTTGGAAGAGAAAGAAAAAGTTGAAAGTGGACACGCCTCGCCTTACCGCGCAGACGCGGGTCAACTCAAGAAAAATAAAAAACAAAACACAGAATGACGGTTGAAAAGTGCAAAACACCTCACCGTTCATCAGGCATTGGTACTCCGTGGGGTTATCACCAAATGCAGGCACTGAACAAAGAGAACAACTTCATCTCAAAATCTGGGGAGGAAAGGAAATAAACAAAGAAGGGGGGGGAGGCGTAGGTACAGACCTGCACACACCCCTGAAGAGTGGCAGACAAAAAAAATGTGGGGGGAAAGTCCTGGTCTGGAAGCTCAAAAGAATGCAAAACGGTTCTGTCCAAAGCGTTGATTTGAAAGGATAGCGTCTGACAGAGAGAAAAGTAAAAGAGAAGTTGAAAGTGCAAACACCTCACACACATGTGGCGGACAGGCGCAGAAATAAATATAAATTTGCAAACCTCGCACACCTTGGTCACAAATCGTTGTCGCATCAAATAAAAATGTGGGTGAATGCGTATCAGGTGCACAACATCAGAAAGAAAAGTGAAGCCGACTATAGTGCAAACACCTCGCGGACGCAGGCACTGACACTCCAAAGAAAAAAAAAAAGCTTGTAAGATAAATGAACCTTGGGGATAGCTCCAGTAACACATCTTTGGAGCTGTTCAGGCACTTTTCATCGCACAATTTTTTTTTGTGATTTTTGTACTAATTTCCTGAACGTAAAAGAGGCAGGGAGGTTTAGGGAATACTTGAGCAAACACCGTATGGGTATATGTGTCGAACCATGTATACTAATGCCAGGAACAACACAAAGAAAGCTTGAAAGATGAACACGCCCCACGGGCACATCTCAGAAGAAACAAAGCCCCCCGTCTTCTTTGAGAAAAAACCAGGGGACTAGCTTGGCTGGGTCAGCGGGTCAGCTGACCCACTTCCTGTACTTAAAAAAAAAAAAGTGGGTCAGCCGGAAAAAAAAAAAAAATTGGATTTTGGATTTTAGAAAAAATTTTTTTGGGAGCTCGACTACAGGAACTCCCCCCGAGCCTGTTCAGGCCTGACGCTAACCATCATGCATCATCCCACGGAAAATGGCTTTCCCCCCCGACCAAAAACCATCATCCCGCCATCATCCCACCAAAAATCTGAGAATTCTGTAGGGTTTTGCACGTGGGAAGGGTCTAGAGGAGGACCCGGGAGGCTGTACCTTATTTTTATTTTTTTGCCTGCGGCGCCATTTTTCCTTTTTTGCTCCGCAAAAAAGGGTTCGTTGAGTGACTCTGTCGTGTAAAAAGCTAGATTTTTACACTGCACCCTATTTTTTTTTCGCCTGCGGCGCCATATTATCATCCAGGGTTTTTTTTGCTCCGCAAAAAAAACCCTGGATGAGACCGTTCGTGCAAAATAACACTGTCCGAAACACCCGTGACTACACGGCGGTGAGGCGGTGCATGCACCAAGGGTTCAGTTTCTTTAAGTCTGCCTCGAGGAAGAAAGCTCTGAAACTCATACAGATACCAGTGGTAGTTTTCCGAGAGACCACAAAGTGAGGCGGGAAAACAGCACATTTCGGAGGATTACTGCAACACTGACCGAATTTTGGCCATTTTCGCGAATATCCCCCACCACAAGCTGGGATTGGAGAAAATAGCTCGTAGAACGCCGCTAAACCATCTTCTGTAGTAAAAAACTCGCTGACCCACTTTCATGGAAAGCGACCCACTTCTGGAATTTTCCCCAAAACCAAGCTAGTGCCCTGGAAAAAACGCCAACAAAAAAATATTAAGATAAATTCATTAATAAACAGATGGAGTTTTCCCAGAAGCAACGTCCTCAGCATTAGTACAGACCCAACATATTTACTCAATGGGGGTGGAAAAGGGTTTGTGGGGAAACAACGACAAACGTACGCTGTATATACAATGCACCCATACAATGTGTGTAGGGTAGGTTAAAAAAGATAAAAATCAGAGCCAGACCAAAAAAAGAAAGTAGGGTTAAAATACAAAGCCCTCTCATGACACATAAGAAAAGTTTATAAGATGACGCTAAGCCTCTCGTGCTTAGTCTGATTAGATTACTTAATGTTTTGAACACCTGCTTAGTCGCCTAAAAAAAAGAGAGAAATTTTGGGTAAGATTGACCCCAAGGTTATTGTGCTTGGTCACCCTTTTTTTAAAAGGGAAGGATTTGAGTAACTTGGCTACTCGAGCCCATTGTGATTTTGCTATGTAATGGCTGTAGGGAAAACCAAATGATCGTGATCTGACTGTGAGGGAAATTGATGTATTTTTTTTGTGACAGAAAAGTGGGACAGACTCACCAGAACAGAACAAAATGTAAAAACTTAGGAGTAAAAAATGGAATGCCACTACAAGAGGGGATCCGGGAAACAATTTTGGGATGAAAATAACATGAATCGTTAATCCATCAACCAGCGCTGTCAACTGACTTCATTTCTAAGAGTTAACAACACGTTTTGAGCATCTTTCCAACAGCACAATACTATAAAATCTTATTTTTTTGCAAAAAATCCGCAAAAAAATCAGGTAAACATGGCTGCAAGAGGAAGGAACATCTTTTGCAGTATAAGAAGAAAACTTCAATCACGTACAAAACCTACTGCAAAGGCATTCAGATCGACTGAAGAGGGGCTTGATTAGGTACAGCTTTTGTTTTGCTCTGATCTTTTTCCCCTTCATCAATATTGTTGTTGTTTATCAGAGTGCAGATCTGACCCCCCGAGCACCAATTTGTCATTCAAAAATTAAACACTGAACAAGAAAAAAAGTGAGAAGGAAACCGTTGAAAAGATCTGCACCAACAAAGAGACGGACATCATGGCCAAAGCTAGTTTTCTCAAAGGGGAAAAGGGGGGTGGGAAAAATAACAGACCAAAATAAAAGATGAATAAAACCTCGCGGGTACAGTACACATCTTGTCTTAAAGCGTTGATAGAGAAAAAGAAATGAAAAGAAAGAAAACACAGAACGTACAGGAAAGCGGGGAGGGTCGGGGGAGAGGGGAAAAAAAAACGCTTCACAACGTGACAAGGAAACACAAAACACCCCCCTCTGGAGAGAGATACACAGCAGGACAAATGACAAAAAGGGGATAGACACCTCCGACTGACCTACGACGTCAGACATCCGGATAAAAGCACAAAAAAAAAAAAAAAGGTTTTGTAAGATGAACCTAAGCATCATGGTGCTTAGTCACCTTTGATCAATAAGACGAAGAGCTACCTTCTTTAAAGTGACGTCGACAATGCGTACATCCCCTACTAAATTACCCAAAAAAAAAAAAAATCCCCCAAAATCCGTCTTATTTGGACGCCAAGGTTCTTGGAGTACTGTTGTTCAAAAAGAACAAAGAAAAAGTGAAGTTGGCACAGTGCAAACGCTTCTGAGACGCAGGACCCACGGGTTATATCGAACCCAGAGTGTAGCGCTTGGGAGTTGTTTACAGGGAACAGGGAGATGGCCTTTTGTGTATTTTTTTTTTTTTTTTTTCCTGTTTTCCCGGCCAGGGCGCGCGCTAAATCCACACCCTCACACCCGGTATTTTCGAGGTTTTTTCGAGGTACAAAAATTTTTTGATTACACGATTTCCTTAAGAAAACCAGAGAATCCCATAATGCACAGTAAGGGCACTTCAAATAGTTTTTGGACACACATGTGACCCCAGCGTGGAGAGCAATCGGCTCGCGCAATCAAAAGAAAGCAGAAGAAAGGGGAAAGAAAAAAGAAAAAAGTTGGGTACCGTGCGCCTGCGGCGCTACCTGTTCCCTACCCCCCATGATGTACTTATGTATTACTGTGTACTGTGTACTGTGTACTGTGTACTGTGTACTGTGTACTGTGTACTGTGTACTGTGTACTGTGTACTGTGTACTGTGTACTGTGTACTGTGTACTGTGTACTGTGTACTGTGTACTGTGTACTGTGTGTCCGAAAGACCTGAAAATGACCCTTGTTTACGGGTATGGGTTCATATTTTGTGAAAATTTAAGTCACTAAAATTTTGTCCATTTTTCCGTATATCCCCCACCACAGCCCGGGATTTTCTCGGAAATGCAATATAACCCTGATTTTTCTGCCGCCCTTCACATACTTCCTGTAGGTACATTTTTTTGGACCCGATATCCATTTTTTCGGGAATTTTCCGAAAAGTTAGCGCGCGCCCTGTTCCCGGCCTGTCACTTCTGATCGTCATTAAAAAAAGGGATTAATGACAGCCACAAATTAGTTGAGATACACAGAACTGTTCTCAACCCCCACCCCATGACATGATATACAAAAATAAGAAGGAAAGAAAAGATTATAAAATAATAACAACGCTGGCAGGTGAGAAATCGTCCCAACACAATACCACCTGCACTCTTTTCACTGCGGTCATTCAAAAGAAAATGCAAATAAACTAAAGACGAAGTGCCGCTGCGCGCTCAATCGATTCCAGGTGATTTCCTAGGATTCCCTAAGATGTGGTGCATGGTCCTGGTTTAAACAAAAAATGATGACCCCAATTTGCTTGGGACTAAGCTAGATACGAAGGAACACAGAAGATGGAAAATAATATGCTCAAAAGGTCTAAAGTGAGAAAGACGATTGGGTTGGGGAGAAGTGCCACACAGGAACACGGATGCTGTTCCTGAGCTCCGGGGTGTGGATGCTCAAACACAGCGTTCCTTGTCGAAAGTTCGGGAAGACTGTGGTACGGACTTAATTGATGAAGACAGGTGGGGGCGCGAGTGCACCTGTGTTGCTGTGGGCAGGTTCGGTCCGGGCAGGTTTCTGGTGCAGTGGGTCTTGGTTCTGCAGGGGAAAGTGCTGCAGCTGGTACTGTTCTTGGGACACCTGCTGTTGCTGTTGCTGTTGTGGCTGCTGCTGCTGCTGCTGCTGCTGCTGACGACTCTCCTGGGTCTGTGAGTACTGCTGTGCCACTGCCTGCTGCTGCTGCGCATTCTGTAAAGAAAAACGTATATTTTGATAAATTGTTGGAGTAGTGTAGTTGTCTCGGTTGTGCTGCCACAGTTGTGCAATACCCACTGTGTTTTTAACCCGACAGTTGACTTCAAAAACAAAAAACCCCATTATTTTCAATATCACCCCATACCATGTGGCTGACAACGTAGATCTGCCCGTCGGAGCCTTGGACGTATTGGGGCTGTCCTGCTTGGGGTGTCTGTCTTTGCACCGGCACTTGCACCACTGGAGCCTGGAACTGCTGTTGCTGTTGCTGCTGCTGCTGTGTGTACACCACCTCTCTACTGTTTGGAAGCTGCACCTGCACTATGCTGCCTGGGGACACGACCTGCCCTGGGGTGAGCGGCACCTGCATGGGCACGACATCCTCCGCACGCACTCCTGCCCCTGCCCCCGCCACCGCCACCGTCTGCCGCCCACCCGCCGCCCCCTGCACGAAGCTCGACTCCGGGCCTGTGACCTTCTCCGCACGCACCTTGCCGGGCGCCACCTCCACCGCCTCGTACTCCACCTCGCTGCCCTCAAGGAGAGAACGGAACCCATTCGCGTGGATCACCGAGTGGTGCACAAAGACGTCCTCCCCACCCTCGAGGGGCTGCAGGAAGCCGTACCCTTTGTCCACATTCCACCGCTTCACGAGCCCCTTCACTCTCTTTCCGAGGACCGGCCGCTGCACCTTTGGGGGGGCCGTTTGGAAGACGGTCTGGGATGGGAGCTGCTGGGGAGGGGGGAGGAGCGGGCCCACTTTGGAGAGGTCTACACCGTTGCTGACTACGACACCTCCGCCGTTAGGGTTGCTGAAGGCGGGGACGAGGGGGGTGGGCTGTTGGTGGAATGGCTGTGACACAGACACAGCCCTCTGGTCGCTAGCGTGCGGAGACACATCCGCATCCGTGGACACCGAAGGCGGACCACACACATTCGACTTCGAGGAATTGGACGCACTCCCCGACACCGGCGTGTCATAATCAAACAAGAACAACTCCTGCAGCGTCTCCTTCTCGCTCTTCTCCGCCTTGTCGCTGTTGTAGTACAACGACAACGGCGCACCCCAAATATCACCCCCCGACGACCCCTCTAGAAGAGAGCCTTCAAATATCCCCATGATCTGCTTTCTCTTTGTTTCACTGAGGGAAAGGTGTGGGAAGGTGGACTGTTTTGAGGAGGGGATGCAAGAGCTTCTACAAGCAAGCTTCTACCAAATGGGTTGGGGATGGGTTGGGTCGCCCGACAATTTTTTCTGAGTTCGAAAAATTGTCTCGAAAGTCGTCAAAATTTCAGGCATTCACTTCATTTACACCAGATCGTGCAAATACAAAACCCGAAAAAAATCCTCCACCCATAACTTCACTGTGGTATTATTTTTCCATTTCCGACAAAAGTGCAAATTTCCCAAAAAAAAAAATCCCAAAAATTCCACTTTTTGCTAGAAAAATTATGCGCTACCCACAGATGGTCAAAAACACTCAAAAATTTCTGCATTGGCTTTATTTCACACAAAAGCTCGACATAGTAATTTTTCACATTTTTTTTTGACAAAAATTTTCACATCAAAATCACATCCTCCGCGGGACCCCTAAAAAATACACCCAAAAATGGGGTACATTTTTGCATTTAAGCATCTCACAAAGGCACTATTGTGCTGATTTCTGCATTTTCCCCGCCGGGCCTGACCTCCACTGAGTCCACCATATTTTTACTCGATTAGATTAGTGGAGTGGAAGTTGTTTTACTGCCAAAAAACACAAAATTTCTAAAATCGGTGTTAAAGTTTAGTTGCATTTGTGTAGACAACCCGAGGATGAGCTTCACAAAATAATATTGTCTCTTGGCATTGAAAACGGGAGGTGCACGCTTGGAAGCGTCAACGCAAGCGTGGGGATATGGCTGGGGGGTGAGAGTGCGACGATGAGAAGGCGGAGGGAGGATGAGAGGGGGTGTCTTTATAACGGTTATTTGTGCAAGGGAAAAAAAGGGTGGGGGCTGGGAGTGCAGCTAATGAGTGGTCGCAGTGTATGTCCGGAAGCCAGTGGTCTGTAACTTCACTGCTCACGCCGTGTGCATGAAAGGGGGTGGTGCAGAGACCCTCCCCATCAGAGCAACAAACGATCCGTTTTTCAAGAAAACGTCTAAAGTGTTTGTGTCTTCACAAAAGCATGCAGACACGGCCACACAGCTCCGTTACAGGGCAGGTGGCTATCGGACAAGCCTGTGCACCAGAAAAGCCGCTTCGCAAAAAGGACCCCCACCCCAGAAAGCTCAAGAAATGTAACATTTAACCAAGGAACGGACAAAACATTTGTCTTTATATGTACACTATATGCCACACGCATTCACAAACAGCAATGCCTCCGCACAACACACACACACCATAAAAGGTGATTGGTGCAAAGCACGCCACGATAAGAAAGTGTTTAAAAAAAAAAGGAGAAGCATCTGGGTATTTGTTTCATCATAGAACAACAGTTTCCTTCAGTAAACACCGAGGGTTCACGCGGACGAACGCGTGATGTTCAGTGTCGGAGAGTCGTTCGTGACTGTGCAGCATCCCGGCTTGGTTCGTGTTCACAGGTTGCATGCGATCTTGGGGATCGGACAAGCCTGTGCACCAAAAAAGCCGCTTCGCAAAAAGGACTGCCACCCCAGAAAGCTCAAAAAATGTAACATTTAATCAAAGAACGGACAAAATACTTGTCTTCATTTGCACACGATGTGCCATTTTGTTTTTATCATGGAACGACAGTTTCCTTCAGTAAACACCACCAGGGTTCACGCGGACGAACGCGTGATGTTCAGTGCCGGAGAGTCGTTCGTGTCTTTGCAACATCCCGGCTTGGTTCCTGTCCACAGGTTGCACACTATCTTGGTGATGTGGCTGGGGTTCTTGATCTCCTTCCCGTGGCCAAAGAAGTACGGGGTGTAGGGGATGTTCTGCTTCTCAGTCTTCTTCCCCGCAATGTTGATGAGGTTCGCTCCCTGGCTGCCAGACATGCAGGTCTGGATGGCGGACCAGTCGAGGTTCTGCTTCTCGGCACACTTCTGCAGTTCCGTCAGCTTCTCGTTGGTGCTCTCCACACACTCAGCGAACGTCATGTAGGTGAGCACGTCGTACTTGGTAATGTCCATCACACACGCCTCAGCCATGTTCCCAGTGCACTCAGTCCTCCCGTGCTGGCACACAATCCTACCGCTCACGTTACGTGCGTTCCCGTACGGCACGTAGTCCCAGTTCATAATCGTCAGAATCCCGTCCCCCTTGAGTACTTTCATCACGGAGTCCATGGACTCCTGGCATGCGGGTCACATAGCCTCAGTGTACCAAGTCACGTTCGTCTTCTCCTGGGCGGAGACGGACACAAACGCGAGGGACGCCAACACAACAGCCTGGAGGGTCTGCATGGTTTGAACTTTTAGAGAAATATGTGGTTATCTGCAAAAAAAAACATGAGGGTAATGTTCTGATATTTTTTTAAAGTATATTTACGCACGGAAAGTGTCACGTCGTTCACTCACCCAACCATGCTCCGCAACACCACCCCCCAACAGCAGAAGTAGATTTTTGTGCAGAAGCTAAATACCGACCAAACCGTACCACACGGCCTTGGAAAGCCTACCTTACTATATTTGAAAGAACCCCAACACATAAACCCGAAGAGACGTTTGACGATGGACACGGCGATGGTGCATGACGAAAATGGCAACCTTGAACCCAACAAGATTTGCACCACGTCACGGGTGTGTTCATGTACGACGCAGTGTGCTGGGAGCACCGAAGACCGCGAAGAGCCGAAAGGTAGAGGAAGCGTTTCAAGACATGACAAAAATATATGTTCACCGTGATGGACGCGTGTAGGGGAAAACAGTATGGACCTGTTTGATGGTTGCCGCAGGTGTACTGCTGGGGCCACATGCTCAACACGGATGCCAAAAAATACTACCAAAAAAAGTACATGACTGGTGACAGCCTTTCCGTAGTGCTTCTCCAAGGCACCAAAGGTGCATCAACAAAAAGAGGTTGTGACCAATGCGACATCTGCGCAACAAGAGGAACTGATAAGACAACGTTGCATCTACGACGCGAGAAGGAGTGGAGGGGAAAAAGAAATGGGTGTTTTGACGTTTGAGAAGTTGGTCAAAAAAAAGGGGGGAGGAGGTTGAGGAGGATGAGGAGGGGGTATTTGTACGTAAAACGTATCAAGAGTTGGATTTTTCGGTTTGGGCGATCGTTTTGTTAGATTTTTTTTTGGAGAAATAATAGAAAAGTTTATAAGATGACCCTAAGCCTCTCGTGCTTAGTCACCTCATAATAAAAAAAAAGGCTTTCTCGTTATGGAGTTCCCTTATATAGAATTGAGACGTGCCCTCCCCTCGGCGATCAGAGCTTCGATCTCGTCAATTTCCTTTGGTATGTCCGCAGTTGTGATAAGGTTTTCGTGTTCCTGTTTTTGATAATGTGGTTTCAAACATAAAAAGTGAAGTTGATAGTGCAAACGCCTGTGGGTGATGGGAGGGACTCCTCTCTGCGACGATCTTCATAAGAATCACTAAAGACGCTGAAGAGAAAATCTGTGAACTGATTCTACAGTGTTTCTCTTGCCACAAAAGTTTATGTGATAAACCTAAGTCCCTCATGCTTAGCCCTTCCCTTATCTACAAACGTTAGTAGATCTCAGCCGTATCTTCTTAACCAAAAAATAAACTTGAATTTAGTTACCATCACACCCCGCTTGACACAACCCAAAAACCCTTTGCATACCCCAATCAATACGTTGTCCTCAATCCGTACACAGAGCCCTCTAAACTCTATCGGAATCTCTGGATGGTGTGGAAGGTAGATGCCTGGCTCGATGGTGTGCATATGGCCTGCAACGAATTTCTTCATGTTGGGTGGGATGGGCTCGTGGATGTCCATGCCCATGAAGTGCCCGAATGCATGCGGGAACACTGTGGTCACCCAACCGGATGCGAGAAGGGACTGCGTCGAGCCTTTGAAGACACCTATTCTGAGGAGTTCTGCCGCAGTCAGGTGGATGGTGAGGGTCTGGAGGCTGTCCAAGGTGGTACCCACCTTTATTGCGTCAAGGAGTTGTCGCTGTATGTCCAGCACTGCGTTGTAGAGGAGACGCTGTGGTTTGGTGAATGTACCGGAGACAGGCCAGGTTCGTGTCACGTCTGTTGGGTGTTGGTTGTATTCTGCGCCTGCGTCGACTAAGAGAAGGTCTCCGTCGTTCAGGATTTGCTGGTTTTGTACGTAGTGGAGGGAGAGTCCTCGGTCGCCTCCTGCGATGACGGGGGGGTATGCAAGCCAGTCGGCGCCGTGCTTGCGTACTTCATTCTCCATAATGCGGTAGACCTCTGCCTCGCTGGTGCCAGGAACCGCTCGGATCATTGCCTCAGAGAATGCGTGCTTCGTGATCTCCGCGCTTCTGATGTGCATCTTGACCTGCACCTCCCGTTTGATGTCCATAACCCGAAATTTTCCGCGAAAGCTTTTAACCTCTTCCACCTTATGATCGCAAAGACGGCGGAGTGCAGTGGCATACGGTCCATGCGAGTCTGCAGGGTTCTTTATGTATGTGGTGTGCTCGAATGGGGCCTGGTTCTTTGCAAAGAGCTCGCCCAGTCGCGCAGCAAAGTCTGCGACAGCAAAGGCAGCGGAAGGATTGAAATACGAGTACGCATTTGTCACCCCGGTCTGGATGCCGTCCCATTTCTCAGCAAGTGGGGTCTTAGGGGCAACAAACAGATACCATTCGCAGACCCCTGCCTGTGTCTTTACAAAGACCGCTGCAGTGCCCGGTTCGTGACAGCCGGTGAGGAAGAGGAAGTCGCTGGCCTGTCGGAACGGCCATGGAATGTCGTGTGACATGATCTTTCTGTCATATGCGGGGACAACCACCAATGAGTCGCGAGGCAGCTCTGTGAAGAACGCCTCTCGCCGTGCTGCGTACTCGGTAGCAGGCACCCCGGGGGTGAGCTCGCCAGCGTTGATCAGGTGCGGGTGGGTGTGGTGTGTGGGCTGCCCGATTCTGCATTGCACTACCTGCCGTGGTGCTGCGCTGGCGAGCAGGGAGGAGGAGGAGGAGGACTGCGGGACGACCACAATGCAGCGACGACGCTGGTGGCGCACAGCACAGCGACGCAGTGCCCTCTGCCTCTGTGGGAGGACCAAAGGGTTCATCGTCGTGTGTGACGTGCTGTAGGGGTGGGGTGGTGGAGGTCGTTGGTTTAGAAGAGTGGTGGAAAGTCATGAAAAATGCCCTGGTAGATAGGCGAAAAAAAAAGTTGACTTGAAAGCCCCTTCTGGAAATCAGTTGTTGTGTTTAAGTTAAATTCTCAAATAACCAAGACTCCAGTCCTTGTGTTCTCCAGGGAGGGGTAGCTGGGGGTGTTGGCCTCCGCCGTGGTTGTGTTCACGTCGGGTTCCGAAAACAAAAAAGTGGCAGAGGAAAGGAGATGCAAATATGCTGTGGGGAGGATGGCTTTCTTTCATAGCTGTGGGGTGGGTGCCACGTGAATGAAATGGATAATAATTATAAAAGGCAATGGTGTCAAATGCACAGAGTGTTGTGACAACGTTGTGCTTTGAGAGTGGAAAAAAGGAACGTAAAAAAATAAAAATAAAGACAACAACAAAGAGAAGGCCGGCAAGACACAGAGCAAAGCGGGTGATCCCGCGCCCGTGTGTTGTCAGTTGCCTCTCCTGTCGTACAGGTGTGCGTACCACAGGCAAGACGTACGTGGTCGAAACACTACGCTGTAGAAATGTAAACTTAAAAGGGGAAAAAAGCATTTTGAAAGATGAATGTCGTGCCGGGGGCACGTCATATCACAATGTACAACTTTGAAGGGGTGATGGGAGATAATATAAGTTTAAAGGTGAACAAAGATGCTGTCACCTCTTCCAGCAAAGATCATAAGAGTTCATTTACTAGGTGCTAGGTGCCGGTGCTCGTGGCAGCAGGCAGGGCAGTTCGTCCCTCCGTTGTTGGGGTCGCATGAGTCGTCCGTGTCATCAAGGCAGTTGTACAGCCACACCTCGAGTCCGATCCAGCTTATGTGGTCAAGAACGGAGCACTCGCTCTGACCGAAGGTCGCTGCGTTCGGGTCGTACTGGTCGCACGACGGCATGCCGTAGCACACAAACAGGTCCTCGCACGTTGGTGCGTTGTCGCACACTGGCGCCACCCCGCCCACGCTCTGCAGACACATCAGGTCACCGTTGTCGCAGATGCACCGGTGGCACTCGTGTGGGCCTTCGTTCATCCCCGACCACCCGTGTGCAACAGACGTCCCGCATTGCAGTGCACAGTCCATCTTCGCCGCACACGCTGTCGGTGCAGTGCATGTGTTCTGTGTACACGACAGCACACCGTGTGCACACGTGCACGTGTTGCAGTTGTTCGACCCCATGTCGCTTCCACTCCATCCGTGCGGCACCACCTCATTCGGGCACGCAAGCGTGCACGTCGCACCACACGCAGGCAGGTTGCACGGGGGCAGCACTCCACTCACCGCACTCAGACACATCAAATCCCCGTTGTCGCAGATGCATCGGTGGCAGCCACTTGGTCCCTCGTCGCTTCCGCTCCAACCATGCGGCACACCCGTCCCACATGCAAGCCTGCACCCCATGGAAAGCGCCGGAGTACTGTGCTGTGCCACCACTGTGGCACAGAGAGACGCAAGACACAGCAGGGCTGCCTTCATTGTGTTGTTTGGCGAGGGTGGGTGGTAGGTATCTGATGCAGAGGTAAACACAACAAGAAATGCAGAGTGTCAAAAAACGTAAATGTTTCACATACTGAGCCTGGGATGTACCGTTTACGTGTCCAGACCCCCAGCATTGCGCGACCGTTGTTGAGTCTCTCGAAAGGAACGAAACTTCGGGAAGAACAAAGAGAAAGAGCACCAAGAGGATCGAATTATGCACCACCAGCTCCGCTCATGCGGAGCAAATTTTTTTCTCTCGCAAAGGACTGCTTCTGAGAAACTGACACTATGAATATGCCCCAGAGCGGGAGACAGTAAACAAAAGAAATGGCCCCTCCCCTCCTCCTTTTTTGTTGTTGCCCCGTTCTACTCGTTGCTTGTTTTGTTTTATTTTAGTCATACAACAAAACATCGGTGGCGGTAAAAAAACCCCCTAAAAGGACCTCCTAAAAGTAGATCCCAAAAAATCCACCTTAGTTTTTTTTTTAACTCCCCCCCCGATGTTTCTTGTATCGTATTTTTGGCGTTGTTGGTGTTGTTGTTGTTGTTGTTTTCTGGGGTGTATTTGTATCCGACTTTTTGTTTTGTTTTTTTTTTTTTGTCCTGTTCCCTACTGGGGAAGCGGGAAAAAAAAAGGGGGGAGGAAAAAAACGCATTTTTTCGGTCTATTTCCACAAAAAGAAGTGGCAGAAGATGGGGGGGTTTCAGAGGGGTAAGGATCGGACGAAAGCGTTCTGTGCCCCACAAAAAAGAATAGGTTGTTGATGCAGGCACCTCCGACTGACTCACTGTACGATGCCAGCCATCCAGATAAAAGCACAACACGAAAAAGGTGAGGTAGTTTGTTTGTTTTTTGTATTATTATTTTTTTTTAGAAAACTTTGGTTGCATTGTGTGTAGACCACCCAGAGGAGGAGCTCCACTACATTATTTTTTTTCTCGCGAGAAAGGTTGCTCACGCAAAAAAAGAAAAAGAAAAAAAAGGAGGAAGAAAACTTGGACGGGAAGAATAAGGGGGGTTGTTGCCACAAGAAAACTTTGTGGGGAGAAAATAATAAACACCAGGCTCTTTGGTTCTGTGTTCATCTATTACCTTAAAACAATTGGGCGAGGCAGGATAGATTTGACTTTTTTTGGGGGGAAAATAAAAATTCGTTTTTAAAAATTCGCTTTTTTTGGCCTAAAATAGGTTTCCTCTTTACGGCAGTCAGTGGGAATGTATTGTGAATAATAAAAATATCAACACAGAATATTTATTACACACTTTACCAAATGCAACTCCATGCACAATGTGCCCAGCTTTTTTTTTTTTTGAAAAAAATACAGCAGCATGCGGTTTCCTCCCCCATACTCCTTTACACATAATGTATTTCGTTCACTATCCCCATTCACTCGCCTTCAAACCCCCATTTTTTCGTTCTAGATGCAAAAAAAAAAGTTGACTTGAAATACAAAGCCTCTCTCGTGAACAGTGTACGATGGGGTGGACACCAAACCATGCAGTCCTATATCCATTTTGTGAATAAATAACCCCCCCCTCTTTCTATTTTGAAAAAATGGTTTTAGGAAAGTGGGTTGATGGGTTGCTCTGGAATCAAATGCACGTTTCTTTTTTTTCTCTCTCTCTCCTCAGTCTCCACACCTCCCAATCAAACAATGTTTGAGCAATTTTGCTTATGGAGAATCCCTTTCCACACTCACGTATTATCTACCAAAGCAAAAAAACAGCTTTCTCACAAAAAAAAAAAACCAAAAAAAAAAAAAAAAAAAAAAAGTTTATAAGATGACCCTAAGCCTCTCGTGTTAGTCTGATTAGATTACTCCTCTCGTGTTAGTCACCTTGAACACAACAAAAAAAAATAACTCGAGTTGCACGCACATACACAACAAAAAAAAAAGGGGGGAAGAATTAGGCTAGATTTTGAATTTTTTTTTTTTGCTTATTTTTTTATTTTGTATGTATCACAATTGCTACTTCATTCACACACATCCCACATTGCAGCAGATGTGCATACTATTTCAAATCAACCGAAGACGTGAAGTCGTAGTCCACTGTAGGGATCACTGAGGAGATGAACTGTTTAGGAGGGTGGTGTTATTTGGTATTGCTGTTTTAGTACAGTGAGTCGCGAATGACACGCCCAGAAAAAAAAGGTCGGACCTAACAAAAATAAGCGCCATCTATTTCTATCCGCCCTTTTGTTCGGGAGGGGCTTGACTCACAGTATATGCTGTATCTGTGTGTCACAACACTAAACAAAAAAATAGAAAAGTTTATAATGAACTAAGAGCCTCTCTGTGCTATAAATAAATAAACGGAAAAAGTGGTCCATTTTTTCTCAAAGCAAAGAACAGTCTGAAAAAAAGGGCCCCATTTTTTGGGTAAGAAAACACACCTTAAGGAAGAGGAAGAGCGAGACGTCTGGGCTGACGCCGAACTGCCCCTCACCTGCTGCCTCCTCAGCCGCCTTGTAGTCGTGCGCCTCCTTCAGCCTGTCGATCATTCTCTTCATGGTCTCCGCATGCCGGCAGGGGTGGATGCTCACCATGCTCGAGTCTGTGGATGGGTGTAATATGGGCAATATGCATACAGTATTCCAAAGGCAGATTTTAGGTATTTCATTCGTCAATTTGGTGGCCTTTTTTTAATACAGAATTACCGTCTCATACTTGTGTAAGGGTGGGTCTCTATTGTCGCTGTCTTGTCTGCGTAGTCGTGGTAGATGTCTTCGTGCATGGACTCGTTCGAGAGGAGCTCGCCTTTTTCATCATATCTGTAGGTGTTTTGTGTGTTATATCGACTGCTGTGGCCTTTCTGCAGTAGAGTGTTTGGCGGAACCTTGCACCCATTTGCTCGCGTTTTTTTTTGAATTCATTTTTCTCCCAAGACAGGTTTCAAAACTAAAGAACCCCTCTTTTTTTCCATACCCTTTGAGGTAGACCCGTGGCGTGTAGTGGTAGTTGTCGTAGAGAATGTGAAGGTCGTATTTGCGTGCCGGCACGACTGTGTCCGTGATGACTGCCGCCGGGTCTTCGTCATCATCCGCAATACCGGGGCCATCCATGTCCATGTCCATGTCGGGGATGTCGTCTTCGTCTTCTTCAATGTCGTCGTCCTTCATAGAGGGCTGTGCCTCGCCCATGTCAAAGGCGTCTTCTTCCTTCACGACCTTGTGGTCAATGTGTGTTGCTGTCCATCCATCGTCAACGTCCTCCTCACCTCCCGCGTCCTGCGTCAGGTCCGACGCACGCTTCTCACACCGCGCCCCAGCCATCACCAAGTACCGCTTGTTGCGTGGCATCTGCTTGTGCACGCCCTCCTGCCCGTCCTCGCACCCCATCCACTTCCAGCTCGGGCACGCCGCAATCAGTGTGTCCCCTGCAGCAACGAACTCCTCGGGTGTCAGCTGCCCCTTCTCCATGAAGCGTGTGCTTGTGATGGGGGAGACGATGCTGCTGTACGCTTGCGTCCACGCCTTATACATCGTGGCGGACATATTGTGTGTACCTTTATGTCTAGAAAAAAGGGTGTTTTTTTGTACTCAGATAGCTGCCTTTTAACCCTTAGAGATCCATTAGGCGACCCAAGGGGTGGCAACCTTTTTTTTGAGGATTGAGAAGACTTGAAGGAATTAATTCATATACATTCTTTTCTTAGCGAAACAAAAAGAATGCAAAGAGGGTGCAAAAAATGTACCCTTGCTTTTTTTGACATGTTTAGCAAAAAGTAAAAAAGAGGTGATTGAAGGAAGAATTGAAAAGAACAAAAAAAAATAAACTTTTAAAGACTAGCGCAGATTTTCATAAATCAATGCAAAATAAAATACCCCCCAAAAATATGCAACAAGAGTAACAACCCACCCCTCCCCCCCCAAAAAAAAAATCATCGGTTTTATGTCACCTCCAATATTGGTTCGATGGGAGGCTGCATCTCGACTTCTCCTTCATCGAGAACTGCATAGGCGGGTTGGGGTTGGGGTTGGAGTTGGGGTTGGGTTAACGCTGCTTTGACACCTGAACTGCACAATCTGCCAGGGGACATGCCTTCTTGGGAGAGCTCTGTGTGCAGCTGTGCGGCGGCGCAGGGAGTACAGCAGAGGGAAACAACGACATCATTTGAAAGCGACCCTTTAATACCATGCTCAAGACGAATCCGATCACGAAGGGAGAAATTGAGAATCGAGCAAACACACGGTCCTACAAAGACCCCAAGCACAGCAAGCCCTACACACACCCCCCACCCCATCACATCCGCATCCCCCTCCACTGCCCCATACAGCCTTGCGAACATACACGGCTGACACAACAACGCCTCGAAACACACACCCTTCTCAGCACACCCAAACAAAGGCTCCTTCCATTCCTTTGTCTGCATCGGAAAGGCGTCTATAGGAGGCATGGTGTTACCTTGAGAGAGGATGTTTTGAGCGAATAAAAGATAGAAAACGGAAAAGAGGGAAAAGAGGGAAAAGAAGAAGAGGTTTTTTTTAAAAAAAACCCCGCTTCTGAGAAGTAAAATACTTTGATAAAAAAAAAGGGGGGTCAGGTTGGGTATGGTTTGGGAGAAAGGGGGGAGGGTGTTTGTGGTGTGTCCCCCCCCAACACACATTCACAATGTGTATCTAGCCAGCGCCCCGTTGGGTTGGTGCTCTGTGGTGGGGTGGGTGGGTTGGAAGTGAGTATTTGGGAGGGAGGAAAAAGTAAAATTATTGATGCAGGCACACCTCCGACTGACCCACTGTACGATGCCAGCCACCTCCAGTCTGGATGAAATCACAGAAAATAAATAGTATTTCAACAGATGCATTCAATAAATCGATAAAGGGATCAACAAAAGAATGTTCCCATCTTAGCAAATAAATAAATAAAAAAACCCCCCTCCTTTTTTTTGTGTTCATCATCGCTCAACTCTTTCCCCTCCCCTTTTCTCGGCCGCAGTCAGAAAGAAAAAAAAAAATGCATTTTTTTTTCTCCAACCTTATCCCTCTCACACTTACCTCCCCCCGTTTTATTTGCGTTTTTTTGAAAGCTTGGTTGTATTAGTGTAGCCACCCTAGAGTGTGCTCCACTATATGCGTTTTTTTTCTTCTCAAGAAAAAAAAAAGACCGTTTATATTGCCTTCTCTTACTTAGTGTAGTGAGAACAAAAAAATCACATTGGGTGGGAGGAAGGTGGGAGGGTGGTGGGTGTGGGTGGGGGGGTGAGGTGAGGTTGTACGAAGGCACCTCAACCAGCTCAAATTCATTTTTTTTTTTCCCCCTCGTATTTTTGAAAACTTGGGGGTTTTTTTTTTGTATTGGTGTAGTCACCCGAGGATGAGCTCCACTATCGGATTTCATTTTATTTTTTTGTCCAGAAAAAAAAAGGATAAGAATAGTGCAGATAGCACCAAACTGTGTTTTCACCCTTTTTTTTTTTTTGGTTTTTTTTTTTCAGTAATTTTCTTTTCTGTGTCGTGTATTGTGTACGTATGGATATGCCATGGGGTAACTTTCTCTCTTTTCCCTCCCTGCGTGTCGTCTTTTCTTTTCTTTTTTTTTTTTTTTGCTATTTTCCTAATTTCCCTTTTTGTTTCAATGGATTTTGATAAATCGATTCAGGTCGCAAGCGGGCGTTGCTTTGCCTGATTTTGCCGGAAATTTGATGGAGTTTGGTTTAAATACCACCAAACTTCACAAAATTTCAGGCAAAATCTGGTGATTTGCCCTCCAAAAGGGCGGGAGAAAAAGAAAAACATCGTCATTTTTTAAAAAATGGGGGCAGTAAAAAACAAAATTAGAGGATGGGGAGAAGGAAGAGGAAGGGGATGGGTGATGTGGTTTGTCGCTTTCGTGAAAACCTTGCAGGGGAAACAATAATAATAATAAAAGAAAAAGAAAATAGCCAATTTTGTTTGTTGGCATTGCCAATATTGAGTATGACCAATATCGGAAATTGTTCGCCGAAGAGATGGGTTTTGCACTCAAGATTTCACCCCCAAAAAAAGGAACAAATCTTCTTTTTTTTTTTTGTGCTATTGTTTGTCAGGGTATTAGGGTGAAAATCCAAAATCCCGGAAAAAACTGGTTTTTCTGGTTTTCTCTCCTGGGCGGCAAAAACTAGTGTTTCTGGCGAAAACCTCCACCGTTGACGGACACAGTCACCCCTTTCGAGTTTTTCGGGGGTGGGGTCAGTGTCTTATCCAGGAATGCGATTTCAAAATATTTTTCGGCGCTGCTGACCCAGGGTAGACATTGGGAACATAGGGACTGCATTTTTTTTTGCGGAGCAAAAAAATAATATAAAATGGCGCCGCAGGCGAAAATTTTTTGAGGGTACGGTGTAAAAATCTAGCTTTTTACACCACAGAGCCACTCAAACGAACCCTTTTTACGGAGCAAAAAATGAAAAATGGCGCCGCAGGCAAAAAAAATTCAAGGAACAGCCATTTCCCAAAGGCACTCCCGTGGTTCAACCACGGTTCTACCAGGCGGGGAAAAAATGCGGGGAAAAAAATCGAGTCCGCCCTAATCTGGGGACGACATTTACAGAAAGGCCTGGTGAAAAGTGTCGGTTTTTTTTCCCCTCCAGATTTCTCTGTTTTTTTTTTTTTTTTGAAAACCAGTTTTTGGAAAAACTGGTTTTGAAAACCAGTTTTTTTAACCACCCTAATACCCTGTTGTTTGTGCAGCCAAACAAAGAAAAAAAATGCCAAAATTATTTTTTTTTCACAAGAATCGCTCTCAAAGAGGTGTAAGTCTGTCAGCAATGCCACCTTTTGTTTTTTTTTTTTGTCACCTTTATAAAAAGAAATGTTTATAAGATGAACCGCAAGCCCCTCTATGAAAAAGGCTTTAGGATACGCACGTCTTTTGTTGCTGTGAGCATATTCGTATAATTCTCTGTCCGATAACTTTG
This sequence comes from Rhynchopus sp. YZ270_cl-10, assembly GCA_964035575.1. Taxonomy (NCBI): domain Eukaryota; phylum Euglenozoa; class Diplonemea; order Diplonemida; family Diplonemidae; genus Rhynchopus; species Rhynchopus sp. YZ270_cl-10. Next base: position 545,315 of record OZ037891.1, on the reverse strand, counting down.
ACTCTTTCCCAGAATTGTGGACCAAGGGATACAAGAAAAATAAGAGAAGAAAAGTGTCACTTGTCGTTCCCTCACCCCCCTTCTTGTAGTTGTTTGATGCGTTGACGCTTCCACACACACTAAAAATCACCTGTTGGGTGGTGGTGTTGCGGAGCACGGTTGGGTGAGTGAACGACGTGACACTTTCCGCTCACAAAGTAGTGTGCGTAAAAAAAAAAAATTGACAAGTGAATGAACCCTCGGGGAGGGGCCAAACATCTCAAAAAAATTATGTTGACAAAATAGAGGACAAAAGTTTCAGATTTTTTAAAACTTCGAGATGGAAGTTGTTCAACGATAATCTCCTCGTCTTTTTTATGTATGGGACGAAAAAAAAATGGATGGAGGGAAGAGAGAAAGTGTTGTGTAAACATATTTGCTTTCTCACCTTTGTGTAAAGTATTTTTCATTTTGAAAAATCAACTGGGGGTAGGTGCAAAAAAGACCGTCATCTGCGTGGTTTGTCCCTCCCCTCTTCACACCTTACAGGTGGAATAGGGGCAAAAAGAAAAGAAAAAAGAAAAAGAAAAAAAAGAAAACATGACCAAGATGATCCTAAGCCTCGCATAGGCACCTTAATATAAAGACACCTTCTCAAATCCGAACTCCCTACATATCACCATTCAGAACACGCTTTTTTTTTACCCTTAACACGGCTAAAGGCAAAGCGCAAAGCTTCCTTTTTTTATTGTGTCGACAGTCGCCTCAGTACGTACCAACTACACTAGGGCCAGTTCTTTTTTAATTTAAATAATGGCAATGTTCCAATCACGAGTTACCTGTAGCTAATTTCAAATATCCACCAGTCACACAATACATTGAAGAGAGCAAAGAAAAATCAACTAATAACTCCATGACGTGCTCTACCTATCTATTATTACTTTTTTTTTTTTTTTTTTGAAAACTATTCGGATTTTCTACATCTTTCCCCCCCTCTTGAGATTCAGAGAACACTTTCTTTTTATTTTTTGGAAATTCAAAGCAATGGGTAAAAATTTGGGGAGGGTCAGTAATTTTTGTGTTTTTTTTTAATATGTTTTTCGCGTAGGGAGGGTCATAGCTAAATTTTTTGTTGTGTTCTTTTTTAAAAAAAAAAAGCCCTCCGAGAAAACCAATGCAGTCAGAAGACTGAGATTTATGGAGGACAAAAAATAAAATAGACACGGAAAGGGACATGGAGGGAAGGGAGAAGGGGGGTGAATATTAGCTTACATAGCATATGCCTTTCGACAGTGACACCCGTGTCCACACTAATTGAAGAGGGAATAAAAGGTGGTGATGTCGGCAGTGCATAACGCCTCTGGGACGCATGCACTAACAACAGCAAGAAGAAGAAAAAAATTTTCTTTGAAAACTTGGTTGTATTAGTGTAGACACCCGAGGATGAACTCCACTATAACTCCACTATATTTCTTTTTTTTTTTCTGGTATGAGGATCCTAAGATCCTAAAAATGGGGCAAATTTGAAAGAGAAAAAAATGGACCTCGCAATCACATCACGTCTACAAAAAAAGAGGGAACAGGGGGGAGGTGTTTAAAAAAAACTTGAGCACAACCCACAATTCCGCTAAAAAAGGGCAAAGTGGCAAACAAATACATTGTATTGTTTCTAATATACTGGGGGGGGGGCTAATAAAGTATACGGTGCTAATAAAGTATACGGGGGTAATAAAGTATACGGTGCGGAAACCCATTTTGAGCGTGGAAATCTGTGAAATAAAGTATACGGTTTTTGTGTACATTTTTCTTACTAAAAAATTTTTTCAGCAAGTTTTGCACAAAAAATCGAAAAAAAATTTTTTTGATTTCGGTGGTCCGGATTCTGTGCGTGCTGTGATGGGGTCACTTTGTGCTGAGAAACGAGTATTTTTGACCTAAAACGCGTGTATCAGTTTTCTACAGTTTTTACACGATTGGTGCTGATGGGGTTCAGATTTGTGAAAATTTAAGTCACCAAAAAATTGTTCATTTTTCCACATTGACCCCACCACTGGCTGGGATTGGCCCAAAAATGCCAATGGTGGTGTTTTCGCGAGGTTTCGGCCACTAGAAACCCCAAAATAACAGTAATTTTTTTTTTTTTTTCCTTTTCGTTTTTTTGGCCATTTAAGCAGTAATTCCCGCCGAATAAAGTATACGTATACTTTAATAGCTCCCCCCCAGTAAAAAAACAAAACAAAAAACAAAAAATAATCAAAAAAAATACAACAATTGAGTTTTGTACTAATGTAACAAAGAATGCTCTCTGGAAATAAAGGCTCATTGGTGCCCCTTTTCAATCGTAGGAGCACCAGCAACAAAAAAAAAAAATAGAAACTTAACACTCATCACACGATAACACCCATGGGAGAGGTTGTGAAACGCACAACACCTCGATCTGTTTGGTGAGGAGTGGCTCTGCAGCGCGGTTCGTCCCCTAGAACCGCAAAAGTGTGTTCAAAAAATGCTTTGTTTCTGTTTCCTCCTTCATTTCGCGAGGTGACAAAAAAAAAAAAAGAAAGGCATAACCATTCCGCCGCTTTTGGTTGCGAGGGAAGAGAAGAAACTTTTTTTTACTTTTAGAAATAGTATTCATTGATAAAGAGAGAAAAAAAGTATAGGAGAAGTGTAGAAAGCGGCTCTGGTGAAGGACCACCTGAACACGAACAGAAAACAAAAACAAAAACTTGAAAGATGAAGGTGCCTATCGAGCACACACCTGAATAGTCATATGTTTTATTCAAACAAAAAAACAATCAAAAATCATATTGTACAAAAATTGTACATCCGATAAACAAACAAAAAAATCTACGACACATCAGAGCCGCGCTATTACCCTTTTCTTTACTAATATTCACATTTTTTTTTATTTGGGCGTTACTAATGACATAATATACTAAGTGACAACAAAGGCAGCCGTTTTTTTAAAGCATTACCAGCCCTCCCCCCCACATGGGTTATAAGGCATTCCAAGTGGCTACCCCATGCAGCACTGCAACAAAAAAAAAAAATACATAGATCCCTCCCCAGCACAAGGCTTTCTTTCCCATACCGTTTATAAGTACAGAAACGGGAATTGGTTATTGATTTGGGCACCTCCGATTCACCCACTGTACGATGCCAAAAAAAAACCCCCCTCCCTCATCCCCCATGTAATATTATATAGAATAGGGAGAAGGGTGGTGGGTGGGAAAAGTGTACGAGAGTAGGAGAAGGGGTGGGGGGAGGAAAGGGAAAGAAAAAAAGGGAAAGAAAAGAAAAGAAAAGAAAAAACGAGGTAGATGGGAAAGAATCAATACGGGTAAATAAGCGGAAATGGGGGAATAAAATTGGGTGTAATTTTCGTGATGTGTATGGTATTTTTTGTTGAAAACTTCGTTTTAAAAAATGTTTTTTTTGTGTGGTTTTCATGGTTTCAAAAAGATCTTCAAGATTTTTATTTCCCGCCCGCAAAAATTGTAACTCCGATAAATAAGCAAAATGAACGAAGGTTTTTCTTCGTTGATTGCTCAATTACCCTCTTGGAAGGGGTGATTGGTAACCGTATCGGAGGAACTACTTCTCCTCTAAGCTACGCTTTGTAGGTATAAAAAAAACAAAAAATATTGCTTGAATCTTATGAGTTCAAGATCTTTTTGAAACCATGGTATTTTTTTTGTATTTTTTTTGTATGTTTTTCCGTTTTTTGTATCTTTTGTATTTTTTTTTTGTATTTTGCTTTGCTTTTGTTTGTTTTGTTTGTTTGTAGGTTTGCTCAGGGTAGCCCTTTTGTTCTCAATGAAAAAAAAACAGCAAAATTCTGGATTTACGTCCTCATTTTTTCCCTTTATTTTTTGTTGTGCCGACAATCACCTGCATACAAGCTCTCACGGTAACCGTGTGCATTCCAACGAAGTGCTCTCTGGGTTCGATACCCCACGCCCAAAAAACTCTTGCTTTTGAGAGTTCATCCATTCTACCTACATTCCACCTACAGAAACCCACTAGAAATCATAAATAAACCCCCCCTAAAAAAGGGGGCAAAAAAAGGGGAAAACAAAAATCCAGAATTTCATGTTCTCACTTAGGCGCTCACTTAGGGAACAACCCTGAGTTTGCTTCTTGGGAAGCTTTTTTTTTGTATATTTTTCGCTTTTTTTTTTTTCTTCTTGTTCATTTGTTTTTTTTTTCGTTCCGACACCTGTTGCTGTTGCCCTCACAAACCGCCATTAGTACTGATGTTATTCGTACTCTGACCGGCTTGCATGAATCGGTTATCTGAAGCGGGTCCTTCAGCTCTCGTGTCAATCCTGCCGCTTGGAACTGCTGCTAAGCTTGCTCCCATATCACCACCCTGTACAGAATGTGAGTTAAGAAACGTTTTCATTTTATCACCAATTCTCAATCAAACACATTTTTTTGAGCAGCTTGGCTCCCGTATTGGGGTCGGGGGAAAAAAAAGGTATGAAATAGCTACAATATTAGAGGAAAAAGAGACAAAGGACATACCCTAAAGGAAGAAGTGTGTGCAGGGGTGCGTGCTCTAAAGGAGTGGCCTGTAATACCAAGGCTCTCCTCGAACTGCGCACGGGCAAGCTTTTGAAGATAATATCGGTTTTTCTCTATATTTTCCGCCGTTAATGAGAGGTGTTCAGGTTGCTGTGGAGGTGTGGATGGAATATATGAAAAAAAAATGTGAAAGGCGCTGTAAAACAAACACTTCAATTTCCTCCCAAAGAGTTGAGTTGAACAGCCCCTTCGTGAACAGTGTACCTTGGTACAACAATGAATGCAGGTGTACCATGGTGGACACCCAAACCATGCAGTCCTACAATCCATTCCGTGGTTTACATCTGATATGCGCTTCTCCCCGCTTCCACTCATCAGCCAAAAGAAAGGGTTGGAAGATGACGCTACGTTGTTTGGTCACATTGTGTGTAACAAAAATGTCATCGAAATTTGGTTTAAAAGTGAAGTTGATAGTGCAAACACCAGGCACTGAGCCATAAAAAAGAAAAAGAAAAGAAAAAGCGCTACCTGTGCGTTGGTATTGATCGGGACAGGGTTAGGTGGGATCCCGTCGAACCACTTCCGCAGCCGGAGCTTCCTTTCGTCGAAGACACGCTCCTCACGGGGCTCCTCTGTGTTTCTGGAGTTTGCGAGGTTGCTTGAGCTTGCGTGGCCGCCACCTGCAGAGAGGTCGACCTTGCTGGAGTGGTTGGCTGCGTCCTTCAGGGGCGTGCCTTCTTGCGCCTTCTTGTCCACGTCCTTGTCCTTATCGAGCACTTCTTCTCGCGGGGTCGTGTTGTCGGGCTTGTCGGCAGGTGACTCTGCCTGTTCCTCGGGAACCGGGGCCTGTGCTACCTTCCCATTTGGGCTTGTCGCAGTGTGGACAGGGGTTGTGGCAGTTGTATTCGCACCGACAGCTTGTGCACTGCCTGAAGGCGATCCAAGTTCCGCCTTTGCATTGCTCGGTATGCTGAGTCGCTTGCTTTCATCGGATTTTCTCCTGTATTTTTTTTAGAAATTGAAGCCATGACCGTTTGGTCTTACCAAAAAGGATTTGACATCGTGGTTAAAGACAACACAATAATATTGAATAAAAGGCACATACCCTCCTGCGGTCAGAGGATTAGAAGCTCCGCCGCTTTCTTGCGGCACATTCGGGGGATCCTCCTTCTTGGCATCTGCTTGCTGGGTGCGGGGAGGGGTGTCGTCGGTTGCTGGGTCTGACGTCTGTTCAAGTTTTTTTGATTGTGTTTGGGCTAGAGACTCCTCCTTCTCGTCCGGTTGTTGACGTGGGCTAGCTGCGCAACAGCCCATCGAGCATCGAGAGGAATCTACGAATAGTTCCTCATTCCCGCCTGGTGTGTTGTGTTGTGAGGAATGGGGGGATGGGGGAATGGGACACGACGTTGAAGTAAATGACTGGTTTTACATGTAATTTTGCTTGTGAAAATAGTTTACTTGTGGCACGTAAAAACGTAAGCGTACAGCTTAAACACAACAAAAAAAAATGATGTAAAACCACAAATAAAGTAATTTACTTCAACGTCGTGGAATAGGGGAGGAGGCGTGTGTGGGAAAAAGATATGGTTCTTGTTGGTAGTCCTGGTCCCAACCCCCGTAGCATACCCCCAACTTTCCCTTTGTGGAAGATGGGGAGAAAAAATGGCGTTGTATTTATCAAAACCACGTTGTGGTCTGTGCTGTTTGATAAAAAGAGGGAAAAAAGAAGAAAAAAAACAACAATTTAATGAGGAATCTGCGGAAAATGGGTTACCAGTTACCAGGGTAGGTTTTTATTGTTCTACCCATTTTTCCGCAATCCAAACAAACCACCTAAAATTCCGTGGGGCGGTTGCCGGGTGGCTATTGCCTCCCAGGGAAAGGGACTCTCGATTTATTATTGCCCTCCCTTTTTTTTAGGGCTAATTTCTACGATTTGAGGCCATTCAAAGCAAAATTGCCTCTTGTTAGTTATCCCCTATATCATCATTGAAAGAACATTGTTTACCTGCCCCTTTTTTAAAAAGCGCGAAAAAAGAGAAAAAGAGGGATAAATGGTAAGCTACTTCTTGGAAACACAACGCCAATGCTGAGAAGAACAAAAAAAAAAGCTAAGTTTAAAAGATGAAACTAAGCCTCTCGTGCTTAGTCACCTTGAAAAAAATATGCATGAGTAGGGGTCTCATGCAGTTAATAAAGATTGATATTTTGGAAAAGAAGAGAAAAAAAAAAGTTGGAAAGTGATACTACGACCTATTGCCGTGTTCGTAAAAACGACAGGAAAAAAAAAAAAACAATAATTTACCATTTTGGAGACAGGTAGAAGCAAAACATCTCCTTCAGCCTGAAAGTTTCTGTTTTGTGAACGAAACCCAACAACCAGAGAGAACACAAAAGAGGGGGGGAAAAAACCCTCAATTTTTTTTTGGTGACCTGCCCCAAATTTACTTCGGGATCTTTGAATAGAAAGAACGAAAGGCTAGGATCCCCAAAGATCTGTGGTTTTGCTACCCCAAACCCCAACCTAATACACCCAACCCAAAAGAGAAAAGTTGTAACATGAATATGCCCCACGGTGCATACCATATTTTGGAAAAGGAAAAAAAAAAAAAAGGAGAAAAAGGTTGATGAACCTAAACCTCTCGTGTTTAGTCTGATTAGATTACTTAATGTTTTGAACATTGGTTATTCATCAATCTTTTTTGTTGTATTTTTAGATCCTTTTTTGTGTTGTTTTTTGTGTTTAGCCACCCTAAACAAAAATTGAATATGCGTTAGTTCACTGCGTGTTTGTCTTTTTTTTCTGGTCAGAAAAAAAAAATCAGATAATATGAACACCCAACGTCATCGCAATCTGCACTGACAGAGAAAAAGAGCAAGTACACCACGAGGGAACATAACCCCTTTTTTTTGCCTTTTTTTTGTCTCTTTTGGCAGCTTTTTGTAGGGATATTTTTGCACATCCGACATAGGGTTTTCAAGGTTTGTGTTCTTTTTGTTTCATCTGAAAAAACTGGTACCAAGATTCACCATGCAAGAAGGTCTTGCACGGTGCAGCCCCATTTATAGGTTGAGAATAGGTCGAGGAAGCAATTCCCCCCAGCCATTCGCTTTACATTGCATAACTCCCCATTTTTTCCCCTTCCCCCACTTCTTTGAGCTAGTCGGGCTTTTGCTGTTACGTTCAGGGCGGCGAAATCCCGGAGGCCTCAAACACATCCTCACAGGTCATGTATGCCTCAGCCTCATTCTCCCCAGCAACGAACTGTTGTGAGTGGTTAATGTGTGTTTTAGGGGGGGTTTTCAACCTACCTTCCTTCACCCCCCCTGTAAGGGTAACCGTAGGTGAAGTAAGGTATAGTATTGAAATCGATGTGGGGGGGGAGTAAAGGGTCAATTTTACAAAACCAGATTTTGAGGAAAATTTTAGCCGAAAAATGGGCCCCACGTATAAGCAACCGGGCTCATATTTCTCAAAATTTAAGTGGTCAAAAAATTGTCCAATTTTCGAGATTGACCCCACCACTGCACGGGCGGAGCCCAAAAATGCAAATAAGGACCCTTTTCAACCTACCTTCCTTCACCCCCCCCTGTAAGGGTAACCGTAGGTGAAGTAAGGTATAGTATTGAAATCGATGTGGGGGGGGAGTAAAGGGTCAATTTTACAAAACCAGATTTTGAGGAAAATTTTAGCCGAAAAATGGGCCCCACGTATAAGCAACCGGGCTCATATTTCTCAAAATTTAAGTGGTCAAAAAATTGTCCAATTTTCGAGATTGACCCCACCACTGCACGGGCGGAGCCCAAAAATGCAAATAAGGACCCTTTTTAATTTGTTCTCTTGAAATGTGTAATTTCAAGTTTTCGCGAAAAAAAATAAGAACTGATCCTACAAGGGTTGAAGGAAGGTGGTTGAAAATTACAATAACAACAAGAACAACTAATTGCTAAGAAAAAAACGGGGTGTGCTGTGGAAAACCCCGCGTGATTTTCGAAAGCACCGTAGCATCCAAGCGATTTGCTGGAGGTGCTGATGTGCCTAGTGTGATCAACGTGTTGTCGTTTGTGCATTCTGTGCTTCTTCCGCACTGCTCCAACGACGACGACACTGCGTGGGACCCTGTGGACAAAACGAGCTGGAACACGCCGAGCCTGCCGAGACTACGTCCAACAACGCTATCGATCAGATGGTGCTGGACGAAGAGGACAGCCCCCCTTCTTGAACATTTCAGATGCAGGCGTCGCAGTGGGTCTGGCAGCGTACGAAGAGCGTTATCATACCTGCAGAAGAGCAGAGTGCTGGGTGTGTTGTAGGTTACTTCTACAGGGTGGAGTTCCACAGCACACGCCGTTTTTTTTCCGATAGCAATTACTTGTTTTACTTCATTTTCCCCTTCCTGCTGGACACTATTCTTATAAAAAAAAAACAAAATCACAAAAATTAGTTTCGTGTACTTTCCAATCAAAGAAGAAGAGCAGGAAGGACATTTGGTACGGGCACGACACGCGATCGCCCTCGAGGCTGTGGAGCCCAAGGACTACCTGCGTCTACTTCTTGTGCTCGAAGCGGCGGAGCACGCCTACACCGCGGAGGGGGTGCGCGAGGCGAAGCAGGCCCTTCTCCTGCAGACTTCCGCCAAGGTGAAGGACGAAGTCCTCCCCTTTCTCCATTCCCGAGAGTAACTGGGGGCAGGCTGGTGAACGTATGAAGGCCCCGGACCCCCACCCCCTGCGGGCCGTAGGTCGATGTTGTGGGAAGACGCAATATCTTGAACTTTCTCTATGTTGAACTTCAGCAACAGGGACATGGCGTCCGTCACGGAGGCGTCCGTCGACGTCTCGTGGACGCGTCGGAACACCCACAACTCATACGCTGTGGCGACCGCACAACGCGACTTGGTACGCCGCAACAACGCATGAGATGAGACGATGGGCAACATCGACGTCACAAGCTCGTCAATGTGGAGGAAGGAAGGTATGAAGTTGAGCGAGTGCTCGGCGTTGGCCGCAAAAGTTAGTGAATTTTTGCGATTCTCATTTCGGGTTTAATTTTGTTCCAGAAAAGTACTCCTGATCACCCCAAAAAAACTCCACCAAAAATAGTTTATGTAATACGAACCAACCCTCACAAAATAGTACATACCGCCCCCATCGACCCTTTTCCAAACCGTACAATCGACTCAGCCATCTGGCAGATCGCGGCCTCCCCTGCAGCACAGTTGCCAGGGTAGATGTCCAGCGCATGCCTGATCGGGAGTGGACCTGACGTGTGTGCTTCCTCTGAGTCCTCTGTGTCACAGAAGCCTTCGCCTTTGCCGACCTTTTTGGTGATGAATGCTTGGGTATCGCCCATCCACGCTTTGAATGCCTTCTCGCGTGCAGCAGATGGCGAACCGGTCTCAGGGTTGAGGTCGGATATGAGAAGTAAGTGGCTTTTGCCCTTCATTGTGCGTTTGATAAGCTTTGCGACCCCTTCCATGCACTTCTTCATGTAGGGGCTCTTCTGTACTGCTTTTAGCTTGAATTTGCCGGCTTTTACGGCGTTGATGACCAGCTTCTCCCCGCGGATGTGCACGCAGCTGAAGGGGCTGCCTTCAAAGCGCTTCTGCACAACCTTGTCGGCAACCTTGCGCCACTCCTCGGAGAGGGTAGGCCAGCGGTTGAAGCCGTCCCATTTGTTGCAGATATTGCGTGGCACGTCGACAAAGAGTTTGACACCCTGTAAAAAAAAATGGAAATGTTTAATGGGCAACCGGGTTTAAGCTCGGGTATTAATTCGGTTTTGGGTTACAACTGTTGATACGGTACAACAGAGAAAGGGGAGGGGGAAATGGTGGAGGGGGTGTGGGAATGCAATACCTCTTCAGTGTTTGGGGAGTGCCAGTAGAAGGCGTCGCGTACTAGGCCTGGGAAGTTTGCCATCATGACAGTCTTCTTGTGTGCGAAGGAGCCCTTGGAGGCGTGCAGCACCTTGGTGCCGTTGCGGAGGACGAAGGTCGAGGCACAGTGCACGGCGCCTACCTTCATCTTGTTCGTCGATATCACGTGGTGTGTCTCGCCCTGCACGTCCCATGGGCCACCCCAGTACTCCTTCGCCACCTCGCCCTTCTTCTGCTCCTGCAGGGTTTCTGCGAACTGTTGGAGGTGTTTTGAGGTGGGGTGGTGATGACTTTATTAGTATTTTTTTTACCATTCAGACAGCCTTCACCTTTTTTGTAAGCTAAGTACCCTGATGGGTTGTACCATAAAGAATCGGTACAAAATGGCAAACCATATAAGTTGGTGAGATGAAACCTCAGCCTCACTTCGCCGAAAAAGGTGGGTAAAAAAGTCGGAAGGGGAGTCATTGTATTGTACCTCTTCATAGCATGTGGACAGGGCATCGGCCGTTCTCTCCTCTTCTATAGCCCCTGAAGTGTCTTCTGTCCCAATCTCCCCAGGCTTGCCGAGGAAGAGCACGGAGTCGACGGTGTTGCGCATTTTCTGCTTCCAGTCGTCGTGGGTGATGACTTTGAGGCAGGGCATTCCGCGTTTGATGATGCGGAGGTCGAGAAAGGTGCTGAGTGGGACGAAGCCTTGTTTGGTGTCGACGAGGGTTGTGCGGAAGGCGGGTATCCCGAAGGAGGCAGCCGGGAGAACGGCAGTACGCTCTGTCGCCGCCGCCAACGCAAAGAACGGCAGCAGCTGTGTCCGCACGCCAGATGCAAACCCCGCCGTCAGCGAGGAGATCATCAAGTACTTCTCGGGCTCGCCCTTCCGATCCTTCCCCCGAGAGTTGCTCGACACCGGTTGGGCCGGAGTATCGTCCCCTTCATCACCATCCTCCACCTTCGCAGCCTTTGCCTTCGAAGCCGTATTCTTCGCTTTCGGCTTTGATGCACTAGATTTTGGTTTCGTTTTTACCTCTTTGTTCACTTCTTTCACCTCCTTTTTCACTTCTTTTATTTCCGGTTTTGCCTCCGGTTTTACCTCAGGTTTTGAAATTTTCTTTATTCTAACAATCGGTTTTACTGTATAGGCTGGTTTTTCTGTAGCAGGAGGATTCGCTGTCGGCTCAGGAAGACGAATATTCGTAGGAACTGCAGGGTGCACTAAGGCATCGTCCTCTTGGCGGACCCGGTCGGACGCAGCCTTGACGATACGCCTCCAGTGTGCGGGCTTGACACCGCATTCGTCTCGGTCCTGCTCTGTGGCCTCCGAGAGAATTTGTATACGGTCGATTCCTACCCGTATCATTTGATCGTAGTAGTTCTCCTGCCCTACACCTTCTAGGAGTGCCTTTAACTCTTTGCGTTGTTTCAGAAGGACCAAAGGGTTCGCGACACGTGGCGCCCCGTGCTGGTTGCTCGGAAACGCATTTGCCACCTGGAAGAACGCCACCTTCTCCCTCTCCATGGGGTGCTCAATGAACACATACCCGCATAAACTCACCAACAACACAACGGTAAGCGCAAATTTGGCGTACATGCTGTCTCGAGCCATAGTGTAAAGGGGGGGAGGGGAGGGGGGGGCTGTAGAGTGGAAATGGGGTGATTTTGTAGATGATGTGTGCTCATTTGGTGCGGGAAGACGAATGGCCCGCTCTTGTGGTAGGGGTGGTGTGGTGGAACCTTTCCAGATATGGCAAGGTGCATGCAAGTCGTGGGCAAGTGGGCGCTCATATTCTTTTTGGTGCTGCAAAAAAAAAACCTAGAGGTGTGTCGTAATCCAACGAAGTTTTCACAATAAAGAAAAGGTTGATGGATATGGCTCGCGTGAGAAAAGAGTCGTTAAAAAATGTCTTTTTTGTTGTTGTTGCTGATCTGTTTGGTTTAGTGTAGCTGCCACGCAAACAGTCTTGCATTGTTTTTTTTTTTGTGAGGGAACGAACCCGGGTGATGTACAAAAAAAAAAAATAAAATGTAGGCATTTTGCAAAAGAAAAGGTGTAAATCAGAAAGGGGGGAAAGAAGTGAAGTTGATAGTGCAATTTTGTGCGTAAAGTGTGTAAGGGTAGCACAATTAAAAACCTTGTTTAGTGTCCCACCGCTCCCCAAAAATCTGTTCGCACGCACGCAAAAAAAAAATAACTAGTCAAAAAAAAATAATTTTTCCCTCGCCTATTTTGCCCTCTTTTCAGGCTATTTCCTAACGCTGGGGCGTTTTGTTGCATTTCTGAGCCAATCCCGGCTTGTGGTGGGGTGAATACGGAAAAATGGACAAAATTTTAGTGACTTAAATTTTCGCAAAATATGAACCCATACTCGTAAACAAGGGTCATTTTCAGGAAAATTCGGAAAATTCCGACATTTGGAAGCAATTTTTTCCCCTGAAAAAACAGTGGGTTTTCAGCCCCAAAACATACCGCGATTGGGATTTCCGGAATCCGTCCGCACTGTGGTGGGGTCACTTTGCCGAAATGGCCAAATTCTTGGTTTTGGTCAAAATCCATGTAGGGTAAAGAGGGCCAAGGTAAATCCCACAACCAGATTTTCTCTCCCTGATCCTGACGTCTTGAAACATGAAAATGCGCGAAAACACCGGCATTTGCATTTTCGGAATCCGTCCGTTCTGTGGTGGGGTCAATTTGCCGAAACGGACAAGTTCTTGGTTTTGGTCAAAACCCGTCAGTGTAAGGTAAAGGGGGCAAGTGTTTGCCTGTAGAAACTGGAAGGGAACAGGCAGCGCCGCAGGCACACGGTACCCAACTTTTTTTATTCTTGTACCTTTTATCCACTTTCTTTTGATTGCACGAGCCGATTGCTCTCCACGGTGGGGTCACATGTGTGTCCAAAAACACTCTAAGGTACTATTATTCTGAAATATGAGATTCAATGGTTTCTTAAGGAAATCTTCATAACGTGAGATCTCTGAAAATCCTCGAAAACGAACCCCGCCGGAGGCGGATTTTTTTTTTATACACGTGTGCGCAAAAATGCTTATTTCTTGCTTATTTCGCACATTTGGGAGCACGGGACCCATAGATGGTAGTCGGGCCGAGTCGGGCCGACTCGGGCCGACCACTTTTCGTTATTTTTTTTTTCAAAAAATTTTTTTTCAGGGTCGGCCCGAGTCGGGCCGAGTCGAAAAAACTCGGCCCGACTCAAAAAAAAGTCGGCCCGAGTCGGGCCGAGTCGAATTTTTTTTGGTTTTTTTTTTTTGGGTTTTTTTTTTTTGTTTTGTTTTTTTTTGGTTTTTATTTTTTTGGAAAAGATTTTACTGTGGGGGGGCCGAAGGGACCCGAGTCGGGCCGACTCGGGCTGACTCGGGCCGACTCGGGCCGAGTTTTTTTTTCGACTCGGGCCGACTTTTTTTTAAAAAAAAATTTTTTTTTCGACTCGGCCCGAGTCGGCCCGACTTTTGAAAAAAAAAAAAAAATAATAAAAAGTCGGCCCGACTCCCAGATTTTCCAAAAACTCGGCCCGACTCGGGCCGACTACCATCTATGGGGACCCCAACATTTTTTTTTTTTTTCTGGTCACTTTTTCCCAGACAGAAGTGCCCTACCTACCTTCCCCTTAGGGCCCTCCGAGACTTCGTCCGTCCTGACTTCAACCTACCAACCATAAAAATTATTTTTTTTGTAGTTGTGTCCCAATTATTTTTTTTTTTTGGATTTCCAAAAATCTGTTCGCGCGCAGGACACTAAACAATATTTTTAATTGTGCTACCCTAATAAATATTCTGTGGTGATATTTTTATTACTGCAATACGCTCCCACTTACCTGGCCCGTGAAGAGGAAACCTCTTTGAGGCCAAAAAAACGCAGTCTGACCGATGCTCTTGAAGACGTTCACACAGAAATAAAGTAGAGTTGAAATACAAAAGCCCTCTCGTGAACAGTGTACCTTGGTACAATGACCGGCTGTACCGAAAAAGAAAAGCTGTGATTTGTTGGGTACAGGGTACTCTGAGAAACTTGGTGTCCAAATAAGTTTAGCGCACTTGGAGATTTTTTTTTGGCCATTTGACGCCCTTTTTGAACATATTTGAAACCAATGCCATTCTCTAAACCCCACGACTAAGCAAACAGAATCATTCAGACCACCTCCGCTCTGATCACATACACCGAGAACGGCTTCATTGACACTGTCATTTGCGCACCTAATGCACCCTCCAGGGCAATGTACTGTGGAACGTGCTTACGCGGCGCTTCTAAAGTGTTTTCATCGAGACCGTCCCCGGAACCCCACATTGCGACTGCAGTGCCGTTTACGGCGACCTGCGAGAAGCCTTCGAAGAGGAGATCCACTGCGGTTGTTGTGTTTTTGTAGTTTACAAGCTTGATGAAAGCGGTGTCCCCTCTTCGTGACGCTACCCCATTCCATGTGGTGCTTTGTTCAAATCCTGCACGGTGTGTCTCCAGAAGCATATCCCCAAGCGCCTCCTTCAGCATCCTTTGTACATAATAGGTAGCCGTGGCAAATGAATGCGAGGCATTGAAGTTTATCATATTCCTCACCCACGTGGTCAATCTGACGTTGTTGAAGAGCGGTGCGTACATTGTGGTGCCTACGATGTGGGCATTTCTTTGCAGGCCTATGGTGAAGAATGCGTCCGCAGACGCAGCAAGCATCCCGGAGCCACTGGTGGCATACTCCATGACGTCTACTGGAGGGCAGACCCCGTTTGCATCAGTGTGGCAAAAGAAGGGGTTCGAGTAGTCATCATATGTCGAGGCAAATGCCACCATTGTGTCAGGGTTTTGATAGGCATGTTCATCCCATGATGAGCAGTTCATTGCGTGCATGCCACATCCTCCAGTACAAGGCATGCATTGATCGGTCCGATTTGCAGTTGGGCTCACCGAGCCTAGCCCGCTTGAGACAATGTGCATAAAAGGGTATTTCTTCCAGACCGCAGAGGCAATCAGTTCGTAGTGTCCCTGATAGCCTTCCTTTCCGGTAATAGATTCTTCGTTGCCTAATTCGATTCGGGTCAGCCCTATTGGAGCCAGGCCGTTCTGGGATCGTTTTCTTCCGTAGATGGTCTCGTTGTTGCCGTTGCAATATTCAATGAGGTTCAGCGCTTCGGTAACGAAGGGAAGGCTTTCATTGAGAGGGATGAATTTGCTGAAAAGGGAGCCCCCAGCGTAGACCCCAAAGACCGGCTTGGCATTGAGAAGCTGCATTAATGCTATCAATTCATTGATCCCAAACCCATCTGTTACCCAATAATTCCGGACAGAGTTGAAATGACCGGCACGCTGTTGGCGTGGGGGTATCGTGTTTTCCCAGTTAAATCGTGTACGGAGACCGGTTCCTACCAAATAGGCGCCTCCAGGAATTCGTAAAAGCGGTGGCGCGTAGTCCGCAAGATACTGATAGAGGTCTGCACGGAACAGTCCTGCCACTGCATTTCCAGGAAACAATGAAATGTGGTCGAGGTGAATTAGTACCCCCAACGCAGTCTCGTCCTTCGGCGCAACCCGTAGTGCCCCCCCACTACAGGACCGTTCCGCCGTAATCGCCGCACCGTACTTCGTCCAATCATTCCCATTCACCCCAAACCCCACTCTTCCTACGATTTGGTCCCCGCAAGCAAGCTGCACCTCAATCTCCACATCCCCTTTCGCATAAAACGTTAGGTCATAGTGCGCACCTTCTTCCAAATGCATGCCGACGTAGCCGTCATTGACGATCGCGTCGTTCATTGTATTGAACAGCACAGAAAGGTAGTGAGGGTTTGCTGGATAGACAGGGTCCGTTGAGGAGAGGGAGAGGGCCGGGCTGCCTTTGGCGTACCATGGGCGGAAGTCGGTGGGGTCTGCTGGGGGCTCGTGGGGGTCGAGCCCTGGGGTGGAGTTCGCTAATGGGGAAGGGTGTGTGGGGGGAGAAGAAGCGTCGGTCCTGTCGGGCAGTGCGGTGGCGTTGAGAATGCCGCGGCCAAGTGCTTCAAAGTCGCGGTTCCAAACCATCTCTCCATAAATCCCACCCTCCCCTCCAAAGCTAATCTCGGTTTCAAGAAAAAGCGCATAAAAATTCGGTGAAATCTGTGCCCCATCAGTGTTTGAAATGTGCAATGTGTTGTAAGAAAAGGGCTCGGTGGCTGCTGCGAACCCTGCTGTGCATAGGAGCCAACAAAAGCGAGACATTTCACAAAAAGAAAATATGCCGCCTTATAACAACCGCCTAAGTACCCACTGGTGGGAGGGTGTGCGCAATGTTGGCCCAAGTCTTTGTGTTTTATTGGAGAATTTTGGTAAAAAGTGAAGGGAAGAGATTCTGTCGAGGTGGATGGTGTTCGAGTAGGGAGTGGGAGAAATGGAGAGATAGAGAAAAAAATGCCATTTTTTTTAGTTTCTTTTTTAGTTTTTTTTTGTATTTTTTTTTCTTTGTTTTTTTGTTTTTTTTTTTATGTTTTTTGTTTTTTGTTTTTTTTTTTTTATATTTTTTTTTTGGTTTTTGTTTTTTTTTGTTTTTTTATTTTTTTTTTTTTTTTATTGTTTTTTTTTGTTTGTTTGTTTTTTTTTTTTGTTTTTTTCTTTGTTTTTGTGTATTTTTCTTTGCATCATACAAGCCTTGGGAGGGCCAGCAGGAAAGAAAAAAGAAAATCACAAACACGAGAAAAAATGGGGGAAAAATTAAAAAAAAGATGGGTTCCAGGTAAAGGAGAAAGGGACTGGGTGGGGGGGCGGGAAAGAGTAACAGCGACAGGTGGGGGGGAAACAAAACTAGGGGAAAAAATCAACTGTGTGCATGTTTTTTTTTTTTTTCTCTTGCGGGAATCGTCTGCCATTCTGGGTGCATTCTTCTTTTTTTAAATATTTTTTAATCAATATTCGGGGGCTCTCCGTCGTCATTTGATACGGAGAACAGGGGGCACAATCACTCGCTTGAGAAAAGGCGAACAATAGAAGCCATGTCATTACCTCACAAAAACAAAAACAATAACAAAAATCACAACACCTGAAGGATGAGGACGCTTGCTTCACAAGGGGGGGAACACATCTATCAAAAAATAATTTCGGGTGTGTGGGGAAAAAAACGGGTAGTTATCAAGACCCTTCTCACACAATATAACTTTTTTCTGGAAAATGAAAATGCAAAAGAAAATATATCACCACCGCCTTTTTTGTTTTGTTTTTCAGCATTTTTTAGGGATCCCTCATAATACTTCTCAAAAAAAAACATTCTCGTTTAGCTGCCCTACACTGAGCAATGAGAGATATTGCAATCACTTTTTTTTCTATCAAAAAAAGGGAGGGGAGGGTAGATCAAACCTGTTGAGTTATTTCGATAATACTGGGAGAACAAGAGGGAGTGGGTGTAAAACATACGGCTGGAAGAGGCGTACTTAAAAAAAAGGAGAGAAAAAAAAAAAAAAAACAACAAAAACACCTCAACAACTGTGATTGGGGGGTTTTTTTTTTTTTAATCAACAATAGTGTAACTTCGCCCTCTCCCTCTTTCCTGCTCGCTTCCTTTTCTTTTTTCTTTTCTTTTCTTTTTTTTTTTTTCACGACCAAAAAAGTGGTTGTGGGGTGTGGGATTTTTTGGCACAATTAAAAAGAGAGAAAAAAAGATAAACACGATCAAAAGGACTCAGAGAAAGTGTGCAGAAAAGGAAAAAAAAAAAAAAAATGCCAGGGAAAAAATCTTGCCTTTTTTTTTTTTTGTGCACTCCACTCATAAACCAATACGTACTGCTTCCCACATGCCTCATAGAAGGGAGCGTGGGAGGAGTAATAACAAAGAAAACAGTTGACGGATGAATGTACATCACTGTGCACATGGATCTATCATCAATAAAAAGAGTTTCTTTTTGTTGTAAGCTGAACACCTTACGAAATAAACAAAAAAAAAGGACATAAGACCCCTACCCCTCCCCAACTCGGTTTTTCTGTGGATTCCACCTGCTGACTGTTCTAGGTTGCTTTTTTTTGTCGAGGGAATAATAAAAGACATGAAAGGAAAAAAAAACCCCCCCCAAAAGGGCGAGGAAACTCTTTCTTATTTTTTTTGAGAGGTAATAACAGTGGGATGAATATCGTATAAAAGGTACATTTGAGTGGGCTATAACCAAAAAAAAGAGAAAAGAAAATCATAAAAAGAACAAAACAGACATAAAAATTGGATTGCCTCGCCCTCTGACACGTAAATTCTCAAAGAAGAAATATCCTCCCAAAAAAAAGTAACAACAAAATCATAAAAGTTTATCAAGATGAACCTAAATCTCGCCTAGGTTCCATTTATTGATACAATTTGGTAAGAAACAAATAAATCTTCAGTTCTGTGTGGTGAACAGAAGAAAAACAAAAAATACTAAGAACCCTCGCAACTCTTTTTTTCAGCCGGATGTAAAAAAAAAAGAATCCCCCAGAGGGTGATGTGAAAAAAAAAGGGGGTAAAAAGTTTTTGTTAAAAACAATTCAATCCATTTTTTTTGTGTGCGTGTGTGATTTTTTTTTTTTTTGTTGTTGTGCTTGTCAGCTCAAGACAAACAAAACCAGAGGTTCAACACCTAAGCCTTACGACGCGCCGCTACGGTAGTAACGTATCAACCCCGTAAGGAAAGGTGGTGGGGATCGGGGAATGGGATATAGGGAACGTGAGTGGGAGGGGGGGGGTATGTTTTTTTTTTTTTAAAAGGTGGGGGAAAGGGAGGGAGGGCCTGTCAAAATAAAAATCCCCTTTTTTGTGATTGTAACATTAATAACGCAGTAGATAAAGGGAGGGACTGGGGGCTGGGGGTCTGAGGGGGGGCTGGACAAAAATATTTTTTTTCCTGCTCCTTTAGCTCGTATTCCTAACTCTAATAAATGTAGTTATTGAGGGGAGGTATATTGTTTTTTGTGAGGCGTCCTTTTTTATCGCTTTTTTTTCTTTCTTGAGGACTCAAATTGCGGAGGAACAAAAGGGGTCGCGGGTTAGCGAAAAAAGGGGGGGAAACGAGGCACTTTGGGGTTGGAGCAAAAAAAAAGTACAGGGGGTGTATCTCACCTAAAACAATTTTTTTCCCTCCGTCCAGCGCAACATGTTGATCACCACCCAGAATGGGAACAAAATAATATGAACCCTTCGGAATGTGCAATGCACCCCTCGTGCACACATACACATCCTTTTTTTTTTACCACTATCGTTATCGCACGGAATAATGATAAAAGTGAACTATGTTTTTTTTTTTTTGAAAACTTGGTTGTATTAGTGTAGCCACCCTAGAGTGTGCTCCACTATATTTTTTTTTTTTTGCAAGAATGCACACCAGACACAAGAGTGGGAGGGGGGGAACGCACAGTTATCTCCTTCTTTGTAAATCAGGCGCAAAGAACGTAATTCTGTGTTGGGGGTAAAATAAATAAACTCAGTTAACCTTCTTCGAATGCTGGCAAATATGTCAACAAACGCAATGAGGGAAAGAGATAAAAAAAATTGGACGGGGTAAAAAAGGAAAATAAAAT
This sequence comes from Rhynchopus sp. YZ270_cl-10, assembly GCA_964035575.1. Classification (NCBI taxonomy): domain Eukaryota; phylum Euglenozoa; class Diplonemea; order Diplonemida; family Diplonemidae; genus Rhynchopus; species Rhynchopus sp. YZ270_cl-10. The sequence goes on along the minus strand of OZ037891.1, from coordinate 525,431 downwards.
GAAACCTTGAAAAGGTGAATGAACCCCACGAGCCACCAAAACACCTTTCAAGAACAAAAAAAAAAGGGAGAAACACACACAGTAGGGAAAGGGAAGAGGAGGGAAAATGGGAATTTTTTTTCTTGGTTTCATTATTTTTCTTTTTGTTGTTGTTGTTTTTTTTTTTCCTTCTGTTTTATGAAAAAAAAACAGTCAAAAGAAAGAAAAAAAAAAGGGGGGGACACAAAAATAAATCAAAAAAAAATCACACACAAAAGAGAGAGATAAAAACGTGGAACTTCTTGGAAGCAATCCATCCGCTGTCCCCCTAAAGGGGGGAAGGGTGGAAGCTTTACCAGGGTGAACAAACAATTTTTTTTTTTTTTGGGAAGGGAGAAATAACAAAATAAAACAGGGTGAACTGAACATCATCCCCACCCCGCCCCGATACCGTCAACCCCACCCCACCCCGGACCCCAGAAGGTGTTAACCCCATGTGTTTTTGTGTGGTACAAATGTGTGTTTTTTTTTTAAACCCAAACACATTCACCAGATCGACTAATCAACCAGCCAAAGGGAGAGTTAGTATCGGTGTGAAATGTGTGTGTATGTTGTGTTGTGTATTCAGTAGCCTATATCTTTTTTTTTAGTGGAAAGACAAAAAAACTCCCCTTCAGCCCGTGCACTTTCGGGCATTATATGAGAAAGACTGTTTTTTACGACCGCCACTGAGACCCACAATACAAGCATCAGCCAAATGCTGTTTTCAGTGAGTCCACCTCAGGCAATTGTCGTATTTTTTTTGTCGAAACCAATCTCAGATCCTTGAGTTTAATATTTTTTTTTGCTTTTGGTGGTCCACTGAAAAATTTAAAGAATATGTTTGACAGCTCTGACACAGTTCAAGCCCCACCCGGATAGTTTTCAGTTTTTTTTTAGTTCTGTTTTGTTTTAAGGTTTTTTTTTGTATTTTTTTCGTTCAAATTTTGTGTTTTTTGTTTTTTTTTTTTTTGTTTTTTGTTTTTTTTTGTTTGGTATGTTAGTTTCTTCTTTCAAGAAATTGGTTTTTTGTGTGTGTGTGTGTGTGTTTTCCCTCCCAAAAAATGTTTTTTTTTTTCTTTCAGCTGGAGAAGAGCAAGAAGTAAGTGAGAAACGGGGGTAATAAAATGGGACAGGGTATTGTGTTGTGTGTCAAGAAAAGAAAAGAAAAATCGGGGGAGGAGGGGAATTACGGAAGGCGGGTGACCGATTTTTGGTAATGTGTGGGGAAAAAAACGCTAAAACAAAAACAAAAAAAAAACAAACACAAAAAAAATCCCATATCTTCCCCTTTTTAAAAGAATTATTTCATATACTTTATATTCTACTGAATAGAAGGTATAATAGGGTGCACTAAATAAAAAGAAAACTTCTCTGGAAACTGCAATCTTTTCTCCCCCGCGCCCTGAATCCCTATTTTTTTAATGCTGACAGCGGTGTGTATAATATTTTGCATATTGTTTGCGTTATATAAATCCTTCCTTTTTTTCTCAAAACAGCGCATTAGTGCACAATTTTCCCCTCTTTTTTTTTTGTCACCAAAAATGCCTCATTTCTACCAGTCCTCGTTGTTCTGCCAGAAACCTTTGTTTTCATCAACGATGGACGTAGCCATTTGCATGTGCTCAAGGAACTCCCCCATGCATTCGAAGAGAGGCATCACAATGTAATTCATAAACCCAATCTGACCCTTTGACATGATTGTCGTGTAGCGGTCCATGAACGGCGAGACTGGCATGCCTGTTGATGAGAAGAGAGTTTGAATAGAAACAAATTGTTTCATATACTAACTATTCTAGAAGGTATAATAGGGTGCAACAGAAACAAAGAAACATTAAAAGGTAGGCCCTGAGCCTTCGTGTTTCGTCCTCTTCATTGCAGAGAATGAGATGTCAAAAAGAAAGTGCAAACGCTTCACCATCGGTGGACACAAGGTTCGCCGCGGGGTTATCGAACCCCAGAGAGCACTTCATTTTACACGGTTACCGGGAGGTTGAAAAATAAAAAGATGCAATGGAACAACCTAGATTATTATTAAATTTGTAATGTTGAAGTCATACCTTGCAATCTCTCGCGGTCGCCTTGTTGGAAGAATTCGTCAACGATGACGTTGCACCAGCCATGGTACAGTGTCTTTGGCCGCCCGCAGTTGGAGATGTCTGCCATCTTCAGAGCCATGGTGAGGGCCAGGTTTTTGTCCTTCTTTGTTTTGTACATCTTCATCTCGGTTTCGTCGATTCGTTTTTTGAAGCGTGTGACAAACATCGAGTGCAGGCCCATATCCGTACCAAGCACGAACTCCACGATATCCTCCCGCATGCGTGTGTACTCATCACCCTGGAAGGCGTTCAAGATGTTGAACTCATCCATCCGCATCAGCTCAAACACACTCGACGCGTGGATGTTCTCGTTCACACTCCTGTCGTTGAACAGCTCCGCCAAGTAGTTCTGCGACCGTACGTGGAACGCGTTGTTGATCCCCGGGTGGTTGTAATCGTGTATCGCTCCTGCAAACAGCGCTGCAAAGATCTCAGCGTCAGTCGCCTTCACAGATGCCTGTAGAAAGTGGGGAAAAGGGTAACGTAAGGTCTGGTAATCAGAAGAGAAAAAAAACCTACATAGGGTATGGGAAGCCAATTGGTAGCGGGAGATAGGTAACATCACCACTCACAGGAAAATGGAAAGAGAAAGGGGGGAAAGGCATGGGGGATAGCATGTGTCAGAAGCATACCTTGCAGCCACCCTGGGCCAGAATGTAGTGGGTCACGTGAAGCACATCCGCCGCGTGCATGGAGTTATGGTACGGGTTCGGGTGGTAGCCCGCCTCTACAATGGAAAGCCAGTTGAGCAGGATTTGTTCGTTGATGTTGAACTGTGTGTGTGTGGGGTTGTTGTTGTTGTTGTATCGACAATATTACCCTAGAACGGGTTCTGTACAACAAAATCGCCCGAAGGCTGAATGAATTTCATTGCAAATCATCAATGGAATTTCTTTGTAAGACAACACATGGTTGCTTTTCTCCCTAAAGGGGTACAAAATAGATTCATTTGACCCCCCGCATGATCCCCCCGCTGTGCCCTAGAGAAAAGTCCACATACGATCTGCATGAACCGCCATTTGTAGCACAGTGCGTACATAGTGACGAAGAGTGCTCCACCGTTCGGTTGGTCACGTAAGCACTCACCCGAAATGCCGCCGGACATAGCCGTCTGAAGCTCGAAGACGTTAAAGTCCCAGTCATCAAGCTTTGAGAGCAGGTCATAGATCTGCTGTCTCTTGGAATCTTCAATTGTGGAGGTGACCTGTTGGGGAGGGGTTGGGTTGAGTGGAGAGTGGAGAGGCCAAACAAAGCTTGTTAAGATAAATGCACCTCTCATGCACACAATATTGGTATCACTGCCATTCGCGTGCAGAACCAAAAAGAAGAAAACTCCATAATGCGTCTCGCATATCAACAAATAACAAATAAGAAATATGGGGGAAAAGGGGGGAGGAATAAAAAAGGGTTGTGGTGCGTACCTGAGCGAACTCGGACGTCAGGTAGGGTGTGATGACGTTGCAGTGCTTGGAGTCTGGGATGGGCTCCTCCTCCGCACCACCAGCATCGGAGAAGTATCTGGACTTCAGCAGCTTGAGGAGCTCTCTGTCGAACTCTTTGCACTCTGGGGGCTTGAGCACGCCAGGGGGGAGAGGCGCCTTCAGTGGGTTCCTCACCTGTTTGTGTGATGTGTTGGTTGGTTGAAAAAAAGAAACAGATCTATTTATTCGACTTTTCGAACAGCAGTTTTATTTTATAATTTCACGCATTACTAATTAACCCCCCAGAGCCCGAATTTTAAAACCAGAAGTAAAAAAGAGAAAATGCAAACATCTCACCGTTCATCGCAGGGCACTAATTCTCCGCGGGGTTATCGAACCCCCAAAGAGCACTTCATAAAATAAAAGGAGCGTACCTTAATTGCAAGAGCATCCTCGATTTCGAGCTTCTGTGTAGGGTCTCCACCCTTGCTCCGTAGCACCTCCTCAAGCTTGTGGAGATCCTCTGCGTGCAGGGCCACCTTGGCGTTGCACGCTTCGATGCAGCCTTTGAGTGCCTGTGGGTGGTGGTGTGGTGTTGTGGTTGATTGGTAGTCTTTTTGTAGCACCAATGTACAATATCGTCAAAAAAAAGGTCTGAAACAGCCGTTGTGTGTTGTTCTTGATTCAGAATCGTCTTTTGGTCTTTTAGAGATGTTTTTTTTTTGGGGGGGGGGGGAGAAACAAACCTTCTCTTCCCCATAGAGCGTGACAGCCTTGTTCCCGACCTGCTTGAGGCGTGCCGTGAACTCTGCCATTTTCTTGTCGAGGTCTTTTGTTTTGTCGAGGCCACGGATTTCTGCGGAGGAGGCGATCTCACGGACCATCATGCCTACTACGTCGTGGGAGGTTTCGTGGAGCTCGAGGGGGATGCCTGCAAAGGTGGCTGTGCACACTGTGTCTGCCCACTGCACCGCCACGTCCCCGTCGAAGTCTGTGATGATTGACGTCACCTTTGTTCCCTTCTTGGACAGCACAGACTCATCAAATGTTGCACTAAAGCCGTTCCCATCCTGGCTCAGTGCTGTCATCCATATGCTCAGCCCGTCCGGCCCCGGGCGCGCACTCAGCACCCCCCCCGGCACGTCCCGGTACAGCCAGCCCATCTCCTCTATCGCCTTCTGCGCCTTCGCACACTCACCACCGCCGTCCTCCTCCCACACCGTCTTGTTGCTGCTTGCGGTGTCCACGATGTGTTGGAAGTTCCCAGAAATGGCGGTCAGCCCTTTAGCGAGAGGGAGCACAACCTGATGTGGGTGGGTGTGGGTGATGGAAAAGTTGGTAAAAAAGGGCGTAAGAAGTGTAGTGTGGATGTGCTGCATACCGAGTTGATAATCTCGACCTGACCTGAGGCAAAGTCTGCGTCGTGTCTGGCGCTGTCTGTGGTCCAGTTCGAGTTGTTGAAGTTCGATGACATGAGGCCGAGGGCGGTCTCCTTCTCGCCTTGCTGGTAGAGCTCCTCTGAGAGGTTGCGTGTCCATTTGACGGCGAGGTCGTGGGGCTGTGCCCAGCAGGACCAGTGTGCTAGAGAGACCATGTGGGTGAGTGCGATTCTCTGGTTGTCTTTGTTCGACCAGTCGCATTCGGGGGACTCGACGAGGGCGGTGAAGTCCTGGATGCGCTCCTCCTCGGTTGCCATCTGGACGTTTGCTTTGATGACGATGATCTCCCGCACCGTTTCTGCGATGTCGCGGGCGCCGTCGGCAGTCATGGAGGCAAGGATGTTGAGGTTTGGGTTCCCCATGATCTCGAATGCGGCTGTAGAGTTGTTCTGCTGGTTCGCGTAGAGGTCGCTATAGAGCATGGAGAGCATCGACTGCGCACGCTTCATGAAGGCGTTGTCGACACCTTCGTGGCCTACGTTGAACATCACCGTCGCTAGCAGGACGCTGAAGATGTCCTCCTGGGTCATGTTGAGTGGCCCTTGGAGATGGGTGAGGAGGTGGTGGATGCAGCAGAGCATTGAGGTGGTTTGCGTGGCGTTGTGGAACTTGTTGCCGTGGACATTCGCGACCTCCATGGCCTCAAAGAAACGCTTCAGCACGTCTTCTTCGAGGTCGAAGTGGGTGATCAGTTTGTAGTGTCCAAACAGCGCAAGAGCCACATCCCCCAACTGCGCATCCAGGTCCGTGCAGTCCGTGTCCCAGCCGATGGTCGAAACGTCGACCGTTTTAAATTCGCGCACTGGCGTGGGCACTGGGTTGTACATATCATCCAGTGGGTGACTCGGGAGCTGGTTATTCAATATGTTCAGTTCGCTCTGAATCTTCGCCGTTTTAGCCTCCTGTTTGGAGACAGCGCGTTTCGCCTTCTTCGCTTTTTCTCTCAGCTCCGGAAGGACATCTGTAGGTGAATGGAGTGAGGGAATGATAGTAGAAAAATACAAATAAAGTTGACTTGAAATACAAAAAGCCCTCTCGTGAACGGTGTACCTTGGTACAAATGACCGGCTGTACCGGGGTGGGCATCCATGCAGTCCTACATCCATTTTGTTGTTTACATCTGATAAATAAAGAAAACCGGCCTCTGCTTAGTCATCTTACAAAAAAAAACGCACAAAACACCCAAAAGGGGGGAGAGAGAAGTGTTTGCGTGACATACCACCAAGAACCCGCTCTGCCTCCAAACCAGCCTCAAGGATCGCTTCTGAAAGTGCGATTTTCCCCTCACGCTTTTGGTAGCCGTTCTGTAGGGTGGGGGGTGGTTTGTTTTACACATTTTTGAAGACCAAATATTATTATTATTTTTTGCAACCTTATTCCAGCAAATCTGTATAACCAAACACAAACTGCACTGCTTAAAACACAGTGGGGTCTGACGCATAGTAAATTTTTTGACCTTCCCTCCTTTTTGATAATTTAGTATTTTCAAAGAGAACAAATCATACCTTATCTTTCTCCTTGTCTTTGTCTTTGGGGTCTGTACGTGCGAGCCTGATTTTCGCGTAGTTGAAGATGAAGTGCTTTGGGAGCACAGACTCATCGGCCTTCTCCATCTTTATTCTCATGACAATATCTTTGGGCTCCCTGCTCTGTCGCATTTTGTATTCGAGAATGCCCTCATCCCCTTTGAGCGAGACGTTGCCCTTGTTGAGGGTCTTCCAGAAACCTGGCCAGTCGAGATCCTTGGAGGTCTCATCCTTGAGGGTGGTGGTTTCTTCGTCGGTGAAGGCGGCTTGAAGGACGTCGCCGGTTTTGGTGTTGAACGATGCAAAAGTGAGCCCGCTCTTGGAGGTTAGGTGTGCGTAGCAGATGGTTACGATGCCGTTTGCGGCATTCAGTTTGGTTCCGGTCCATGTCTTTTCCCTGCTAGGGAGTGCGGCTTCGAGGTCCTGTTCTGGCTCAACAGTTTCCACGACTTTAGACTGGGTGCCCGCAACTGGTGCGGCAGACTGTGGCTGCTCCTCCACCTTGCTGGGCTCCTTCACAACATTTGGCTTATCTGACTCTTTGTTGGCTTTCCGTGTTCCCTCAGGGTTGAGTGCCCCTGCATTGTTGTTAGTACTCTCGACCTTCTCGGGCTGTTTTTCGGGCCTGCTCGTCGCTGTTGCGGCCTCTGGCTTATGCGGGGTAGAACTTCCACACCCCATTTTAGATCATCTGCTGCGTTGTTCCACCAAACACATATGTTTTAGTGTTTTCGGTGGCTGTAGGTTGTGTGGTGATGGGAGGGGAGGGGAGGGGAGGGGGAGAGGAGAGGGGAGAAAAAGGGGTTTTCAAGAATGCTCGGTGATATAGTGTATCGTGCAGCAGGGTGTCCTAAGGGAAAGGTCAGTGAGAACAGAAATATCACGTAGAGCTGTATAAGGGTGAAAAGCTTGACTCGATAATTTGCATGCGCCGATCCTCGGGTGTGGAAGGAAGTGCGTCTCTTCAATGAAAGTGAATGTTCTTCGAGATAATCAAAGTTTGAAGAAATTATTTCATTTACTTTCTATACTGAATAGAAGGTATAATAGGGTGTACTAAATGTACCCAAAATTTGAAAGAAAAAAGAAAAGAAAAGGATAGGGAGAGTACTGTACTATTGTTTTGTTGTTCGTTTGAGGACGTCTGACAACAAAGAAAAAAGAAGAAAAAGAAAACAGCTTTTGCAACAAAAAATGCGGGGGAGATGGGAGATAATGAGGGTAAGCGACATTTTATACCCCCTTTTTCTTTCTTTCTTTCTTTCTTTCTTCTGTTAGTCGTCGGTTCACCTCTGTGTAAGAGGCTTTTGTTTTTTTATTTTGCTTTTTTTGCTCTGTATGGACAAAAAAATGGTACCCGAAGGCTAGAATTCGTGTATTTTTTCTTTTCTTTTATTGTGATTGTTAATCGTTTTTTTTCTCTCCAAAACTTCGTTGCATCAGTGTAGACATCTGAGGACGGGCTCCCACCATCCGGTCATCCCTCTTCCCCCCTCTCGAAAGATCTATCATGTTCCCTCCACCCCCACTACCCTTACTTTGCTCTCATGTATGGTGCGGCTGAACGGAGGGGTGCAAAAAGTACGCAAGAAGTGCGAATCACCCCCTTTGAAAGGTCATCCTTCTTCAGCCACACCAATATAGGTTAAAAAATACGTGTTGGGTCCCTTCATTTTGTACCAATGATGGAAATATTGCCTAATGGTTTTGGCATATTATTCAACGTTATATAGTACAAAAAAAGAAAAGGGTGAAAGATGGTTATACCTCCGTGTGCATAACATAATTATCTTGTCGGATAACGCCAATCAAACCTACTGAAGTAAAGGCAAAGTCCTTGTACACAGTGTTTTCCCGAATGCGTTTATGAAGTAGCTATTTGTTCTTTTTCGCTTCTCATTTGGTTGACAAAGATCAAGCATGACAATGTTTTCAAACGGTTAAAAAAAAAAATGCCTTGATTCAGCGATTAAGTTGAAATACAAATAGCCCGTGAACAGTGTACCTTTGGTACAATGAATGCAGTTTTGTACCGGAGTGAACCCCAAACCACGCAAGCCTACATCCCATTTTGTGGTTTACATCTGATAAAAAGAAAAGAGAGGACACTGAAGCAAAGCCTGAGCAGAAAACCAGGGCAATCGTCATCACCAAAACACCAAGACGCCTCTCTCTCTCTCTCTCTCTCTCTCTGCGTAAGAAGCCATCGTCTTCGAAAAGAGAAAAAAAAATGTTTGATTTTTAAGACTCCTATCCTGGGATAGTAGTCATGATTTCCCCCTTTCGCTGCTGGAAAGAGAAAAAAAAAAAGAGTGTTTTTCTTTGTGTGTTTTTTTCGTTGAATGAAGCTAAAAAAAATAGCTTGGGTAAAAAGAAAAGAAAAGTTTATAAGATGAGTATAAGCCTTTCGTTGCTTAGTCACCTTGATCACAACAAAAAATGCGCGTTCATGAAAGAGAAAGTGTTATATAAGATGAACCTAAGCCTTTCGTTGCTTTTAGTCAACTTTTTTGAAAATAAAAAAAAACAAAAAAAAAACACATTGTCGGTCATATTTCACCACCCCCCCTTCACCCCCACCCCAAAACCTATCCCCTTTGGTACAACTTGACATTCTTCAGCTGTACAAAAAAATGGTTATTTTGTGCTCTCCAATCATTTTTTTTTCTCCCCTGAAGAGCAGTGTTTCCCTTCCTCTTATTCACCATATGTTGATGTTAGAGGTGGAGAGCCTTTTGTTCATCATGAAATATTCCACAATGTGGGCCGACATCGGGTCAAAACGGTTGACGAGGATGCTGTCCAGCTGGCTTGCCACGGTAATGTCGATGATGGCTTTCTTTGCGGGGGTCATTTCACCGAGGGGTACCGAGACTATGGGGACACCTACGGCGGTTGCAACTTCTTGCGCCTTTTTCTCGTCTATATCAGAAATGAGGAAGATTGAGGTAGCCTTGGTTTCTTCCACAATGTCCTTCATGACTGCAGCAGCTTCACCCAAATCAGGGTTGCACTGCTGTGCCTTATCCGACGACGCCTCCTTCACATCCTCCCCACTCAAAATCATGCGATGAAACAATAGAGACTGCGGTGCCTGCACCTCATCCACACACATCGTCTTCCATTGCTTTCCTTTAGGCAGGCGGACTGCCAATGTTTTCTCTCCCTTCTTAAACTGCGCATTGATAAATTCATCTGCCAAAAAGCGGATGCTGTCAGCAGGGACCAACTTTGACCGTGCAATCCAGAACATCTTTGAGCCATATTGGTTTTCGGGGGCAGAGCCAAGACAAAGAAGTTTGAAAGCCTCTGTCTGAGCCTGCTGAACACAGTTATTGCAGAAAGAAAGATGTGGGGTAATCAAAAGATCCGACAAAACATCAGGTTTAGGAGAGTCTTTGTGGGTACGGAATTGGTCAGGAAAGGAAAAATTCGTCTCATTCTGACCAGCAGCGCACAGTATATAGTCATACATCGCAAGCATCTTGGTGGAGAGGCTTGCAGGTTCAAGCTCATGGCTGTACTGAGACTCCGATTTGATGCCAGTTGTTATCTCCCGGTTTCCTTCAAAGGTCTTCCAAACGGGGTGTGTGTACCCACCCTCACCGTCTTTCTCTGCAAGGAAGTATTTTGTTTCGTCGTCTAAGTTCTTTACGCCCTTCATCTGACGGTTTCTTTGGCGGAGTTCTGTGTCCATAACCGGGAGAATCTCCCCCAAACGGTAGTTGAACTTCTGCGAATTCTTCTGGTCGGCCCAGAGAAGAATCAGGCGGTCCATCTCGGTGCTGTTGATGGGCACACCCTTCCTCCCAGTCCACTCCTCGTTGAGGTGCCCATTAATGGTAGAGAGCTTCGCAATGAGGTTGCCCAAGACCTGCACCTCACCACCCCCGTCCTGAGAGATGTTCAGAAGCTTGATCTGGTTGGTCAAATCCTTCTTTTCTTTTTTCAAGAGCGCTATTTCCTGTGTATTGTTGAGGGTGAAAAGGTGAGCGGGGTTTTCTCTGGGGGGGGGAAACAGAAAATTAAAGATGAAAAATTCGTTCAGGCTGTAGACATAAGAAGGGGTACCACAAAAAAAAAGAGAGGTTGAAAGTGCAAACACCTCACCGTTCATAGGCGGACACAGGTACTGGTTAAAAAAAGTGGTGTGGGTGTTTGCTTCGAAGCTAAAATAGCAGGAATATATAAAAAAAAAGAGGAAAAAACAAAACAAAACAAAACATGGACCTCAAGAGGCAAAAAAGAGAAAGCACTATACCCTAGTCATGTCGAACAGACGGGATTCTGCTGCAGTCTTTTCGTGGCCAAAGTCGACCTCGCATGCTGTATGTCTGTAAAAAGGGTGGTGTGATGTTGGCTTTGAAAGTAGTCTTATCATTGTTGGTAACTTCCTAAATGCACAATAGCGCCCTACCGATACGGACATCCTTACAAAACAAAACAAAACCACATTTTTTTTTAAAAAAAACCCCTCCCCCTTCTGCAACACCTGCTGCTACATACCTACTTTGCAGTGCACGGTGGCGTTCGTTGTGCTCCTGCACCTCGGCCTCAAGCTGGGTGCTTCTGTTGTAAAGAAGCGCGTGGTCGCTTGTTTTCTGTTTTGATTTTTGATGTGATAAGTGACTTCTTTCATCAAACCCTGAAGGATTTGGTACATTCCTCTCGACCTTACGGATTTATCCCTCTTTTTTCTTCACTTTTTTTAAAAAGATCGGGTCTTTTGTGCGCTCAAAGCCGGAAAAACAAAAAGGTGAAAAAATTGTGTTAAACTGAAGTACGGTTGTTGTGGTAAATTGAGTACTCAAAGAAAACAAGCAAGCTTCTGTCTTTTTCAATCTGTTTTGTTAGCCCGCAGCGCTGCCCCAATCTTTTTTAGAATTGATAACACGTTGTTTTATCAAAAAAATACATACCCCAGCGTTCACCTCGACCTGTTCGTTGACCTGTTCCTTGCAGAGTTGTATCTTGCGTTTGAGCGCATCGTGTATCCTGTTGGAGTTGTCCAGCGCCTCCTCACGTCGCCCACTCCCGTTGCGCGACCCTACCTTGTATGAGAACGCAAGCAACCCAAGCACAACCGTCACCCCGACAAGCATCGTGCTTGTGTCATTCCCCTTCTGCGCCTTCATTGTTCACCCCCTCCCCTCCAACCCTTAAAGCCCTTCTGTCAAAAGGAATTCGTCGAGAGGGGGGTTAAAAACGCTATTTTATATACTAACTATTTCTACTGAATAGAAGGTATAATAGGGTGCACTAAATGTACCAAAAAACTAAAATTGTGGTGCGCGATTAGTTGCAGCAGAAGGTTTCACACGGTGGCTTTGCTGCACTACTTTTTCGGCAGGCAGGATGCGAACGCATAAAAATAAAGAAAAGTTTATAAGATGATCCTAAGCCTCTCGTGCTTAGTCACCTTTAAAAAAGTTTGTTTGCCCCAAACGTTTCTTAAAAGAGGAGAAGGTTGAACCTATGCAGAAATTTCCCTCCGCAGGCGGGGATTTTTCCCCCATTTTTATTCTGCCTTTTTTGGGTTCTGCGAAGAGATTGCGACCCTTGTTTGCATCTGGAAAAAAAAGGGGGGAAAGTGGAAGGGGATATTCTTTGTTAGTTAATCATGCTGAGATATGGGCTCAAATGTGTGAAGGGGAAAAGGGTCGTTTGGCAAAACAAAAAAGCATGGCGAAAAAGGAAAAATAAAAATAGAACAGAGCAGGGGGGGGAAAATCGGGCAAGTCTTATTTGTTATGTAGTGCATAGTTGTGTGAATGACCTTTCAAGGTGTAAATGAGGGTTTAAAAAAAGCACACAAAATACAAAAGCGACAAAAATGTCTACTTTTTTTTGGTTATTTTTGGGAGGAGGACTTTGAAGGAACAGGTAAGGTCAGCCTCGACGTGCATGAACGCGCCTGCATTGTCAAACTCGCCACAGTAATTGGGTGCCGAAAAGATGGTCACAAGCTGCCGCTTCGCAAAGAACTGATATCCATCCTCTACGACCTGTGTGGAAATGTTTTGTATCGCCTTTTTTGTAACTTTATTTTTTGAAAAAAAATAAAATCACCATTCCCAGGGAACGGAGTAGGTATGGTACTGGAAGCTCCAAGAAAATGGAGTCGGTAGGGTTAAAGAGGACGTTGCCTTCCTAAACGTGCACACAACTGGCAAAAAAAGGGGAGGGTATCATCGCCTATATCATTGGAACCTTACCAATGGTAGACTCCCCCATTATTTTCAATAAATCAACGAATTTTTTATGTTTACCCCACGCTACCCCAAGATGCATTCCCAACAACAAATGTCTACTCTTAGGTACACATCACATAGGTAAACAGTTTATTAAGATGGCCGTAAATCATATCACCCTTTAAAAAACAACCATACCTGATGCGCACGGCAGATCAAATCGAGTTTGTTTTTCCGGAGAAATTTTTCGATGACGTCCGCACCGAAGGTGAAGGACACGCCACGTTCTGAACAGCCGAAGCCTTTGATGCCTTCTTCGGGGTCTGCCCAGAGGAGGTCGCACGCGAGACCGTGGTCGAGAACTTCGCTGGGCCGTTCGATCTCGGAATTGAGCTGATCCATTGTTGACAGGTTTGGCGACAACCCTGCATGTATGCAGAAGATACGATCGTCAATCACGGCCCCCAAAGGCAAGCAATTGAAGATATCGGTAAACGCCTTCCACAACTTAATATTGTACCGTCGCTTGCAGTCATCATAGAACCCGTACACCCGGTTGATCATCGCGCATTCATGGTTGCCCCTTAGCATAAAAAAGTTGTTCGGAAACTTTACCTTAAAGCAAAGACAAAGGCACAGCGTTTCAATCGAGAATTTTCCGCGATCCACATAATCACCGAGGAACAGAAAGTTGGACGTAGGAGGGGTGCCACCTTCTTCAAGAATTGTCAGAAGGTCGAGGAAGTGGCCGTGGATGTCGCCGACAACGTTGATTGGGGGGCGGAGTTCGAGAAGGGTGGGTTGTTCAAGAATGATGTGGCGTGCCTTCTGCTGCACCCGCCGGATGCACTCAAAGGGGAGTTGGATTGCCTTCTGCACCTTCTTATGGTTCTTCGCAGCCAGGAGCCGTACGATAGCTTCCTCTTCTGCAGATAGGTCCATAGAGCAGGAACCGGACATGTCTTCCATTGTGTATCTTGCTTTTTTGTTAAAAAACCTAACAATGGAAGTGGGAAAAACGACAAAAAGTCTGATGATGGTCCGGCGGAGAGCAATGTAGGCGTCAGTGTGTCATCTGCCAGGAGAGATTGTCACGTTCATCAGCGCTTAAAAAGCGTGTAGTTTAGGCGTCCTCGGGTGTCGAAACTAACACAAAAAAAGTGAAACAACCACCAAATCGTTCCAGTTGGTTATTTCCGAACCACGAAGACCTGAAGTCCTGGGTTGGACGATAAATTGTATTAGGGACGGCTTCCTCGCACAGTGTGAAAAGAGAGTAGTGAGAATATGGTTAGGTGCCTCCGTAATGGCAAAGCCACTCCCAAAAGGAGAGAAAACGGCACCACAGATGTCGGACCGGATATTATGTGAGATTTTTTTTTTTTTGTACTCAGGTAGCTACGTAGCCTTCAGGGAGGCAATCGTGTGCTAATACAGAAAGTATCAGTCAAGGCTGTCCTTACAGACGCATGCCAAAGCGGCCGCCACATGGGTGTGGACTTTAGATTGAAGTTTCATCATTGTACTAGCCCAGGGAGGGTTCCCGGCTACCGGCGAGGTCTCTTCCAATCCGTTCCCTAGTTTCCTAGGGGGGCCTCCTTGGCTTCACTGGCTAGGGCTCTGCAGGTCCCTCCACACATGTTGTGTGCCTGCCTTCAGCACCCAGGGTAGCATACCCAGCACCTTTTACCCTCAGGTCAGACCTTCATAGAGTTTCAGGAGGAGTGCCACAAAAGGGCCCCCGGATGCAATTTAACGTCCAGCCCAGGACTGGTGTGTAATGAGATTTTGATAAAAGTGGATAAAAATGGATTGCTATTTTCCCTTCTCTCTACTCTTTTTTTGTCTAATCGACAACAATTCTTGAAAATCAACGACGGACTTTCCACCATCCAAAACCCACCATTTTACGTCATTTCCTGCTTTTGCGTCAAATGGGTCCAGTTGAGTGTGATAAAGACGAGGAGCTCTTCGGCAGCTAGGTAGAGCGTGGTGCGGACGCTGTCTGGTGTACTTGGGGGGAGCAGTTCGGGAAGCTTGACCATGAGACGGACGAGGAGGTCGACACCGTATGCCGCAGAGGGCTTGAGGTCTTTGCTCTGCACGTCGGCTACGTGGTTGTCCCACTCCTCAGGGTAGAGCAGCTCAGCAGTCGAGGTGTTGATGAACTCACGCAGCTCGCTGGTAAACTTCGAGTAGTTCTGACCCTCAGATTCGGTGACGTAGCCGCGTCTGAAAAGGGGGGGAAACAGGATGGGAGGGGAGGGGGGGGTAAACAAAACAAAAAAAAGGTACCAAAATAGAAGAAAATAAAATGGCAGAGATCGAGAGCATATACCCCGTATCTACCTTTTTTGCCTCAAGGGGGATTTTTATAGAAAAAAATAAACCAATTTCTCGGGCATTTTTGGGAGCAGGGTTCTATGCAGCGATTAGGAATTTTTTTTTTTTTTTTGTACAATTTTTTTTAGAAAAGACATACTTATGCAATGTGCTTTGGTACATCGCAAGCGCTGCGTCTACTGACAGTACCCTTCGTGGTACACTGTGCATCGGCGACTGCGCCTCTGCGAGCAGCTGCGACCGTAGGGCCGGGTGCACCACCGGCGGGAGCGAGGCTCGGTCCTCACGGGCAGGCGAGACATCCTCACGCTCTGCCTTGCCGTCTGCACTACCACCACCACCACCTCCACCACCCACCTCCACCTCCCCCCCACCCACCGGCCCCAGCTGTCCATACAGTGGATGCGCTGCCAGCCTCTCTGCCGCCCCTACCTGCAACACCTTTGCCTCCTCCGGATGGCTTTCCTCAAGCTTCGCAAACGCAGCCCGCATCGCAGGAAAGCTTCCCGTTGCCTCTATTTGCAGCGAGTCTGCGTAGCCCACCCACTTCGACCCAGCGGCGTTGAACGCCCTGCAGTTGTTACACATCAGACGAACATCCCATTCCAACTCTGTTATGCTTGTGTACACATTGCGACACCGTTCTGCGATGAGTTCGAGGTACATAGGGTGGGAAATGCGTGATCGATAGTTTGCGAGGGATGATTCGGGGTTTAGCAGAAAGATGTGCTCGTCCTCTTCACGGTCAAAGTCCTTCGCAGCCTGTCCAAGAACCTGGCGGAGCCACCCCTCCAAACCTACATCCTCATCATACGCAGGAAGCTTTGCCCTCTTAGAGGCCTTCTTCTTTGACGCTTTCTTTGGTGCCATATTAAAAAAGTTGGTTGATTGGAAATACAGCCCTCGTGGTATAGTGTACTCTCCAATAAAGTGAAGTTGATAGAATAAAAGAAGGGAAGAAGGGAAGAAGGGGGGCGATAATACAACTACAAAAGATCTCCAATTGATAATGCGTGATCAATCTTTTTTTGTAGAGTATTTTTTTTGCCCCTCTTTGCAATGACTCCACTCTTTGAGTAGTGTATGGTTGGGGTTTGGGGAAGGGGGGGGAGATGAGGGGAGGAGAGGGGAGGGTCCCTTCGACTGTAGAGTGGAAATGTGGGTGGTGGTTGTTTAGAGGGGATAACGTTGGTATAGTTTGTTTCGGGGTGGGGGGGGAATAAAAAGGAGCGGGGTTGTAGTTGATTTGGCATTGCATTTTTGTCTCTCTTTTTCCGTTGTCGTTTCGTCGTTGACAAACAAATGGGGAGGTTTTTTTTCGAAAAATTGTGTCTCGTGAGAGCGCACTGTGAAGCAAGAGAGGAAATGCAAACGCCTCACCGGAGACCGGCGGACGCAGGCATTGGTTCAAAAAAGAAAAAAATGTTGAACTGAAATACAAAGCCCTTTCGTGAATAGTGTTGGTACAAATGTCATGACCGGCTGTACCGTGAGTGGACACCCAACCATGCAGTTCTGCATCCATTTCGTGGTTTACATCTCAAAAAAGAGAGGAAAGAGAGGGGGTGGCCCTCTAATACACCTTCACGGTGATGATGTTACTAAGGTTTTTGGTGACGTGACACGTTATATAACATGTCATGTCACCAAAACCTGAGTAACATCATCACCGTGTTTAACCAGAAAGCAAGGCTTGTAGATACGAACCTCGGCCTTTCGTTTTGCGTAGTTACCTTACAAAAAAAAAAAAAAATTGACTTGAAATACAAAGCCCTCTCGTAGCAGTGTACCTAAAAGAAAAGTAAATTTGATAGCGTGCAGGCATCTCCAGGCGGATGCAGGCACGTGAGAGATAAAAAAAGAAAATGGTAGTTGTCGATGCAGGTACACCTCCGACTGACCCACTGTACGATGCCAGCCCCGGATGAAAGCATAAGTACCCTACGGACAACAACAGAAGGTGTAAAGAAAAGCGCCTCGTCGTAAATAGGAATAAAAAAAAGGAAGTCGATGTAACGTGCAAAAAAGAAAAACGACGCCTTAAGACGAAGGCGTGTGTGCCTCTGTCAACCGGTTGTGATAGAGAGCTTCGCTATGAACCGTTGTGGGAGTAAAAAAGTAGGTCGTAAAAAAAAGAAAAGAAAAGAGAAAAAAAGGGAAAATGGCTGAGTCTCTCTGTTTTGCTCTGGTGTTATGTTCCCCCCGAAAAAAGGTTTCACTTTTTGTTGTTTAGCTGCAAAAGATAAAGAACAAACATAATGCTTAAAATTTTTTGAGCATCTAGACTTCTTCAGGTCTCTTTTGGCTAACACTCCTTTTTGTGGAAACAGGAAAAAAGGAGGGCGGGGTAAATCAATTTTCGGTCTGCTCCTTGACCAGGACGCAGCCGTTCCGTTCTGCATGACTGTAAAGCCCTGCTGACCGCAAAAAAAAAATACACACTAAACCTAACTTGAAGCATTGTACATCAAGAATAACGCACTGTCTTGCTCCCTACTGTCGCAATCTGCGTGGGGATGCAGGGGAAGCGGGAGATGGCTGGGGCTGCAGGGGTACCTACTACGGTGCTACGCATGGCTGTGTCCTGTCCATTTGCCTTCGCAAAGTGCAGACGCCAGCTGCGGCTGTCCGACACCGCCGTACAATCAATGATATACGAATCGCGCGACACTGTGTTCCCCAAGGTCCGGTACTTCGCTTTGTCGTATGGGTCCATCGACTGCCACAATGCGTCCCTAGGCTTCGGGCTGTCCCGTATCAAACCCCCACGTAAAGGCCTCCACTCCACCTGACCCGCCACCTGCAAACCTGGCGATCTCGGACGATGTTTTCTCTTCCGCGCACCATCCTCTTTTTCGCCCATTTTTTTTACAAATCTCTGAGAAAAAAAAAAATGGGTTAAAAAAGGGCTTCGGAGAGTCGCAGAGTCGCAGAGAGGGATATACCCCCGCTTCCGACACACACATCAATCAGACGAACCGGGGTCATTGAAGACACAAAAGGCCGTGTGTAGAGGGGAAAAGGGGGGGATACTGTTTTATTTTATCGACAGAAATCACCCAATAGCGGTAGACTCTGTACATCACATGGCCCCTGAAGAAAAGGCTAGGGGGTTACTTTTTTTGTTCTAAAATCGGGAGAGAGATAAGGTCGCATTTGCACTTTGCGTAACAATGGTGGGTGTTAATAATTGGAGCGGAAGGACGTGGAGGGGGGGGACTGTGGTGGCAAACATGTGACTACCCCTCCACGTACCACGTACAGTACGTGTAATACGTATTTGCCACTCCAGGAGGGGGGAAGGGAGGGGGTTTGTTGTTGTGTCGACAATTGTCCTTTAAGGACCCACCTGAGAGGGTAACGAGGGTGGGTCCTCTTATAAGGTGGGTCTTTTTTTGAGTAGTTTTTTTTTCGCGTTGCGTATTTTCAAATAAAAAAGAAAACGAAAATCGACGCAATCACGCTTCACTGGGAAAGCATTGTCTTTTTTTTTTTTTTTTTTTGAAAACTTGGTTGTATTAGTGTAGCCACCCTAGAGTGTTCTCCACTTTTCATTTTTTTTTGTTTTTGTTTGAACAATTGGGCACACGGAGTCACCCACCTGTGATCTCCACGAAATTTCTTCGGGGCACCTTAAGGAGCTTCCCCATTCCCCTTCCCTCAAAAAAAAGGGCCAAAAAACCACCAAACAGAGCCAGGAGAAGAAGAAAAAACGGTTTTTTTATTACATTGTCACATCCCCAACCCCATTTCGTATTCCTATTTTTCACAACCTTGGTTATTTGTTAGACTACTTTTTTTTTTGGTAACGTTTCATTGTTTATTTTTATCGGGAAAACCCACCCTACCCTTAACAGGCTAGGGCAGGTTCAATGATTCAAAAAGAATCAAGAACGGCGTACGCATTTCATCCATAGAGGGACTCAGAAAACCACCTTTTTTTATTGGGTGGGGCATTGTGGGGTCTCTTCTGGGGTTTCGCCTTCGCGTACAGGAACTCCGGTTTCGTAGGACCAGACGCAGCTGCCGTTGTGCTGGAGGAGTGGGGGGAGGATCCAGCGGGAGACGAAGGAGGCAACCTCGCGGCGGTGCTGTGGGGTCGACATCTCGGTGGAGCGGGTCTCGAGGGCGGCCATGACGGCGTCCTCAAGGGGCTTGGCCTGCACACTGCCGCCTGCCTGGAGTGTTGCGTACACTTCCTTGGCCACATCAAATATCCTGCCATGCAGTGTGGCCTTCAAGGTTGCCTCTAACAAAGCGCCCCACCGTTCCTTCCATAGTGTCCATGCAGTGTCGCTTTCTACATCTTTGAATGTTCTCTTCGCAGCTAGCTCTACGGCCTTTAAGTGTGCGTCGTTGACTAACAGCCAGGTGTCGTGCTCGGAAATGACTTTGCTTGTGATATTCCGGAGAACGCTGTACATCTTTGCGTCGTACACTTTATGGACAACCCGACGGTGGTGGTCACGTAGTGCTCCGTTGAACGTCGCTTCGTTCACCGCAGTGAAGACACTGTCTGCATCAGACTTGCTTGTAATAAGAGGTGTAGTGATGTACTCTTCCGAAGCCGTTTCAACGCGTTCATCAGCAATGTGGTCGGTTATTCCGGTCAAAAAGGTGACCCAGCTTTGGAGTTGTGGGTCCACATTGTCGCCTGCAGCTTCCTTTTGAAGATATGCCGCAAACAGGGTTAATATTTCTCGGTAATGTGCGGAAACCTTTCCCTGGGGGATTGGTGTGGTGTAAGGTGATCCTGGTGAGGCTGGTGTTGCTGTGGTGGGGTCTTCGGGGAAGAGGTCGTCGTCACCTTCTACGTCGAGGGCGATGGCAGAAGGGGAGCAGGGTGGTGTCGCATTGTCGCGGAGGGAGAGCGGCAGGCTGATGACACCTGAGGTGGTGGTGATGGAGGGCTCCGCTGCACACCCAGTGTGCTCATCGGTGAGGAACACACGCAAAAGGGTTGCTAGCCGGCAGAGCGACACCAACCGACGGAAGTTCGCATTGTCGCTGCTGTCTGTTACTGCGATTCTGTAGGGAAGGGGAAGCCGATTGGGTATGGTGAAAGTGGTAAAGATGGATGTATTGGGTAAAGAGATTGGGGTGTTTGTGCGCGGAAAAAAGGGGGGTGAACTGCAGATGTGGAAAGGAATAAAGTATTATCCACGCGCGTGAAGCTTTATTTTCCTCGCCCACCCAAAAGTACGTGGAGGGGTGTGAAAATAAAATTTTTATTTTCACCCTGTGAAAATAAAAATTTTATTTTCACCGTTTTTTTTCACCCGTCTTAAGCCCCCAAACACCCCCAAACTCACCCTATTTTTTTTTGAGTTTTTTTTTTTTCCCCCAGGGTATCTGGACTGGGGTGGGGGGACGGGGTGTGCATGGTGGTAGCTACAAACTTGTTGGAGTAGCCCTCGAGCTATGTCAGCGGAGGTAATATATTTTAGGGTAAATTGCGATAACACATCCAAAAAGTGTGCGTGTTATCGCGAACAAAAACGTACGTGTTTTCCCCAGGTACCCAGTACCAGTACCCCCAATGACATAACGAAGTATCGCTTGAAAGTATCGTTCAATAACCTTGGGTGTGCAGGTGAAGTAGGTCACACAAGGTATATCAAACGATAAATCAATCAGATAAACGTTACATCATTGGAAAATTGTTGGCACCGCCCCCCCTGTCTTCGTATTTAGTACGTCGACAGGCCAAACAGCGTTGGGCTCAGAAGAAGCGGTGACAAGACACTGGAGATCCACACTACAGGTCTCACACGACACTTGGGCGGGCTCGGAAAATAAAGCTTCACACTTATGGATAAAATTATGTCTTGGAGTAGAAAATAAGCGTTTTTTCCACCTCGTTGGTGTTTTCAACCCTCGTGACTTTAATTCACTCGCTTCGCTCGTGAATTAAAGTAACTCGGGTTGAAAACACCAACTCGGTGAAAAAAACGACTTATTTTCACTCCAATAAATAGCTATTATTGGGAGGAAATAGTTCACCTTTTTTATATGGGGAAACGACAATGTGGACTCTAAAAATGTGGATTACGACAATGTGGATTAATAATCCACATTGTCGCATAATCCACATTGTCGTAATCCACATTGTCGCAAAAAATAATCCACATTGTCGCATAATCCGGATTCTTGATTTTTTGCCTTCTTGGTACCCAGGTACCCAGGTACCCAGGTACCAGGTCCAGGTCCAGGTACCCAGGAACAGGAAAAAAGTCGTGAAAGAGCAACCACAGCTCCACATGACAAACACAAAAGTGTCCAGTCACGTGGGGCATTCATGCACTGAGGAGATAATGATCCAACAATTTACAAGAAAGATTACTTAACCTACTGCTGGAAATTGCCAGGTCGTAGTAACACACAAAGTGTGCCTCCGTTCGGGAAGACCGGATATTCTAGAGACCAAAAAGGCCTCAAGAATATCTTCCGGTAGTCAAGGTAGAACCGAGTGAACGGCCCAAGACCCCCGTGGAGAAGTTAAATGTTGTAATGCTATCAGGTAGAAACTGCGAACACTGTCTTACCCTCCTCAATGCATGGTGGTTGATGTCTTCCACAACAAATTTCCTGTACCCAGGTACCCAGGTTCCCAGACCCACGCAGTACCACGTCGCAGTACTACGCAAAATTTACCACCAGACCCTGTCTTCGTGCACCTGAAGTACAACGCCGCAGACAGGCCAAACATGCGTTGGACTCAGAGGAATGCCCGCTGTGCAGGTATCATGAGAACCAACTCCCAGCAACAAGGGGCGCCTTTTGGCGGGCGTTGTTGAGGGTGTTTGGGGTGCAAAGTTTTCCACAATTTTGATGCGCGGGTACAGAAGTGTTATCTTGTTCTTTCATCTCTAAGAAATGTAAATGTCAATCGCGTTTAACTACCACTAGGGCTTGTTCAGTGAACCCACGAGGGGTCGAAGGGGGTTGGTTATCCCGTATCTATCAAAGGTTGTGTCGACCAGGCTAAACCACTATGTTACGCTGTACGTTGTTTAATCCGAAGAAATAACACTTTAGCAGCCGCAGGAAGTTTGCTAAAAAGAGTGCCTCACGCTACACAAACCACCACCCGCGATTGACTTAGATGTTATAACAAAGAGAATTCAGAACAAAACAACACCCTGCCCCATACACACTAAATTGTCATACTTCAAGAGCATGCCTGGGCCAAAATTACTATGACGAAAAGGCAACAAGACCACCCACAAGGAGTGTGAATTGTGCACTGGTTTTCTGGGGGAACAAACAATATTTTCTTGCGTCTAGTCCTCCGTAAGTAGAGGACAGACTTTCCGGAAGGTTTCCAAAGTCGAATTTCTTGCACTAGCTATGCTCCCTGGGTTAATGGCAATAGCAGTGACTGCGACAGAGTGTTCCCACCCCCCTTTCTACCCATATGTTCGCTCGTTCTGCACTCTCGACGTTGCACTCATTGCGATACCTGTTTAAAAGTGAATTTGTGAGTGGTGGGGAAATTAAAGAAGGTGACTTCTTAAAAAAATAAGTTGGCGGGGTGTAAAATATTGTTCTGGAGACTCTTGGAGGAAATACGAGTCGACGGCCTTATTTTGTTGAATATTCACCAGAAAGTTAAACATATTTACATACCTTGTCTTGCGCCTTCGCTGCTGTCAAGGTGCCTTCTCTGGGTACCCAGTAGGAGGCTCAAAACTGCTCAATTCTGGCTGGAATTGCAAAATTGGGCACTTTTAGGATGTGACCAAAAAAATTTTCGAGAGTCTAGTTATTACAGAGGCTCACCTTAGAAGGCAAAAATAGTCAATAATCCGGATTACCGACAATAATCCGGATTATGTGACAAGGTGGATTACTGGTGTTTTGGTGGAAAAAACCCGCAAAAACGCGTTTTAGACCCCCAGAGAGGCTCAAAACTGCTCAATTCTGGCTTTAATTGCAAAATTGGGCACTTTTAGGATGCGACCAAAAAAATTTTCGAGAGTCTAGTTATTACAGAGGCTCACCTTAGAAGGCAAAAAATCAAGAATCCGGATTATGCGACAATGTGGATTATTTTTTGCGACAATGTGGATTACGACAATGTGGATTATGCGACAATGTGGATTATTAATCCACATTGTCGTAATCCACATTTTTAGAGTCCACATTGTCGTTTCCCCTTTTTATATTTGCTTTGTTTTGACCAAAGGGCCTCAAATGGTTTTGGAACTGAGAATACGTTGTTGTATCGGGCAAAAAAAGGTCAAACAAAAAAAGACAAAATCTAAGGAGAGATGAACCTAAGCCTTTCTTGGGTCTTGTGTAAAAAATATAAAGAGAGAAAAATGCGAAGCCTGTGTTTCAGGGGTGGTGGTGGAGAGAGGCATACTCAGAGATCTCTGCATGTACCACACCGTACTCGTCTTTGAAAGACGTTGTGTATTGGAGTGTGCTGCCTGGCGGGAGAGCTTCTTTCAAGCGGAACACTCCAAGGCAACACTGTGTGGGGAAGGAAAATTGGTTTTTTTTTTTGTTTTTTTTTTGATAAATTGTTGGAGTAGTGTAGTTGCCTCGGGTTGTGTTGCCACAGTTTGTGCAAATCTCCACTGTTTTTTTATTCCCAACAATCCTACTCAATCAAACGCCAGGTACATTAGATTCATATGTGGTTCCATTCAGGAGAACAGAAGGGTTCTGAGAGGGTCCCCTCTAATAAAAAGTGACAAGGAAAATACGTATTCGTGCAGAAAGTTGGTAATGCAGACTTGACGGTGAGACTGATACCCTCCAAATCTGTCGATTTGTAACGAGGGAATTTACAGCACGATGCTCAGGAGTTTTTGCTAGCGTTTGACCGTGACCATGCAGGAGGAGTGGATGCTGCACAGTGCTGTATGGGGCAGGAGGAGTGGACGCTGGACCCCTTCCTTCGCGGTATTACGGCTTGCGGAGTGACCCCCACGAGAGAGTCGCAGAGCTTTGTGGCATGCTTGGCATCTCCTTCCTAGCGGCCAACGAAGCTTCTCTTTGCGCTGAAGGGGCAGACGATCCCTCATGATGGTATTAATGTGCAAACCCAGTGGACAAAGTACGGTCAGAGCGTGTACAAGCGCCAACTTGCCCACATCGCCACGAAGCTGAAAGACAAGCCTTTCGTCCTTGTGCATGACGGGTGCACAGACGCGCGGCACAAAGTGCCCCCAAACCCAAACGAGCGAGGCTGAACACGCGGAACGATCGCGTGTGTGCAGCAGACCCGTCTAGTTATATGTCATCCACAGAAAATGTAGAACTGAAACAGAACAAAGCCCGCCTGCGTCATGATGAAGGGTGGGGGCAGGTATACCCCACACGCAGGTGTCCCAGGGGCACGGGAGAAAGAGCTTCCCCTTCCTGCGATTGACAGGGAGGCGTGTGCAAAGCGTGCGCGCCGCTTGCAATTGTGAGAAAGCTCGGAATTCGCTTTTTTTTTACCAAACCGGGTTTTTGAAAAATAATCCAAATTGTTAAACTCCTCTGGGGTGGAAAAACAAAACACACAAAACGTTCCCATATTACATACGCTAACAGAATCGTCACCGGAGCCTGCAAAAAGGGTTTTCTCTTTGATCAAAAACTTGCCTTGCGCGCTTCCGAAGGGCTCGAGGACGTTTAGGGTAGGTGAATCGACTTCTATGCTGACGTCGTATGCGACGGGGAAGCAGGTTTTGTCGAAGTCGTGCAGGACTCTCTGCTCGAGCTCCTCTACACTGTGCACAGAGCTGCTTGAGCAGCCGGGGATCGACCGGATCTTCTTCGTCACCCCTGGGGAGTAGCCGGTGCCGACTGCGACGAAGGTGGTGTGGATGTTGCTTTCGTCTGCAATGCGCTGCATGACTCTGAACGACTCTTGGTGGTCATCCGACGCATTCAGATATTCATCTGTGATGACGAGAATGCGGTTCTCTGTAGGGCGTGTACTTGCCATTTCGACATCAACGGAGACCTGCCCGATGTTGGCAAGAGGCGATTCGCGCGGCGCGGTGTCAATCCCTGTCTCTAGGAGGGAAGGTGGAGGCACGTACCCATCCGCATTCACATTGGTGTCGTGCGCCAGGATGTGCGTCAGGAGACGTGATGCGACGAGAAGGGCGTGCGCCAGGTTGGTGCCCCCCACAGCCTCCTGTTTCTGTACCATGGTTGCCACCCGGTCTCGTAGAATGTTAGCGACACTCACAACCTCCTGGATAACCTTCGTCTCAGCATTGAAGCAGATAACACCCACCCGGTCGTGAGGGCCAAGACGGTCGAGAAGACCTTGTCGCCCGATGATTGCTTTCTTCACTGCGTCGAGGCGGCTGCATTGTCTGTCGGGGACGCTGAAAAAGAGGAAAAAAAAGGGTGTGAAAATATGAAGAAATGAAGTATTTTAAATAATCTTGGAACCTCTTTTCACGTTGACGGCAGGTAACCAGTTGAGGTGTTACTTCCGGACTGAGGAAAGGTGATATTTTACTTTCTTTGACTGCCCGGGTAGGTTTGACCCAAAGCTAGGGGGAAAAAAAAGCTGAAAGATGGTGAAATAATCTGGAAAAATGTCGGATTGGAAAAAAAAAATTTCATTTTTACCTTGTGGAAATGTGTGCGTTCATGCTCCCTGAGACGTCGAGAACAACCACAAGGTTCACTGGGGGTCGGTTGCCTGCTGAGGCGGTGCTGTCGCATTTTGTCCGTACGGCTGCGGCAACGTAGTGGTCAGTGAGTGCAGGGTTGAGGGGGTCGGGGACACTGCCCACTACACAGTACGGGGAGACGAGGGTGTCACGTCTGGGGAAGCTGAAACGGTGCTGCGCAAGGATCACGTCATGTGTCAGCACCTCCGGGAGCGGCAGGTTCCCCTCCTCGCTCAGCCGCTCTGGGTCTGTGTGTGCATAGCTTTCTGCCGCACCCATTATTCTATTTTGTTCTTCTCGTGTACCTGGGTGGAAGGGTTACTAATCAGGGGGGTTCGCGGTAAAATGTGGCCAGCTGACCCACTTTCCCAACGAACAAAAAGTGGGCAAAAGGAAAAAAAAAACCCCCAAGCCTCGGCAAAAGAGGGAGTTGACAAAAGTAGAGAACTTTTCGTTATTAGCGGGGGTTTTTGGGGACGGAGATGGCTTTTTTTGTTCTCAAATTTTCTTTAAAGTGCTCCTTCCAAAGAAGGCAATGCACTTACAACGTCCACGGAGCCTTCCAGGAGGCTGTCTTAGGCATGGCCCCCTTCATACGCCGACCTGCGTGCATCTTCAGGACCCGCACCGTCAGCTTCTCACTCACTAAGGTGTCACCCCCTGCAATCGGTACATTCACCGGGTTCAGCAGTTGTAGAGGCGGGATGCCCCAATTCCCTATGACCGGGGGGCACACCTTCCTTGCGGTGCGGTCCGTCCGCGTCCATGACTTCATCTTTGCTAACCAAGCAGGTGGCTTGTTTGAGGAAATATCCGTTAAAGTGTCTCGCTCCGAATGAGGCACCACTGTCTGCGCAAAATTCGGCGACTTCGGGACTGTCAAAGGCACCTTTCTTTTTGGCAACCTTTGCAGACCAGCGGATCGAGGCCGTCTTCTCTTGAATTTCGGTGATTTTTGCTTCTCTACGGGCGACGCTACAACCTCCCTCGGGACATTGGGATGCGACGTCTGCGATCCAAGGGGCGTGCCTACGCACGACGTTACCTCCGAATCCACTTCCTCTACGTCCGATAAGGGAGGTGTATCGATTGGTACGCGAACCGAAGCACCACGAGAAAAGCTGGTCCGTGGTTTGAGGCTAGCCTCTGTCCCCATACGCCCCAATTTGAAGAGACGGGTGACGGCGACAATGCTTTTAAATTTGTGCATCCTAGCTTCCCCTTCCGGTGTCAAAGTGGTATCGTGGTGCGATGCGTTGGATGCTGCATCGTGAGAGAGTGGTGGGGTGTAGCTGAGCCAGTCTTCTCCTTCTAGTAGGTCTCCGACTTCTTCGGCGGAAAGGTTTTTGTCGACGTCGGAGCAGCGTTGCAGAATTGGGTGGAGGCCGAAGTGCTCGCAGGTACTCCGGATGTCGGCGGCAGTGATTCCGTCTTCTCCGCCGAGGGCTGTCCAGATGAGGTGGTTTTGGTAGGAGGCATCGCTGCCCTCATGCGGAGCGATCGAGGTGCTGTCCAGGTCACGACAAAGGAAGGAGACGAAATTCCCAAATGTTTGCATATCCATCGATTCGCCTGCTTGGTATCCTACCGTCCGCGAGGCTCTTTCAACCACAGAGACCGGAAGCTCGTCCGGAGTAAATCCAAGACCAAACATAGCACGTCGAAAGTCATCTGTCCCCTTCAAAGCGCTACCACTAGCCTCATAGGCAGAGAACACTTCATCAACACTCAACCCCCTGATCGCCAAATGATCAATACAAGTGAACACATCAAGAGAATTCATTGGTATGTGGAAACAAAACCAAATTCAAAAGCAAAAAGGCGGGGACAAATCATATTAAGGGGATACCAAGCATTTGAAAAAAGAGTGTGTGTAGGGGGGGTGTGGGGGGAGTGGTGGGATGCTACGAGGGTGTTCTGAATAGAAGGAAGTTTGTCGGGAAAAAATCTTCTCTCAGTTGTTTGGGGCTTTCCTTTGGGGGTGGTTCTTATAATACACAGAATCCCTGTCAGGCCCTGACATCAAGACAGCGCCACCCCTCCGTCATTACGTCGTAAACGATACACATCATTTCACCCTATTGTAGCCCGTCACATCATGTCTTAACAGGACCACCGTGTAATTGTGTATGAATTAAAAGGGGAAGGCGTTTTTTTTTTTGCTATTTTCGTTGCTGGATTTCATACAAAAGAGTAAGATGAACCTAAGCCTCTCACCTTGATCAATCGTCAAAAGAAAAAAGCGCAATAACTGTCGGTACCGTCAGGCAGACACATCCCTACTCCCTCCTTCTCTCTCTCTCTCCCGATCACCTTCACACGACCTCCCCCATCATTGCTATCGCCGGGTTCTTAGCAAAGGGCGAGACTGCTGCACCGCGACCCTCTACTGGGAGGGGTCTGAGAAAGCTGCGCCAATTCTGCAGCCAGACTGCGTCCGTTGTGATGAAGGCGTCGATGGCCTCGTTGGGCTGGTTCGTCTTCTCCATGAGGTCCTGCAGGGTGCGCACAAACACTGTTGGGGGAACAGACCACTTCTGCAAATGCACGATCGCCGCCGCCACAGCTGTTGCGTCTCGGTACCACCTGTCGTTCCGCAGACGCACCTCTCCGACGTACACCTGGAGAACATGAAGCATGCAAGGATACGTCGGTACTACACCAAACGACAGCATCAACGCATACGTTTCCTTCACCTTCAATGCCGGATGTCTTGCCCTCAACAGCATCAACCACAATGACGGAACCAACACCGGCTCTCCTGCCGCAATCGTTAACAAGCTTTCTGCAGAGGCAAAATCTCTTTTGGCAATACATATTTTCAAAGCTGCCTGCATATAATCCACAGAAATCGCAATTTTTGGAAAATCCGCTCGAGTTTGCCCCCACAAAGCTAGCACCTCCAGCCCAGATTTCGCTTGGTTTTGAAGCTCAAACATTGAACCCTCTATGGACGGTTGTAGACCCATATATTCTGCTGCCTTCTTTGCCTCACTAAACTCTGTCTCATTGCAGGGCACAAAGATTGAGAGAAGCAGAAGAATGGTGTGCTGCGGGATGGGGTCCGGTTTGGACAGCTTGCATGCGAAGGAGAGAAGCTCTTTGCGTTGGTGTGCGTGGTGACGTTTTTGGGGGCCGTCTGGTTTTAGAGAGATTGCAGCTTTAACTGCACAGTGCAGTGCGCTATGCGAAATGGGAATCTTCTCTTTCTGCATATGTTGCAAAACTCCCCAAGGAAGTTTCCAATCTGTTCCACCATGCGCGCAAAGACGGAGCATCGCCACGCATACACCCGATCCTAAATTTCCCCCCCTCCGAAGTCCTGCAACTACTTCAGGCATGAGCCGCATGGCTACCTTATTCTTTCCGTGTTTGTCGATGATGTGATTGAGAACAACACTCTCATCCGCACCACTTCGTAATGTTTCCACAAAGTCTATCGTGGTGCTAACTGGGTCACGTGGAAGGCTTTTGTTGCGAGGCGGTTCGGGTGGGATTGCTGTCATGACATTGCATCGTGTCTGCAGAAAGAGGGATGATGATGGTAACGGTGACGATGTGAGACGATCGAAGCAGGGTGCAGCGAAGCGTACCATAGAGACGCGGTGTCCTCTCCGTGCAAGATTCTCGCATAGCATGGCCCGGTGCATTGTGTAGTGTAAGATGCAGGGGGGGCCTGAAAGGGTGGTGATTTGAGTGATAAGAGTTCGGTAAAATGCTGTCTATTCTACGGAAGGGGTATTTGAAATAACTCTTTGTGATAGTATAAAGGGAAAGCGGGGAAAGAAAAGTTTGGGTAAGATGGATTTCATCCTTTGCTCAAGCCACTTTAACCAGCAATCGTTAGACCCTGCATCGATGAGGTCATTTACCCAGACAGAATTTGTCACTTTGGGACGATATAGTGTTTCGGTATGAGCATGGTATTGGATGACAGTCGTAGCCTGTGAGTCTGGGTGCACCAATAAACCCGGAGACCTGTTACAGTCATCCAACAAAGGTTGGTGGGGTAAAAACCCACCAAATTTTTTTGAGCCCCCAAATTCACCAACGTTTTTACCCCACCAACCTTTGGATGACTGTAATCAAAACTGTTCAGAGTGGGGGGGTATCGGTAAGTAAAAAGAAAAAGAGAAAGGGAAGGCCCATTATTCCAATCCATGTTACAATGTAACAATGGGGGGGGGGGGGGGGGTCTGGGGGCGGGAATTTTGTTACTTAGGATGGAATATTTTTTTTTTCAACGGTACAAATTGGGGTCGGAAATTTTTTTTGACCAATTTTTGCCCACAAAAAATCGAAAAAAAAATTTTTTTTTTCCGATTCTCGGGAGACTGTGTGTGCTGTGATGGGGTCATTTTGCGCTGAGAAATGAGTTTTTTTGGCCTAAAATGCATGTGTCAGTTTTGGGTGTATTTTCACCTAAAAACTGACACATGCATTTTAGGCCAAAAAAACTCATTTCTCAGCGCAAAATGACCCCATCACAGCACGCACAGTCTCCCGAGAATCGGAAAAAAAATTTTTTTTTTTTGATTTTTTGTGGGTGGGAAAATTTTTTCGGACCCCCCCTTAGGTTTTGTACAGGGCCCCCTGTAACTTAGGGGGGAAACCGTGATTCCCAAAAATTTTTTTGCTCGTTGGGGGGGGGGGGGGGGGGTTTGGACCCCATTTCAAGTAACATTGTAACATGGATTGGAATAATGGGCCTTCCCAAAAAGAAAACTTCTGTGGGGGGGCATATAGTTCCATATTTTTTTGTCCCCCTTTTTTTTGTCGGGGATATTACCCTCTTTCCCCACGCAACCCTTTTCCACACACACACACAGATCTTGTTACCCATATCTTCGCAATCTCTTTATATTTTTGTGTCCCCTCGTTGCCTTTCCCTTTGTTTTCAAGAGAAGGTAATGGGGAGGGTTTTTTGGCCTACGTTTGTTTTTTTTTTTTTTTTTTTTGTCTTTTTTTTGAAAAAAACATTTGTTGTGTATTTGTCTCTTTGCCATATTCATGCTTCGTTTCCGTTTGTTGTAGTTCTTAAAATGAAGGTTGAGATGTTATATACACCGACAGAAAAAAGAAAAAGAGAAAAAAAAAGTACATTCCCACTTTTGTGAGAATTAGCAGATCGTGTTGGGGGGAAAGTTGCCCAACAAAAAAAAAAACCCCCCCCCCCCATCCCAACCTACAAAAAAAAATATCTATTGCTGTGCAAGCATTCGAAAGGGGGGTTGAAAGGGGGGGGAGAGAGAGAGAGAGAAGAGAGGGCCCTACCCTGTCTTTGTTTTATCTTGCAGAACACCCTAAGAGGTGGGTTGTAAAGAATTTTTTTTTGTTATATATTTTTTTTTTGTCCATCACACACCCAAAAACCTGCCCATTTCCTAGTATCTTTCCTCAAAAAACATAAAATCATAATAATAATAAACACACCTCCCGAGCTTTTGTATCAAAAATAACATAAAGAAAAAAAGAAAAAAACTCTCACAAAAGTAAAGAAACCTTGAAAAAGATGAATGTGCCTTCTCCTGCACACACATCAATAAGTAAATGCACATGAGCACTGAATATCGGGTGTCCTTAACTCCTTCCCTTTACAGAACGTTTTTTTTATATTATTCTTGTTTTTTTGTTTTCTTGTTTTTTTTTAAAAAATCTTTCAAACCAAATTAAGGTAAAAAGTAGGGGGGGGTGGTGAAGGGGGGTGAGGGGGGAAAAACTAAGGTTGAAACAGAACACCTTCGCACTTGTTTTATTTTATCATTATTTTTTTTTGAGCGCAAGAATCTGTTTCAAGCACACTCTTGGCTCTTCTCTGTTCCTTCTAAAAGGGGGGGCAACGTTGCAGGTACACAAACAGTTCTGCGGACACATAGAGCTGCAAAAGAATGACCTTAATACAGAAATCTTTCTCAAAAGATGTGGGTTACAGCCTCCAGAAACCAATCAGGCAATGTTTTCTCTGTCTTGGAGGCCGGTCGTTTATTTTTATTTTCGCCAAAGTTGTCACGCCAACTTACTTTCAAAGGTGTGGTGACGGAACACAATTCATCAAAAAAGTTTTTTTGGGCGGTTTTCCTATCCTTGTGTCACCTGGTTTCCGCATTTTTTCCTTTTGGACCCCTTCCCCATATCCCATTTGCCTTTTTTGCTCTCAGTTGGTTTAGTGCCGTTCCTCAGACAGTCTTAGCTATCCTTTATGTGTATGATGTCCCCTTTTTTTGCAGCACCGACAAACAAATCACCGTGTCAAAACTTTGTTTAAAAAAAAATTTCCCCACCCTTCACCTTTTTTACTTTTCCTCAAATATCACAAACCACAAAAGAAAAATAAAGCCGCTATCATCCCTCCCGTTTATCATTTGTCACAGAAAACGTACTGCTCGATCAATGGCGTAAGCTGCAGGGCCTGTGTATTGATGTGATATTATTATTTTTTTTGAAGAAAGTTTGGGCCTTTTTTGCTACATCCAAGAAGCATAGGCGGGAGAAAACTAAGATTTTGGAATTTCATAACACTAAGAAGGAGTTTTACCCCTCCGATGTGGAGTTTTTATTATATTTCACGCTCACATCCCGGCCAAGGGGGTAAAAACTAAGGTGAATTTTGGGGCTTTTCAAGCCCCTACTTAGGAGGGTTTTTATCCCTTTTTTTCCGAATCACTGCCCATTCAAAACAATACATCAAAGCTCGAAACACCACACCCTCACAACTCAACAGAATCGGCAACCCCCCCCCTTTAAATGTACCCTTTTATTTCCCTCTCTCCCCAGCGCTCAAAACATACCTGCGGCCCCAGAACGCCCTGCAATTTGTGAAGCAATTCTGTGTCATCGCCGTCAACGTCGAAGGAGTTGTAAAGGTCGACACAGGTCTTGAGCTTGTCCCGCCCGATCTGTTGGAGGAGGACTTCCTGGAGCTGTTCCTTGCTCTGACGTGCTGAGGATTTGTCCGCCACAAGGTCCGCTCCGTCGGTGTTGTGCGCGACCTCTGCAAGCTGGACGAGGTTCTGGCAGTCCGAAATCGTCTTCTCGAAGTTGGGCCTGCAGCTCGACGTATCAACCTGCTCGCCACCTATCAGCGTCTTCCGAGGAGGCGACGACGCAGATGGCGTGCCCCCTGCCTGGTGCCTCTGCAGGTCCTGCTGGTACTCCGGCGGGGGTGCGCTCATCATTGCTTGGATGTCCTTTGCCTTCATTTTGGACATCTTTTGGCTGCTCCCTGCCGACGCACTTTGCGACGCCGTCGGGGACGCAGGCTGGGTGCTGGATGAGGTGCGGGAGACGGGTTTGGCGGCCCTCTGCAAGGAGGCCTGCTTGGCTTCCTTCTCACGGATGGCGCGCGCGAAGTTCTTCAGGTTCTTCTGCATGTAGGGGGACGACATGATGGCAGGAATGTTCGGCCTCTCAGCAGGGTCCAGCTTCAATAGAGACCTTGTCAACTCACGGAGGTCCTCTGAGTGGCCAAGCCTCTCGTTGATGGGCTGGTAGACACCCTGTGCGATGACCTGCATCAGGGATTTGATGTCCTTTGCCTGGAACGGCTTGGTCAGCATAATCAGCTCGTACAGCATGACACCAAGAGACCAGACGTCGCATTTGCTGCTGTAAGGCTCGTTGCGGCACATCTCAGGGGAGAAGTAGTAGGGCGTTCCACAGACGGTGTTCGCAAGCCCGACAGTGCCAAGCTGCTTGGAGACTCCAAAATCGCCAAGTTTGACAACGTCGCTGGAGGTCAAGAAAACGTTCATAGTCTTGAGGTCGCGGTGCAAAATGTGTTTCTTGTGGAGGTGCTTCAAGGCAAGGCAGACCTGAATAAAGTATGTCAGAATCTGGTCCTCCGAAAACGGCTTGCGGAGCTCTCGTTTTTGCTTCTTGATTTTTGCCGCCAAATCCCCACCGTCTGCGTATTCCATGACGATGTAGATCTTATTGTTGTTTTCAAAGGATTCAATGAATTTGGTAATGTTTGGGTGGTCCAGCTGCGCGAGCACTGCGACTTCGTTTCTGCTGCCGTCGATGTCACGTTTGCTCATATTCGTCATATCAATCTCCTTTGCCACAAAGGCCACATGGCTGCTTTGATGCCGCACCAACAGCGCCTGCCCAAACGCACCCTTCCCAACAACCTTCAGTACCTCGTAGCCTCTCGCTTCTAGTGCCATCGGAAGGTTGGGAACGACAACAAAAGGGGGGGTATGGGGGGGGACGGGGAGGGGCGGGGGTCAAGGGGGAAAGGCAAGTGGACGCTCAAATCAGCGTCGTTGAGAAAGGGAGGGTAAGGTGTAGAGGTGGTGTGTACGTTTCCCCTTCTGGTGGAGAAAGAGGGAAAAAGTGAAGTTAGTGCACGTCTCTAGGACAAAAAAACTAAAAAAACATCTGATTGGCCATGAAACCAGCAATACGAGAGAACTGTTGGAACGTCCCCGCTAACAATAATAAGCTCCTTCAGGCTGAAAAGAAGAAAGGGAGGGGGAGGAGGAACCCGAAGCCAAAAAAACCGAACCTGAGGAGGACTACCTGCCAATGGTGTAATTTTTGTTGCGTTCTTCGATCTGTTGTGTGCCTCATCTGAGAAACAGTGCAACGGTACCACTGTAGAGAAGGAAAAAAAAGGAGGTAACCCGAGCTTCAATGGTATGCACATAAAAGATGACTGAAATACAAAAAATTTCTTTTCTCTTGTTGTCTCTCGATTTTTTTTTCTTTTTTTTTTGCCATAAAAAACCCCCCTTTATTGTCGACCAAATCACCTTTACACCAACTGGGTAAGGCTCTGCACTCAAAAAAAAGGTAGGTACATCAAAGCTTGTGTTGAATGTCTTCGTTTTGTTTGTTTTTTTTTTGTTTTTGCTTTTGCTTTTTTGATACTCTGTTGGTTTAGTGTGTGGCTGCCATACAAACAGTCTCCACTCTCACAATATTTTCTTCTTCGTTTACCGTCACTGAGGGTGATACTGTACACATGCCTTAGAAGGAGAAAAGAATAAGGTTGGTAAGATGATCCTCAACTCGCTTCACCCACAAATACAACTTATAAAAAACCGTCAAAAACAAAAAAAAAACTAGTCATGCACAAACATATTGCAACCTTTAAAAGGGCCAAGACGCAATACAACAAGAACACCACAACATAATGTAGAGAGAACAAAAAAAATAGAAATCATTTGACCCATGCCTGCCCTCTTTTTGAAAACATCATTTGGGACAGTTGTGTTAGCCGTTATGATCGTCGGCTTCTACAAAACGACCCACAATATTGTAAATCGGGTCTGCCAAAACCGACACTCAACAGCTGCTGGGGCACAGGGCGAACCCGGCCCGCAAATGCGTTCGACGATCTGATGAGGCTCATGCTTCTGCAATTCCCTCCTCTTTTGTACAGTATCAACAACACTATGTCAATACAGCCCCGCACAGAACAGTTTTTGCATATTACATAGGGGTTGCCCACGATCGTGTTATTAACTAATAAATTTGATGAAGACGGCCAAGAAGGTCATTTCACTACCCTTTTTTGCTGCTGTTGTTGTTGTTGTTGTTGTTGCAATTGACAGTCGCCAACCGAAGCAGGCCCTGTACTCAGCATCGCCCAAAGGCATCGTATTGTGTTTTATTGATTTTTTTTTAATTTTTGATAACTTGTTAGATTAGTGTAGTTGCCTCGGGTTGTGTTACCCACAGTTGTGCAAATCTCCACTTTCTCTCTTTTTTTTTTGTATTTGTTTTGCCCATGCTGGAACACCAAGAACGAAAAGGCAACACACGTGAATATTTTTTTCCCCCCTCCCTCTACTTTTGTTGCTAGTTCTTTTTTTTTTCTTTGTCTCTTTCATGCCCCACTGTTCTAACCAAAAAATAATAAAAGAGAGAAAATTTGAAAGATGAATGTGTCTCAGACACACATCTTACAGAGTGCCGAACAGAAAGGGGAGACAAAGGTCGCCCAATTCAAAAAAAAACAAAAAAAAACAAAAAACAAAAAATTCATAAAAAACAAAATCAAACAACCCTCTTTTGAGATATCGATTCCTCGAGTTTTACGTTGAGAAGATATCTTCAAAAAAAGATTTCAATTTTTCCATTATCCCTCCCCCTTCTCCACGTTACATTCCCCCTTTTTTATTGTTTTGTGTCATCTGACAATTGCTCCAGGCACTCCGCTAGGTACTAAAGTTCTGTTGATTGTCAACAGAACTTTTTGAAAATGGGGGAAAAAAGAAAAAAAAAAAAAGTTCTGCTAAGTGGTTCAGACCCGTTCTACCTGTCAAAAAAGCTCAGGAGAAGAAGATATGGAGAGGTGAGTGCTTAAACGTCCCAAAAAAGTCAAAATCGGGCGTTGGTAAAAAAAAAAGTTGCGTACCGTGCGCCTGCGGCGCAAGCATGTACCCCACCAACGTGGACCATCAACAGAATATTTTCAAAATCGGAAATCCTAGCGGAGAGCCTGAATTGCTCTGCAAAAAAGAAAAAAAAATACAAAAGATACTGGCTAGTTTCAAATATCTTTTTTTAAATTGTTTGTTGTATCGACAAAATTACCCCCATCAATAAAGGGTAGGTTTTGTACATCAAATGGCACCTTGAAAAAAAAGGCGAGAAAATTTTTTTAGAGATAAGACATTTTTATTGCTTTGTTGGATCGACAATCACCACTTTATTTTTTGTTTTTGTTTTGTTTTTATTTCGACAAACAGTGCCTAAGAAGAATCCCATCTCCGGGACTACCCGGGTTTTGTACTGTCCCATTTTGCTTTTTTCAAGTCAAAAAAATGGAAAAAAAATGTTAGCATAGACAAGAAGTAGTCGGCAATACAACTCTTCGAGCCAAGTTTTTTGGTAGGTTTTTTTTTGAAAAAAAAAATTCCATTTCACTCGCATTTCCGCGAAATACATAAATTCGTTCACGCTTACCGTCTCCTGTTGTAGCCAGCATCCTAACCACTGTTCTAGATGGCACTCATGTAATACGATTAAGCAGTGCCTGCATGATATACTGTGCTGGCAAAGACGAAGAAAAGGGTTTGCCTCTGGTGAGACAGTTTACCCATGACACGTCATATGACAATGGAAAAAAAAAAGGGGGGGGTGAAGTTGATAGTTCACAAACGCCTCTGGGACCGCAGGCACTACACTCCGTAAAGAAAAAAATATGGTGGAAAACACAAGAAAACACAAGAAAAAAAAAATACTCGTAGGAAAAAAAAAAAAAAAAATTGAAATACAGCAACGTACCAGAACAGAAACTCTCTGAATGGGGAGAAACGGGGAGGGGTGAGCTTTGGGGAATAATAGTGGCGAGTCTGTGCATACATTACGTGCAGGGTGTGAGCGCTTTTTTTTAAACATTTTCTTCACATTTGCTTTTTTTTTTTTTGCGGATAATTTTGGGGTAATTTTTTTTTTATTTGAAACAGATATTGCAGGCCTTTTGCTAACCATCATGCCATCGTGCCACGTTTTTGGGCGTTTTTTATTTTTTTTTCCATCATGCCACCATCATGCCACGGGGGGTGGTGGGGCAGGGCTTTCGCTATCCATCACCTGGGGATTTCCCCCCCAGATGGCATGATGGCATGATGGCATGATGGCATGATGGCATGATGGCACGATGGCACGATGGCACGATGGCACGATGGCACGATGGCACGATGGCACGATGGCACGATGGCACGATGGCACGATGGCACGATGGCACGATGGCACGATGGCACGATGGCACGATGGCACGATGGCACGATGGCACGATGGCACGATGGCACGATGGCACGATGGCACGATGGCACGATGGCACGATGGCACGATGGCACGATGACACCTTACAATTTTTCTGCTCGCTGCGCTCGCTGTACGCTATTTTCTTCCTGCCTACGGTGCCATTTTACAATGTCTAAGGGGATTCCCTTGCATTTTGCAGCCAGAAATGAAACTTGACCCAAGCTGCAAAAAATTGACCATTCTTATTTCAAAGGAACCCAACCGTTGCAACAGCCCCTGCTTCTGGAAGACGTATTGATTTTGTACGGTTAGTGTACGTAAGGCGCAAGACCAAGGACCGTTAATAAAGGATTATATTCCGTTTTTTGTTTATATCTCGCAAAGCTGACCCTTCGCCTCTCCACCCTGTGGCTGGCAGGGAGGCGCGCGCGAAGCGCGCGACGACCGCTTTCACCAGGCGGGAAAGCTCGGAATGTACTTTTTTTTCCAGGAAATTATTTTTTTTTGACCATCATGCCATTCAGGGGGAAAATCCCAAAGTTAGCAAAAGGCCTGCAGATATTGAAAGAGTCTTGCTACTGCTGAAATACCACACCTTTTTTATCACGAAGATCGCAAAGAAAGCAATCTTCTGTTATCAAAGTGAAAAAAAAAAGATACCACACTGGTGCTCCGGGAGGGGTCGATATTGACAGGTCGCTGACAGGTCGTTGACTAATTTCCGAAAGCACCATGCACTAAACTTTTTTTTTTGACCTTTTTTTTTTTTTGGTGCAATTTACAGTGTTTCAAGCTGCTGAAGGGGGGAAAATATCCTACCACCCTGAGGGAAAACCCTAGGGGGAAAAAAAGAAAAAAAAAAATCATGAAGATAAACCTAAGCCTCTTGTTGTTCAATCACCTTCACAGAAGAAAAACTTGAGAGATAAAACTCTCGCACACATACGTACAAAAAACAAAAGCGACACTTTTCAATTCGGTTTTGAATCTGCTCAAGTTGTACTGCAAGGCAGCGTTCGCACAACAGAAGGCAGTATCCAATTACCCATTGCACTTCATCCCTCAAAGCCCCACCTCCCGTGTCATCCCAAAAGAAGGAAAAAAAATGCATGAGATGAACGTGCTTCTCATGCGTACACATCTAAGAATCCATCGCTAAACATCCACTGAATTGTGTAGCACAATTCCCCAAAAGAGGCCTAAAAAAAACGAACAAACAAACTATGCCTCCTCCTCAGCCCGCAGGATCTCTTCAAGCATCAGGTTGAAAACAGCTTCGATGTTCTCCGCCTGTGGTGTTGGTTGCAAGGTGCACAGAAGCAATGTAGAAGGTTGCCGTTGTGATTTGGTAATTTGGCCATTTGGCGTAAAAATAAAAAGGAACCCACAAACAGCTACAAACGGCTTGGCCGTACCGTAGTGTGATAATGCGGGGTAGCAATACAACCGCCCCGTCGTTCTGCGGCCCAGTTGTGAGCTTACAGATTCTCCCCATACGATTCGCCTAACTCTTGGTGAAACATTGTCGAGAGAACAGGGCAGTCGGGAGACAGAACATCTCTCTCTTATAGTGGGACCCCATCCTCTGAGGGCTTTATATGAATAAGGCTTACAGGCGGTGTACCGCTAATTTAAGATGTGTCAGAGGGGGTTTTGCAATGGGTAATAAATAAAGAAAACTTGAATGGATGAACGTGCCTCTCGTGCACACACATCTTTCTCAATAAAGAAGTCGTCCGAAATGGTCCGAGCGCCGTGACGCTGGGACCATTTCCGCTCAGTCCCGCGCTCCTCACAAAAAAATAAAGTGAAGTTGATAGTGCACAACGCCTCTGGGACGCAGGCACTGACACTCCGTGGGTTATCGAACCCCCGGAGTGTTTGTTGCGTTTGGGGTTGCCGACAGGGAATAAAAGAACAGTCACATACCTTCTTTGCCGAACACTCCATAAACGGGAACCCCCACGACGTGGCCAGCTGCTGGCCTTCCTCGTATGATACCTATAGGGGGAAAGATGGTGCAACAAATTGATGGAAAGCAGAGTCTTTTGTTGTGAATTGATCACCCCTACCCTGCAAGCCACCCCACACATGAAACTACACAACGCGACACTTTCGCACTACAAAAAAAAGTTTAAACCATCTCCCAAGCCTCATGATTTAGTTACCTTGATCACAATCTATTGAAAGAGTTGGTAAGCCTAATCCTCATGCGACGCCACCTTTATCAGAATCGTACAATATTGGGAAAATAATATTTCACGCAATAAACATTGTCAGAAAAAGGTAAGAATTTTAAACCTACACCCCCCCTCCCCCTCTTCTACACACCTGTCGCTCTGAGGACGGGAGGTCGTTTTTGTTGCCGACCAGAATGAGGACCACGCCGTCTAGGATGTTACAGTCTTGTATTCTGTCGTAGATGGACTTGACCATCTCAAAGGAGTGGTAGTCGTTGATGCTGTACAGAATGATGTAGCCGTGGGTGCCTATGGAGTACTGCGGCTGGAACATGGAGCACTCATCCTGCCCTGCTGTGTCGAGGATGCTGAGGAGGTACTGCTGCGCTTTGAATTTGATTTTACGTTGGTATGTGTGGTTGATGGTGGGGTTGTAGTAGGGCGAGAAACGGTCCTCGATGAACTGCACGCAGATCGCAGACTTGCCGACCCACGACTTCCCGAGAACACATATTTTGCGTTGCTTCACAACAGGGTCCTTGCGTTCAGACGCAGCCCCGCTAAACGCAGTGCTGGTTGCCCCCTGAGAAGATTCCAATGCGCGAGCGCACGCCTTGCAGACCCGTTGCGGTTCAGCCCCATACCCCATCTCCTTCCCCAACATCTTCTTCGACGCGCTGCATTTCCCGCAGAACAGACCCCCACACCGCCGGCAATGATGCCTCCGGTTGAAAAATGAAAACAGCTCAGAACAGTCCTCGCACGCCGACGTGTCCGTGTCAGGCCGCCACTTCGGGCGACCCTCCTCACCCATGATTTGTTTTGAAAAAAACAGACCCCCCTCTCTGTGTTAAAAAATATACACCAAGGTCTGTGTCATAAAAAGTGAAGTTGATAGTGCAAACGCCTCTGGGACGCAGGCACTGACACTCCGTGGGTTATCGAACCCCGGAGTGTTGCGCTTGGGTGTGAGTAAAAAAGAGGAGGGGGAAATCTTATCACTTCTAGGAATACAATAATAACAAAAAGGGGGGAAAGCTTGAAGGGAACGGGAAGGGGGGAAAGGAAACCACAATAGTGTGTATCGGATATGTGCCGAATAGGACGGCTCAGTAGGTTTAGTCTTATCCATTAGCAAAACAAAAAACAAATCAAAACAAAAACAAAGGAATAGTTGTTGATGCAGGCACCTCCGACTGACCCACTGTACGATGCCAGCCATCCAGATGAAATCACAAAGTTACGGTAGTGCCCACCCACCCCACACCACCCCCCTCCTCATTTACCTCACACCAACCCGCTCACCGAACGGAGTGCAAAGTTCATGAGCTTGTTGCTGTTGCTGCTGTATGCGTTCGGTGCGGTGACGCCTACTCCAGCACGGTCGCCGAAGACAGGGCTTTCTACTGGCTGAGGTTGACGTGCCGCACCCCAAGGTCGCAGAGGGGAACGACGCTGCTGGGTACGGTGAAGATGCTGTGGGTGCTCGCCTAGAAGCTCGATGTTGGTTGTGTCGAGCACCTCTACTGCTGTGTGGCGGGGGGGGCTGCGGTGGCTGCTGTGGTGACTGTGGTGGCGTGGATACGGCATCGCACCCATAGGGGCAAACCTCTCAGAGAGTGGTGGTGGTGTTGGAGGTGGTGGTGGGGGCATCCCCCTCAGCCACATCTCCTC
Source organism: Rhynchopus sp. YZ270_cl-10 (assembly GCA_964035575.1). NCBI lineage: Eukaryota > Euglenozoa > Diplonemea > Diplonemida > Diplonemidae > Rhynchopus > Rhynchopus sp. YZ270_cl-10. The sequence goes on along the minus strand of OZ037891.1, from coordinate 484,191 downwards.
ATCGTGGAGGTGGTGGTGAGGTAAGTGCGCCGGCAACTCGTGTGGTAAGAAGCCATCATGCACAGAGGACCGTCCACGTGTTCTAGGTGGTGTCAAGTCCTTGAAACGGTTCATGCTGCAGAGAAGTGCATATAAAAAGAAAAGGAAAAAAGAGAAAATTGACCACAAAAAAAAAATGTGTTTTTCACCTGTTGTTGTATTTTGTGAGGGGAGAGAAACTGAGAAACAGAGAATCGAGTAATGTATGCCTTTTTCTTTTTGAATCCCTTTTGAGAAAAGGGGTCGTACAGGAACGTATAACAGGGGGGAATTTTGATGTTTGTATTAATATTTTTCTGCGTCCCTCTCTTTGAAACATTGCTGGGTATTCAGTGGGTGTGTGCAAAATATCCACCTGTTTTTTCCCCTCCCTTCCCCCTCCCCAATGAATAGTATGTAGTCCGAATCCCTGTCGTCCTCCTTCTCTGCACTACCTTCCCCCTCCCTCACCACTGAAACTTTACTTAATATTTTTCGAATTCGCATTCACCTTCGTTTTCGGTCAGGGTCCTCAAGGGGGTGCAAAAAAATTTTTTTGCACCCAAAAAAAAAAAAAAAGAAAAATCGGGGGGGTGCAAAAAATATTTTTGCACCCCCCCAAAAAAAAAAAAAAAGTTTTTTTGGGACGAAAAATTTTTTTTGAGGGGGGATTTCAGGCTTCAGCAGGGATTCTCTGGCTTTTCGTCAGTACCACAACGGACACAGCCAAGCACCACTCGGTGGCTGTCACACTCACAATGTGTGAAAGTGGTGCCAGGGATGCTCCCTGCGATTGTCGCCACCTATAGCAGTTCCAGGAAAGCAAGCGAAGTGATTACGTGGAAGTGTATTTCGTTTTATGCATGGGTACTGAGTGTAATTTTCCGCTCGCTGCGCTCGCGGAGGTACACCTTAAAAATTTTTTCCGCTCGCTTCGCTCGCGGAAAGACACCCCAATGTGAAATAAAAAAACGGGCGCGGGAAAAATTTTTTGAGCCAACCACGATTTCACAAAAACCCAAAAAATAGCGTCAGGCCCTGGTTTCCCCATTTTCCCGTGAATTTTCACGCCTCTCCCAACTTTGTCAGGGAGGAGCGCTTGTGTGGGGAGAAAGCTCGGAATGGACTTTTCTGAAGGGTTTTGTACAGAAAAATTTTTGCACCCCTAAAATTCCCACAGGGGGGTGCAGGCTGAGGACCCTGTTTTCGGTTCGGTAAAAAAAAAAATTAGTGGAGCACACTCTAGGGTGGCTACACTAATACAACCAAGTTTTCAAAAAAAAAAAAATGCAATAAAATAAATCAGGTCCTCGTTATAACGCTCAACAGACGACGGTAGCCGAGGCTAAATAATGTTGAAAGACGAAACAGCCGCAAAACACTGGACATCTAAAAAGGGTTTTGTAAGATGAAACTAAGTCTCGCGTGCTTAGTCACCTTAAAAGGGGGGTATTGTTCTAGCAGGTGATTACCCTGAGTCTAGCAGGTGATGAGAGCATGGGGCAAGGGGGAGGGTGTAAAAAAAGTAAAAGGAAACAAAAAAAAAATATTATCTAAACAGAAGGGCACCCTATTCATAGCCCAACTAAGAAGTCCAAGCTATTTGGTATAGTGGGCGCTATAGACCATTCGAACCAAAAAAGAAAAAAAGAAATGCAGTCGGGTTCGCTCTGAAGTTACCCTTCAGGAATATACACGACGACACTTGTCATGACATACAAGCGCATATTACAATAATATACACAAAACGTTATGCAGAACTGCTTGTCAAAGTGTGCTTGTCATATTATTAGTCGTCGTGTACACAGTGGTCTGGTCAAGGATTTTAGCCTGGTCAAGATAACCAAGGGGGGCTCGGTCATGACCAGGCCACGGTGTATCTCCCTCCCAACCCCCCTCCCCTTATCCCCACCCTCCATTCGATATTACGAGCAAAATAGAAATCTGGCTTCAGTATATGAGGACTAAATAAAGCAAGGGGGGAAAAAAAGAGGGGTGTTTCGTTAGTCGCTCTGCAAGCTGCTGCATCTTATTCACTGAAGCATGGTGGGTGAGTAAATAAAACAAAAAGCTCTCCGTCTGTTCGGTTTCTATTTTCCTATTGCGGAATATGTACACGAAAAAACACATTGTTAATAGTTCACCATTTTCCCTCTCCCCCCCTTTTCCCTCCCTCCCCCTCTCCTATCATCTTCCAAAGAAGACCAAAAATTCACCAAAAAAATAAATTTCCTGGGCTAAAAAGCTCAGAGGTACATTCCTCCCCCCACACCCTCCCCATCCTCTCTCAGCTCTCTCTCTCTCTCTTTCTCTCTCGCCTCCTGGTGTATTCTCAGTATCAAATAAAGAGAACGTTAAAAAGTGCAAACACATCAAAACACTTAAAACACCAAATACAGGTCTGCGTGGGGTTACCCATCGGAAGGGATTATTAAAGGAGATGTTGTGGTAAAGGATACTCCACGCCTCGTTGTGGACCCTGTACTGCGCACTGGGGCTCGACGGAGTGCCGCAAGGCCTAGCTTCTGCCTGCGGTAGTCGTCATCGATCTGCTGTCTTGCATCCTCGGACAGCTTAATCGCGCTCTTCGTGTTTGCCGCTGTCGCCCGCTTGATCTCCTCCCTCCCCTCATCGCTATCCGAATCCAGATCACTCCCCTCCCTGACTGGGTCCTTGTGTTTTGGCGTCACTACCCCAGGTTTTCCCACCTCCCTTACTACAGGGGATGGCGCTCGGGTTGCAGTGGCTTTGTACTGACGTGATGTAGCTGCAGCAGGTCGAGGTGTATGCCCTGCAAGGGGCTGACGTTGTTCCCCCACCCCACTTTGCCCTGGAGTAAGAAGCGGCCGTGCTGCCAATGCCCCTGCAGTCCGATTGGTTCGTGTCGCTGGCGGTGTAGAAGTGACCCCCAAGGGCACGCTGACGCTGCTGCCCGCTACCGGGGTTGACGGCCGCCCTAGCTTTTTATTTTCCAACCATTTTTTCCACCTCAAATCCTCCCGCTCTCTGTGTGGCGCTATACTTTGGGCTGGGGGTGTACCGCCTCGCATGCCATTTGCATCACCTCTCCAAGAGGGAAACGGGCTGGATGGTCTGGGCTTGTCAAAGAACGACCCGCTTCGACCTCCTCCCCCTCCTCCTCCTACACGCCCAAGGGTTTCCTTTATGTCCTCAGAAACACTGTGCGAAACACGACCATCCTTCGCCGGCGAACGCTCCCTCTCCCTCTCCCTCTCTCTCTCTCTCTCCCTCTCCCTCTCTGGCAGAGGCGGGCGAAGTGACGCAACCCCACCACCCCCACCACCACCCCCACCACCACCCCCACCACCACCCCCACCACCACCCCCACCACCACCTCCACCACCACCCCCACCACCACCCCCACCACCACCTCCACCACCACCCCCACCACCACCTCCACCTCCACCTCCACCTCCACCCCCATAGCGTGCAGGCACCCCACTCCGTTGCGCAGGACTAAAAGACTGCCCTGCGATCTGCGACGAAGATGACGACGACGCCGACCCGGACGTGACCCTTGGCTGCGGATGCTTATGAAAACGCCCATGAATCTCTGCGTCCATATCAGTCGAATCCTCTGTCGTAGGCGAATCCGTCTCCATCGAAGACGACGAGGCAGACGGCTGCCTCCTACTCAGCGTCAGCGACGGTCGCGATGTTGACGACATCCGAGGTGACACCCTAGCCTGAGGGTACCCCTTCTCCGCAGACGCCCTAGGCTGTGACTGCCCGGGAACACTCCCCGCGCTGCCAGAGAAGGTGCGTTGTGAGAGGCGTGGGTTGTATTGGTAGTGGTCCTCGAGGCGTGGTGTGTCGGGGGGTGTGGAGGCAGAGGAGTCCTTGGAGGAGATGGGGAGAGAGGACATCGAGGAGGTGCGGCCCGTGAGGTACGCAACCTCGTCGCATTTGTCGGTGAAGTCGGTTTGCAGGCGTTCGTAGTCCTTCCGCATGCGGATCACTTCGGCGGTTTCAGAGCGTGCTCGGGCCAGCTCGTTGGTCATCCGTTTTAGTTCTTGTGCCATGCCTATGTTTTCTTGTTGTAATTGCTGCGCTTCCTCCTCCTTTTCTCGTAAAAGTGCTTGAGTAGAAGTCCATTTTTCATCCCAGGTTTTGCTCATTTGCTCCATAAGTTTTCGTGTAGTAGATAGTTTTTGTTGCAAAACCACGTCAGTCCCTTTATAAAGCTGCTCCTGGAGGAAGTTGATCTCGCATTTGAGTTGCTGGACGATCTTCTTCGTGGCGCCTTCGTTGATGACGGCTTTGTTTACGATACGCTTTGCTTGGTCTGCATAGCGGAGGGTGCTGAGGGTTTCCTCTCTGTCTGTGATGGAAGAGGAGATCGTTGCGAGCATCATTGTACGCGAATTACCTCCTAGGTTTTCACGAAGAAGCCAGGTCAGGATAGAGTCTCGATATGGCACGTGAACCGCATTTTTATTTCGCTTATACGCCTTACCTGCAAGCACCGAAATGACCTTTCCAAGAATTGACAAACTTTTGTTGATAGTCGAAGCTTCCAAGAACCCTACCCCAGAGCTTCCAGATTTGGCGATGCGTTCCGACCCTGCAAGATCAACGAGAGAGAGCTTTGATGTTGTTGTGACCCCCGCACTGCTTTTGGCCTGCTGTGCCAGAGAGATGGAGATAACCGCATGGGACCGAGAGGACACCGCGTTTTGCCTGGTATGTGCCACCTTGCGGGAGCGGTTGCCTTCTTGCACTACCTTCATCATGCTTCTCTTGGATTCGCACAAACAGGATGTCAAATCTTCTAAATACGGTCCCGTCAAAGGGTGCTCCCTGACCCGTAGTGTGCCCTGTCCAGGGTTTAGTAGACAAGTCGCTTTCTCCAAGTAAATCTGATAAAACGCAATTTCAACAGTAAAATGAATATCCGGTCGGCATTTTATGTGTTCATACAAATCTGCGATAATCCTCGGCACTACACCATTTTTATCGGAGCTCCGTTTTTTGCGTTTCGAGCTGCTCACAAAGGAAAGCGAATCTTCCGGCCCGAACATTGAATAGCTCTTCCCACTCCCTGTTTGGCCATACGCTAAAATACACGAATTGTACCCCTTTAGAAAGCTTGTTAGCATGGGCGCGCCTACGTCGTGATGAACATCCTCCTGCGTTGCGTATGGGTTTGGTGAGTTGTGGTTCGGTACACTCCAAAACACCCTATCAAACGTGAAGGCATGCTGCTGTGCGTCTGCATTGCTATTCCCTGAGGTTGGCTGTACAACGACGGAATTTTTTAACATTTTGAGCGACAAATTCTCGGGGTCCTGCTCCTCTGCTGCTGGTAGCGGTCTGCACCTCACCAACACCGAGACAGACGCCATGCCTCCATTTGCCGCCCCTGCAGACTGACTACGTTGCGACACTCCACCTGGCGAAACAGCATCGTAGCTTTCTCTCTCTTGGGTTCGTGTTGATGCTGTTGTCGGCATCGAGCTTCTCGGCTTCCCATTCCCTATAACAACACTACTACTCCGCACCGGTATCGCCGCAGTCGATGCAACCCTCCGAACAGCCCCCACCGAATCACCTCTCCCCCGTTGCACACCCCCTACACTAGGGGTGCGTGGCATTCTGTAGGTAAAAATTGTGGATCTTTATAAAAAAAGAAGGGAAAAAAAAAGGTTATTTTAGCACATCATTGCGCCGTTGTTGTCTAAGATTTTTTTTTTTTTTTGTACAAGGTGGAGGGGGGAAGAGGAAGAAGAGGAAGAGGGGGAGAAGGTTGTGGAATGGAGAGAAGAGAGAAAGAGAGTGCGAAAGTGTGTGTTTTTTTTCCTGGTTGGTGGTGTATAGAGGAATAGGAGGGTTTTTTTTAATGGAGTACAAAAGTGTGGTGGTGTTTGAAAAAAATTTGTTTGATTATAGACCACTATCACTAGATAGCAACCACGGTTTTTCTTTCACAGGATCCTTAAAAGAGAGAGCAGATAGAAAGGGAGTACGCTTTGCAGTAGGAGGTTTTTTGGAAAAAAAAAAAGTGGTATTGGCCTTTTTTGTTTGGGACGGTGACGGGGAGGGGAAGGAAGGGAGGTAGAATTTTTTTTTTTGTTTTTTTGTTGTTGTTTTTTTTCGTTTAGAAATAATATATAAAAAGGAAAGAGTAAAAGAAAAGAAAATTTGAAAAGATGAATGTGCCTCTCGTGCACACACACACATCATCATAAAAGAGAGCATGTAAGGCAGGTTACCATGGGTATTGACCCACCCCTTCCCATCACTCCTCCATATATATTTTTTTTAGATGTTGCTTTTTTTTGGTTTTGGAAGAGTGGGTGTAGTGTGGACATCCGAGATGTGCTCCACTATGGGGCTGTTTTTTTTTTTGTTTTTTGCTTTTTGTTTTTGTTGTGTCGACAATATCGCCCAAGGATCCACCTTGGGGAATCTAGGATCTGTACTCAATGTTGGCCGAAGCCTTTTTGTACTGTGGTATAGACGTCAGTCGTCCTGAACCCTTGAGAGCAATTTCGTTTTTTTTTTTTGCTGCTAGACAATGTGCAAACCCTCCGTTGGAAAATGCAAAAAAAAAAAAAAAAACACAACACAAAAAAGGGTTGCCCAGATAGCGAAATAAATAAAATGAAAATGAAGGAGGCGGGGAGGAGGGTGGTCCCCTGTTCTGTGCAAATTCAATAAATAAAAATCAAAAACAATAAAAATTCGAGAGATCGTCGTGTTTTTTTTTCAGCAAAAGAAAAAGTTGGTGAGGTAATCCTAAGTCTTCATGCTTAGTCAACCGTGAAATAAATCTAGCGGTGCTGGTGGTATTTTTTTTTTGTGTGTGTGTGCGTATTTTATTTTATTTTTATTTTGTTGAAAACTTGGTTATATTCAGTGCAGAGACCCGAGGGGTGCGCACTACTTTCGTACACCTTTTTTGGATTTTGAAAAGGGGAAAAAAAGAAAGATGTTGGAGGAGTGATTCAAGTCGCCACAAAACACTTTTTGCAACGACTTCTCTCAAAATGGTTTTCCCCTTCATCGTTTCTTTTCCCCCATCCTTTTTCTCTGGTGGGGGTGGCCAGGGGACACCCCCATGGTGTGGACAGTTGTCTGTATGTTTGGTTCCTAATGTTGTTTTTTGGTCGGTATTTTTCTTTCGTTCGAGAATTTTGTTGTGTTTAAAAAGAAAAAGAAAAGTGGGAAGATGTATATACCTCTAGTGCATACACCATCTAAATAAGAAGTATTTGCATCATATGCAATCAATAAATTGATAGTATATGGTGAGGGATCAACAAAAATGCTCCCTTCTTTTTATGACGTATGTTTTTGCAAAACGTAGAAAAAAAAGTAAAATGCTTCATAAAAAGGGAAAAAAGAAGAAGCAATATTTGACTGTGTAATCGCTGTACACACCCCCCAAAAAAAGGGGGTTTTTTGGTTTAAAAAAATGGAATATAAGATGAATCCAAGCCTCTCGCTTGCTTGGTCACCTTGATCACAATCAAAAAAAACAAAGGAAGGGTTGAGTTTGACGAGGATACCAAGCGTCGCTCAGGACTCAGGTATTTAAAAAAAAGAGTGAATTTGAGATAAAAGAGCCCCACGGGCTCGCACATCTCAAAAAAAGAAAGAAAAAAAGTGAAGTTATGAAAAATATGAAAATGAAAACAAAAACAAAAAAACCCCAGCCTTGCTAGAGCTAACCTTCTAAGTAAAAGGATAAAAAAAAGTTGGAGGAAAAAAAAGGGGAACAAAACAACAATATCGCTCCCGTTTCCTACAACTTACACAATAGCTGTGAAACCACAGCTGCAGAGTGGGGTAAAAAAAAAAGAGTGCAAGGGTGAACACACGACCACCCATATTGTGATGGTCAGCACTCCCTCCCTTGCCTTATCTCTTTTTTTTGAATCCACGCAGTTTTTTAACTAAAAAAAAAAAGAGAATGGGAAAAAAAAATGTTCAAGTATTTTTTTTGTGCGTAAATAGGTACCACCGCTACCGCAAAAAAGAGAGCAAAAAAATAAATAAAACCCACGACGTCTTTCAGCACAGAAACAGGGGAAGGGGAATAAGGAGGAGGGGAGTAATAATATATAGATTTTTTTTTTGGACATATGAATCCTAAGCCCTCTCGTGCTTGTCAAACCTTTTGAAGTAATAGAGAAAGAAATGCAATACTAGGCTAGTTGACGCCACGGGTCGGTTTAGGAATTTTCTGGGAAATCCTGTTCCGTACCATCCCGTACCGCCCTCGAACGCTCCCAAATCCCCCCATACCGTCCCATACCCTTCCGTACCCTCCCATACTGTCCCATACCGTCCCATACCCTCCCGTACCTCCCATACCACTCCCACACTGTCCCATACCGTCCCATACTGTCCCATACCGTCCCGTACCGTCCCCCTAATCGGTGTGGGAGTTGCTCTCTTTTGCGTGCGAATTGTACACGAGAACTGCAAACCGGGCCGGTCTGGGTTTGAGGTATACGGAAAGGCCATAATTTGTGAATTTGCAGCTGGACGACGGCAAATTGACCCCACCACAGCGCGGACAGATTCCGGAAATGCCAATCGCGGTATGTCTTGGGGCTGAAAAATTTTCACCTGAAATTTTTTTTCAGCAGCATTTTTTGGCCGAAAATGGGCCCCAGCTATTAGTGACTGGGCTCATATTTTCAAAAATTTAAGTGGTCAAAAAATTGTCCAATTTTCGACATCGACCCCACCACTTTCTGGACGGATTCCGGAAATGCCAAAAAACTGTGTTTTGGGTCACCCGTTTTTTGGGGCCCCTGAGGCGATTTTATATAAAAAACCCACAGGATCACCCTGTTCCCACAACTTTTTTGTCAACTTTTTTTCAGGAAAAACTTTTTTTTTGCGCGCGCGCACATTTTTTTTTCAGGGTCAGCGAGCGGGAAACGAAAAAAAAGTCGAGCTACCCTAAGTGCACGCACGACCCCCAAACCACTCCCAAACCTCCAAAAATCCTCCCATACCACTCCCATACCGTCCCATACTGTCCCATACCCTCCCAAATCCTCCCACACTGTCCCATACTGTCCCATACAGTCCCATACCGTCCCATACTGTCCCATACCCTCCCAAATCCTCCCATACCCTCCCATACCCGAATGTCCGTGACGTCAACTAGCCTACAATACAACTAAATAATTTTTTTTTTGATATTTTTTTTTTGGAGTAGTGTAGTTGCCTCGGTTGTGTTGCCACAGTTTGTGCAAATCTCCACTGTCCACAATTTTTTTTTTCCGGGTCAGCATCTGCTGGGGATGGCCTACCACAGGATCGGTGCGATGCATTTTTCTTCTTTTTTTGAATTTGAACGGTACTTCGTCCTCCTTCTCTTTGACCGTATTGCAACACTCCACTTTCCTCTCTACTGCCGTTTTTTTCACAATATCCCCCTTTTTTGAAAACTTGGTAAAACTTGGTTGTATTAGTGTAGACACCCGAGGATGAACTCCACTATATCCCCCTTTTTTTTTTATAAATAAAAATGAAAAGAAGGAAAAGGGAATCTCTCGTCGCTTCCCTTGATGTATATAAAAAAAAATGAAAAATGAAATACCAACGTCAAAAAAGAGGTTTCGTTCTTCTAAGAACACGAACCAACCACATCTTTTCGTGAAAAAAAAATATATATGTTGGGTGCGTGATTCAACAGAGAAACGGCAGAAGAAGAAAATAAGAATAACAATGCAATGAACAGAGATGAAAATGCACCGGAGTACACGAGCTAAAAGGGAGTGATTGATACATTTTTTTTTTTTTTTTTTTTTTTTTTTTTGCTTTATTTTGTTGTGTCGACAATCGCCTAAATTAGTTGAATAATTAGGATTTAAAAGGAAGAAGAGAAAGGTTTTTATAAAGATGAGCCGAATCCTCTACGTGATTAGTTCATCTGACGAAAAAGAGAATTGAAATGGAAATGCTCCTCTCGGCGCACATAAGTTTGTATTTGGGGAGAAAAGAAGAAAACTCTGGCCTGGCCGACAATGTGCAATTTGTCCTTCTACATATCCTGTTGACAGAGGGAAGGGGAAGGCACACTACGGCAATGTCGAGGAGAGGACTGATATTTGGGGAGTTTGAAAATATATTTAAAAAAAAGCTTGGGAAGAATCTGACCTCCAATGACAAGAAAAACAACTTTTTCGTTTATCGCTCTGCAAAAAATATTGTGTTTTTCGATTGTATGAGTGCGGGAGTGTAATAAAAACAAATATTTTGCATTCCCTGAAGTGCCAATACTGCCAGGTCACCGACACAAGGGGCTGACAGGTTACCCGACAGGACTTCGGTAACACTAAATACTAATATGTCAAACAATTTGCAGGGCACGCACCTTCCGTCGATTCTACTTCCTCTCTTTTTCTTTTTTGTCAAATGCTTTTAAAAAAAGGGAGACAAAATATATTTAAAAAAAATGTAAAGGAGACAAATTGATAAGATCAGAAACCAAAGCCTCTCATTTGCTTAGCTTCCATAAAAATAAAATGCAAAAAGTAAAAGCTATTTGGGGAAGGGGAAGAGGGGCACTTTGCTTTCCTGCAATATTTTTTTGTCGTTTTTTTTTTTTTTTGCTGTATTTTCCAAAAAAAGGAAGAAAAAAACACCAAATAAAATCAAGGGAAGGGAATATTTGATTAAATGACAAAATGCATATCACGACAAACTAAAACTTGGGGAAGGGACGGGTATGAAGCAATGCTCGCGTAGAACGCAGGCAAAACCACAAAAGGGTGGAGATGGGGAATAATAATAAATTCGCACAAAAAAAAGGGGGGTAAGGGTTTGATAAGATGATCCTAAGCCTCTACTTAGTCACCTAAAAAAAAAAGGGGGGGTTTGAAAATGTTTTTTGTTTGAAAAAGAAGGGGCATGTTCACTGGAGAGAAGAAAAATTGTACTCTCCCCCCCATCGATTTTTTATTTTGCAGCAATTTTTTTTTTCTTTTTCTTGAATTTGTTTGGACCAATTTTTTATTTTTTATGAAAAAGATGAATGAGTCTGCTTACTCACCTTCAAAAAAAAAGATTACCGTACCAGTAACAGATACCGTAAAAAAGGTCAAACCTCCCCTGAAAACCCGGAAAAGGTCAAACATTTTTATCAGTATTTGGTACCGGTACGGTATGATATGATCCTTTAAATGTACAGCATGTGGGATGTTTCCAGATTGCGAGCGGGGAGGGGGGGAAGGGTGGGAGGTGGTGATGGTTCTGGGATGTGTGAGAGGGGAGGATGGGGGCTTTGGGTTTGGGGAAGTTGAGCCCTCAAAAAAAGGGTGGTGCTCCGGGAGGGGTCGATATTGACAGGTCGCTGACAGGTCGTTGACCGACTTCCCAAAGCACCAGAGGGGAAAAAAAAAAGGTCGGATGAACCTAGCCTCCGGTTGCTTGCATCATCGAATAGGTGGGTGTTGAAGGTGTAGGGGGAAAGTTTATAAAGCTGACCCCAAGCCTCTCGTGGTCGGTCACCTTATGAAAGCCTCGCAAACAAAATGTAGTAGATTTCTTGCAGGGTTGCGTCTTCTGTGTTCACAATGAAGTACAGAATTTTTTTTTGTACCATAGTACAAAAAAGAAATGGCAAGGTGCTCCAAAAAAAAAAAAGAAAATTTGTAAGATGAATGTGTCTCTCGTGCACACATATACACAGACATCTGAAAAATAGGTGAGAAAGAGAAAGGGAGATGTGGCACAGCACATTTAAAAAAAAAAAAAAAAAAAAAAAAAATGATAAGAATTTCAAAGTTTCCTTTGTGAGGACGGGTTGAGTTTGCACAAAACGAAGTGTGGTTGGTGTGAGTGTTTTTTTTAAAAAAAAACGACATATTTTGTGGGTATTAATGGGATAATTGGTAAAACTGCTGGGAGAGGATGGGTGATACATCAAATTTGTGAAGGTTTTTTTTTTCTCTCTATTTGGTTTTTCCTTTTCTTTTTTTAGAAATATACGAAGAGGTCAAAGACTGGCCTCCGGATATCCAAAAGAAAAGAAAAGAAAAGAAAAAAAAGGGGGAACAGAAAAAGAAAAAGAAAAAGAAAGACTTGAAGGAAGAATAGGAAACCCGGTGAAAGCGCTCCCTTGTTTTCACAATCTGTATCGCGTACCAAAAAATAAGAAATAAGAAAAATGATGGACATAAGCCTATCATGCTTGGCCACTTTAAAAAAAACGAACCAGAAAAGAAAAATAATGATTGTTGAAAAAAATCAGATGGCCCCCTTCTTCTGTTCGCGCTGTCCTCTGTTTAGTTGTGTGTATTTACACTCAAAAAATAACCCAAAGGGAAGACGGATTGACGTCTCTCTTAGGGTGTAATGATGATGTCAGAAAAGAAGAAAAATAAAAAGGAAGAGAATTTGACAGTGCAAAAAACGCCTCGCCGTTCATCGGCGGACACAAAAAGACACTGGGAGAAAGAAGACCAACTGTTCTACGATTTCTTTTTTTTCTCTAAATGAATCGAAAGCAGAATAATCACTTCCGTTTTGCAGTGAAACAAGGTCTCATATATAAAAAAAAAAAAGGATGGATCAGAGAACAATTGGTACACACCTCCTATTTTTTCCTCTTTTCTGTTAGATTCTTTCCGTTCCTTTTTGATGAATTGTGGGCAGGGCGCGCGCTAACTTTTCGGAAATTTCCCGAAAAAATGGATATCGGGTCCAAAAAAATGTACCTACAGGAAGTATGTGAAGGGGGGCAGAAAAATCAGGGTCATGTTACATTTCCGATAAAATCCCGGGCTGTGGTGGGGGATATATGGAAAAATGGACAAAATTTTGGTGACTTAAATTTTCACAAAATATGAACCCATACTCGTAAACAAGGGTCATTTTCAGGTCTTTCGGACACAGTACACAGTACACAGTACACAGTACACAGTACACAGTACACAGTACACAGTACACAGTACACAGTACACAGTACACAGTACACAGTACACAGTACACAGTACACAGTACACAGTACACAGTACACAGTACACAGTACACAGTACACAGTACACAGTACACAGTACACAGTACACAGTACACAGTACACAGTACACAGTACACAGTACACAGTACACAGTACACAGTACACAGTACACAGTACACAGTACACAGTACACAGTACACAGTACACAGTACACAGTACACAGTACACAGTACACAGTACACAGTACACAGTACACAGTACACAGTACACAGTACACAGTACACAGTACACAGTACACAGTACACAGTACACAGTACACAGTACACAGTACACAGTACACAGTACACAGTACACAGTACACAGTACACAGTACACAGTACACAGTACACAGTACACAGTACACAGTACACAGTACACAGTACACAGTACACAGTACACAGTACACAGTACACAGTACACAGTACACAGTACACAGTACACAGTACACAGTACACAGTACACAGTACACAGTACACAGTACACAGTACACAGTACACAGTACACAGTACACAGTACCGTGACTTCACCGGCCAACACCGGAAAACACCGGCAAACATGGTCAAAATCAGGTGGAATATACATAAGTACATCATGGGGGGGTAGGGAACAGGTAGCGCCGCAGGCGCACGGTACCCAACTTTTTTCTTTTTTCTTTCCCCTTTTTTCTGCTTTCTTTTGATTGCGCGAGCCGATTGCTCTCCACGGTGGGGTCACATGTGTGTCCAAAAACTATCTGAAGTGCCCTTACTGTACAACATGGGATTCTCTGATTTTCTTAAGGAAATCGTGTAATCAAAAAATTTTTGTACCGCGAAAAAACCTCGAAAAAACCGGGTGTGAGGGTGTGGATTTAGCGCGCGCCCTGATTGTGGGAATAGTGGAAAAAAAAAAAAAATCCACTCATGAGCGGAGCTCCACTTTCCCCTTTCTTGAACCATACATTCGTTTGCAATTGCTTAAAAAGCTTTTTTTTTTTTTGTTCGGACAATATCCTTTACTCTCAAGGGGATAAGATTAGACGTGAAAACTGTAAAAACTTAAAGGCGTTTTGCTTCTGTAGAATTAAAGGGTTGCCCCTCGTAGAAGCTTTGATAAGTTGTGTATTTTTTTTATTAGGGTAGCACAATTAAAAACCTTGTTTAGTGTCCCACCGCTCCCCAAAAATCTGTTCGCACGCACGCAAAAATAAAACTCTTCCTTTTTTAGATAGATATTCAGTAAAAAGAAACGAAAACAAGGAAAAAAAGAGAGAAAGTTTTTTCGTTGATCGCGAAAGCGAATTAGTGTCCCTGAGTGAATGAATCTGGGGAGTAATTCGGCAAGCACTATCTAAAAACAGAGTTTTATTTTTATATGACGATTCTCGTATATTCATACAAGTAAAACGGACGTCACGGAAATGAAAAAAAAATGCTCGACCCACTGCCGTCGTTGCCGTGAAAAATAAAAAAAAACGGCCGTGAAAAAAAAGCGTACAAAAATTTCACGGCCGTTAAAAAAAAACAACGGCCGTGAAATTTTTGTACAAGTCTTTGAAGGAACACACAGTGAAGTACGAGAAAAGGCGCCACTCAAGAACCGTCCCACTTGACTTTTACCCCGCGGATAGGCGCAGATAGGAACGTACAGACCAAACCCCACCCATTTCCCCCTATATTCCCACAACCCACCTGATTTTTACCCTTGAAGAAAAGGAAGGTAGGGCAGGAGGACCGGTTAAGAAAACTGCGCTGGGTACTGGGTACTCCTTGTAGGGTCTTGTTGCCTTTTGGCACATGTATTGTGCCCACGGTGTTGTGTGCATGAACGAGGACGGTAAACAACCGCTCGTCAGCCGGCGGCCCACCTTCCGTTCAAGAGTTGTGAGCTTACAGTACTGCAGCACACCGTAACCCAAAGGCGTGGCAGAGAGACTCCGCAGAGCGACTCTGGCCTGACCGCTGGCCATTTATGCTCCGGGTGCGAGCACCCATCATTTGGGCCAACCTGACCCAGCATTTATATACCCTGCCAGGGTGTATAAAAGAGGGCAGGGGACGAGCCTCTGAGAGTGACCAGAAATGGCCTCATGAACAAAGTGACCCCGTCAC
This sequence comes from Rhynchopus sp. YZ270_cl-10, assembly GCA_964035575.1. Lineage (NCBI taxonomy): Eukaryota > Euglenozoa > Diplonemea > Diplonemida > Diplonemidae > Rhynchopus > Rhynchopus sp. YZ270_cl-10. The sequence continues at coordinate 469,098 of OZ037891.1, read as the reverse complement.
AGCCAGAACGCGACTCGATTGGTCAAACGCCGAAGGAAAAGGAAGCATACAGCACGACGAAAATAAAAAAGTAGCGTACCGTGCGCCTGCGGCGCAAGCTTGCAGCCACCCTTCTGCGCATTTTTTAGAAATGTTGCGTATCGTGGCTTCGCTTGGGTGCATGACCGCCGTTTCTTTTGTGAATGTACTGAGGTTACTGATAATTCGTGTACCACGTGTGCCTGGCACAAATATAAATGAAGTGCCGACCTCCGAGGAATTCACACATTCCGCCGGAGGCCCCCAACTTGAGCTAAGGTGGGGACCCGGGCTCGACCGAGTTTGACCGAGTTTCAGCGAAAACCCCCGAAACCTATATAATGCCCTGACCTAACCCTAAACGAAAAAATTTAATTCACAGCAAACAGGTGTGAGGGAGAAGAAAAGAAAGTGAACAAAAACGAAAAAACAATGTTTTTCTGAAATGTGATGTTGTTGGGGTAGGGAGAATAAAACAGTTCCAAGAAAAGCTCCTGCGTCGGTTTTCTTTTGGTTAAAAAAAACATCGGACAAACAGTACAAGTTCACGGGAGCAAAGGGTGGACCCCTCCCTCTGCGCGTATCTCACCAACGTCGCGAGAAGATCCAGAGGTGCGTGATGCGGTCTATTTTCCGACAAAAAAGACGGAAGATAGTGTGCGTGACAATGGTGTGCTGATTCTGTCGGAAGATTTTGCACTGTAAGTTGAAGAACACTGCAAATGGTTCAACACAGATGAGGTTCGTCTCACAGTATTGATGTGTGCTCCACAACGGAAAGCCCATCAAATATGAGAAGAGTACTTTGCTCAAGAACCGGTTACAAGTGCTGAAACACGAGAAATATGCCACTCTGAAGAACCGGGAGCACGTACAAGTGCTCAGAAATGCCACACGCTCCAACACACAATTAACAGTGGGGTGAAAACGTGGGCGCGAGCCAGGAGCGCAGGGCACGCAGGTGATGGTTTGGATAAGTCCATTTCCTGCGAGAGTGGAATCCGGTCGAAGTCATAGTGGGAACGGAACAAAGGTTGCAGCTGAGCTGTTCTCCAGGCGTGAGTGGCAGATTGTTGATACGGAGGCTGTTGTTCAGATACAACCGGTGTCTGAGGATGCTCCCCATCAGACGCTGGAGGTAGCATCAATATTATCCTTCAGGGCAGTAGGGATAATAGTAGGTTCTACTCACAGTTCGACACACAGTTAGGCCACAGCGACCTGTCAGCAGTTGTGACGGAGTGGAAACTAGGATCTGAGCGTATAGCATCGCAGGCAGGGCAGGACCACCATAAGTGCTCATTCGTGTCGTCAGCTTCCCGATCGCAGTGGGGCCGATTTTTTTTTTTTGCACTTTTTATGCTGCTTTTATGCTGCTTTTACCCCCCAAGAATGACTTGGGAGGGATGGGAAGGGGGTCTGGCCCTGTCTACGAACGAAAAAGAAGAAACAAGCAAAAAGCGTGGAAATATTTCACGGCCGTGATCAAAGCAAAATTTCACGGCCGTTAATTTTTTCAGATTTTCTTCACGGCCGTGACCTCCCCGACAAAAAAAAAATTTTCCCGTCGTGACGGCCGTTATACTTGTATGTATATTCAAAAAAAAAAAATAACTAGTCAAAAAAAAATAATTTTTCCCTCACCTATTTTGCCCTCTTTTCAGGCTATTTCCTAACTCTGGGGCGTTTTGTTGCATTTCTGAGCCAATCCCGGCTTGTGGTGGGGTGAATACGGAAAAATGGACAAAATTTTAGTGACTTAAATATTCGCAAAATATGAACCCATACTCGTAAACAAGGGTCATTTTCAGGAAAATTCGGAAAATTCCGACATTTGGAAGCAATTTTTTCCCCTGAAAAAACAGTGGGTTTTCAGCCCGAAAACATACCGCGATTGGGATTTCCGGAATCCGTCCGCACTGTGGTGGGGTCACTTTGCCGAAATGGCCAAATTCTTGGTTTTGGTCAAAATCCATGTAGGGTAAAGAGGGCCAAGGTAAATCCCACAACCAGATTTTCTCTCCCTGATCCTGACGTCTTGAAACATGAAAATGCGTGAAAACACCGGCATTTGCATTTTCGGAATCCGTCCGTTCTGTGGTGGGGTCAATTTGCCGAAATGGACAAGTTCTTGGTTTTGGTCAAAACCCGTCAGTGTAAGGTAAAGGGGGCAAGTGTTTGCCTGTAGAAACTGGAAGGGAACAGGCAGCGCCGCAGGCGCACGGTACCCAACTTTTTTTATTCTTGTACCTTTTATCCACTTTCTTTTGATTGCACGAGCCGATTGCTCTCCACGGTGGGGTTACATGTGTGTCCAAAAACACTCTAAGGTACTATTATTCTGAAATATGAGATTCAATGGTTTCTTAAGGAAATCTTCATAACGTGAGATCTCTGAAAATCCTCGAAAACGAACCCCGCCGGAGGCGGATTTTTTTTTATACACGTGTGCGCAAAAATGCTTATTTCTTGCTTATTTCGCACATTTGGGAGCACGGGACCCCAACATTTTTTTTTTCTGGTCACTTTTTCCCAGACAGAAGTGCCTACCTACCTTCCCCCTTAGGGCCCTCCGAGACTTCGTCCGTCCTGACTTCAACCTACCAACCATAAAAATTATTTTTTTTGTAGTGTGTCCCAATTATTTTTTTTTTTTGGATTTCCAAAAATCTGTTCGCGCGCAGGACACTAAACAATATTTTTAATTGTGCTACCCTTAGCATATTTTGAAAATCATCGTATATATTACCACCAATGCAACAAGGTGGGGAGGGAGATAACATCAAACAAAAAATATGTATGATTTATGAAAAAAAAAGGGGGGAAAAATCTGGCAAGAAGCCCGATTACAATAAGGACTGGATCTTCCGGTGAGGATAAAAAAGTTCGCAAAGGATGAAGAAATAAATAGTTTAAATTGAAAAAATTAGGGGCAAAAAAAAAACTCAGCAAAATGCGAGTCTAAAAGTTTCATATTGTGCGATTTAGTTGGTAAATAAATTAGGGGTAGCAAGACCCTTATAGTTTTTAAAAAAAAATGTTATGCAAGTCGCTGAATCCAGCTTCCAGCACTTAAAAAATGAGTGGGGGGCTGTGTTAAACACACACCCCCCGTTGTTAAATCGCACGGTAAAAACTAGAAAAAGTTCTTCAAAACAAAACAAAAAAAAAACACAGTGAAAAACAAAAATAACAATCACACATTATCAATAACATTCTTTAGATACACGCGATGTTTTATAACTTATTTTTAAAAAAGTGCTATTGATGAGTCGTAGGTGAGGGAGGAGAAAAAAACTAATAATTTTTGAAAAAGAAAAAAACAAAAAACAAAAATAGAAAACACACAGTCACTCCAGAAACATCTGTGAGCACATTTGGACTGTGCGGGGTTATAAAAAAAATGGTTCATTTTTTTTTAATAACAATCCTTGCTCTCCAAGGACCAACCAAAGCCATTCCCTTAACAATAAAAAAAGAGATGACTGAGAGAAAGGGAAAAAGGTTTTGTTTTGTTTTGTCATTTTTTTGAAGCAATTTGCTAAAGGGTTTGATGATATTCAATTATAGTTGAAATCTGTAAGTTTTTTTGGGGAACGGGTTAGGTACTATATCATTGGTATTGATGTAGGTAGAATTGATCTCGAGACCTGTGGTCTGGACGCTGCGCCCATTTTTTCGTATAGATGTCGTTGAAGATAAAGAGGAAAATCGCGACAGAAAGAGAGAGAAAAAAACCAGCAAGAATTTTTTCGGAGAGACAGAAAAGACAGACAATGGTCTGTTGCTTTTGTTTTCTTGTTCTTTCTGCATTTTTTTTTTTTTTTTGTGTTTTGTGTTCTGAGAAAGGGGACGCTGGACTGAAGAATTTGAAAAATAAGGTAGTGTCCAGTTTACATCACGTTTTTTTTTTGTTTTTTTCTTCCATCGACAAGCACCCACCAAAAGACGGGTTCTGTAGTCAATATCACTAAAAAAAATTGCTTTTTTTTGACAATCTCTTGGTATCGGATGTCCATATAAGCAGTTCCCCCGTGCTGTCCTTTGTTGTTGTATTTTTTTTATTGCTGACTTTCTCACCTGTCATTCAAAAAATATATCGGAAAATCTGGTGTGAATAGTTCCAACCAGGATAAATGAATGACAAACGGGTACCATTGTCTCTCATTTAATAGAGAGCAGAAAGCCATAATTATGCAAAAAAGGGGGTTGTAAATATTGACAAAAAGTGAAGTTTTTTTAAAATAATGCAAACACCTCAACAGATGTAGGCATATTTAAAAAAAAAGAAGAAAAAATTGAAAAACTCGGTTGGCAAATATCTCAAATGGGTTATAAGTTTAGAAATTTCCATAGAGGTAAAGCGAAAGGGTGCGTGGCACAAGAATGAATAAGACGGCGTGTTTTTTTGTTTTTGTTTTTTGCATAATTAAAGTTTCAACCCTCCACAAACAAAGGAGTTGAAACAAAAGAATAAGGGGTACACAGTCACCGTGCAGCAAAAGTACTCCCTTTCTTCGACAAAAAGAGAAAAAGAATAAAGAAGAAGGCCAAAAGGACACAGAAGATGGATGCCCTTTAATGACATTACATCTTTCAAAAAAAAAAAAGAAAGGTCAACAAGATTACAAGCCTCTTGCTTAGTGGTCAATATTGTGGGAGGGGGGGAAAGGAAGAAAACGCTGCCATACAAAAGATATTCCCTCCACCCCACCCATCCTCATTACTTACAACGCATGGTGGTAAAGTTCATGTTTTTTTTTTTATTGTGTCGACAATCGCCGAGTAATCCCACCAGGTGGGAGAATTCGGGTCTGTACTCAATGTTGGCCGAAGCCCTTGAAGCCATTGTCATTTTCTGTGACGATATGTGCAGTTGCGTTTTTGGTCTAACTTTGTAAGTGTCATTTTTTTGACCCACAACAACCACAAAAAAACTCCGCTTTTTTCCTTCGATAAATTGTTAGAATAGTGTAGCAACCACTTCTGCAAAAAAGCAAAAAAAAAAAAATACACCCCTTTTTTTTCCCCTTCCAACTTCTTAGCCGCTTTGGCAAAGAGAGTTCAAAGCCAACGGACCAATATGAGGGAAGGGGGAAAAAAGAAGTGCGTTATGAAAAGAAAAGGGAAAAAGATTTTTTTTTTTATAATTCATCTTTTAAAAATGGTGTGGACCTCGCAGGAAAAATGGGTAGAGACATCTGTAAGGAACAGATAACGATGAGGGATTTGCCCTCAATACGTTACGTTGTTGGGTGTTTTTAAAATATAGTAGTTGAAACGTGCTAAAACGCATCTCAGTCGAGCATATCATGCAAAGGGTGGGAGATGAGGAAAAAAAAAAATGTTGAAACACTACACAGTTGACACTTTGTGATCATTTTTTTTGTTGTGTCGACAATCACCTTTCACTACCCACCGTGGTAGGTAAATATGGTGCTGTACCCAATGTTGTCCTCGAAGAGACTTCGTACTACACAGTATAGACGTTGTTCTAAGGGGAATCGACAATCACAAATAGGTTTCTGTACACTTTTTTTCTCCCAAATTCATTTTTTTTTTGCGAATCTTTCTTTGACCTCTTTTTTTTCCTTTTAGTTGTAACAATGTTTTGTTGTTTGTGGATAGGTTTCTCGCATTGGATTGCGAGAATTTTTTTTAGGTGAAGGGAAATGGACAGAGTGAAGCACGGCATGACATCTATACCAGTTGCTCATGCCCTTTTTTTGAACCATACAAAAAAAAAAAAAAAAAAAAAAAAAAAATGAAAATTTAAATGAAAATTAACAAATAGGTAGAGCTTGTACACACACCGCAACGGATGCAAGCACAGAGGGAGGGGGAAATAAAAAAAAAAAACAAAACAAATGCAAGATTCATAAAAGATGAAGCTAAACCTGTGTTTAGGTCACCAAATAACGGGGCTGGGGGATATTTGATAACGGTTTCTGGGAAAAAAAATGGTTTTATATTTGCTCTAGTGGTTTACAGTTAGCAAAAAGAAAAACCAAGGGTGGGGTGGCTACAGGGGGGGTGTGGAAAAAAATATTCACAAAAAATATTTTCAAATTCTGTCGATCACAAAAAATCACAAAAATTCACAAAAAATCACGAAAAATCACAAAAGTGTACCGTTTTGGGCTGCTGCAATTGTGCTGTAATTGAGGTGGAATTGTGCTCAGTTGTGCTCAGTTCTGCGTAAGTATGTGTAAGTTTCGCTTAAAATTGAACTTTTTCGGCGTGGCTGTTTCTACCAGATGTCATGCCGTTTTGGGGGGCATTCATGTGTTGTTTGTTGTTGGAAATTTTTGTTTTGTTTTCATTGGTGAAATTTTTAAACGCCGGCATTTGCATTTCCGGAATCCGTCCGGCCAGTGGTGGGGTCAATTTGCCGAAATGGACAAGTTCTCGTTTTTGGTCAATTTCCGCAGTATACACAGTATACACAGTACAGTACACAGTACAGTACCAGAGTGGGACAAAAAAAAGCTCATCTCAAAATATGCCGATCACAAAAAATCACAAAAGATCACAAAAAATCACAAAAGATCACAAAAAATCGCAAAAAATCGCAAAAAATCGCAAAAAAATCACAAAAAATCACGACCTGTCGCAAAGAATCACAAAGAAGAAAAATGATTCTTTGTGATTTTTCGTGATTTTTCGTGACTGCCCAGTTCCGACCCCCCTTGTCGCCACCCCAAAGGGGGTTAATTGAGATCTGCTATCTTTTTCAATTTTTTTTTTAAATTATTTCCCTTGAAAAAAAAAACAAAAACAAAAACAAAGTGAATGGATGTGTCTCTCAGGACACACTCCATTTCTTTTTAAAAAAAAAGGATATGGTGCTTCTACTAATGCTTTACACAGCAAAGATGTTTTTTCTATCCTTGTTTTTTGTATGGGTTCGTCCCATGTTTTGAGTCGTCACGCTATTATGAGGGATCCTAAGAAGGAAAACCAATCGGAATAACAGCGTTGTTCAATTTGGGTTGTGGTTGGTATATGGAGAGGGTCATTGTATCGGGGGGGTTTTTTCTATGATCTTGAAAAAAAAAAGGGGGGAATCTCATGAATAGCCTCTCATGTACGCGCTTCTTGCAAAAAAAAAAAAAAAGCAAAAAAAAAATGTGGTTTCGTTTTAAAAAAAATATGGGTAGTGCATAAAGAGGTCAATCTTTCAAAGGGGGAAATAAAAAAAAAGAGATAAAAAAAAAAAGTGATGATGCTGATAAAACGCGATTCGAGGTGGGTTGGGTAAATATTCCCCATAATGAGAAAAACGTGAATGATGGAATGACCTCTCAACGGTGAGCAAAACCCATCTTTAAAAAAGAGAGAAAAAAACCATGCAGAACAAAAAACAATGAAAAATAAAACTATCTTCATTACACTTTCCATAGAGAAAGCACACAAAGACGTTCAAAAACGAAAAGAAAAGATGTTCTTAAACACATCATCAAATGCGGGGGGAATGGCGGGTGAGGGGAGAATTTTTTGTTTGATAAATTGTTGGGTTAGTGTAGTTGCCTCGGTTGTGTTGCCACAGTTGTGCAAATCTCCACTGTCTTTTTTTGGGGGAAAATTTTTTCTTTTGTGCTTTTGTCGGGGGAAACGTGGAGGAGGGAATGTGGAGAAACTTTGTTTCCTTGAGTTACGTCTTAATCTACATCGATAAATAGGAGGAGGAACCATCATCCGAGGGGAGGGGGTTTAGGTAGTTCGATGTATTGTGATAATTCCCCTGTCATAGTACATAATACACATCACAATACAAGCTGTATTGTGATGTGTATTATGTATTATGATGGGCAATTATCACAATACCGCCAACCACTAGGCTTAGGGAGGCTATTTTGGGTAAACAGGAGAAGGGGTACGCTCCAAAGAAAAATACCGTAAACGTTAACAATAGTGTACCGTAATAATGTTACGCGCTCCCTTTTTTTCTTCTTTTCGCGATTTGTTCCACATTTGTTACGGTCCACTATTTGTACGCTTACAGTACCCTTCTGTGCACACACAGCTGAAATAAAAAGGGAAAAGGGAGTAGCAAAAAAAAAGGGAAACCGTATTATAAAATATAATAAAAGATGAACGGGCCTCACGGGTGGTCGGTCACCTTTCAAACGAAAAGTACAGAGGAATGTTTAGGTAAGAAAAAAAAAAGGGGGGGTAGTCAAAAGATATTTGAAAAAAGAGGGGTAAAATAAAGTCATCAATAAACAGGCAACACTCATCGTAAGAGGACACCCACAGTTCTGTCGGCAAGTCAACGAAATAAATAAAAAAAATGGGAAGAACAAAAAATTGTTTAGGCCTTCAAGGCCATACATTTTGTCCTTTTTGTTTTTGTAAGCAAACCCTATCGGTTTGGATTATTTTGTTACTTTTTTTTTCAAAAAGAAGGGTACCAGAAAACGGGTGTGTCGCGGTCATGCTTATACACGAAAAATCTAGCACGCTTAACCAAAAAAACAAAAAAAACCACACACACACACACACCCATACCAAAAAAGAAAGGCATTGGTTTTGTTGTCACACATCGGATCAATCATAGCTATAATAACAGTTATCGCACAGCAAGCTTTTTTTGTGCCTCCTGGTAGGAGGAATGGCTACGGCAAGAGGAAGCCTCAACATGCTTGAGTCACCTTTTTTAAAAAATGTTGATAGTGTGCGTCACGAGACGCATCTATCAAAATCCAGAAAAACCCGGCAACGTGGACTATGCGTAAAAAGAGAGAAAAACGCCCCTGAAATATGCCCATCAGCGGCACATCTCACTAAGGTTCATGAGAGCAAAACGTTCTACTCTCTAATGCCCCTAAGCGCCTCTCGTTTGGTCACCAACATAACCTTGTGTGGAGCAAAAAAAATGGGGGGAAAAGAATGGATGTAGTAGTTGATACAGACTATTTCTGACTGACTCACTGTACTATGATAGGCATCCAGATGAAAGCACAATGCATTCATGTCCAAATAACCGTTAATATGTGTTTGTTTGTTTTTCTTCTTTTTCTCCCCTTTTTTTTGCGACCCTCGTGGTTGCTATTTGTTTTAGTTTTTTTTGTCGCGCGGCACCTTTTTTTTTTGGCATATTTTCTTTAAAAGGTGTGCTGCCCTTTTCCTTTTTTCTAAGGAAATGCTGTCTCGGAATCTTTGTATCTGACAACAACTTAATAAAACCAAAAAAAAATAACAAAAAACACCCACAAGAAAAATCGACATGTTGGTGGAAAAAAAACCCCCCCCTGAACAGCGCAAGGAGGACAGAGAAACAAATAGGGATATAAAAGCAATAGCAAAACAAAAGAGAATTTTTTTTTAAAATACAACAATGAACTCTTACAATCACCTAGGACCCGCTTGGAGAATCTAGGGTCTGTACTCAACGTTGTTTTTTTTCTTCTTATTTTTTGGGGGTGCGCACCTGTTTTTTTTACCAAAAAAAAAAAAAAAAAAAAAAAACGAACAAACTTGAAAGAGGAACGCGACTCATAGGGTGGGCACGCAACATTCTTTACAAGAAATCGCTACGTTTATTTTGTTGCTAAACTGCCAACAGTGTAATTACCACCTTGTGTTCAAAACAACACTTTCCCAACATTTTTTTTTTTTTTTTTTGGACAAAAAAACGCTACGATGCACACAGAGCCAAAAATTGTTTTGCTTTTTATATTTTTAACGTATTTGTTTCTGCAGATCCGTTATTTGAGCCGCATCAGAAAAAAGAAAAATCAAAGTGAGATTTTGAGAAGCAGCAGCATTGAGAAGGGGCTGCAAAAGTATCGCAAAAATGACAATACAAAATTTTGTAGGAAATAACATAAACATCATGTGGGATGCAATGCACCATTCCCTTTCTCTGTTTTCCAAGCTGTTTTTTTCTTATATTTTGTCGTTCTTCTTTTTGGGGAATCTGCTGATTTTTTAGTAGAACTCCAGACAGAGAAAAGTCTTTACTATGTTTTTTTTTTTCTTTTTTTTTTTTTTCTTTTTTGCACAGCACAACCACCTTATCCTTTGTTAAATCCCTATGAAGTAAGTACAACAGCCCTAAACCCACTCTGGACACTGTTGAATCCGAAACGCAGGAGAAAAAAAAAAAATGGTTTAAACCTGAACACCTCCGGACTACCCCTAAAAGGAGGGAGGGGGGAGGAACGTGTATTATAACCTCCCACCACACCCCCAGTCGGATAGTGCGCAAGAACTGAAACGGTACGAAGTTGCATTTTTTTTTTTTGAGAGGAAGGGAAATCCAAATATACTGGGGGGGTTGACCCCGAGGGTTTCGCACTGAGGGGGGAAGAAAAAGAAAAAAAGGGGGTTTAAAAAAAAAGAGAAGTTTTTGAAAAGAGAGTTGCCTGACTGTATGAATCTTTGGGTGGGTGGGGTTTATAGTAATAAAATAAACCAATTTCTTTTGATTTACTGGGGGGGGCCGAATAGTGGACCCCCCCTGAATAGTAGACCCCCCCTGGGAATTCTGGGTTTTTTTAAATTTTTTTTCCTTTGAATAGTGGACCCCCCCCAGGTTTTCGTTTTTTTTTTTACTTTTTGCGGAAGTCACGGAAAAATTTTAGAGGGGATCAACTACAAATTTCAAATTGATTTTTCTTTCTTTGGATAGATTTTGTGACAAATCTATCCAAAGAAGCAAAAATCAGTATATTTTGACACACCCTATCAGCCTCATCGACAGGAGGGGTTTAGTAAAAATACAGAAAAAAATTTTTGGGGGGGTCTACTATTTAGGGGGGGTCTACTATTCAACTTGGAAAAAAATTTTTTTTTTCTGAGACCCCCGATTTATACCCGTCGGTTCGCCTAATAGTGGACCCGGGGTCTACTATTCGGCCCCCCCCAGTAAAAGAAAAAGTGGGAATTTTTTTTTTTTTTGGTCTGACCTAAGTTACACACTTGGTTACCTTTTTAAAAAAGAAAAGTTGATTTTTGAAATACAAAGCCCTCTCGTGGCATGTGTATCCAAAGCAAAGCTACGGATGAAAGCATAACATACCGAGAAAAAAAAAATGGGATGACATTTCCTGATAAAATGCCAAAACCAACTTAGAGCGTAAAAAGAACGGAAATACCTTAAAATAAAGAAAAACTCAAAAAAGAGGGGAAATAGGGGGGGGTATGTTCGTTTGCAAAGCTGCGGTCAAATTCAAAAAGAAAAGAAAAAGAGAAAAAAGAAAAAAAAAAAAAAAAAAAAAAAAAAAAGAAAAGACAGAAAATAAAAGAAACCATGAAGGACGAATAAGACTCAATAGAGCACTTACGTCTTCTTGTACAAATCGTTCATCGCTTGCAAAAAAAACGAAAAAGAAAAAGAGAGAGAAAAAAAAACATGAAGTAAGATAAAAGCGTGTGCGTAGGAAAACACAGACAGCGATAACTGGCAAGATGGTAAAAAAAAAAAAAAATGGGGGCGCAAAAAGGGGGTGCCCTCAATTGAAAAAGTCATAATTTGGTTTTTAATATTGATTTTTTTTTTTTACTTTTGCCATTCGATCGAAAGGATCTCAATAAAGAAAACTTTTTGTTAGATGAATGCACTTCTCATGTACACATAAAAGGTTCTGGAGAAAAAAAGCATTCAGGGGGGCCGCCACCTAGCAAAGTTCTGTTGATGGTCAACAGAACTTTTTGAAAACGAAAAAAAAAAAAAAAAAAAAAAAAAAAAAAAGTTCTGTTGAGTGGTTCAGACCCGTTCTACTTGTCAAAAAATCTCAGGAGAAGAAGATACGGAGAGGTGAGTGCTCAAACGTCCCAAAAAAGTCAAAATCGGGTGTTGGAAGAAAAAAAAAAAGTTGCGTACCGTGCGCCTGCGGCGCAAGCAGCTCCCACCACCAACGCAATTCCATTTTATGGGAACATTTTTTTTTTTTAATGTTGCGTACCGTGGCTTCGCCAGGAACCTTTGGGTGTCATGACCGCCGTAGAAGGCTGACACCCTACGGCTTGTGGACGGCCACCGAAGAGTACAATGCACAGCCTGGTGAGAGGAAAGAGCAAATGTCGCTGATTCGGAGGAACTCTGACCGGGCTTGGGGAACATGCGTCTCTCCGCCGGAGGCCACGAGAAGGAGCTTTGCAGAGGTTTTCGCGCGAAGCGCGAAAATTTTTTTTTGGACCATCAACAGAACTTTTTCAAAACCCAAAATCCTGGCGGCGGGGCTGAAAGCATTGCAAAAAAAAAAAAAAAAAAAGAAAATGCGGACCTCCTCGAGAGATGAGATGTCAAACCTAAAAGAAAACAAGGATTGATATTGTGAGTCCAAAGCCTCACATTTGCTTAGTCAACCTGAAAGGAAGAAAAAGAAATTTTGAAAGATGAATGTACGTCTCGTTGTACAAACATCTCAAATAGGGGTGGGAAGTGGAGGGAAAAAAGAAAAAAGAAAAATCTGTTGAAATTTATTCTAACAGTCCCGCCTCTCTCCTCTCCTCAGGGCTTTTCGTGTGTCTAAGACACTGCTAAAGAAAGAGAAATTGAAAGTGCAAGCGTCTCAACCTACATAGGCAGACGCAGGCCAAAGAAAAGAGGGTTGTTTTCCTTTTGATTTGCCTCCATTTTGTGGGTGTTGCGCTCCTAAGGTGTGAAGAACCCAAAAGGCAACAGTTGGAAGATGCAAAACAAAAGAAGGGGATATGGTGCCAACACAGTTCTGCCGCATTGACCGGGGTGTGGGAGAAAAATCGGGAGTGTTTGAGTCTTTTGCTATTTTTTTTTTTTGTTTTTTTGCTCTAGATTTTTTTAATAAAAATATACGGAGAAAAAAAAGGAGAGAAAGGAGTCATTTTACTTCACCGTCGTGTAGCTATAGTGGGGTGTTTGCTAACAGGGGACAAACGGGTCAGAAGGTTGGGGTTTTTTGATTCAGTTATAAACGGGGTGGATTTATACGGGGTGTAATTTTAAAGAAACAAAGGTCCTTAATAGGATCCTAAGCCTCTCATTTTCGGTGCTCACTTTAACAAAATAAATTTTAAAATAATAATAACAACAATACGTGGATAGCACCCCCGGTAACGGGGTACCGGAAATTACCGGGTCCAGGGTATTAAAAACCCGGTAATACCCAGGAATCTGAGATTTTGCAAAAACCCAGTACTACACGATACCCGCTAACGGGAGCCATCCTTAAATAATGCTAATGAAAGCTTGGCAGATGAATGTATCTTTGTGCGCACACATTCGTAAAAAGAGAGCATATAAAAAATGCTTAAAAGACAGAGATAATTACATACCTAAGTCCAGGGGCTTATACAGTGTATAAAAACTCGGTCAGTCTGACTGAGTTTGCAGGTTACTCCACAGGAGAAAACTCGGTCAGGTCAAAAAAGTGGTTCATTACCCTTTAAGGGGTGCAAGCGTTTCCTACATGCGAAGCGTGCTGGAAATTTTTTTTTTTAAACCTGATCGAGTTGCTCCGAGCTTTTGTTTTTGAAGATAACGCGCTGTATAAACCCCTGACCAGGAGAACTCACGCAATAGAAGAAGAAAAATCACACATAATCGAAAGAGTTGTGACTCTGTGTATGAAAACACACCGGAGTGACCTACAAGAAACAAAAAAAGAGAGAAAATGAAGAAAAAAAAATAAATGAGCCATGTGGCGTGCACACTATTTCTTTGAAAAACAAAAGCACGCTGTAAAGGATGTTCAAAATAAAATAACAAATTGTATGTCAACAATGCGGGCGGCAAAAAAAAAAATAAAAATGTTTCCTGCACCCCAAGGGGTTGGGAAGTATTTTTTTTTTCAAAAAAAAAAAGGCAAAAATCTATCCGTGTGTGTTTTTTTACAGCCCTTCCCAACTGAAAGCAATCAGATCACAGGCCAACCACCCCCCCTCCATTTTTTTTCGTTTCAGGTTTATACGATGTGTGGAAGGGGTGTCAAAACCATGCCTTGTGATATCTCTCTGGGCCACACACGGTGTACTTGCTTTTGACAGCAGAAAGCAGGTGGGGTTGTCATTGTGTTGACAAGAACAACGGAACCCTTTATGTGACAGGACGTACAACATACACAGGGCAAGGTAAAGCAAGAAATTGTTTTGGTTTACCAAAAATACGACCTCAAGCTTTCCCCTCTACCTTATCTTGTGTTTGTTTTGGTCCCTGTATTTTATAATAAAAAAAAAGGGGGTTAGCTTGTTACGTTAAGTTAGTCTTGCAGTTAGTTGCGCACAAAAAAAAAAAAAAAAAATACTACAAAAAAAAAAAAAATTGAAATACAAAGCCCTCTCGTGGGAGTGTACCTAAAAAGGGGGCAGATTCGTTTGCACGCATAATGATTGCACCTACATCCTTATTTTTTTTGACCCGACTTTGGCGGTGATTGGGTGCTGTTTGGCAGAAGTTGCTACCGGGTCAAAATCAGGTGGACCTATGAGGTGCACTTTCTTTTTTATCGTTTCTTTTCCACCTTTTCTTTTCCTCATAAGAACATAGGTTAGAGGAGGGGGAAGTGCTGTTGGCATAGTGCAGCTGTCATGTGGGCAGTCTTCACTCTGGTTTTCCCCTACTCGCCTAAGAAAAAAAGAAAATGGCACGCAAATTTAAAAAAAAAGAAAAAAGAAATATTGAATGATAAAAGGGCACGCATTCTAAAAAAATGTGGTTATTTTTCAAAGAAAACGTAACAAATTGAACCTCGCTAAAGTACACCATAAAATACTAAAAAAACACAATATTTTTGCATTGAAAACGCAAAAGAGAACATTTACTTTTTTTTCGACGAAAGAACCTGGGGCTCAACATCTATAATAAAAGAGAGAAAACAGAATAAGAGGCCAGAAACCTCAAAAAAAAAAAAGAAAAGTGCACAGATTGGGAAACACTTTGATGGCTTATCACCTTGTTGTTGTTGCATCGACAAAAAAAATAATCAGAAAGAAGGTGTTCTGTCGTCCTGCAGCTAGGATACCCACAGATCATTTAAACTTTTTTTTGTAGTATCAGCAATCACCCTGGAAGGGTTGTATACATAAGGTAGCCCGAAGGTTACTGGTAATGAATTTCAAAGCCCCTTTTTTTTTGCATTTATTAAACAGACAACAAATCTTTAACCTTCACACAAAAAGAACTGAATTTATGAAGGGATCGATCGCAAGAAAAAAAAAAGAGAATTTTTTTGTGTTGTAAAGATGAATGTGCCCCTTCACGTGCACATCTCAGAAACAGATATAGGGTGAAACTAAGCCGTAGTGTTTGGTACTTAGTCTACTTAGTCACCCCAAAAAAAAAAAAAAAAAAAAACGCATGGAAAAAAAAAAAAAAGAAAAAGAAAAATTTTCCCTCACTAAGAAACACTCATCGCACAGCACTAAGGAGGGCTCTCACGTGGATGACCACCTGCCTGTGGCAGAAAAGTCTCCACAGAAAGAAGAAAACTAAAAAAGAGGAAAAAATGGACGCTTTTTTTCATGGGACAACAAACGTGTTGTGTCTGTTTTATCTATCACGTATACATTTGGTGCTCGCATCTGGATCGAGAGTTTGTTTTGTTTTTGCCCCCTTTTTATTTTTTGTAGAAACGAAATTTACAATGTTGCAAAGTATACACGGAAAACAGCAAAGAAAAAAAGCCTGCTTGGCCGCGTATTTTTTTTACCATATAAAATGATATTACAACGTTTTTAAATTGGTATCGCACAAAAAAAAAGACTAAAATGAATGTACAAAGCAGCACCCAGGAAACACCTCTTCCCTTTCGACTCTTTTCTAAATTAAAAGAAAATTAGACCTGGCTTGCCATGCACACACACACAGAGGAACAAAAAGACTCCGTATCTTTAAAGAAAAAAAGAAAAAAGTTGAAAGCACCAACGAACATGAATAGATTGAAGTAGCGTCTTCGTACAAAGCCATGCAAACCCCCCTTGTGCCTCTGCGAGAAGAAATTCTTAGAGCGGTGAACTGACCCTTGTTCTTCTGATTCTAATCCTCCAAATTACCATCCATGAGACTAACAAAGTCAAAATGTGGCAATGGAGTCGTGGGAAAGTGGAACAGGGTAACACCTCTCTTCAACTCAGCTTTTTTTAAAAGTTCTATAACAAAATATTGCAGAGCAAAAAGATAAAAAATACAATTAAAATAATTATTAAAATACAACAAACAGTTTATAAGATGAACATCAGCCTTGGCGTGCTTAGTCACCTTTTAAAAGGAATTGGAGTTTTTATTTTTATTTTTTTTCCAGATGAAATTGAATCGCAGTTGAATAAAATAAAAGAAAATTGCTGTGATGCACCTAAGTCTCTCGCTTTTTTTCTGAGTGATCTTGCCACCTGATTTTTCCCCCCGCGTTTTGGCGCGTAAAGGCCCGTATAGGCCAAACCCCACCCATTTTCCCCAGCCCTTACGCCCTATACGCGGGGTAAAAATCAGGTGGTCTTAACGCAAAAAGCAAACAAAAAGATCAATTAATAATAATACTTGAAAATAGTGCCTAGAAGGAAAACAGGATTAAGAAACTTTGTGAGCTAATTATTTTTAGAACTAAATTTTGAAAACGTGATACCGGAAATAACCTACACCCTGAGGGGGAGAAAAAAAAAATACACAAAAAAATAGGAATCACGTTTAAGTTACCCCTCATAGTTATAGAGGTTTTTGGTTCCACCATTTTTTATTTGCCTTTTTTAAAAAAAAACTTGACAAAACATACATCATTGTACGTTTTTTTTTTCAAATCCGTTACAACTGAATCAAATCCCAACCTTGGGAAAGGATGAAAAGAGGAGGAGGAGGAAAAAGGAGGAAGTCTGTGCGAAGGAGAAGGCCAGAGTTTGCTAGATCCTAGAGGCTCGCAGATTATCTGCACCATTTTTTTTTTTTTTTTTTTGAGAGCTTTGCAACAATTCGAAGACCAACTGTGTTTAGGAGAAAGAGAGAGAGAGAGAGAGAGAGAGAAAGGAACCAAAGGTTCAAAAAAAAAAAATAGGATAACGGAAAAGGGAAAAGGGGAGAGAGAGAGAAAAAAAAAAAAAATGAGGTGGAGAGGAGGGAACAATAAGAACACAGATGTAGTTATCTTGCCCCTTTTTTTTATCGCATTTTTCCTAGAGTTTACGTCAGCAAACTATAGAACAAAAAAAAACCCCCCTTTCTTTTTTTTTTTAAAGAAGGGAGAATTTTTTTTTTTTTTGGGGATTTTTTTCTTAATTTTTTGTTTGTACCTTCCCCCCTCCATCACCCCCCTCTTCACTCTGTGAACATCAGATCAAAGGAGACGTTGTTCGATCATGTGCACATTACGTTTTTTTTTGTTCTCTGTAAGAGACGAGAGAGAAGGGGGAATCAGAAGTGGAAGGGGGGGGGGGGGGGGTTTTCATTTTTACCGAGTTATCTTCCATCAAATGGCATTCTCTTGGCAAACAAAGAAACCCCCCCACTTTTCTGACATATTTTTTTCCCCCTGAAGGAGGGAAGGAACAAACGCGCGCGTTAGAAATTATTAAAAATAAATTGCCCCCTTTTTTTTTTGTGGTATACCAGGGTATATGGTATGGAGATGGCGAGGGGAGTGGCAAATAGTGGGGACTCGAGGTATTGTAAAAAAAGGAGAAACAGATGTACCTCGATTATCTTTTTTGTTGTTTAATTTTTGTGGTATTTTTTTATTATTTTTTGTTATGCAATGTTTCCTTATTCAAAGGTGATCAACCTTTTGGGAGGAGGGTGGAGGAAGAGGGAGTTATGATGGGGGTTTTTTGTAACAAAAACGTACATTTGTTGGTTGAAATATTTTTGTAAAAAACAATAAAATGAAAGCTTGAAAAGACAAAATGCCGCCTTGAGACAAACACAATCTAAAACAAACTACTAGGGGAAAAAAAACAATCATATTTTTTTGGTACGCCGCATTAATGATTTGTTTGACAATGCTATTTTTTTTTGGCTATTTTTGACGATATTATTAGAGAAGAAAAACTTTAAAAAAAAAACGTAAATAAAGGGGGGAGTTTCAAACAGAGGGATATTGTCAAGGCTTTTTTTCTTCTAAAAAAAATCGAGAGCAGAGACAGAAACTAAAACGATACTTTCTTGAGGATGAAGGGCGTGTTGTACCACCTTTTCCTGGTAGTTGTATTGATGTCCCCTCCTTTTCGACAATAAACATGATACTGATAATTAAAAAAACACTTGGTTCCTCTATTGTTTTTTCTAGAAAAAAATAACAACAACGAGGAGAAGACCGAAAAAGAGAGAGAAAGAAAGAAAAAAGGTCTGATAACAAAAAGCAAAGGTGTGGATGTTGATGATCTTTCAAGCCTCGCTATATGCTTAGTAAATCACCTTGGAGATATAAGAGAGTTGGTTTGGTAAGACGAGCCTAAGTCTCCCGTGGATAGTCAAATGAAAAAAAGCTAGTAGAGTTTTGTGCAAAAAAAAAAAAAAAAAACCTCCTTGTGGAAGCAGGCACAAAAGAAAGAAAGAAATGATAAAGATAATATTTTTCAATGGAGTTTTTTTTTTTTTGTCCACCAACGTCGTCTCCTCTTTTGAATGAATAATCTTTTGTTTTTTTTTTGGTGTTCCGGAAGGGGCCTATATTGACAATGTCCTTGACAGGTGTTTCCGGAACACCATTTTTGTAAAGAAAGAAATGATAGTAAAAGGAGAATGTACCTTATGGGTACATATCACCCTACAAAGCTGAGACAAAAAAAAAAGGGGGAAAGGAGAACAAGATTTTTTTTTTTTTTCGAAAGAGAAGAGAAGAGAAAGATTGCTTAGGAAGAGCCTGCGAAAAGAAGATTATTAAATCCTGGAAGTTTTTGTTTCTATTGTTTAGGTTGCAAATAAAGAAAAAGGAAGAATGACCCAAAGCCCTGTGCTTAGTCACCTTGTATTAAATGCCATAAGGTACCTACTAAACCTTCTTCTCAAAGAGGGACAAAAGGGAGTAACAGAAGAGGAAGAGGAAGAACAGAAGGGGGAAAAAAAATGGAACGTAGGGAAGACTTTTTTTTTGGTTGGTATTACCCACTGCAAAAAAAGGGATGTCCCGCTGTCCCGTTTTTTTTTTCTTTCTCCCAATCTTGCGCCACCTAACAGCTACGCCACAGCTTGTCGTGTTTCCTTTGCCATTTTTTTGACCAACTCTTTTTTGCAACAATGGAAAAAAAACAAGAGCTTCACACAGGATATTAAAAATCTGAAGAAGAAAAAAAAATAATAATGACAAAATGTGAAGCGATCACCTCACTTTGCCATAATTCATTCTTTATTAATTTTTTTTTCCAGTACATTCTCCGTTCCTTGCTCAAGGAGGACTGATACGATTTCCGTTTTGTTTTTTTTTTTTTGCTTTTTTGTTTGTTGCTTCGGCAACGCTTATTTTTGTGAGTCTTTTTAAATTTTTTTTTCTAAAACACATGTAGTAGCTGACTATCAAAAATCGCAGCCCACTTTGCGTTATTTAAAAAAAACCGCACCTTCTTATGAAGTAATATGGGAAGAAAGAGGAAGGAAGCCATGTTTGATGCCGTGTTTGCTATTTTTTTTTTTTTTTTTCGCATATTTTTTCGTTCATTTCCGCTAAACGGTAAAAATGGAAAGAAGTAAAAAAAAGCGCTCAAAAAAATCATACCCACAATGCTACCGTTATCCTATTGAACGAGAGGATAAAGAGTACAGAGGATTGACATTTTTTTCTTTTTTCTTTCATGGCCCTCATTCGGCCTTATTGGCAGTAGAGGGGAAACAGCACACGGGTGTGTCGTGGGGGGGAAATCACTGTAAGGGGGTTACATACAAACAGTACAAAGTAAGCTTTTTTTTTAAAAGACTTTGACGAACGATTTTAAAGAATAGGACCACCCCATTCCAAATGGAATTATGAGGAACCCACTTTTTAAAAAAAAATGATGAAGGACTCATCAGGACAAACAAGGACAGCTTTTTATAAAAATAAAAATGGGGGGAAAAACAATATCGCTAAGTACAACATACCCAACTGGTGTCTTTCACGCATTTTTCGGCACAACGCTGTGTTTTTGTGAAAGGTTGTGGAGTGTGTTACATTCTACGGTCCTCCTACACATACCCCCCCTCCACTTTCACTAATACACGATTTTTTTTAAAAATAACAAAACAAGATTATGACACTGACCTGGGTTCACACTTGAAGTGAAAAATTATATGCGAGGCGAATTGCCACTTATGGCAACACCTCAAAATGATGATGGAAATTAAAGGTGCGAAAAAAATAAAGAAAAATAAATAATGAGTCTTGCAGATGGGTCTGGGACTCGATGTAAAAACCCTCTTTTTTTAATGTACAGATGTTCGGCGTGTATTTGATTTTTGGACAAACATCTGAAAAAAGGTGGCATTTTTGTACTCAGGTAGCTACGTAGCCTTCAGGGAGGCAATCGTGTGCTAATACAGAAAGTATCAGTCAAGGCTGTCCTTACAGACGCATGCCAAAGCGGCCGCCACGTGGGTGTGGACTTTAGATTGAAGTTTCATCATTGTACTAGCCCAGGGAGGGTTCCCGGCTACCGGCGAGGTCTCTTCCAATCCGTTCCCTAGTTTCCTAGGGGGGCCTCCTTGGCTTCACTGGCTAGGGCTCTGCAGGTCCCTCCACACATGTTGTGTGCCTGCCTTCAGCACCCAGGGTAGCATACCCAGCACCTTTTACCCTCAGGTCAGACCTTCATAGAGTTTCAGGAGGAGTGCCACAAAAGGGCCCCCGGATGCAATTTAACGTCCAGCCCAGGACTTGGTGCGAGGTGCCAGGATCATTTTTTTAAAAGTACAGGAAGAAAAAAAGCACTGCGGGGCGTGGTGTAGGCAGAAAAAAATGCCATGCCAAAAACAAAACAAAAAAGGTTAGTAAGACGTACCGAAGCATCTCGCGCTCAGTCGTCTTTTAAAAAAAATGAAAAATAGGATCTGTACAAAAAAACAAATTGCTACCTTTAATAAGGCTAAACAAAAAAATTGCTTTACAAACCACAATAACTCAAAGAGAGGCAGAGAATAAGACGAACACACAAAAAAAACCAAACAAACATCTGAATTCCCTCACCCTCCCGTTTCTTTACGGGGTAGTGTGTATTATTTTTCTGTTGAGAGAGAGAGAGAGAGAGAGGAATTAAAAAAAAAACAAAAATGAACAACAATTATATGTGGGTGTGATTGTTCCCCCCTCACATTATTTGTTGTTGTCATTTATTTTTTTTTTTAATCCGATATCTTTAAATCCGTTTGTTGTTTTCTTTGAAGTCGGGAGAGAAACTGTACTTTTATGAATTAATTAGAAAAGAAAAAATGTTTTAAAAAAAAGTCGGCAAAAAAAGGAAGATGCAGCGTTATGCTTGAAGTTGGTAACCTCTGCTGGTCGATTGACATCAAAAAAAAGAACGTAGCGGGGATGCTTTCCTTTTTTGCTGTACCTACAATCGCACGTCAAGGTGGTTGATTTTTTTTATCACTTTTTTGCTGCACAGAAGAAGAAAAAAAAAACCCCAATGGATTGCAATTTCCTTTGAAGCAAAATGCTATGCACTTTGACGATGTGGTTTCGTTAAGTGCATTCATCCTTGGATCTGAGTTTTGTTTTTTTCTTGATAAATTGTTAGAGTAGTGTAGTTGCCTCGGGGTTGTGTTGCCCATAGTTGTGCAATCTCCACTTTTTTATCCTATTTTTCTTCTTCTGCTATCAGGGTATTAGCTTGGTACTCAGAATTAGGTTCAAAAACCTAATTCTGAAATTTTTCGGGGGAAAAAAAAAAATATAGATTTGGATTTCGGGGGGGGGGGGGGGGGGGGGGAAATATGGGGGAAAGAACCGTGGTTGAAGCACGGGAGTACGCAGTACCCTTGGGAACTGGGTTGCTGACCGCACCATCCAGGCTGTACCTTAAAATTTTTTTGCCTGCGGCGCCATTTTTCCTTTTTTGCTCCGCAAAAAAGGGTTCGTTGAGCTCCATTTGACGGACGGAGCTTGAACCCAACTATGAGTGAGAAAAAAGATGTGGCGAAAAGAATAAAGTAGCGTACCGTGCGCCTGCGGCGCAAGCTTTCACACCCTTCCCATGACATTGTTTGCCTGTAAAATAGTGCAATTTTAAAGCGCGATTTTAGAAATGTTGCATACCGTGGCTTCGCCAGGAACCTTTGGGTGCCATGGCCACAGTTTCTTGTAAATGTATTGAGGTTACCGACAATAAGGCTGACACCCACTACGGATTGCGGATCACCAGTGGCTGAAAGCTACCAAGGTTGCACAGAGGAGGGGAGGCTTTTCCGCAGGGTTGGGGTGGTGTAGGTTTGCCGTGGTCACAAAATACCGAGAAAATTTTTCGCTTCGTTTCCCCCACAGAAAAAAATGACTGCCTCACACAAAACCACCTTTTTGGTGGGGGCTAGGGGGGCTATATAATACCCTGCTATAACCCCACCAAAAAAAAAAATTCAAAAAACCTAATTCTGGAAAAAATCCAAAATCCAAGCTTATACCCTGTCTGCTATCCTTCAGAAAAAAAAACAATTATACTTTCTGCAAAAGGCCCGAAAACGTACCTCTCACAATACCAATAGAGACCTAATAGGCGGCACTAATGGAACCACCCATGTCTCCTTGGTTATGCAAAGACGACCTTTTTGGGTTGCAGAAGCAATGTGGTTGCTTTGATAAAATTAGATTCATATACTTTCAGTTCACAGACTTGAAAGCATTTGAGAGGGTCAACACAATGCACCCTTTCTTTTTTTCTTTGGTTTTAGATTTTTTTATTTTTAACTTCCTCAGGGATAAAAATTGTTGGAAACAGTGTAGTAGACAGCAAAACCTGTGCATAAACCTCCACTTTTCCTAAACGTTTTTTTTGTTGTATCGACAATCACGCTATACTTTCTGGTATAACAATCTGTACTCAATGTCGGCCGAAGCCTATGTACTTCTTTTTTTTTTTTTTTTTTTTTGTTGTTGAAAACTTGGTTGTATTAGTGTGTGCCACCCTAGAGTGTGCTCCACTATCCTTTTTTTTTTTTTTTTTTTTTTTGTTTTTGTTCTTTTGTATCTAAGCGGTCAATAATACCTTACAGCTGCATTTTCAGTGTTTCCCCCTCCCTTTGTTGCATCAACAACAATATAACCAGAGATGGGAAACATAAAAATACTCTGGTTGACCTCATTTCCCCCCTTTTGACATCTTGGATTGCATTTTTTCCTGTACAACAGATGAAGGGTTGAAAAAAGTGGTAAAAAAACAAAAAAAAAAAATGGTTGGTTCTCTGTATTGCTTTGGCTTTAGTACAACAGTAGATGAGGGGTCAGGTTATCGAAGGGTGGAGGCGAAGTCCAAACAATATAAATAAAAAAAAGTGCAGACACTTTTTGTTGCGCGTCTGGACACATATAAAGCAAAATGGTTGATATGGTTTGTTTCTTGATGATAATAAACAGTTTTTCTGTAGAATTCGTGTGAGTAGCTTTGCTATAGCGGTGTGCCATGTCCCTATGACTATTTCCTTTTAGATGGCGAAAAGCGTGACGATAACGAATGTCTCGCATTGATACACCAAGAAAGGGTACTCCAGTCATGAGAAAAAGGGGTATTTTTTGCCCCCGCTACATCACACTGTAGTCCTACATTTAAGGTAAAAGAGAAGCAAAAAAAACAAAAGCAAAAAGATTGTGTGTGTCTTCCCAGAAGGGCAGAAGGGCAAGACACTGAGGCATCTTTTGTTACACGATGGTGGCGCTACGTTTAAAAACGAGTGTTGATTTCAACACAGCTAAAAAAAAAAATTGACTTTAAAAAAAAACACAAGTGTTCCCGTTTTCAAAATTGATACAATATGTGTGTGCACAGGGAGCAGAGAGGTTTGCTTGCTCTTTTGCACCTTTTTTTTTGTTTTGCATTATTTTGAGAACAAGAGAAAAAAAAAAGGCAATACGTGGAGAGGGAACACCCGCTATAAGGGGTATAAACAGCAATAAAGGACACTGGCATTTGCAAAAAAAATAAATGAAAAATGAAAAAAATGAATAGGAAATCTTTGTGGAAATGTGGAGTGGTTTTTTTGTCCTCCTCAAAAAAAAAAAAAAAAAAAAAACACAGTTTATAAGATGAACCTTAGCCTCTCGTTGTTTAGTCACCTTTATCATAAAATTATTTCCCTTTCCCTCAAAAAAAAAATCTTGGTAGAAATGATGGCGGGAATGTAAGGGGGTTTTCCCCTGTTGAGGTTTTTGTTAGAGTTGTTTTTTCTTTCTTTTTATTTTGTTCATTTTTTGTGTGCACTTCAAGATTGTAGTAGTACGTCATCACGAACCCTTTCTTTACTTCTTTCTTCCTGCTTCCTCTCTAGTACCGCTGGTTTGCATGGTGCATTTTTTTTTTGTTTGAAAACTTGGTTGTATTAGTGGAGACACCCGAGGATGGACTCCACTATTTTTTGTTTGTTTTTTTTTTGATAATCTGCGAGTTGTAGCTGTCTATTCATACAGTCTTCACAAAACTTGAAATTAGTCCTGTTCTCTTTCGCTCTGCTCGGCAGTATGGCCGTATCCTGGCATTTTAGGACTACTATTTTTCTTTTGTACTAGATCACATAAAACTCAAGGAAGAAGAAGAAAAAATAAAAGGGGGTGAAGGGCATCGTCAAAGTACACGTAAAACATAACACCAATTTTTTTTTTTTCAAAGAAAAACACAAAAAAACAAAACCAAATGAGAGGAATCAATGATTCTCAAAGAATCAACAATACAGTCAATGAGGGAGGAAGACCGAGTACGGATTTTGATTTTTTTTTTTTTTTTTGTATCGACAATCACCCTGTCTGAGAACGGGGTTCTGTACATAAAGTCGCCCGAAAGGCTAAATGAATTTCAAAAGGTGCAGGTCATCCCAATGCAGTTATTTTTAAGACAACACATGAGGTTTTTTTGAAAAAAAAACGTGACAAGAAATAAGTATGATATGACATTAAGTAAAAGAAGAGAAAAAGGTTGGTAAGATGATCTTTATGCATTATATTATGTAAATTGTACTGTGCAGTCAGCGTTATGCACAGTGGGGAGGGGAAAAAAAAATTGTGGGCAGAGATGCAATAACATTCCCTTCCTAAGCGGCAGAAGGGGATTGCTGGTATGTAAACAAAACAAAAAAAAAACAAAACAAAACAAAAACAATAAGATCTAGTAGAGTAAGTAAAGGAGAAACAAAAACAAATCGTGATGGACTGACTCATATATGTATTTCCAGGTACCGCAAAGGACCAAAAACAAAAAAATAAAATCGAAACCCATTTTTCAAACAAAAAAAAAAAATTGTGGTTGTAACCTTCAGTCGCTCAATACCTCCTCCAACAATGGGAGTGTGGGGCAACAAGAAAAAAGATGAAAATGAAAAAATGGGTTTCACATTTTTTTTTTCTTTGAATTTTGCGGGGGAGGTTACAATTATAGTAGTAGCTCGAACTGAAGAGAGGATCCTTGCAGGGGGGAAACATTTCCCTCCCCCAAGGTGTCTGAAAAAATCTCAAACAAAAAACAAAAAAAAAAATGGAGAGAGGAAATAGTAGTAGACATTCTCGTATGAATATGCCCGCTGTGCTTTCACATCTTCAAAAAAAAAAAAAACAACAGGGTAAGAAGGCTGAAAATGAGGGATGGGAATGGGACATATTATTTTTTAAAAATGTTGATCGTTATGAATAAAATGGAAAACATGCTTTTTTTTTTTTCTTTTTTTTTTAAATTTTCCGCGCGCCGCGCGGCAAAAAAAAGAGTGCAATTGCGGCACCCCCCCCCGCGCGGTCGGAAACTATGTCGCATAATTTTTAGAAAAAAAATAATTGTGATTGTTGTCTTCACTCCTTAGGGTGAAGAATCCCACAAAAATAAAATATTTGGGGGGGTAGGAAGGTGGGAGGAGAAAGAACTTATAGTGATGATGGGGGGGTGTGTGTGGGGTAAAGGGGTGGGTGCAGGAGATTAAGCACTTTTTTTTAAAATTAGGAAAAAAAGGGTCAATAGATGCCCAAATATAGGTGATGGGTTGCTCAAACGTGGGATGGAAAAGGGGGAAGAAAAGTTTCAAGACCTACCTGCTTTGAACAGGCAGAGAAAATATTGCAAATAAACAAGGAATTTTGCATATTTCATCAAAAGAAAAAAAAAATCTTGGAAATGCTGAAACGCTTCTAAACGAAAAAAGAGGGAGGAAAACAAAATGTGGATAATCAGGTTATGATCACAACACATTTTTCTTGCAAAAAAAAAAAAAGAAAAGAAAAGAAAAGAAGAAGAAGAAGCTTGGAACGTGATTGGTACCTCATCAAGGCACAATGCACCTTTCAAGAAAAAACTTTGAAATAACAAAGTTTTGTGGACTGGGAAGCAGGGTCTTTTTTGTTTTGATAAAGGCACTGTTTCGTGCCCTAGGGAGGGGGGTGAGAGGTAACTCAACGAGGGAGGAAAAAAAAACTCTCAGAGGGAAGAAAGGAGCGGAATGAAACGCTTGTTTTAAAACAGCAACCAGAGTTTCCTCGAAAGAGAAAAACACATTCGACCTTTTTAGTTTTCACTTTTTTATCGGAAAATTTAAAAAAAAGGCCAAACTATGCAAAAAAAAAAACAGCGTTTCAGTCCGTGACCCATCATTGCTACTTCCATAGTATTTAGTTTTTTTTTTTTTTTTTGGAAAATAGTGGTTAGGGAGTGCGAATATACAAACGATGATGATAAAGAGTGAGTAACTCTACAGAGACTATACTGCACACACATCTTTAATGGAAAAAAAAAAAAAGATATTTCATTTCCATATGCAATTCAATGAATTGAAAGCATAGGTTTAGGGAAACGAAAAATGTTCCCATATTTTAACAAAAAAGAAAAAAAAAATGCAAGCTGAACATAAGCTTCATGCTAAATCACCTTGAAAAAAAAAGGGAAAGAAAACGAATTTTTTTTGGAGGGGGGGAAAGGGCAGGGAAACAAAGGTAAGATCAGAAAGATGCGCGGAAAGACGAAAGTGTCAGGCGAAAAAAAGAAAAAATGAAAAATTGAACGATGATTGAATGCCTTACAGAAAGGCACAGAACATCTATGGGGGGAGGGGTGGGAACAAGAGAAAAAAAAGCAATACAATGCAAAGATTTTAATAAAAAAAACGAAGAAAACGAATAAACAAATCAATGAAAGCGGGGAAGGGGAGAAAAAAAAAAAAGGGAAATGTGGAGGGTGGAGATAGTGGGTAAAGGAAGATTGCTAGGTGACTATGACAAAATAGTGTATTAAAAAAAAAGAGTAAAAGGTTTGGGTAAGATAGTTGGCCTCTTTGTGATTCACCATAAGATAAGAGAACTTTTTTTTTTTTTTTTTTTTTGCAGAGAATGAATTCCCTCAAAAAAGAGAAATTATTCAAAAACAAAAAAATTGAAAAAAAAAGATGAACGTGCCTTTGCCTGCAACACTCTTAGAAAAAAAGCTCCCATTTTTTGACGACTTTCTTGAAGAATAAGAGAAAAAAAAAAAAAAAAAATCAACAACCCGAAGGGATTTGTGGCAATAAAAAAAGTGGTTCACCCTATTTTGCCATTTCCCGATGGTTGTTCTTCACAGCAAACTGTTCATAATCTATATCATTTTTTTCTGAAGATAGGAACGCTGTATTTTGCCTCCTTTTTCCCCCTCCAGATTCTACTTTCGATATTTTGCAGTTTTCCTTCTTGCAATTCCGGAAGACGGAGGGGAAAAGAGAAAATGTAGTTATTAATGCAGACACCTCCGACTGACCCACTGTACGATGCCAGCTATCCGGATGAAAGCACAACAAAGAAAAATTTGTAAAGATGAACCTAAGCCTCTTCGTTTATCACCTAGAACATAGGTCTGTAAGATTGACTAAAGTCGTGAGTCAGAGGGGGGAAAAAGGGAGGTTTTTTTTGAAAACTTGGTGTATTAGTGCAGACACCCGAGGATGAACTCCACTATTTTTTTTTTGTAAAGTCGGCTGTGAATGGTAGAGCGATTCACTGTTCTTAGTTTAAAGTCTATTTGTCATGTCACACAGAAAAAAGTTGGTGGTCGAGGGGGGGGGAAGAAAGAAAAAGATAAATGCGCCCTACAGGCGGCACCATTTTTTTCGAACAATCGTTATAATAAAAGAGGTTCAAAATACAGTACAGACATCTATATAAAAAAAAATGAATGAATGTACTGTAAAAAGACCACCTTTTTGCTCTGTTTTTTGGATTTTTTTTGACATTCCAATAAAATAAACCCAAAAATAAATACAAAAAAATCTCTTTGGCATCTTTTGGATTTGGTTTGGAAAAAAATTACATAGTTGCTTGGCAAGAAGTAACGTGCAATGTTTGTTGTCACCCTACTGGAAAAAAAAATAAAAACAAGGGCTTTTTGTTCTCCAATTGTTACCTCAGAAAGGCATTGTTTGTTTGTTTTTTGAAAACTTGGTTGTATTAGTGTAGCCACCCTAGAGTGTGCTCCACTATACTATAGTCTTTTCTTCTTTTTTCCGTTCCTTTTTTGAGGTGCAAAGATATCTACTTTGTGTTAAAACAAACTTTACCAAAAAGCAAATATATAAAAAATGTGAAAACGTCTGAGGTCATTTTGACCGTATTGTCTGTGTGATGCGTTACCAAATATTGCAAATAAAAATAAAATTTTGAAAGATGAATGTGACACACATCTTTCTCATTGAAAATAAACAAATAAAAGGACATAGGACGAAGCTTAGCCTCTCGTGCTTAGTCACCTAAAATAAAATAAAAAAAATATGAGAGTCAAGAAAGCGAAGAAAACTGGAAAGGGACAGGGGGTGACTAAACAAACCCCACCTTTGACCAACCAAGAAGACTTTGGAAAGATCGCAAAAAGAATAAGCCCTTTTTTATAACAAATAATCCATTAGACTAAGTACACCTGCTTTAAAACAAATCCATTATCACATAAGGATTTTTTTTTTTGAGTCCATTCTTTTTGCTCTCCTTGATCACCAAAGGGGGTATTTTTTTCTTTTCTTTTTTCAATTTTTTAGCCCCCTCCCTTCCCTTCCCTTCCTTTCCCTCCTTCTACCTTCCCCTCCCACTTTAAAAAAAAAGGCACTGGCAATGCAGAAATGGTAGTTTATTTTAAATATTTTTGTTGTTTTTGTTGTTGTTTTTTTTTGTCCCTTTCTTCATGCCACCATTTCTACTGACCGGCTCTTCCTGAAGAGCTTGCGGACTAATGTGCTGGACTGGATTTTTGCCTTGCTGACAGTCTGGGAGATCCTCTGGGAGAGACCAAGGGAACGGAGGCTTGCCTTGGACTGGTCTGCTGCAGTGGCCTTTTGGGTTGAGCTCTGCTCCACCTCACTGGGGCGGGGGTGCTCGAAGATGTCGTCACACTCGACGCTTTCGCACTCCTCAATCTGGTCAAACTCCGGCAGCAACAACGACGCCTCCAATGCACATGCCTGAGGACACACCACCTTCCCCGCCCAATTCTGCATCCTCACCGAGAACCCCTGCCTGGGCACGCACTCCGCGACCAGAAGGCCTACTGCCACCACGGCCTCCCTCGGGCATTTCTCAAAGGGCAGCAACTCACAGAGGCACGCCGCCACACTGACCGTAAAGTCCCCTCCAATCCCCTCCACGAAGGACTCCTCCATCGAGAGCAAATCGTCCGAGCGGATTCCCCAGGAGGGGTCTGCGTCGACACCTACCCCCTGGTACTTCGCGGTGACGTACAGCGCTGTGAGGAGCAGACGGTGTGCGGTGAAGATGCTCAAAGGCACCCCCGAGGTTTTGCAGAACCGAGACAACAACGCAAAGGCACGCACCCAGGTCATCATCGAGGTGAAAGAGGTGAAGAGAACCGAGGCGTACTCCTCAAGCGTGATTTCGGGCACTTCGATACATTCGAAATCGCACTGAATGAGGTACTGCGAGGAGGTCGCTGTCATGTTGTCAAGCGACGTGGAGGAGGCGACAGAGGGCATCGTAGATGACTCTGTGTCGTTCTGCTGGGGCCCCTGCTCGCATTGCACAACAACCGCGAGGACGGCCTGACGCAACCACATTGGAAGCGCTGTCCACGCACCCTGACGCACATCATGCCCTGCAGCAGCCTTCATCGGCAGCACCGCTCCCATCCTAGCCACATCCCCAAACAGACACAACACCGCCTCGCTCTCAAGCATATCACTCTCCATGGTCACATTCTGTGCAACGCTCTTAATCAAAGTACGCCCAATAGGCATGCTGCTGTTCTGGACGCACATTGTGTTGGGAGAAAGAAAAAAAAGAAAAAAAAAAGCGGTTTTTACCGAAGTTTTACCGAAATTCTCAAAAAGAGAGAGAGAAAGGAAGATTTGCCTTTAAAAAATTACCCAGAGAGAGGGGGTTTTTTGAAAGGCTCAGAAAATAGTTGTTGTCTTGACACACAAAAAGGGTGGAAAAAGGGGTGTGTTTGTTGTGTGTTTTGTGTTGCTGTGGAGGGGGGGATGAGGGGAGAGAAAAAGTATGTATCTTCGGTACAATGAATACAGGTGTACCGTGGGGGTGGACCCCAAAACCATGCAGTGTTACATCCTTGTGAGGTTGGCATCTGATATGTTCTACCGTGGTTCCGCTCATCAGTCAGATGAATGAAAGGATCATTGGAGACGCAGGTTGATTAAGTCTGCGTGATGTAGGGTCCGGTTGAGAGAAAAAAAATAGTACAAAGGACAGTGGAGCTTGCACAAACTGTGGCAACACAACCGAGGCAACTACACTACTCCAAACAATTTATCAAATAAAAAAGTTATGATGTATGTGAACGCAGACATCAAAAACAGACCTTTGTGGAAGAGAGAGGAGAAAAAAAAAGGAACCAACCTCACTTTTTTTCTTCTAATATTGATTCAGAATTCCCGCACAATGGGGGGGGGTTATTTTTTGAAAAAGAAAAATAAATTTGAAAGATGAATGCTCACATTCGCACACATCTTTTAAAAAAAAATGAATTTGATCGTGTCAACGCCCTCTTGGACGCAGACACACTGACGCTCCGTTAAGTTATCGAACCCCTCGGTGCCCTTTGGGAATAGTCCAGAGGGGAAAATATTTTTCAAAAAAAAAACTATGACAGCGAGGGAAGAGACAGTAAAGGAGCTTGATGTATGGGTATATGGTGACACACACGCACAGGGTTGCTGCATGAATGAAGGCAACACCCATACGCCCCCCCCTCCCTCCACCCATTACACTGCACACCCATACCACATACACATCCTCGCGTTTGCACTGTGACCATCGTGCTTGTTGTTGCATTTTTGTTTGACAACAGGGTTAGAAAAATAAAGGGGGGAGGTGGGGGGTCAAGGAGGTAAGGTGATTATTTGTGACTAGAGAAGATGCTGCTTTATTTTTCATTTTTCGTGATATTTTTTTTTTCCTTTTCTTTTCGTTCGATTTGCGTAGCTTTGAAATCAATTACCATAAAACGTACAATAATGTTGGACAGTACAAAGTCCCAAGTTGTCCAAAAAAGTGAAGTTAATAGTGCAAACGCCTCAGGAACGCAGACACATGACAACACCGCGGGTTATCGTATCGAACCCCGGAGTGTTGCACTTCAAAAAAGAAAATGCCCAAAAAAGTCCATTGTTACGGTCCATATTGCATGGCACAAAAGATTTTTTTTGCTGTGTGTGTGGTTTACCCCCCCGTCCCCATTCCCGACTATCTCCCAAGCTTAGCCGCGCATACCCCATGAGAAACTGTCACGTGGCCACCACTCTCCTTGTACAGGTGGCAGTACTGTGGGAACCAATCCCAAGAACGGTGGGGGTATGGTGGTCACAAAGAGTATCTGTGGACACCAACACAATAGGGGCCAAGATGAAATGTGTGTCAACGTGCAGACACCCCCAGGATGCAGGCACGCGCCACTACCCCTCCCCCCCGTCAACCCAACTCAAAACCCCCCTGCAGAACGCCGGCTGTCAGGGTTGCTATTGTGCTGCACGCTTTGCTGCCAGTTTTGCAAGCTGTGTGGGTGGTGGTTGGATGATTGTTATTTGAAAAAATTGTTGGAATAGTGTAGTTGCCACCTGTGTGCAAGCTCCACTGTCCTTAGAGTTTTTAAAAATTAATTGTTGGAATAGTGTACAGTGAGTCGCGCATTTACAGGTACAACGAGGTGGTGGACGCCGATGCCCGCGTGGACACAGAGGAGCAACCCCAGCAGATCCTCAAGCAGCGAGATCTCTCTGCCTCGATCATCCTGCGTCGCGACTGAATTGCGTGATAAAGGTGCAAGACCGTGCTCGGTTGAACTCACTCCTGCTGCCCATAGCTGGGGCGTGAACTACGACACTACCCTTCCCAGAGAATGCCATCAACCCGGAGGAGCTTCGAGCAGTGGTACGTCTCAGACTGGGTCTTGCGGTGCACAGGAATGGGGCCCGTTGCGAACAGTGCGCAGCACATTGATGAGTTCGGGATACACGCCCTCAACTGTAACCACGGGGGTGTGCACAATTCGCAGGCATGACGCTGCGATTGGCATGCTGGGACCAAAGGCACTGGAACCAAGCACATCATCGTCAGAGGCACCAAACCGGCGGACATCTTCTTCTCCATTGGTGTCGGTGATGGCAGGCCTAGAGCGGTGGACTGCGTGAGCTCGAATCCCTTGCCGCTTCACACGTTCAAGGGGCGGCTCGGGCGGTGGGTCAAGTGGAACGAACGTCTGGCCGTGTGTGTCCAACGCCTCAGCCAACTTATTTCGAGGGGCTTTCACACCAGTCAGGACAATGCTGTCGGAGGGAGGAGAAGAAGTTGTGCAGCTGATTGACAAAACACGCACAAGAAGGCAGGGGTCTTATTTGTTGAGCCCCTCTGTCTGTCTCAAAACCCTCCTGTGTTACGTCTCTAGGCCTTTCCTTCTAAAGGATTGAGTGACCACGGGAGTGGTAAGCACCTATGCGCACGATATGGTCGAGAAACAGCCCTGCTAGCACAAAGGTGCGGACGATGCGAGACGTGAAGGCACTCAGACGACAACTATAACCCCACCCTGGGTAGCTTGCGCCTTCTCCGTGTCCACTTGCAGGAAACGCTTCAGCGCTTCTTGCGGACCAGCAACTGCTTCTTCCCCACCCAGAGGATGCGAGGCTCTCTCCAGGAACATGAAAGGCATCTTGCTGAAGCACCGCGTCATGGAGTGCGCTCTTGCGGACCCCAAAGTTGTGCTGAAGGCATTCGCGGTTCCCAAGAAGTTGGGTGACATGCGTTTCGTGTGCGACGGGAGAAAACTAAACGCAATGATGGTGCCCCCCGACTATGCGTCTCCCGGCTATCACGTAATTGACCGCAGGTTTCGCAGGGAAAAGCTGGTTTCATGAACCAGAGTCATTCGCCCAGTTTCATCTCTGCAAAATAGTACCCTAAACAAGATCTTCCAAGGAGGTACAACACAGATATTCTCTACCACGGATCCCCCCCCCGATGAAGCACATTGTGCCGATAATGAGAGGATGAAGTGGAAGGAGACGAGAGCCTGGCTCCCCATACGTTCATTGAGAGCCTTACGCGTGAGGGGTGCACACCTACAGGAAAGAGAGTTCCACATTATTGACTAAGCTTTGTCAGGGGTGGAAAGAGGGTGAGTCGATCGCTCTCTGTGGGTCAACCCTGCGACCGACACCAGAGAAAGGAAGGAAAAGAAGATGATTTTCACCTTGAAAAGGTGAAGATCTTTGGAAGGTGACGAAGGAAGGAAGGAAGGAAAGGAAACTAGTCCCTAGTCAGACCGACTGACGACGAAGTGTACACAGTGCACCACACCCACCTCTCTTGGGGCGTTGTGAGCGTGCAGACACCGCATCTCCCTCACAGAAAAAAAAGACCCCCCCGGAATCAGGAGACACAACCCACTTCCTACACAACCATTACCACGACGCAACTCTCTCATCTCATCCCTGTTGGCAGGGACCACCATGGAGTGTCCTGACCCAACCCTCAAAAGGGTACATACCAATTTCGCCTTTGTCCCGTCTGTCTCAGACACGAGTGTCTTCTTCCGTCTTGCAATACCCGGTCCTGCAGGCCCCGGCCCTTTGCTCTTCCCCATGGTTCTTGCCTTCATCTGTTTTCTGCTCTCGTTGAGAAGGTTCAGCGGGTTTTCTGTGGTCTTTGGTGTGTCGGGTGCCCGAGGGGTCTTCTTCTGCAGCAACAGCTCGCCACTTCTTTTTATCTTGTGTGTGTACTGCGGGCGGACTGTTGCGAGCGCACCTTCCACGTGGTCCCTGCTCTCGACGATGTCCTGAGGGGGAGGGTAGTGTGTGATGTGTGCAGATGGCGTTGCTTGAGATATCCAACAAACGTTAAAAAGGTTGGTGTATTCGCGGGCTATAAAAAAAACTGGTGGGTTACCCCCAACATTTGCTGGGCGTCTGCAAATGGTAGTAATTGATGCAGGTACCTCCGACCGACCCACTGTATAATGTAAGCCCTGATGAAAGCGTAAGTACCCTGCGGACAACAGGAAGGTGTGAAAGGAAACCTAATAGCTTGCGTCAGCCGGAAGGCCGACCTTTCCGTCCTTTGCGAGCTTTAAGATACTCCCTGTCACGCTTCGTCCAACTCTTGGTGAATCATTGTCGAGACAACAACAGAGGCAACATCACTCTCTTGGCGTACTATGCTGTCCAACAGTGGGACCTCACCCTCTTAGGGTTTTACATAGAGGTCCGTACAGGCGGTGCACCGTATAAGGTGTGGCAGAGCAAGCTCTGGCCTGACTGTTGGTCGTTGTTTCATGCTCCGAGTGCAAACATCCTTCACAGCATGGGAAGCCACCAGCCCAGCATTTATATACCCTAGCCAGGGTGTAACTTCGTAGGGCAGAGACGTTTACCCCCCTGAGGACACAATAGAATAGTCCTACCAGGCCAATGGGTGGAAATAGGCTAATGGATGTGTGACAAAAAATGCCAAATGCAAAAAAAAAAAAAAAAAAGTATCCACATCTAAAATCATCAAGAAAGTGAAGGTGATCTTCACAAAGTCAAGGGCTTCCCTTTCACAAATATGGCAACTGCCTGTCTTTGGTTAGCGATCAACCATACGGAGATGCACGACCATTTTCAAGAAGTCTTATAAAGAAAGGATCGTTCTGGCCGTTCACGCTGAAGAGCGCTTAAGAACCAGAGACTTGCCAAGGAAACTCTGAAAGGTGACTGCTGCTCGCGTCCTGCACTGCTGCCACGGGAAAAGGAACGTAGAAGTGATGCGGAAATCAATGTCTGTGAGGCTAACTGAGAAAACCCTGTATAAGGGGTAGTTAGATTCAACACGTTGACATATCCAGCGACGGAGAGAGCAGGAAGAGAGAGTTGGGCAGAACAGCAAAAAAACATGATCTTTGGTGGCAAACTCTCAGGCCTCTTAGGGCACGCTGGTTTGTTCACAGTAACATCGATGGTCGTCCCTTTTGCGCATGGTATACGCGTAGACGCTTTCGGCACCAATGAAGGAACCTACTCACAGGGTGCCATTACCATCGTTGATACAGCACAGACACAACCCCGACCCTCTAGCCCCCCCCTCTCCATCTGACCCTGACTCTGCTGGCAAGGCCCCTCACTGCCTCAGTCAGGGAGCTGCCTCACCTCAACCTCAATCTCCTAAAGGTCGCAAAATCAAATATTGGACCTTGAAAACACTTTGCACCTAGAGGGACCTAGGGACGCAGAGGGACGTAGAGGGATGAGATTGAATGCGTCTGAGAGTGCCTCACCTCTGACGCAGGCATAAATTTATACAACAGCGGCCTTGCAGGCCACAAAGCTTGATAAGGGGTGCAGTGTGGACAGTAGCAAAGCGTGCGGAGCAATGAAGGCTTTCTACGATGTTCCACGACAGCTGCGGGTGGTGTTCTTTTCATAACCCCTCGCAGAAGCTCTCTTTGTCGGAGCTGCAACAAAGGGTTTTCAAGAACTTTCAGAAAAAGTACGAAAGACGATACGCAAAGTCACCAACCCTGCTTAAACGAGGTTTGGCATTCAGCACACCTAGGACCAATGACCAAGGGGTCATACAAAGAACATACTGCTAGCTGCTCGGGATGAAATCCGGGCAAGAAGGGGAAAACCTCTCTTCGAGGAAGACGAAGAAGGCGTCTCGACAAGCAGGAGTAGAGAAGCTCAGAAGGAGCAAAGAAAAACAGGCAGCCGCACCTCACACCAGCAGTGTCGCAGTCAATATGCGTCTTCCTCCAGGTCAGCAACAGTGGTCCGGAAAGATAAGACACATGATAACATGCTCTGCATGGCAGCAGACTGCATAGCTGTCTACGTCTGTTTGCAGCCGAATGGGAGCAATGTGAACAGGAAAGGGATCCTCCCAAAGAGGGAGGCATCCGACGTCATGGAAATGCACAAAGTGAAGCGTGTCGTGCAGAGCGCACGATGGGTCCAATAGGGAGGAGGGTAGGGGGGGGAGGGTGGTAGGGCCGACAGGGAGGGTTCTCCGTTTCCACATACCAATTCCAGTGTTTTTTCGAGCTTTGACTTCTGGGTCCGTTCGGCCCTCTTAGACTTCTTCTTCAGTGCCTTGGCGACCGCAAACTTCTTGATTTGCGGCATGTTTCAAAAAGTTGGTGTATAGTCTGAAAAAGAAGTTCAAATACAAAGCCCTCTTGTGACAGTGCACCTTTGGTACAATGAATCGGGTGGACCCCCAACCATAGTCCTACCTCCATTTTGAGGTATACATCTGTGCTCTACTCCCGCTTCCGCTCAGTCAGATGAATGAAAGGATCATTGAAGGGGGGAAAAAAAATTGAAGTTATTCATGCAGGTACACCTCCGACTGACCCACTGTGCGATGCCATGCCAGCCCGGATGAAAGCAGAAGTACCCTGCGGCATACAACAGAAGGTGTAAAAAAAACCCCCCTAATGGTTTGCCGTACTGTAAAAAATGAGAAGATACCACCTCAGACGCTGTCAAATGACAGCTAAGACATGGACGGAATTCCTCAACGGATCGTTACTGCTGTGCATCTCGCCAGACAACAGACCCCAAGAAGACACAAAAACCTCTTTTTGCTTTTAGACCCCACCACCAACGGACAGCAGCCACGCTTTCCCCCCCTCCTCACCATAACAGAGCGCAAAGCCACGGAGCACTCTTAAGCATGAGATACACTCAGAACCAAACCAAACCAAACCAAAAGAGTAGTTGAAAACGTGCTTAAACGCATCTCAATCGAGCTCATGCAAAAGGGGTGGGACGCGGGTCAACCAAAACACATCCATTTACCCCATTCTTCTCGCTTGCTGCAGGGCCTCCGTCAGATTGAAGCAATACCGATGGGTTTCCAAAGAAGCCAACAGCAGCATTCAAAACATGTCTTGAAATACAAAACCCTCTGACAATGTGACCAAAAAAGGGGCCTATTTTCCGTCAAGACAACCGAATACACAGGCAACGCCCTAAAAGATAGCTTTTTGGGGTGCGTGTTTTCAGCGGGCAAGACATCCCCAAACAACCCCACATCACACGGACATCCAACCCCATCCCCACTCATTCCTCCTCATTACTCTACGCCATCACCGCCTCCTCCTCTTCCTCCTCACCCCCATACCTCCAAAACTACCAAAAAACCGCTCAATAGACGCACAACTGCTGTCAAAACCCCTCAAAAGATGGCAAATGCTCGCCCACCCCACCCCTTTCAAAACCCCTTGATTAATCTCTAGTATACCTCTCCACCGGAACTACTCTCCACCCGCCTACCCTTCTCCAACATCTCTCTTGCCGACCCTGCCCCGCTTTGTTGCCTTTCGAATAAAAACCAAAGTCTCCCATTAGGTCCTTCGTGTCTCTCCCCCCTCCCCCACTGCACCTCTCTGCGCACACCACCACGCTACCCACACTGTGTAATACCGTTTTACCCTCCTCTCCTCTCTTTGGTTGTCATCAGCCAAAAAAAAACCCATCATGACGCTCTCCTCTCTCGCCCCTCCCCGTCGTTGCAACAATCCTAGCATCTTGTTGTCCAGATCTACCGGAACCCCTCCTGCCCATAAGGTGCTGGTAAGGCGTGGTGTACCTTTCGCTGGTGTGCACAGAGGACATTCTGCGTCATGTCATCAGGTTCAGGCCCACGGAAAAGGTTCAAAGCAATGGAGAAAAAACCAATGTTGTCCTTCTTCCCCAAAAGAAACTGTGGTTGATGCAGGCACCTCCGACCGACCCACTGTACGATGCCAGCCATCCGGATGAAAGCACAAAAAAAGAAGGAGATGAATATCGCACACATAGACATCTTTTCCACAAAAAAAGCGGTATCGAAAGAGAAAAAAAAAAACCCCCCCTCAGCAAAACACCCTGTTGTACCAGCATGAGCCTGCATCATAACCTGTGTAGTCCATTTACACCGCTCCCTTGGTGAACTGTAGACTTCTTGGCAAGTCGTCAAAAGAGGGGCGCGAACCTTCCCTTTCAGACAAAACAGTGAAGCAAACAAAAAAAAACCCCCGCCACCCCACCTCCCCCGCCTCTCTCAGCTCTCACTTAGCTCGCCTCCTTCCGCATCCCATCCTGCATGGTGCCCCCCTCTCAGCCTTTCGTGTGCATACTCCGTTCTCGAGATACTAACGCAACAGCACAAAACCATCTCAGACTGCGAAACCCTCCCCACCCCACCCCGCCTCAGCAATCATCTCCCCCACACCCCACACCACAGTGAGCCCTAACAGTGCAACATCACCTTTAGCTCCAGAGAGAGTCAAAGGAGGAAATGCGGGTTTCGGGAAAAAAGGGGAGAAAGGGATTATGTGGACACAAACCCTTGTATTGCTCAGACCCTTTCACACTATTTTTTCAAACAAGGCAAAATGGTCGGCTACACCAAAAACTGTGCAAAATTGCTCTAACTTCAACCCCCTTTTTGGACCATCAAAACGCTAAACTCATCACCTTCAGCCACTCCCGCTCAATCCCCCCCTTTTTTGTCAAAAAAATCGCCCTATCTTGAGGAAAATCAAAGAAAATCAAAGAAAATCAAAGAAAATCAAAGAAAATCAAAGAAAATCAAAGAAAATCAAAGAAAATCAAAGAAAATCAAAGAAAATCAAAGAAAATCAAAGAAAATCAAAGTAAAGGCCTCATTGTTTCAGCTCCCCATAACAGCACCTTCAACCCTCTTTAGGATGCAACCGAACCCCGCACAGTATACTCTGACCCCCCCACTCTCTCCTCTCTGATTCCTCATCCGCAACCCCCTTCTTCTGCCCCAAACTCTAAAACCTATCTGTTCGCAAAAAAAAAGGGGGTATCATGACCTCCTCAAACACAAAATCAACCCCTTCGTCCGTTCGCACTGAGCAGTTTCTGTTCATAGCAACATACGTCGTGGGTGTGTTTTTTTTGGTGTTTTACGAAAATCGCTTTGAGAGAGCAGAAACGAAGGAAGCATCGCGCATTACATTTCCAACAAGAACCCTGTTGTGGGGTTGTGTTGTAAAGGAATTATAAGCGGGGAGTACTTCCTCGGGGCTGTCATAGTAAGCAAATTCAATGTAAGATTGTTCAAAGCAAAAAATAACCCATTTTGTTTTGCTACAACCTTTCCACCCCTCCCCCCCTCATCCTCATCCCCATCCTTTTCCTCTTCTCTCTTCCTCAGCTAACACAATGCGATTGGTTTCAGCAAAATCAGTGATCAGTCCATTCCCCCCCTTTTTCGCTCCAAAAAAAATGATGTACGCCTCACCTCACCTCACCTCACTCTCATCTCTTCTCTCCAATCGCGGAGGGGGGGAAAAAAATTGGGGAAAAAAAAAATGAGATCCTTTTTTTTTTTGTAATTATATCGCCAATTCTAACATAAACAAAAAAAGGGGGGGGGTTTGGGTGAAAAAAAAAAAGATACATCAACAAAAGACAATGTAATCTCGCACGGGAAAATGGGGGTACAGGTTTAATCTAACAGGGGGGTGTTAATGTCGGCCGAAGCCGATATACCCCGGAAGGGTTTTTTTTTTGCTTATTTTTGGGTACTTTCTTGGCAACCCGAAAAACGGTTACCACACCAGAGGTCTGAACGCACACTTTG
Source organism: Rhynchopus sp. YZ270_cl-10 (assembly GCA_964035575.1). Classification (NCBI taxonomy): domain Eukaryota; phylum Euglenozoa; class Diplonemea; order Diplonemida; family Diplonemidae; genus Rhynchopus; species Rhynchopus sp. YZ270_cl-10. Next base: position 428,965 of record OZ037891.1, on the reverse strand, counting down.
ACACAGCTCTATGTTTTGTTTTTGTTTTGTTTCTTTTTTTTTGTCTGAATTGGTAAGCTGGGGGGGTGAGGGTGATATACAAACCATTCGCTTGCTAATATTATTCTATAGGGAGGTGAGGATATGCCAAAAAATCGTTGGAAAAAAAAATGGCTTTGGTTAAATGGACAGTAAGATGGCGTGTACGTCGATGCTGAAGATACACAAGCCAAGCCTGTCGCTGTTAAATTAAAACACGGTAAAAGATGACAAAGACACGCGCATTGAGGCTAGTTCTACAAAAAAAGGAAGGGAAAAGAGATAAAATTAAAAGATGAATGCGTCCCGCAGTGCACATCTACAAAACAGATGAGGATTGGTTAAATGCAGACGCCTCGCTATACACAAGGAGAGAAAAAAAAAAAAGGGTTTAGTCACATAAGTCGAAGCTTCTCTTACTTAGCCATCTCTATTTAAAAACCCTGTATTTGCCTCTCCTGAGGCATACCCCGAAGGCGAATACGTATTCGCCCTATATTCAGATCCGAATATAGGGTGAATATGGAAGAAAACAGGCGAATATGCCATATTTGGATCCAAATGTAGGACGAATACGAACTTCGCCTTCAAGGTATGCTTAGGGGAGTGCATACACATATCTAGAGGGTAGTTCTGTTTTCTTTTTCAGATTGCATTTTTTCGAGAAATCAGGTTAAATGAGGCGAAAAGGCAAACAACACCCGACCAGCCTTTTTTCACAGACACGGCATAAACACAATCCGAGGGGAATCAAAAAAAGAAACTTTGAAAAAAGATGAATGTGCCTCTCGTGCGTTCTCTGTGGTGCCGATAGAGCACAGTTTCTTTCTCTCCCTCTCCCTCCACCTACACCTACACCTACACCCCATGCTCCAAGCAGTGTGTCTCATCCAAACGCACCCATATCCTGCCTTCTGAACAACGCCGTTGCTCCCAGTGGGGAGTTCTGCAGAGCCACCGGGGAGTACACTGCAGGCAACACCTGCTCAGGTGTACGAGGTGACAGCACAGTGTGCAGGGCTGGCGACATCGGCGATACTGTCACGTCATCTGCTGTAGTGGGTGGCAGGTTAATCACAAAAAAGAAAGAAACCAATAAAAATAAACGTTTTGCAAGCACCCATCCGCTGTACACCTTAATACAACCCATCAGAAATACCCAGAATGCTTGGCCTGAAGGAAAAATAAACGGCGCACCACAGAGTCCATGTGTCCATTTCTGGAAACTCACACCCCTTTTTATTCCCCCCAAAAAAAACACAACAAAAATCTTCAAAAAAAAAACCAAACTAGTGAAGTTCATCCTCGGGGGGTACACTAATACTACCAAATATTTTCAACACAACACATACCATTTGACAGCCCTGGTGGCGTACCTTCCTCCGGGAGCACTTGGTCCTCTGTATCCGACTTCACTGGTGTATTCTGATCTGGGGACACCGACTTGCGGAAGCCAGGCGCACGCTGTATCGTCACACGCAGAGCACAGGCCGGGTCGGGGCTGATGCTGAGGGTACGCGGTGTCTCTGGCACTGCAGCACCACCTGCCTCTGGGCCCAGCGTCTCGCACAGCTTTGCATTGGTCTCCTGGACAGCCGTCTTCCATATGGTAGCGTCCCCCTCCGCATCGTCACAGTCACCCTCCACGGAGGACAGCCACTCATGCTTCGCCAGCTCCTGCGTCCCTAAACGCTTCTCCGGATCCCGCACCACACAGCTCATGATGAACTGCACCCCAGCCTCACAGCACAACCCCTCCACTGCGTCGCGTATGTCCCTCTTGATGTCAGACTCTCCGGTGATGTAGTTCAATGCCGACATCGGGGTTGTGCACACATGGTCCCAGGGAGGTATTCCTGACAGCATTTCCATCACCGTACAGCCAAGAGACCAGACATCTGCCGTTTCGGTGTGTCCCTCCTGGCGGATTACCTCAGGGGGCATCCAGAGGGGTGTGCCAACAAAGGAGGTGTGCACATCGCTAGCTACTATGTATGTAGCGGCACCAAAATCACTGAGTTTGCAGACCCCGTCCACGGTGAGAAGGATGTTAGCCCCTTTGATGTCCCGATGGATGACCCCACGAGAGTGTAGATATTGCAGTCCATTTAACACCTGGTATGTGTACGCCACAGCAACGCACTCAGCCAGCGGGCCAAAGACCTTCAAAAGGGAGGCAATAGAGCCCCCCGAAACATACTCCATCACGATGTTCAGCGACCCCCCCTCACGCTCCGCGCTGATGTACCGGACGATGTTCGGGTGTTCCAACCCCCTCATCAATTCTATCTCGTTTTTGAGTGAGCTCAGCTTCCCGTTTATTGCCCCGGGGGACTCATGAACGTCGAAGGGGATGTTCTTCACTGCCACCATCTTGCCGCCTTCATCCATCGCGATGTGCACTGTACCGAAGGCGCCACTTCCAATGACACCACCCTTTTTCCATTTCCGTGCCCGTGGAGTTCCACCTCTACTGGGAACCCTCCGGATCCTTGTTGGGATGTGCTGTGGTGTGTCCAGGTCCTGTGGTGTGGGGGGAAGCAGGTCTGGTTCGGAGGGTGTTGTGCAGATGCTTCCTCTGGGGGTAGTGGCGGCGGAGGTGCAACGTGTGGTGGGTGCGGGGTGCACAGCGCCTACCATGCGTGATAGGATGTCTTGTTGTTGCATCTGCAGGGAGATGGTTGTGTCCAGCTGGTCTTTTGTCTGCTTTAACAACACCCCGCGGCATTCATCAACGCGAGAGAAGTACTCTCGATGCGCCTCTACCGTCCCCCGAATCTGTTCCAACTCCTCATCCATCGAGGCCAAGGCGTTAATCGAATTCGCCCGCGTCTCGTCTGCAAGCTTCTGCAGATGCTGCAACCGTCTTAACTCTGTTTCCAAAGACTCATACCACACAGGGAGACGAGGAGTACCCGGCTCCTGCAGGGGTGTACCCACCCCACTGCGTTTGCTTCTTGCACTCCGTGGAGGAGGGTGTTGTGAAGAGCTTGATCCTGCAGAAAGATGCTGCTGTGACCGTGTCGTGACAGCACCACCACTACCACATGCCACAGTGCGTACAGGGTCAAGATCTTCGGTATCAATGCGAAGGTCTTTATAACGTATGCCAGGTTTTTCTTGAGTCTCATCTCTAGCCAATTTCCCTAAGGTTCGCGAACCAACCTCATAAACCTGAAACACAAACCACGCTATGATTAAAAAGCAGAGCAGTGCATCCCACATTGTGTAAAAGGGAGGGGGTGAATAAAACAACGCACCCCTTGGGGAAAGGGTTTGGTGTCTGGTATTGGGTGAGTTGGGGGAGGAGGAAGAGGAGGAGGAGGGACAAAAAAAAAAGAGGGGGTGATTTGACCAAAGAAGAAAAGTTTGTTTTAGATGAAAACCTAACGCCTTCTCATTTGCTCACCTTTTTAATCCCAAATCGGTATCTGAAATATTGGGAGATATTAGGAACCTTTACGGTATTGGAATGGTCTAGCAGTTTCCATGGCGGTGAATCACAAACGGATGAGGGGAGGACAAAATATATAAAACGTAAACGGGGTATCTCTTTTTTTCGTGGGGTTATGTCACACAATGAGAATTTTTGGTTTTGGTGTTGTTGTTTTTCTTGGCCTTTTTGAGGAGACATAAAAGAAACGCAACAATGGGCAGGGGGTGGTTCTAAGTACAGTAAGTGCACAGCAACACCATCCTGCAGGTTAGCATGCGAAGCGACCGTTTTTCTTTTTCTTTTTTTTGACTTTTTGTTTCGTTCCCAGTACGCATATCACTCTTCTCGGAAGAATTCCTCCGAGACACAGTTAAGCAACTACATCACACCATACCACATACCATAGGGCCATATTCTGCGCAAGAATTACCCTCACTAGGCATCAACCACAACACATCCTTCCTGCTTCATTTCTTTTTTTTAAATTAGTTTGCTCCGAGAATCTCGCGACGCAAAAAATGTTGCAGAAAATCTAACACAATGTAAATTGGAAAAAAGAAAAAAAAAATTGCAAAACTGGTGCTCCGGGAGGGGTCGATATTTGACAGGTCGTTGACCTACTTCCGAAAGCACCAAAAAACGCTTTTGTGAACACATTAGCATTCGGTTATTCTCCCTCTCAAACAGCGAACACCCAGCAGGGGGTATCATGCGCCAAAGCACACACACTCTCCCCCTCCACACCCCCCCACCCAGATCGGATACAACATTTTTTTTTTTTTTGCTTCCTAATGCTCCTTCCCTAATGCTTTCAAATTTTATTTGAAAGTATATGAATTTGTTTTTTTGCATTCACATCTTTTCCGTCATACCAACCCTCCCCCTCCCCCTCCCCATCCCCTCGCTCCTCCAAAGGATTAAGTGGATCGTCTTGGGGGTGGGCGGTTTACTTCGGTTATTTCGATGGCGCATGCTGGGCAGGATTTCTGTCCTTGGCTTAGCCGTGACTTGATGCAGTAGTAACAGAAGAAATGCCCGCAGTTGGAGACATAAGGAATCTGAATGGGGTTCATCATGCATATGGAACAGGTAGATGTGTTCACGACGCTTACGACGGAGGATCGACTCCGCAGGACACGTCTCAGATACGGCATAAAGTTGATAAAGGGCAGAACAAACGAAAGAAACTCTGTCGCGTACTTCCACCAGAGCTGGCGGTTCATGAACTCAAAGCTGGACATTTTGTTCACTTTGCTCTTATGGTTGACGAGACGCAGGCCGAGCACACGGTCAATCACATTGCGGAACTCTCCGTCACGAATGAAGATGAGAAGGTTGACCAGCGATACTATACGCATGGCTGTCTCTACTTGGTAGAGCAGTTCGTGGATCTGTGGGGTGAGTGGGGTTTGAAAATGTTTTTTTTTGTATGTTTTGAAAGTGCTTTGGGGTGAGTGAGGGTTGTAGGGTAATAAAAGAAACTGTAGTTGTTGATGCAGACACCTCCTGGTGAGGTTTATTTGAAAAAAAAAAGTGAAGCACAAATTTCATTTTTTGGTATTTTTTCGCGTCACCAAAAAACGCTGGGAAAAATATTAAAGCTGCCCCTTGAGGGGGGGGTTGTTTGATACAGGGCGTGGAGGAGAGTGGGGTGGTGGAGGAACTGCAGAGGGGAGAGAGGAGAGGAGAGGGAGAGAGGGCACTGTTGCGGACATACGCGTGTCTTCCAATCGTCGGCACCCGGTTCACCCCAACCCTCGTCCTGGCTTTTTTTGACAAGTTTGCTATACAAATACGGCACAATGACGGAGGCAAGGCAGAGGAGAAGCTGAGGGGAGTTTGAGGGATTTTATTGAAAAGAATTCAAAAGAAAAATAGGATATGGTAAAGGAATCATGCATCGGCAAGTTGTTATTTTGCACTGAGGATTAAAAAAAAACTCCTTCTTTAGAGGACTAATGTCGCTCGTGGAGTCAGCAAAAAAAACCCCAGCATTTCACCTCGGGAAATGTGCCATACCTTTTCCACCTTAGTCGGTGCGGTAGAAGGCGAGAAGTGCACCTCACGAAATTTGCCGAGCGCCTTTGCCCGCGCATCAGAGCGGTAGATAACGTTGTGCAGACGGTCACCGTAGGTCTGGTTCTTCTTCCAGATTGTGTGTCTGTTTTGAATTTATTTTGATTTTATTTTGATGAATTGTATTGCCACAACTGTCTTTTTGCCATTTCCCCCCCATTTCAGTCAATAGCGAATCTTCAGCCCTCCCCTCCCACAAGAAGAGCCCCACATACCGGAACACTAAGAGTGACAGCACTGTGTCGAGCTCTAGCTCCCACCCATTTGCAAAATCAAGAAACGTGAAGGCCTTGCGGAACTGCTGCTTCAGCTGGCTCCACGCCTCGTACGTCAGCCGCTCGCTGTCGAGCTGTGCCACACGCAGCACAGTGGTCCCCACAGTCTTCCCCTCCGCACCCGACTCCTTCTCTAGACGCGACGCAACCTTTTGTATCGCATGGAACGAAGCTGTGTCTGCTGTAGGCATCTTCGCACAGCGTTGTGTACACCACCCCCTTCTGTTATTGTGTAAAGAAGTTGAAAGGTGCAAACGCCACGTAATCGATCAAAATTCGCGTCCTTTGAAACAAAATTAAACACCACAACACCCACCGGCAGATCTACCCCGAGGGTTCGAAGCAGTACAGCGAAGTCATGCTACCAACAGACACATTGAACTGTACACAAATGACTGCGCCTCACCAGACACCAGCACACACAGTAAATATTAGATTCATACAAAAGTGCAAAGAGGACGAAGAGGAGGGAGGTGACAGAAGACCGCAAAAAACAATCTTTCTTTTTTTACGCATTGCTGGCAAGTGTGGTCAGTTTTTTTTTTAAACCTATTCACTATCCCACCCCCCTTGAAAACTTAGTTGTATCCCGAGGATGATCTCCACTGTACACCTTGAAAAGCAGAGGCCTTTCACAAAACGAGAAATTCTGTAATGAACAGGTCTACCCCCCTACAGGTGACCCCCTACCCTACCCTACGCATGGAGACATCTGCGTGAGAACAGGTGTGCATTTTGAGACAACGGCTCCCATACTTCACCTCAAAGCTGAAGGGAAAAGGAATAGTTAACCTCCGACTTACCCACGACGGGGAGGAAAAAAACGTTGCAGTCAGGGCTGTTACATATTGTAACTTTTTTACCTCAAAAAAAAAGCCGCAGGTTTCTCTGCTTTATTTTGATTGCGCGAGCAGATTGCTCGAGCAGATTTTTATTTTTCTTTTTCTTTTTTTTTCTTTCAGTTATACGGACGTGCCTGGGGTCGTACGTACGGCTTCCCCCGCCCTCGCCCCCTTCCGGCGGATGCTTGCTCGTAGGGGTCAGAGCGGTATTTGTCCCCTCTCCCATGCAGCACATCACGCACAACAGCGGCACGTTGATCCTTGGTTCGCTTCGCAACCCCCTTCTTCCATGAGTGCACCTTCCCCTTACGGAACTCCTCCTCTGCATGCGGTCGGTTTACAAGCAAATCCTACGAGGTGATGTCATGTAAGAACAGACTGGAGACAGAGGGGGGGAAGAGAGAGAAAGAGGCCTATTATATGACCATGTGTTTAGGCTTTCTTCGAAACAAAAATTTTAAAATGGTTAGGGTAGCTCATATACCCTTATAGATAACAAAAGGTGTTGCCAGTGTTCAATGAGAGTTGCTATTTTTGCAAGGGGGGGAGAGTAAAAAAAAACTGTTTCTTCGAAACAAAAAGAAGAAAACAAAACAAAACAAAAGGCGTATTGAAACACAGTTTGAAAGGAAAAAAAATGGTATTTTCCCCCAAAAAAAATAAAAAATTGAGGGAGGAGAGGGGGGTGTCTGCCTTTTTTCTCATACCCGTTTATGCCAGCTGAACACCTTGCCACCCTTTTCGTGGTAGGTGCGGACAAACTGTGAGGGTGCGGGGGTGTGTTGTTTTGAACAAATTCATAAGTATACTTTTTCCATTTCGCAAAACAGCAAGCATTAAAGGGTAGCACGATCTACTCCCCTCCTCTGTTTTAAAAAAAGCAAAGTTACAAAAGACCCCTAAGCCTCTCCTGATCACCTATCACCTTGGAAAAAAAAAACAAAATGCCAGCAGGCACAACCCTCCCTTTTTTCCCCCTCATGTCATACAAACTTATTTTCATCTGAGTCAGTCTTCACCGTCCCCTTCGTCCCTAGGTATGACTGCTGTACTTTGGAGTAGTTTTCCGCAGACATTTGGTTTTGTGCCACCGACACCAACTCCCCTGCGGTCATGACGTCCTTCTTTGTCCCAAACCGCCACGCACCTGATTCCACCTCGACCTCTATGCCTTCCTCCGCTGGATTGCCTTCGGGGAGTTCCTCTGCACCCCACAGAGACTCCATCTTCTTTTGCTCCGCCTTCCGCGACATTGCCGTTTGATAGTGTGGGAGATCCTTCACATCACGTACCCCATCCCTTGCCACATCTGCCATCCGCAGATTCGGTGTGGCCTCCAACTGCTCCTTTGTAACATGCGATGCTTTGCACTCCGCAGCCAACGGGCAAAACCCTTTCAACAAAAAATACTGACAAGCATCAGCCGGCCTCTCATATTCACCCCGAATAACAGATACCGTCCGCGGATCTACCCAGGTCGTGCTCTCGGTGTCGTGGTCAATAAAGAACATTTCCCCTGATTCTGTATGGCCAAACCCCCACCCCTTCGGGAGAGGACCTTTGTCATCCGGGACCAACGCTTCGGCAGATCGAAGAATGCCTACGTCAACTTCGCCTTCTGCCTCCATAACAATGTCTTCTGCTTCCTCCTTCACATCGTCATCGTGGTGCCCGAAGGTGTCATGATACACACCCCTAGGTCGTTCCCCAACCATGTCGTGGTTGTAGTACGAATGCTCGGTTTCTGTGTATTCTTCCTGCTGCATCTCGTGGAATTGCTCTGGCATGGCATACCCTTGCCCACCCTCTGTGTCATACGGCTGCAAATGTGGCTCCTCCTTCACTTCATCCTTAACCACCTGCGGTATATATTCATCCTCTTCAACATCGTCGTCGTAGTAATCAGGCATAAAAAAGGTTTAAAAAGGGTGGTTCTCTTGTGTGCTGTGGGATGATTTGTGGATGTCCAGTATAGTAATTGCTGTTAAAAAAGCTCGGGGTTGGATAGTTGGTTTAAGGTGACACCGTTTATTGGAGAGCTCCACCAGCCTCAGGAGGCCCCTGCGCCTTGTGTACCAGGGGAGTATTACGCCCATGACCAGCGTGTCTTGGATCCGTACGTGGCCCCATGCACCGATGAGCTCCTTCTCAGACTCGAGGCAGAGGAACCGGATGTACCCGACCTGATGGATGTCCAAAGGGTCAACGCCGAGTTAGCTGTGAGAGTCGAGCTGGAAGATTGGATGGCCCGTCATGACACCGAATATGCCCACGGTTTTTTTTCGTGATTGGCGTTAATCGAAAAAAACGTTGACGAATGAAGTGAAGAAATGGGATACCCTAACCAAGGGAATATGGAGGGCGGAGACGTGCACATCATACAGGAGGCACTCCACAGTAGGCGAAGAAGCTGCACCAGGTCTGGGCCGGTGCAAGGTGTACACGGTTGAGCAACTGATTGGCGAGCGATGTGCAAGATGCTGCTCTCTTGGCTGCGGATCTAAGGGTATCTGTGTACACAAAAGGGGGGAGGGAGATCTTTTTTTTTTTTTTTTGACAGAGATGCGGTTCGCTATTTTTTTATTAATATTGTCTCTAAAATGGAACAGGAAGGAGGCAGTTATGTTTGGGACTGAGGAGTAAAAGGGGCAGGGAGGTTTTATTTTCTTTTTTGTGTGGAAATGCGTTTCCAATTTTTTGAAAATTGGAAAAACGCCTAGTGGAGGATATTTGAGGCGATAATACCGTCCTCCCCTTCCCAAAGGGAAAGCAATGTGGCTTAAGGAAAGGCTACGTCTGCCATATATGATCATCTTTTTTTATATCTTCAACAAGAACAAGTATAAGTGGAAAGGACGTCTTCTGTTCACCCTCTTGAATAGCTAGGATGATTCACAAAAAAAATAAGACGATACACCATTTGAAGGATTGACGGGTCATTACATGACGTGCCCCACGGCGGCCAGTTTGATGTGGGAGAGCGTCAAAAGTGGACGAAAATATTGGTTGAGAATTGCGCTCCCGCGGGAGAGTATACGCTCTCCCAAAAAAACGTCAAATTTTTGACGCTATCCCGCTCAAAATGGCCACCGTGTCTGTTCGCTATTATGTGTTTGCTTAGGGAAAAGCGGAAAAAGCAGGCAAAATAGAATGTTATTCTTCTACCAAAGGATCCGACTTCGCAATCAGAACTACTAGCTGTTGTACTGCATTGGGGAAATCAGAAATCTTTGGATTTTTCAAAAAATGAAATAAAAAAAAAAGTCTAACTTCGCGAGAAGTCTTATTTGCAAAAAATATTGGTAAAACCAAGCAATTTCTTGAAGCACAAAAGGAAAGTTTATAAGATGACCCTAAGCCTCTCTATGCTTAATCACCTTTGAGAACCACAAAGAAAATCTGAACGACGAAAACGTCTCTCTCCTCCTCTCTCAATGCACACACATCTAAACAAAAAAAAACAAACAAAAAAAAAACAAAAAACGGCTGCTCTTGAATTGAACAGCCAGGAGACGAAAAAAAGGACCGAAAGAAGTCTCAATATGCAAACTAAACTTTTCTGCAAACAGACTATCAACCAAATAGAGACGCTTTTTCGGGCCCCGACCCCACCCCCTTCTCCCCTCTCCCCTTTTCAACGTTTTCATTTACCAAAAAAATCAACTCTTCTCAGGCCCCGGGCTCATCCAACTTTTTCCCAGCAACCCTAGCCCAATCGAGAATGTGATACGGCAGCGCCGAGAGCGCTGAAGCGAGGTCATACGTTGGCACGCTGCTTGCAGGGTTGTTAGCAACTGCAGAGGAGGTTGCTGTGGGGAGCGCCTGCAGGGCCGCTGTATCACCTGGAGAGTACCGCACAAAACGGAAGTTGACACGCCGTCCACTCACACGAGTCACAGGACTCACCACTGGCGCTGCAGACACACCTTGCTGTAAGGCCTTCAGCTTTTCAAATGAGCCCCCACCTACACCGATCACAATGACTGTCACTGGAAGGGTACTACTCTCGGCGAGCACATCTTCGAATTCCGCTGTATCGCGTGGGTCGCCACATGCTATGATCACCATCACACTGTAGCATTTGGTGCGGAGGCGGGACTCCTCTACGACAGCTCGCGTTGCTGGGGAGAAGTTGCGAGGGTCGAAGAGCTGCACCCTCTCAAGGGAGGAGCAGTACGCACGCTGCAGATCCGCAAAATCTGTGAATTTCGCACGCACCCCTTCCCGGTCAAGGGGAAACCTAGAAGAAAACCCGCCGGTTTCGAGACTCCCCCCAAAGCCATACGCCGCTATGTCTGGCTGGGTGTGCGCAAAGGGGTGCAACCCTGCGACCACCTCCCGAACAACACGAAGGTAATCATTCATCCCTGCATGGGTAGAGTGGAGGGACGAAGTCAGCTTTGAGTCCCCATTCGCTGCCGTAAAGTCTAACGCACAGGAAAGGTTTATGTCGTGCCCATTGAGGAACGCATCTCGTACGGTCGGCCTCTTCCTTCGCACCCTACTGAAGGTGATGCTCCCCTCTGCCCCACCACTCCCAAACTGCACCTTGCGCGACTCCGTCACGTCTGCAGCAGAAGCCACAGCACAGCTGATTTCATTTCGCACAACCCTCGACCTTCCATTCGCAGTCCCTTCTTTTAGTACGATGGACACCTCAAGCTTTGGGTCGTTGCGCAATACGGAGGCAGGGATACGAGCAACAGGCCAGGTAGAAGGCGCTCCTTCGGCTTGGTCCATTTGCATTGCTAAGAAGTCGCACCATGTAGTTCGAGTTGCGTGGTCCGCAGCTTTGAAGAGAATGGTAAGAGGTTTCTTCGCATCAACGCACTGCACAGCGAAGTATGCGAGGGATGGATCCTTCACTTCGGGGTGGGTAGTGGGGTTGGGATCGCTTACGATGCCGAAGGGGGGGGATACACAGGTTGTATCGAAATGGACCTGACCTTTGGGTTGGGTTTGCTCTGCGTGTTCATAGTATTTCAGGCCAGCTCGGGTTGCGACAACCCAACGTGCCTTCCAATTTTTGAAAAAAGACGTTTTCTTTCCGGTCGAAAACTTATCCAGCACCCCCGCCAAGCTATCCCACACCTCAGCGGAGCGGGCGATTTGAACCCCCGTCTCCTTTTCTCGGATCGAGAGATACGTTGTGTTTGCATCGTGATATGCCCCCTGCCCTTGCAGACCTACCCCTGACAGCCATAGCTCACCTGATAGATCTTTCCGTTCTTCAATCTTTATGGTAAGATCCCCTTTGTAGTGACCTCCAGTGCATGCAAGACGGACCTCAAGAAAGGCTGCCATCAAGAGACGATTCATCGGTACACAGACAGAGCACAAAGCCTCCTCACCTTCCCACACCGCAAACTTCAACCCCCTTCTCGCATCGAGATATAATTCAGCAGAAACCGGAGTTTCCCATAAACACTCCGTCCCTTCCTTCACTTCGGTCGTTCCAACAGAGATGTCCCCAGAAGAAGGAAGCAAAGGGAAGCCTTGAGCGCCATCAGCATCCCCCTCAAGGGAGGAAGAGTACACCGCAACATCGGAGACTTCTACGTGAACAGAAGGGTTGCCGAGATCGGAGAAGATCTGCAGGCTTTGGCAACCTAGGGTTAAATGGACAACAGTTGGGGCAGTCATTGAATTTAGATTGCAGAAATTGATACAATAGGGTACTGCGGGTAACTAAAACTGCCAGAGGGGATGGGGGGTTTTTAAAGGTGGAAAAAACGAGGATGGATTAATCACGTTGTGGGGGGAAAAAAAACGGTGGACCAGCACGGCCTTTATTTGCTGTGTTTTTTTGTGTACTGGAGGGGGGGGGGAGGGGAGGAGAGGGGGTACTGAATGGTGTGATTGGGATAAATGAGGTCATCTAATAATAAAAAAAACTGGAGGGGGTGCTGATTTGCACTTCTTGCGGGATTTTTTTGCACCCCCTCATTCAGCCACACGATAGTTGTTGATGCAGGCATCTCCAACTAACCCATGCACGATCCGGATGAAAACACAAAAATGGTTGGGGGGGTGATAAAACAATGCTTTTTTTTTTGAAGAAAGACATAATTTGTCTGTTCATAAACCCCACGAGAAGATACCTCGTGAAGTGTTGTTTTTTTTATTATTTTTGAGGAGTTTATTTTTGTTTTATTTGTTGAGTATATTTTTTTTTTTGTTTTGCATTTTGTTTTTTTTGTTTGCTTTAGCCCCACCCCCCCACCCCCCCACCCACCCTCTCTGAAGCGCGTACAGCATGCTAATCTTGTACATCTTTTTTCATCTTTTAGTCATATTTTTTTAAAACCCTCTACAGACCGCACTGATTTTTTTTTTGAGGCGCCTTTTTGGGTGAGTCACCCAAGCGTTTCCAGAGGTCATTACCGCACCGTTAACAAATACTGACCGTAAAAAAAGTCAAACTTCCCTTAAAACCCGGAAAAGGTCAAACATTGTTACGGGCAGTGTATGTTACCGATACGGTACCCTCTGATAGGCTTGCGGCCCATAAAGGGTTAAAAAAAAAGGTAATAAAACTGTCTGTGTTTTACACGGTATTTTTCGCAAGACTTTTTTTTCCCCGTGGTTTGTTGTTTATTTTTTTGTAGCTTTCTTTTTTTAGCACAGTTCTGTTTTGTTTGTTCCCCTTCACATTCACCCCCCAAAAAAAACCCCCAGTTTTAATCCCAACAGTGGTGAACCCACAACCACACGAACCTATAAAAAAAACTGTATTTTTTTCGCAACCCCTCCCCCCCCCCCCAAAAAAAAGAGAACAAACAGACGTGATACTTCGAAATTATACGAGGACTGGCGATGGCCAATCCTTCTCGCTAAGGTTGTGTATGACTTTGCTTTTTTTTTTATATATTGGTTGTGTCAACACCTTTTTTTTCTTTTTCTTTTACACAAAGATAAGGGGAGAGTCAAGATACAACCTGGTGTCTTGATTCCTTCTTCTATTGCATGAAGCTCAGAAGCTGCTTGTCCAGGTCGGTAGCGTCGACGGACTTCTTCCTGTTTTGTTGTGTTGTGTTCATTTGTTTTTTCATTTGTTTGGAAAACTTGGCAGAAGTACCCAAGAATGTACTTTTGATAAATTTGTTGGAATAGTGTTGTCATTTGTAAGCTCTTTCATCATCCATTACTCCACTGTACCAATGGAATAAAAAAAAATGGCAAAAAAATGATATTGGTCAACTTAACATCTCTTGAATCGCCGTCATAACCCGGCTTAGTAGGAGGATCACATTGTGATTGCTGTAATGATCTGTACAGCATCGGCTGCATTGCTTTGTACTATGGGGGTTGCTGATATGCTGGTACCGGCAACTACGTCTATTTATACGGTGACATCTGCGTCTTCGTCTGACCTTGTCCTTATTACTATGGATCCTTCTCTCCAAAAGACGACGGATTGAGGTCCCCATTGGTCTGATCAAATCTGCTAGTTGGTTTATCAACTCATTTTCCTCCCGTAGGATGAGAGAGCTCTGCCTGATGTTATTTCAAAAAAAAAACCCCTGATGTTGGTGCGAGCAGCAGCAGCAGCGCGCCGAAGAAGCGACACCCGGCGCTTGCATCATCGCAGAAGCCAGCGACCCCCATCATGACGCGCACCACCGGTGGGAAGGTCAAGACGTCTCACAAGGCGCGGAAGATCAATCCCGTGCCGCCGCCCCCACCCGACCGTGGGTTGACTGCAGCTAGGAAGCCAGTGCCGCCGCCGCCGCCCAATCGAGACTGGACGACGACGACCGACATGAGCATTGCATGGAGTAACCCCGGCATCACTTAGACGCGTGTAGTATAGTGGAGTTCATCTTCGGGTATTTACACTAAAACAACTAAGTTTTCAAAAAATAAAAAAAAAGGGGGGTGTTGCTGTCGACGAGGCTGCATAAGATGGGAGGGGGCATACTCAATCTGGGCCTTCTTCTGTCCCGGCTTGTCGGTCTTCGCCCCCTTCTGTCCTTTGCCTCTTTGGAACTGCTTGCCACCCTTGCCCTGCTTGCCCCCCTTGACCTGCTGTCCCTTAAGAAGCATCGCCAGCTGCTGCTGCTGCTGCAGGATGATCTGTTGCATCTCGAGGTTCTGTGCCTGCATGGCGCCCTGGTGCTGCTGCTTGTAGCCGGGGTTGAACTTCTTATGTTGGTGCTGGTGCTGGTGTTGGTGCTGCTGATGCTGCTGTGCGCCCTGCATCTGTGCGTTACCCTGCTGCTTCGAGCGGGCGATGCTTACTCTAATCTCATTCACTCCTGAAAAATGAAACAAATTATTTTATATACTTTCTTTTCTAAACGAAAAGAAGGCAAAGAGGCAAAGGACAAAACAAACAAAAAAGGAGTTGATAGTGCAAACGCAGGGACGCACATAATAAATGAAAAATAAGAAACGCTTTTTAAAGATGAACCTCAGGCCTCTGTGCTGACTCACCTTGATCGATATAAAAAGCTGCGGTCAGTATAAAATTTTGATTTGAGACTACTATCATGAGAGCAGCCACGATTTTCAGTTCAGAGGATTGTCAGTATAAAAAAAAGAGAGCAAATAACTCAGCAGTGATGCTGAGAGAAAGTAGGGGAAGGAGAAAAGGGGAGAAAAGGGGAGAGGAGGGTTACCACCATACCCAGCTTTGCCCCGTTGAGGTCGTTCACCGCTCTGTTCATGTCGTACTCAGTCGTGTACTTGACCATCCCGCTGCCAGAGGGCTGGCCCAGCTTGTCTGTGAAGACAGTAAGCTTTTCCACTGCTCCCACAGTCTCCATCACTCTCTGTCAAAATGGGGGAGTTTTTTTTCTTCTTCCAAATTGTTGTGTAAGATGATTAGTGGTATTCTCGCTGAGGTGGTGTGCATCTTAAACTAATAGAAAACCTGTCTGTTTGACAGTCCAAATGAGGTTAGTATTTTGGCGGCAATTTGGCGTCTTTTTTTTGGACGACTTATTTAGAGTACTGTATTGTAATATACTGAGCGTTGTTGCTGAAAGGGAGCTTTCTACCTATATGGTGGCCATACCAGGATGTCCGGCTCTTCCCAGTCGTTCGGGACGTTTGCAATGTAGACAGTGTTCACGTAACTGCGGTTCTGCTGCTGCTGCTGGTTTTGGTGTTGGCGCTGCTGCTGCTGCTGCTGGGACTGGGGCAGACCGAACACAGGGATCTGTAAAATGGTTTGGTGTGATGAATGCTTGACTGGAGAGGGGGTTAATAAAAACTTTGGTTAAAAAATGGTCGCTTCTCTGTATGACGGGAGACGGGAGGTTTGTTCATGAAGAACCCTCCACCAAAGCGGGGTTTGACCAGAAGGACACATAGGATAAGACCGTCCTCTTGCCGTCCATTCGTCTTCCGGCCCCGAATGTGTGGTTAAAATTAGTGTGAAAAAATCGTTCATTTCGTCATCCCACCCAGTAAACCCACAAAAAAAAATGACGTTAATATCCATGGGTGTTGACTTCAATGGGTAGGAAGTTGGGTCACGCAAATCTCTCCATATGTTATATAAGGCCATACCATTGCCGGCTGCTGCTGCTGGTAAGGTGTCGACCGGTTGTTGAACGACGCCGAGGATGTGAGACTCACCCGCTGGATGCTCGAATTCGCTGCAGCACCCGCTCCTGCCTGGCGCCCGCTGACCTTGAGCCCGGTTTTCGCCCCTTTCGCTCCCTTCGCTCCCTTGGCCCCCTTGGTCCCCTTGGCCCCCTTGCTTCTACCTCCTCCCCTCCCCCTTCCCTTTGTGGTCATCATCTCGTCCAAAGATTGGTTAATCATTGCCATTTTCAAAACAATCTAGCCAAACGGCTTCCTGCCTCCAAACTACGAGGCGTGAGAGATTCTAAAGGTTTGGTGGTGCGGTGGGGGGGATGTCAAAAGAGAGAGAAAAATTGTTTCAGAGAAGAAAATAAAAAAAGGGGGGAAAGTGTGTGGAATTGGTAACATCTGTCCGAGAATTTTATCACAAATTGTGACGGAAGTCACAAAATATTTTTCCTATATTTTACTGCCGTACCTTCCATCCACCTAAATATGGTGAACCATTTTGTATACTAACCTAAAAATGCCACAACAAATTGAGGCAGATGTACAACATTAACACAAAAACCCCCCCTCCTCCCTCCTCCCTACCCCACTATATTTTCATCTCCAGATCCCCCATTTTTTTTGTTTCCACAAAATACCAATTTACACCTTTTTCTCTGTTTTATAGCGCGTAAGCGCCTACAGAGTATTCCCATGAATGTGTCTGGATATGTTTGTTTTGCCTACAATCTGCTCGGTTTGTGGTGAGGAGACGGGTGGGAGGATGCCTGGCTGTTGGGAGGACTTGGTGCTCGGAAGTTTGTTCACATCCGACTTTGCGAGGGTTCCCGACGCCCACTGGGTGTTCGAGAACGGCGTCCCACTTAGCGGCTCGAGACGCCTTTTGGAAGAACTCTTCCTTGTAAGGTGCTGTGGCACCCTTTCTGGGTCTATAATGGTCCCTCCTCCCTCCTCGTCGGTGATGGTCTGCCACGCGAGAACCCCCAACTCCCTCTCCTTCTGTTTGATGCTGTGCTGTGCGGAGAGAAGGCGCAAATACTTTGCCATGGATGCCGCCTCTCGCTCCATCGCAATTTCCAGCTCTTTGTTGAAATCATCGCGCTCGCGCTTCATTGTATCACGCTTTTCTTTCATTTCAACAAAGGCGCTTCGAACAGAGTCGATCTCAGTATGCGCAGCACGCCATGCGGAGATGGCCGCATCGATGCCGTCACTGCGGAGTGCCTTTTCGTTTGTATCAAGTTGGGTTCTGCTTTGCTCAGATTCGCTGCTTCTTTTTGTGAGTCTATGAATTTCATTGCTCAGGTGAATGACCTGTTTACCTAATTCCTCATTGTGTCGAAGCAGGCCTGCCACATCAGAAGCGTCGTTTGATTGTTGAGAGTCTTCTGCATCACGGCGAAGCTTTTCTACTTCATCGGACCGTGCCTTCGCTTCGGCACGATGCGACTGAAGGACCTGCTCCACCTGAACCCTCTCCGTATTGTACTGTTCGATCCGTCTTCTTAACTGCGCTTCTTGCTCTGCGGAGTAGAGGAGACGTTCCTTCAGCTCCTTTACCTCGGCTGCCCCGGTGTTGCGTTCGGCAACTGCACTGCGGTGGGTGTTCTGCAGGGCGGTGTACGCCGCCTTCAACTCTGTATGGTCCTGCAGCTGCCCGGTCCGTCCCTTCAACTCATCCAAGCGCGCACTTTCCTCTGCCAAGGCAGAACGTAGTTTCACCACCTCCTCTTCATGAGATGCTATAAGCGAGGCCACCACCTCTCCGGTAGCCCTCGAAGTGGTGCAGCGCTGGCATGGAATCACCTCGGGGGTTTTCTGGCGGAATACTGTAAATTCTTCGAAAACTTCTAATGATGGTGGTGGTGGTGGTGGTGGTGGTGACGGAGGTGCTGGCAACTCTTCAAACCAGGGTTCCGTGGAGCTGTCTGATGTAGTAGGGCGTGGTGGGAGTGGGGGTGGTTGTTCTACCACCGGAATTGGTTCAGGTTCCGCTTCAATGTCGGTCTGCGCGCCTGAGTCTGAAGAGGTGGGTCGCGGTGGAGGTTGTGGTGGAGCTTCGGGGGACTTCTTCGCCAGCTTCATTTCGTACTCCTTTTCTGCGTCTTTGAGTTCTTTGAAGAGGCAGCGAAGCTTGTCGAGGTAGGAGTACTCTAGGGAGTCGTCGTGGCTCTCTTTGCGTGCTCTGGTGTTGTAGGCATCCCCGAGGATGTAGCGGAAGGCAGTGAAGTTGAGGCGCAGGTCGGAGGCGCGTGGGTGGCCAGGCGCTGCTGTCTGCACCTGGTGGTGGATGGGGTGCTGTAGTTCGAGAGTGTCGAGGGTTGTTGTGTGGAATTCGTGAAGGAGCGTGCGTGCGTGGTGTTCTGCGTCTTCGAGGAAGGTGGTGGTGGTGCGGCGTGGTGAGCTTGGTGCAGAGGAGTGGTGTGTGGAGTGCACAGAGTTTCTGCTGGTGGAGATGGAGTGGCGTTTTTCCGTAGCGCGGTCTGCTCGTTCGTCTGCAAGGGCCTTTGCGAGTTGTGTGCTTTGTATTGAGTTGCGGGACCGTACAGCGTGCAGCTGGTGGTGTGCAGCGTCGCGTTGTTCGGTCATATTCGCAGCAATCTGTTTGTATTCCGCCAGCTTCCATTCATTCTCCTTCTCCTGCCCCTGGAGGTATTCCTCCCATTGCGCTTTGTATGTCGAAAGGTTGGCATCATATTCAGCTTTTACCTGCGCTTCGACAACGGCATGCTGTTCGCAGGCCCGTTTGATGAGCACTTCACCCCATTCACGTTGCATATCACCGAATTCTGTGTCTCGTGATTGACTCAGTTCTACCCGAGTAGACTCTTCGATGAGGAGGAGGGTGGTGATCTCACCGACCTCACGGCCACGGAGGTAGGCGTCTGAGTCGTGGCGGAGCATGGTGTTGTGCTCCTCCCAGGCGCGTTGGAGTCGGGCTACTCCGCGTTGCACCTTCCGCTGGGTGCGTGCCTCGGCGGCTTTGTTGTTTGCTGCTGCAGAGTCTAGCCGGCTGCTCCAGAGCGCCACGACCCCTGCTGCAGTGGAGGTGCGGTGTGCTCCGAGGAGGGTGGTCTTCTCTGTGCGTAGTGTCTTCATGGCGGCGGAGCGTTCGGTGACAATGTGGAGTCGTGCGTCTACTTCAGAGGCTTCGGTGAGCATCATCTGCATGCGAAGGTTGTGTTGCGTGCGGAGCAGTGCCTCATCTCTGTCTGTATTGGCCTGGAGTGATTGAAAGCGTTGTTCCTGCTGCATCCTTGCTGCGGTCATAGATTCTTCATGCTTGGCACGCTCTGTGTTGACTGCTTCCATCAGTTTCTCTTGCCATGTTACATTAAGTTTTCCCTCCGATTGTGTCAACGCAACGTGGCGGTCTTGATATTCTGCCATCTCCCGCTCCATCCGGCTGTTCTCTGCGGCAAGGGTTTTGACACGCTGTTCTAATGCCCGGCACTTCATTTTGTCTTCAAGATATTCGCGCTCTTGTTGCGCCCGCTTTTCGTTTTGTTCTTCGAGGGTGGAGTGCTGGAGGTCTCGGAAGTCCTCTCGTTCTTGTGAGAGGCGTTCTACCTCGGTGAGACGTTGTGCCATGACGGTGGCCTCCTTTTTACGGTAGAGGACCTGCATGCTGCGGAGCTCGGTTTCGTGGCGGGTGTCGAGCTCGGAGGAGCGGCCTTCGTACATTTGGCGTTGGGTGAGGGCGTCGCGCTCAACTTCGTGGAGTCGTTCCTTGAGGTGGTCGAGCTCGCTGCGAAGGGTTTGGATGTCGCTGTTCCCGTAGACCGCAAGCTGCGCAGCGTGCCTCGTCTCTACCTTCTTTTCCTCATGGTGGTAGTCCATCTGCCTCTCCGCCGTGGCCACTTCAAAGTCCAGATGTAACTGTTTCACCTTCTGTTCGTGCTGCGTCTCAACCTCGCGGGCTTGCTGTTGTGCCCCAGAAATGACGGTCTCGAGGTGTTCAACCTGGCGTTGCAGTGCTTTGCGTTGTCCTTCAAAGATGTTCGCCTTCTTCGTCGCGAGGCGTACCTCACGGAGCATGTCGTCGTGGCTCAGCTCGTTGCCAATCGTTTTGAGTTCTTCATTGCTGCGTATCGCGGATAAGGCTTCGGTACAACAACATTGCTGTGAACCCAACAGGATCGCCCCTTGAGACGCAATCCCAACCAACTGCGTTCCATTCCTCGCAACCAGCATGTCAACACTAAACGGGCCGCACTCCTCCACCTCCCCTACATCACCCTCCTGCTCGTTTATCACTACGGCATAAGCATACCCTAGGGCCTGCACAAATGGACACCCCGCATCCAATCCTACTGCATTCTTCTGCCACACCTCAAGCACACTACTGGAACACAACGCTGTCGTGACACCATGCACATAGCACGCCGCGCTGTACAATACCACATACGCCATAGACGGAGTATACTCCCCAAGAAGCTCGCTCAGCGTGTCCATAAGGTGGTACGTCGTAAATGCGGTATAAATCTCTGCACAAGAAACAGGATTCTCACACCATTTATGAACCGCTTTGAAGAGAACACAAAAATGCTCGAGGGAAAGATCGGGGAGCGCCCCGGTACGACATATATAATCAAGCGCAACTGTATTGTAGGGAAGTGCTGAGAGGCATGTGGACACAACAGAGGCAGATGCGCTGTCAGCACGACTACAGCAGTACATCAGCCGCTGGCCAAGAATTTCTGCCAAAGCGTCTAGTGTGGATAGACTCAGTTTGTGCAGTTCCCTTCCGAGAAGGCGTTCTACGTACTCCGCTGTCTCTCCTGCAGGTACAGAACAGATGCGTTGCACCAAAAGACGAACACATCTGTCACCATGTACCACCTTCGCTGCATCCCCATACTTCACCATAAACGCTTCTAACATTAAGATTAGACCATGAATGCGATGCCCCCCAGAGCAGAGCAATGCAAGCACCGACGCACCATCGGTGTCATCAGGATAGCCAAGGGGAAGGCGTGGTGGAGAAGCAATGGAAAGCGCGTTGTTGTTCGAACGACTGCACAGACACATAGTACTGACTATGTCGAGCACCTCCGTTTCGTCTTCATTACTACGGAGAAGGTTGCGGATCACAACGAAAAATGCTCGGGTGGTGTCTGCCTGCAATTTCACCGACGATTGAAAGCGTGGTGCCACATCTGTCACCACCCTCAGCACCGCATACTGCAGGGCCAGGCTTGCATCCTTTACCACAAATTGATGCAATGCGGAGTACAAATGCTCCACAAAGGAGTCATCTACCTCTTCAACTACATGGGGAAATGTCATGCACAGATAATGCAGTGCTTCGGCAAGCTTGATCAACGCCACCACGTCACCATCACCAATATGCATCTGCAACACATTGACCAGCTCGGTGAGGACAGCACCGTCTCCAAGCGCCGCCGCCTTTCGGGCAGCGCTGTCTCCATTCTCTGCAGCAACCTGTAGAAGATGAGCGATGCTAGCGACAACCTTTGGAGACCCTTTATACTCCACCACCAGCCTCTCCAAGGCACGGTACATCTCATCGCGATGAAATGTTGGGTTAAACTGTTTTGTGCGAGCCACCGCGGCAAGAAGCCCGCAGGACTCTTCGATAACGCTTTCAACGATGCCGTCTTCGCTGCTTTCGTTGGCATGGTGCTCGAGAAGCGTGCCGATAGAAGTGATGATCGCAGTATCGCGCTCAATAGCGTGCTGCACCATCGCCGCCATCTCTTCATATCGAGAATATCCTACCAAAACCGAAAAGCAGCCTCGCAAAATGGGCAGCCTCTCGACATTCTGCACCCCACACACCGATCCAGCCTGCAACGCAGCGAAGGTACACTGCAGCACACTCTTCTGCAACGCACTTCCCCCTCTCGCACATACCCCCCTCTGCACCGCCTCATCCACCGCACAAAGCCACCTGCAGAGCACGTCTGATGTTTTGACCTGAGAAAAGCACTTTGCCAGATACGCAAGAATCACATCCTCATGCGACGTACCTTTCACCTGAACATGACGCAGGCAGGGCACCGCCAGAAAGACACGAGTAGAGATGTCAACAAGGGTAGGAGCTGATGAGGGCTCGAGTTTGAAAGCGGCCGCATATATTTCCCATAAATGCTGAGAATGCTCCGGACCCGATCCGGTAGAGGAAAGCGCAGCACGGCTGATAACCGCAGCAGCATGCTGCCCTGTCTGTGTCCCCTCCGTGTTCCAACGCAACCGAACGATCTGTGCAAACTCCTCAATCCAATCCGGCCCAAGAAGCTGCTCTGGCACCCCCTCCCCCCATCGGACGCACCACTTCACCGCCTCATAGCACCTCTCTTCCACAGCAAAGAACCCATCCAAACCCTCAAGCCGCGGCATCGTTGCCAACAGCTTCTTGCAGATCCCATACCCCGCCCAGGTTCGAACCCACCCAGCCACCCCTTTCCCACTACAGGTGAGGGTTGCAACGGAGTGAACATAAGACTTTAAAAGCTGTTTCCCTTCTTCGCTGTCTTTGCGTGCAGCGCAGTACGCTACTGCTTGATCCAATGTATCTACTACAGTTTTTATGACTCTAGCCTCAAGAATCATATCAACATGAGTTGGCATGAGTGTGCACAACAACTTTACCGCCTCATCGGCAGATGCCACATCATTCAGCATAACGTTATGCACCGCAGGCATACACATAAAAGACCCTACCACCTGCCCCACATCCACCCCCTTCGCTCCTAATACCATAAAGTAAACGCAGGCCTCCTTCAGGGTCCTTCCACCACGCGGATCTTTTAATAGGGCCTGATGGATGTCGCATTGTGTGTCAACGTCATTCTGTGAAGCGAATGAAAGACAAGCGTAAATTCGCGATAGCTCAGTGTCGGACCGGGTTGCGGCAATGCTTTCGGAACGCAGCTGGGAGAGAAGGACACGAACCGGGTTGGGCTCTGCCAACACTCTGGCTTCTTCCTCTGTAAATTGGTAGTCCTGCTGGCAAAGAATCGCAGCTGCAGCTAGAACGACCGGTTTACCTTCCTCCGGTGTGTCCAGAACTACGTCTTCATGAACAACCTCCGCCTCATCCGCATCATGAAGTACCTGCGAACGCACTGCTACCAACACCTCTCCCTCCTCTTCAACCTTCTTCTGCACATCACGCAATTTTATCAAAGCCTTCTCACAACATTCCACCCTCCCACTCGACCACCGAACCTGAGATCCCACCCTTTGCATCAACACATCAAGGTTCTGATCAATACAGTCCTCTATATGGCAGTCCTTCAGAACACACACTGCAGCGAGGTACGCTATGCCGTGGAACACCTCGGAGAGTGGGGTGGTGTCGTTCTTTGCGGGGGAAAGCGCGAGGAGGGCGGGGAGGAACCCTGGGTGCGCTTTGTGGAGCCAATCCAAGGCGGTTGGATCGCAACGGACAAGATCTGCCAGGACGTAAAGAAAGGGTGCAGGGAGGGTGATGCGTTCGGCAGCATTTCTGGTGGAGACGAAGCTGACCAATGATGACAACACAGAACGGTTTGCAAGGGCCAGAACAACCCGCTCAGAGGTAGCAGCAAAACTTGCCATGACCGTCCAAGCATCGAGGGTCCTCCGCATACTCCCCTCTTGTGTTGTTGCAGCAGAATCGAAGCGAAGCAGCAGCTCGCTGACCCCCATCAAATCAAGAAGAGATTCAAACAGTACCGATGCCTGCCCTTCCACCAAAACCCCCGTCTCCTGAAGCAGCGTCTCATCGACTTCGTACAACACAGAAAGAAGCTCTAAAGCGATACGTTGTGCGGAGTTCGCCTCTTCACAGGTTTTCATAGTGGCAACACAATGAGCGAATCCGTTGTGTTTCGAAAACTGAAAGATCAGGGTTCGCGGAAATTTTTTCAAACAGAGAATCGCTCCGGGATACGCACTCACCCCAAGAGAGGTGATGCAGTGTGCTGCAAGGTGCGCAGTTTCTTCGGTCAAAACGAGGTTCTCCTCTTTGCAATGAGTCGCCATGAAGGTGATTACGCCAAGCGCACAGCCGACAGAGGGGAGTTGACTGCCTTCTCTTTCTAAGAACTGCTTAAAAGGGGTGAACACACTGTATAACAGTGGAGGCGGTGTGAACGTTGTGTCACGTGAATGAAGCTCCACCATTTCATGCAAAAACTCAAGATACGCGCCATAGCATGGGAGCGCTTCTTCTGCGTATGAGGCATACTCCGGCAGGTCCGTGAGGACATTCATATTCGCGACAACGTCGTTCAGGACAGTGCGGAACAACGCCCCCCTCTGCACATCATCGGTGCAGCCAGCGAGCAGCCCCGACACCACCCCTAGCACATTCGCCACATTCTGCACTGTGTCCATATCGTAGCCAGCATCGCCTCCCCTCATCTCCAAGACATTGCAGATCCCAGGGCTGCTCTGCGGCAACGTAGACAATACCCCCCCTGCCACCGCCCCAACCTTCACGGTGCACGATACAGCGGCTCTTAGGTGGTGAAGGAGCGTAAGGGATTCGGTATTCATATTTTTGTCAGAATGGAGTTGACTGGCAATGGAGATCGCTGCGGTTGTCATTTCCGCGCAGATCGCGGTATGCGATTTTGTACAGAGCTGTTTATGAATGAGGGCTACAATGTTGAGGCAGAGTCGCTTGAGGTGAGTGGTCGCTGTCAGATCCTGGGTGTCTTGTAGGATATCCAGGAGGAGAGACAACCCGGTACTGCTGTTTACAAAAACAACGCGAGCATCAAAACTGTTTTGTACAAAGCTTTTCACACAAATCAACTTCGTTTTCAGATCCACTGTTGCCAAAAGAACTGCCTCGAGAAGCCCATTCTCTGCTAGACGCATCGCAAGCTCTTGCTCCTCCCCAGATCCATTCGGGCGTCTGCATTGCAAACACCCTGATATAACCTGAACAACCGAGGTGCTTCTTCGCAGTATCGGATCCTCCTCTTCCTCCGTTGAAATTGTGTTCTGATGAGTAATCCCTTGGACCTCATCGAGCTTTGATTTTAACCAAGAAAATATTTCATCATTCTTCGAAAATCCTTGAAAAGCTGAGGAATAGGTGCAAATATCTTGCAGAGCATGAATAATAAAGAGATCTTCATCTTCTTTGAGAGGGAACAATGATACAATTTTTTTCAAAATTGTTTCAAATGAAGTTTTTGCATGGAACAAAGTAAATTTGTTTAAAAGCACAGCGATAAGGTGGAGTTTAACTGCTTCATTTGGGGTACTACATGAGAGGTTGTGAACTGCATCATAAATAGGAGACAGCGATTCGGGTGGAAGCCTCGCTGCAAGGTCTGATTTGCAGATTGCGAGCAGAATTTTTAGTGAAAATAACAGCCCCGTGCTTTCGTCGATGACATCAAGGTGTTTTAGGAGAAATGCGACCACTCCAGCCACCTCCACCTCCACCTCCCCCCCTGCTGCCAGAACAAAAACATTTTCAAAAAATATCATCATAAACAATACTGTCCTCGGAGGTAATGGAGTGCCAATGTAAACCTCACAGACCTGCCGGTATAGGGGAGACAATAGAATTATTTGCAGTGCCGTTTCGTCGACTATAAATGAAAGCAGCTTGATGTGTTCTACTACGTTGTGGATAATGAAGGTGCAAGACAGCGTTTTTGCTAGACTACTTTGCGAGAAAATATCTGCCTGAAGGGAAACATCTTGAAGGTGGGTACAGCAGACTGCAAGGCTTTTCTCGCATATATCACTCCGTTTCGCTGTGGTGGAAGCAGACAAAACCTCTGTCGCAAGCTTTAAAATATCGAGTTTTCGTTGTGCCAGGATACCCTCGGTTGCGGGAGAGGGTCGAATATGAAGCAGTCCCTTCGAAATTTCCTCCATTACCCCAGCAATTCCTGCGCAAAATGCGTCCTCCTCCCCATACCGCTGTACAGACTCCACCAACACCGCCACGTCTAAATCGAGTACCCCCACTCCCCCTTCCCTTAACAACCCCGCTGCTGCCTCTACAGCCGTTAAAGCCTCAGTACCATTAGAAGCAGACCGTACAGCCTCCATCGCGTTCCGTCCATCCTCTGCAGTTCCAGGACGAACAGCGGAAATGATGGGGATTATAGGTGGGTCCATTTTCTACAAAAGGAAGATACAAAAAGAAGGAAAAAATGGAGGAAAAAAACAAAATTGATGCAGGGCACCTCCTTGGATGGACAGTTCACCCCTGAAAATCGCGGGGAAAAAAAAAACAAATACTCTGTGGGTGGTTGAAGTTTTAGAGGTAGCGTTTGTTTATAGGGGGGAGATGGTGGAGTTGAAAGGAGGGAGAGAGGGAGAGAGGAAGGGAGGGGGTGGAAAATGATGTACTTTTTTTGTTGTGTCAACAATCGCCTAAGGACCCGCTTGGGGAACCTAGGGTCTGTCCTCAATGTTGGCCGAAGCCTTTTTTGTACTACGGAAGGTATAGACGTCAGTCATCCTGAACCCTTGGGGAGCAATTTTTATGAAAACCCCCTTTTTTTTGTTGGAGTATCGGATCTCTCCAAATGTTGACCCGCCCCCACCCTTTTCTTTTCGTTATTTGGTTCTGTTCAAAGAGGGGAAAACAGAGAAAGACAGAATGGTATTGGGTGTGTCAAAATAAAAGAAAAGTTTATAAGACAAAAATGACTAAGCCTCTCGTACTTAGTCACCTTGATCACTTAAAAAAAACTCACATAAAATGTGCAAGCCCTCAACAAATCCCCTTCCTTCTTCCCAACACTATCCTTTTATTTATAAAAAGGAATAAATAAATCCTGCAGCTTTCCCCCAAAAGCAAAGCAACGTTCTCTGGCCTCACTATCTTTTTTCAGTTTTCTATTTTTCTTTTTTTGGCAAAATCCGATGCACAACGTCTCTCCAATAAGGAGAGAGGTTTTACATAGAGACAAACTTTCTTTCCTCCCCCCGAGTAACTATGACGATTGCATGGAGTGACTCCCGCATCACATAGACGGAGTATAGTGGAGCTCGGGTGTCTACACTAATACTTGGTTTTCAAAAAAGAGTGGATTTGATATGTGCACAAAACGCCTCTGGGACGCAGGCACCGAAGAGGGAAAAGGAAAAAAGAAAGAAAAAAAAAAAAGGAAAACTATCTGAAAGTAGGGAGGTGTTAGAGACGGAGCCTGCAAGCACAGTGTGTTAGTAAATACCAACCACCTTACTAGGGGACGCACACACACACATTTTTTGTTTTAAAACGAGAAAGGTGGGCTGGAAAAACCTAAGCCACAGCTCGCTTCGGTCAAAAGGGAGGGAATAAATGTCAATCATTTTACTAACTTTTTATTTTTGCAATATCTGTTCAGTTTTAGTGTAGCTGTCATCCAGAGAGTCTTCACTTTTTTTTGGAGGAGGGCAAAAAAGGGAACTGAAAGAGGTTATCTTCCCTCCCCTTTTTTTTGCTCTCATTCATGGTACATTCATTTTCATGACATTTTTTGTCAGAAAAAAAAACTGTATTGGTGTGACGCATTTTGCGGTTTTGGATGTCCCAAGAATGGCCTAAGAATGACCCAAAAGGGGTTTAAATCGTCTGGTGCGCCACACCACGTATTCTTTTTTTCAGTCCTGCATCATATAACACACGGATGCTGCCAGATCTGGCCAGATTTGGGGGCCAATTTCCCAGATCTGGCTCGTTTTCCAGATGTGGAGATCTTGTTTCCAGATCTGGCCAGATCTGGCCAGATCTGGGAATCTGGGAAATTTTTTTTTTCAAAAAAAAAAAAAAACCCCCAGATCTGGCCAGATCTGGCCAGATCTGGAAATCTGGCCATTTTTTTTTTTTTCTCAGATTTCTGGCTATTGTCTCCCAGGGAAAGGGACTCTCGAATTTTTTTTTTTCGCCCCTATATAGGGCTAATTTCGACGATTTGAGGCCGTTAAAAGCAAAATTTGACACTTTTGAGCATCTGTGGGGGTCTAAAACGTGGTTTCGCGCACCCGAAATTTCGTGGTTTTTACCAAAGACAAGTCGATTTTTGAAAAATCTCGAAAAAAAATTTTTTTTTCCCGGGAAAATTTTGACCCCTGAGTAGGGTTTTTGTGCACCAAAAAGTGCAAAAAAACGCAAGAGTCGGGTGTTTTGACGATCTGGGTACCGCCATATGCACTACAGGGGCCCACAATTTCGACTTTTTCTTAGCAATTTCCTTCATAATTTTTTTTTCGATTTTTGGCAAAGGCAAATCTCAGGCAAAAAAAATTCACCCCTGATAGTGGGTCCTTGGGTGTCCAAAGATGCCAAAAACACAAAAATTTTGATGTTTTGACCATCTGTGGGCGCCTAAAACGCACTTCTCTGCCCAAAAAATGAATATCGATTTTTCCTTAGCGTTTTTATAGCCGTGCTTTTTGGGTACTTTTTCGCAAAGGGAAAAAAAAAATATCAACCAAAATAGTGGGTCCTTGGGTGACCAAAAATGCAAAAAAACGCATTTTTTTGGTGTTTTGACCCTTCAGAACCACCCAAAACGCACTTTTGTGTACCAAAACACGCATATTTCACATTTCCTTAGCAATGCCTTCACAAGTGCAAGGTGATTTTTGACCAAACTAATTTTGTGCACTTTTTTTGTGGTCACGTAACGCTAAAATCCTCTCCGTGATGCGAGAATTACATGTGCGAATGCGATAATGATTCTCGCATGCGAACGCCCAAAACCACGAAGGAGGACGCAAGCAAGGCTTCAGTGCACTTAGGTACAGGATGCGTCGTTTTCAGTTACAAAAAAGGGTACTGTGAAGCGGTTGAGGCACACACACACACACACACAGACCCGTTGCAAAATGCATCTGGGACCCACGCTAGACCCCCCAAAAGCTGTAAAACCATATATTTCCATCTCGCGACCCCAGCGGATGTGGACTGAGGTGTTTTTTTTGGGTGTTTAGAAAGGTTTTTGTCCGATTGGAGAATTTTTTCGGTAAGTGTTGCATTTTGTCCCCACTGAGTGTGCACTCAGAAAACACTCATCAATAAAACGACCTTTCTGTTCGGTAAAAAATAGATATTTTCTATCGTAGTAGTGGGTTTGTCGTGCAGTGATGTTCTTTGTACCTGGAGAGTGGGCCGAGTGCAAGGTATGTTTTTAACCCCCCGGTTTTCTCCCTTTTCGACATGTCCGCTATTTTTTAGCTATTTTTTTTTTTTTGTCAACAAAAATGTCACTTTTACGTTTAAGGGGTACGGGGCGGCTTCTTGTTTGTTTGTTTGTTTTTTTGTTGTAGTCTCTACTTTTACATTCAATTTCTCTTAACAGGTACCCGAACCGACGACCCTTCATCGTGACAGCGAAGCAGTGCCGATGGAAGAGCTGGTGCAATTATTTGAAAACCAGGTGGCGATCGTAAAAGTCGGGTTTATATACCAACTTTTCCATTAACCCACCCCATAGACCACCCTAATTATTATGAAACTCTTAGTCAGTCACTGCTATAGCCATTTAATCCAGGGAGCATAGCTAGTGCAAGAAATTCGACTTCGGGATCCGGAAAGTCTGTCCTCTGCTTGCGGAGGACTAGGCACAAGAAAATATTGCGTTCCCCCAGAAAACCAATTTTTGTCAGAGTAATTTTTGCCCAGGGCATGCTCTTGAAGCATGGCGGCTTGGTGTGAGAAGGGGCAGTGTATTGTTTTGTTCTAGATTTCAACGGTTGTTAGAACGAGTCAAGTGGATGCTTATCTAAACACTGACTTTAGTACAGACCCGAGAGATCACACATGACTTTGAGGAAAGAACAAAGCAATGCATCTGTACCCGCACGCCAGGTTGTAGTTACTTCAGAATTTTCTTAAGTTTGCATGAACGAGGAGGGGCGAATCATTCTTCGGGAACCATTAGCTGTATACCATGGAATGATTTTCTCAAAAACACCACGTGGGGGCTGAATTCAATCCCTTAAGAATTGCGAATTCAGCCTTTGTAGAAGGTACGTCTTACTTGTACTTGTACTTGTATGCCGTGTCCACCCTTCTCGACCTTACCGGTTCACATGTACGAATAATATTAGGCAGTGGTAACACCCTTCTCAATTGTGCAAACTTAAGAATTTTCTGCTGGAACTTACCAAAATCGATTTTCTTTCACCCCAAACACCCGCAACACCCCACCTGCTACTTCGGTAGCCTGTGTTGTTGGGAGTTGGTTCTCATGTTGATCCCCAGTGTTTTGCACTGCTTCTTCTGAGCCCAACGCTGTTTGGCCTGTCGACGTAATAAATACGAAGACAGGGCGGCGGTGCCAACAATTTTCCGATGATGTAACGTTTATCTGATTGATTTATCGTTTGATATACCTTGTGTGTCCTACTTCGTAACTTGCACACACGAGCAACGTATATTGAACGGTACTTCAAGCGATACTTCGTTATGTCATTGGGGTACCTGGAAAAAAAAATTTTCCCAGACGTCCCAGATCTCCCAGATTTGGCCAGATCTGGCCAGATCTGGCCAGATCTGGGACGTCTGGGAAAATTTTTTTTTCAAAAAAAAAAAAAATTTTTCCAGATCTGGCCAGATCTGGGCGGCCCAGATCTGGAGATCTGGCCAGATCTGGCAGCATCCGTGATAACAGCAAAGCATGAGGGGGTTTGTACCAAAAAAAAAGTTTTGTTTGGAAAATTGTTTTTTAGACTATTATCACTGGATAGCAACCACCGATTTTTTCTTCCAGAGGGTTGTACCAAATAAGACAATGTGAAGGGGAAAAAAAATGAAAATAGTGAGGGGGGGCATACAGTAATGGAAGATAAAAAAAGGCGAGACATTGAGGAGAAAAAAAAAATAATGAAAGTAGAGTTGAAATACACATCCTTCTCGTGAACAGTGTACCTTTGGTATATGACCTACCGGGGGTGGACACCCAAACCATGCAGTCCTACAATCCATTTCGTGGTTTACATCAGAAAAATGTGAATGTCGCACGTGGACATCTTTTTGGTATTTTGTCCAATCGTTTTATGCAATGTGTTTTGACGGGAGAACACAACAACGCCAAAAACACACAAAAAAAAGTAGAAGGAAAAAAAACAGCTGAGAAAAGGGCACGTTGAAAAAAGAACAACACAATTGGGGGGGAGTTTTTTTGTGGATTGTTGGAAGAGCGAAAAATATATGGGAAAAAAGAGAAAATAAAGATGAACAGATCACACGATTGCTCCTATGCAAAACCCCGCTCTTCTTTGTTTATTTTTTTTTCTGTATCGACAAATCTCTTATGCAGGCAATACAGCAAAGTGTTTATCCTCAAATCTTTGAGAGGGTGGAGGGTGGGGGTTTTTTGTATTTTTGTATTTTTTGTTTTTGTTGATCTTTTTTTTTGAAAAGTGAACGTTGTGTAGGCAAAACAGGGAATAGTATGTGTCTTCACGTGAATGTTGTTGTTGTTGTTTTTTTTAAATCAAGCAGAACAAGAAACATGGTTCCACCTCTCTGCTCTTCATGCGAAGGCTGCCTTCACAACAGCATCGTTGGCGTGGTTCGGAAGCTGTGTGTGTGTATGTTTGAAAGCAGTTACAGTACTCCATATGTTTGGAGTCCAAAAGAAACCGCGTAACTACCCTTAAAATGCCCAAATACGCCAAACTTATTTACCAAATCATTTTGGACCATTGTATCAGCAATTCTCCTCAGACAGGAACATTACCCAACATTACCCAGTGGTGTGTATGTATTTGATATTAGGTGTGGGTTATTCCCTAGTATTCGGAATATAGTGTGTGTTGTTTGAAAGCAAATGTAGGTTGTTCCAAAGACTGGAACATCGTGTGTATGGCTTTGCTAGCAGGTGTGGGTTATTCCCTAGCCTTCGGAATTATGCCCATACACAATGTCCCATTGTGTGTAGAGCTTAAGATCTTGAGACATTTTCTCTACCTCTCAAGGCGACAATATCAAAAAGACATATTTTTCTATGCTGCTGTTATCAAAAAACCATCAAAGTAGGTTCTGGACCCAACACAACCCAACAGGGTATAGGTCACATAGAAGAACAAACATTAGGACACCCTGCTTACACAGAGCTGTTTCTTTTCTTCCAAACTCTCTCCGAGATTTTAATATCTCAAAAAGTTACCAAAACACAAAAAAGACCTCCCCTTTTTAAAAAGTTGTCATACCGTGATGGTCAGCTTTGGGTTCTCCGTCATCGCGCGCTTGGCAGCGAATTCAGCTCCTTCGTTCCTTGCCCAGGCACGGCGGGCAATGCCGTTGTTGACGTCCCAGAAGAGCATCGACTCGAGGTGTCTGTCTGCGTCAGCGCTTCCGTCGAGGACAAGCCCGAAGCCGCCGTTGATGACCTCACCCCAGCCAACACCGCCACCGTTGTGCAGGGACACCCAGGTCGCACCACGGAAGGCATCTCCCACGAAGTTCTGCACCGCCATGTCTGCACAGAACATCGATCCGTCACGGATGTTGGCAGTCTCTCTGTACGGAGAGTCGGTCCCCGACACATCGTGGTGGTCACGTCCCAGCACGACGGGGGCCTTCAACCGTCCGTCCCGCACCGCCTTGTTGAAGGCGGCCGCCAGCCTCCTCCTCCCCACACTGTCTGCGTACAGAATCCGCGCCTGGCTCCCCACCACCAGCTTGTTCTCCATGGCCCCCTTAATCCACACAATGTTGTCGTTCATCTGCTGCTGAATCTCCGGGGGGCTCTCCTTCATCTGCTCTTCAATCACCTCGATTGCGAGGTTGTCTGTCAGCTGCAGGTCCTCCTGGTCGCATGAGGTGCAGACCCAACGGTAGGGTCCAAAGCCGTAGTCGAAACACATTGGCCCCATGATGTCCTCCACGTAGGAGGGGTAGATGAAGCCGCTGCCGTCGGGCTTCATGATGTCTGCACCGGCACGGCTTGCCTCGAGAAGGAAGGCGTTGCCGTAGTCCCAGAAGTACATCCCCTTCTTGCAGAGACGGTTGACGACGTCTGCGTGGCGTCTCAGGGAGGCCTTGACGTTGGCCTTGAACTGTTCTGGTTCCTTTGCCATCATGACCTTGGAGTCTTCGAAGGGAGTGCCCACTGGGTAGTAGCCACCTGCCCAGGGGTTGTGGAGAGAGGTCTGGTCAGATCCAAGGTGCACTTCGACACCAAGCTCATCGACCTTTTCAAGCAGGTCAACAATGTTCCCGATGTACCCCACCGCAATCGACTCCCCCTTCTGCGCTGCCCCCTCCATCAGCTCGACCGCCTCCTTCGCATCCTCGGTGATGTGCGTGCACCACCCCTGCTCAAAACGCTTCCTCGCCGCAATCGGGTTGACCTCTGCCACAATGCTTGCCGCCCCCGCAATGGTACTCGCCTTCGGCTGCGCGCCACTCATCCCCCCAAGACCACTCGTAATAAACTTAATTCCCTTCAAAGAATCGACCTTAAGGTATTTCCTTGCAGCGTTCAACAACGTCAGGGTCGTACCATGCACAATACCCTGCGGCCCAATGTACATAAACGAACCAGCCGTCATCTGTCCATACTGCGAGACACCGAGGGCGTTCATCCTTTCATAGTCATCCTGTGAGGAGTAGTTCGGAACGACCATTCCGTTGGAGATGACCAACCGGGGTGCGTCTGGAGAAGAGGGGAAAACACCGTGGGGGTGGCCAGAGTACAGAACCAAGGTTTGGTCCGACTCAAGCTCGCAAAGGTATTTCATGGTAAGACGGTACTGCGCCCAGTTTTGGAAGGTCGCACCGTTGCCTCCGTATGTGATCAGCTCTTCAGGGAATTGAGCAACAGCGGGGTCAAGGTTGTTGTGGATCATTGTAATGATGGATGCAGCCTTTGCGTCCTTTGCTGGGTAGTCCTTTGAGTTGTATGCACGGAATTCATATTCTGTGGGCTTAAAACGCATCATGTAAATGCGCCCATAGGTGTTCAATTCATGCGCAAATTCAGGCGCAAGCTCGCCATGCCACTTCTCAGGGAAGTACCTCAAGGCGTTGCGAAGGGCGAGCTCCTTCTCCCCAGCGTTCAGGATCTGCTTGCGCATGGGGACGTGGTCGACGTTGGTGGTTGAGACATAAGGCGGGGGAAGCTCAGTGGGAATCCCCTCACCAAGGTGCCTCCTCAAAGCAGATGTACTGCACATACGCATTTGCTTCAACATAAGAGGTGTTTTTGTTTTTTTTTGTTTGGCTGGAAGAAATGTAGGGAAGGAGGAAGGGGGAAGGAGGAAAGTTTCTTGCGTCGTATGTTCGACAAAGAAGGTGGGGTGGGGTAGCCAGAGTGAAAAGGTTGCAATTTTTTTGTATTGTGTCGTGTGTGAGAGAGTCGCGTGGACGATTCTCGTTTTTTTCCCCCCATTTCCCCATTTCTTCTGCCCCGCTTGGATGAAACTAAAATAGTCTAGAGATCCTCCTCTTGGTCCAATATCACCTCGACATTGAGGTTGCCAATCAGGTTGACCAGACGTAGCTCTGACATGTGTGCCTCTGCGTCTGACATTGCGCATGTTCCAAGAAGGATGTGACCCAGGCTGTATGATAATTTGAATACATAATTGAGAAAGCTAAAGGTGAAGACTGATAAGTACAAACGACTCTGGGACGATTGAACACTCTGAGGGTTAAGAACCAGAGTGTTCAGGGTTTAAAAAAAAATGTTATATTGAAATCACCTCT
Source organism: Rhynchopus sp. YZ270_cl-10 (assembly GCA_964035575.1). Classification (NCBI taxonomy): domain Eukaryota; phylum Euglenozoa; class Diplonemea; order Diplonemida; family Diplonemidae; genus Rhynchopus; species Rhynchopus sp. YZ270_cl-10. The sequence goes on along the minus strand of OZ037891.1, from coordinate 394,144 downwards.
GTCCGAAAGGCTGGTTTCGGTAAAAACAAAGTCGCCCGAAGGGCTGATGAATAAGGGTATAAAAGGTTTGATCGTTTTGACTCATAATCAGGCATTCCAAACCATTTTTATGACACAATTTCATTCGTTTAAAAAAAAAAATCAAAAAAAAAAATCACCAAAAAGGAAACATACGTGAAGGGCGCGAACAACGTTGCATCCATATCCCTCCAGACCAGATCTTCCGAACCGTCCCCTTTAGGGAGCAGTGCTTGCGACCACATATGCCAGCCGAAGTTGCCGCCGTTCTCGGTGTGAAGGTAGACGAGCCCCGAGGCGGTACGGGAGGGGATGCCAAGCGCACGGAGCAGGGCAGCAAGGAGCACTGCGTATTCAGAGCAGTCTCCGGTGCGGGTGCGTGCTGTTTCGGAGGCGGTTGCAAAGCCTGTGGCAAGGTTAGAGTTGCTGACGGTCTGCTTTGCAGCCATCCACGCAGCTTCTGCCAGCTTGTACACATCCATTGGATCGGCACCCTTCGCAATAGCCGCCTGTTTCGCCCGCCCCGCAATCTCCCGAATAACCTCATCCGACCCATCCACCATCGCACTGTTCTGCAAGAAATGCGCCACTTCCTCATCCCCCAACTTCTCCGTGGGCCTCCCCATATCCACGACAACAATCTTCGCAAGACCATCATCGATAACACGTTGGTACCCTGCAGAAGGAATGTTCGGGGCAGACGTCCCTTTCTTTGTCGTCACCCGATACGAAATTCTTCCCTCCGCCTTCCACATCTCAGAGTACGGTCTGTCTAAAGGGACGTACGCAGAGTGGACCAATTCTGGCCGGTTTTCCTCTGTCTTGAATTTCTCGTCAGCACCCCCCTCCGTGTCAAGCTCGGCAACCAGCTTGCCCATTGCGGAGTCCACTTCGTAATACACCATGGCCACTCCTGCAATCCCCTGGCGGTCTGCCCCCATGGAGTACCACTCTCTACTGGTCAGGTCGACGTTCTCGACTAGACACTCCCATTTGCTGAGCTCCACCTCAGCAGTGTCGAGACCCAGGACCGATTCGGTTTCAACGCTCTGAAGGGTCGCTGTGACGGCAGCGTTGAGAGGCCCTGCTTCGGGTTTGACCAAATGGTAGCGCAGGGTGTCCCCTGGTGTGTTGCTGTTCTGATACCCAGCGCGCAGTGCACGGAGCATGTGGATCTTCCCTTTGGCAGGCTCGTTGAGGGGGACACTCGATTTCGTGACCTGGCCGTTTTGTGTGGAGGTAACAGAGATGGTGGCGTCTGATGCGAGGTGGTCATCGGGGTAGACGTACATCACCTTGACTCTGGTCTGTGCCATCTTCTGGTTGTAGCCAGATTGCAGGACGGTGCCGTCAGAGCGTTCAATGGTCTCAGAGATGAAGCTCATCTTGACAACATCGCTGCCCCGGTCCACCGTGGCGTTCATGGATTCAACAGTGCGGAAGACGTCGGAATCCTCTTTGTCAACGGAGTGCCGGATGCGCATCGTTCCTGCAACAGCCCCGCCGATCTTCACGGTGTAGTGGTACGTGAAGACAGGGTCCCAAGTTCTCTTCGCCCCCTCCACCCCCAGTAAGCACCCCAACAAAAAAAATGTACCAATCATTTTGGGGGGGAAATGTCTGTTTTTTTAAGGGTCTCTACCTCCGAGAGAAGGGGTTTGGAAGAGAGATTGGGTTTTTAATCAATCACGGCAGCTTACAGGCGCGTGACGAAGTGCGCCTGCCCGCTCCCACCAGAGGTGTGAGTGAGAGTGAGGTTTTTTGTCTTAAAGTGGGTTTGATGTGCGACCGAGGTGGGGGGGAGGCATCTGTTAACACTATAGAAAATAGGGGGGATGGAAATCCCCCTTTCTAAAAAGGAAGAAAGGTAAAAAAAAAACTGATAAACCTAAGCCTCGCTTAGTCATTCTAAAAAGAGGAGCTTTAAACAATATTCCCATAAAGTATTTCAACACACGCATTCAATAAATTGAAAGCATAGGGTATAGGGATCAACAAAAAAAATGTTCCCGTCTTTTTCCCCATAAAAAGAAACTGTTATCGACACCAAAGAGGTGGGGCAAATTCTTCTCTGGGTAAATTCCCTGTACTTTTGCTGTCTGGTTCCGACCACAACCCACCCCCTTTGCTCTACATCAACGAATCCAACTGCAGCTCCTTTTCCCCTTTCCCCGACTTCCACCTTCTTTCCGCCACAAAGTGTTTTAATTTCCAGACAAAGAGCGGGGTGTGCGATGTTTTCTGTTTCTTTCGCGTACCTACCGGTCTACCCCCTGGTGGCACAGGAACACTTGGTCCATACGAACACGGCACACTACTCGCCTGCCGTTGCGCGCACATCCGTTGAATTGCTCCTTCCAACTTAGGGTTAATCGGTACCACCTCCACTGCGCGTTGTGCGGCGAAAGGGGTGGTCTTTGTTGCTTCTCTTTCTAAGCTCGCGACGGAAGATGCGTCTGGGATTCCATCAAGAAGGTTAACCTTGGAGGAGGTGGTGACCACAGATATGTCATTGTCAACCACAGTGCTGGCAGGGGCTGGACGCACGCTTGCTGATGCTGCGGACGCTGAGGGGCGGTTACGTGCCTCGCGTTCCTTTGCCTTACGCTGCCACTCCATTGCCATAGGCATTTCATAGTGCAGCTGGTTGGTAGTAATGAAAGCAGAGGCCTCACGCTCAGACGTGCCCACAACGATAAACCGTTTGTCCCGTGGCAGCATTTTCTTTCGGTCAAACGACGCTGTCTCCCCAGCCCTCCCGCTTACCGGGAGACGAGGTGGGCGGGATAAAACCGAAATCCGTGGGATCTCCATATAACTGCACATTGCATTGAAGAAGGAAAAACAATAAAAGAGAAAGTAAATATTCTAAAGGGAGTTGATTGGAGAGAAGGGGGGAAGGGGAAGGAGAGGGAGAAAAAAATATTGTTGTCCTTTTTTTGTTCATACATTTTGTCCTCCCCCACGCTCTTATTGAAAATAGGAGGTGTGTTATTATGAAAAAGAATTGTTTAGTGTAGGCGAGGATGTGCTATACCTAACAATTTTTTTTTAGTAATGTTTTGCACCGCACGAAAAGCGTGTGTGTGGTGGACAAGGAATGACGTCTAAAAATATTTTTTATTAAAAAGAGGGGCTTTTTCTTTTCGTTTCTTTTTAAAAAAAAAACAGGCCATAAGCTTTCCCCAAAAAGTGTCAGAATTGGGTCTTCGTAATTCATTTTGAGTAAGCTAAAAAATCGTTATTTTTGTTTTTTTTTTCTTTCGGGTTTTTTTCTTCTGAAAATTTGGTATTAGTGTAGACACCCGAGGATGGAGCTCCACAATTTTTACATTTGAAATGGAATTAGTGTAGACACGCGAGAGGATATGCCCTACCACGTGGGAGGTTATTTTTTGTTTTTGTTTTTTGCACATCCGACAAATCACTATCCCCAAAAAAAAAAAGAAAAGTTTGCAAGATGACCCTAAGCCTTTAGTGCTTAGTCACCTTGAAATATCCTGCAATCCCAACCCGACCTCCTTCCCTACTTGAAAATGGGGGCGGGGAGAAAAACATGAACATGTGATTCATTGATCGCTTCCAGCGACACACATAACTTCTCCCCATACGGGCTTTTATTATTTCATATACTTTCTTTTCTTAAACGAAACGAAAAGAAAGCAAAGAGGGTGCGACAAATGTACCCTTGCTTTCCCTCCTCCCATACGGGATTTAAAAAAAAAAAAAATGAAGGATTTGTACCTCTATCTAAGCCTCGCTTGGCCAATCTTTATCACAATTGCTATTGCCGAATATTCTTTTTGGGGTTGGAATTAAGAAAAAGTGTGTTTCTTTTTTGAAAACTTGAAAAAAGAAGCAAAAAAAAAATCACGCGCAAGAGAAAAGATGGAAATGTGTATGTACATGCTGTTCGCATAGACAGCATCGAAGCTAACAAAGAGAGGTTGACTTGAAACACAACAGCCCGCTCGTTGACAGTATATCCTGGATACATGACCTGGGTGTACCGGGGTGGACCCCCCCCAACCATGCAGAAAAGTTTAGAAGATGACCCGAAGCCTCTCTGCTTGGTCACCTCGATCACAATCGTTATCGCACAGCAGCTATGTATAATTGCACAGCGTTTTTTTTTGTCTGGGGGTAATGTCAGATACCCAACCAAAAAGGAGAAAAAATCTGGTCATTCCATAAGGATATTCTTGGTACACGTTTTTTCGCAGAATGTTGCGTCTTCGTTGCTAAAGAGTTTCACCTCTCTATCGCTGGTCTATGTATTGCAAAAGTGAAATCTCATTACGTATGCTCGCATCACCGAGACCAATTGGAAAGATGCACTGTCTCTGAGTGAAAGACACATCTTTTTTAAAAAAATATATATAACACAGGGTCACCCGAGTACGTACTCTTTCAGTGTTGCGGGCGGAAAAATACTAATCATCTGGCCAAAAGACTGCCTCGCAATGTTTATAAGTTTCAGTGCACAGATTTTATGCCACTAAATAATCGATCGATTTTCCACTACACTGTTTTTTTTTTAGTACGCATTTTTTCTCTTCGGGGGGAAAAAAAACGCGTTTGTTGATTGTTTCCTGTCCCATCCCTCCCTCCCTCCCCCCCACCACTCACGCCATCTCTTCCCTCCAAAACGCCAAATTCCAGAGGGTGAGATTGTACGAGGTTTAATTACAAACCCAAGATACTCCCATAAAAAAAAGGAAACGTTTATAAGATGATCCTAAGCCTCTCGTGATGAGTCACCTTTCAAAAAAAAATCCTACTCAAAGATATCACTCAAGGGCAGGGCTATCGGTAAGAAGGGGTTTTGGGGGGCATCATATATCATATTTCATATTTCAAAATCATATTTCAAAAAAAAAAAAAAAAACACGAGTTTACGGGCAAAAACCCATTCCGAGCTTTCGGCCCCGCACGTTGGCGGGGCATCTCCCCTCATATGTGGATATGTCCGGAAAATTTTCAGGAAAGTGCCGGGCATATACACATCAAAAATGGGTCCGGACATATCCACGGGGGGGATAGGTACTTAAATGGAATTGAAAGCCGTGTTCAAAATCTTTCAATTGCAGCCAGGTACGATCAAAAATTTGCATCTGGGGTCCCTTTACCGGTCGGAAAGTCCCAAAAACCAAAACTCAAAAGTGGGTCCAGGGATTACGCAGCTCCCCCAAAAATAAAAAAGTACGTATGGATTTTCAACACGTACAATTCTAAGCAAAAACAATTCGCTTCGCGCGCGCTTTGGTTGAGAAGGGTTGTGAAAGTTCGAAGAACTGGAGAAATCATCAGTCATGGCACTGACGAAGCCACGGTACGCAACATTTCTTAAAAATCTTTACATAAAATGTCACTTTCGTTGGTAACTATGGTCTAGTTCCGTAAATATTACTTCCATATTTTGATAAAACGAAAGTTTCTGGCGAAGCCACGGTACGCAACATTTCTAAAAATTGCGATTAAAATTGTCTACTATGTCACGGGAAGGGTGTACTGCAATCTAGCGCCGCAGGCGCACGGTACGCTACTTTTTTTCTTTCGCCATGCTGCATGCTCCTTTTCCGGTAAAATAGAAAATTGTCTCCTACAAATAGAATTCTGTAGGGGGGTAGGTGAGAGGCGGGGGCGGAGCCCCACCCCTCACCCTCACCTACCCCACCCCAGCCCCAATCCAAAACCCAAATTACCTACGTATGGACACGTATGGATTCCACCTTTTCAAAAACAATTCACGTATGGATTTCCATACGTTCCACACGTGGAGCGTAATCTCTGAGTGGGTCCAAAAAACGGCTTGGGGTCTAAGGGGTTAACAAAAATTTAAAGTTTAAGGTGTACCTCCGCGAGCGTAGCGAGCGGAAAATTTTTTGAAGGTGTACCGCCGCGAGCGAAGCGAGCGGGAAAATATTTAAAGGTGTACCTCCGCGAGCGTAGCGAGCGGAACAAATTTTGAAGGTGTACATTAAACTTTAAACAAGGGGGTACGCCCACTTTTGTCGTCATCCTCAACTACCCGAAATTGAGCCCAATTGCATTTCCGGATTGATTGCGGAAAGTGGTAAATGAACAACACCAAATACCTACGCCCCCCCGTGCATATGTCCGTGTTGGTCGAGGCTCGGACATATACACATACTCAGTTCAGGTAGTATACTACAGTGTACAGCGGCAAAAACCCATTCCGAGCTTTCGGTCCGGTACGTTGGCGGGGCATCTCCCCTCATATGTGGCCCGGTAGACCCATTCCGAGCTTTCGGTCCGCACGTTGGCGGGGCATCTCTGTTCATATGTGGCCTGGTAAAAAAAAAAAAAAAAAAAATTTTTCCGAAAAAAGGCGATCATATTTCATATCTCTTACCGATAGCCCTGACTCAAGGGGGTTCAAAAAAGAAAAGAAAAGAAAAATTCTAATAGGGGTTGGAGAGGGTTCAGATTCCGATTTGGAAGAGAGAAAAGAAAAGAAGGAGGAAAACTGGAAAGACTGCTTGAAAAGATGAATGTGCCTCTGGGCACATTCAAAAATACAGGGGGGGGCTGGGAGGGAGGTGGAAAACCAAAGAAAAAAAACAGAAAAAAAAAGGGGGAGATTTGTAAGATTAACCTAAGCCTCTCATGCTTTAGTCACCGTTCTTTTTAAAAGTACCCATACGGGGGGGTTTCAATCTGAAACCATAAACCCCTTCCTTTTTTATTTTATTTTCTTGCATCCTTCAATCGGGCGATTCTGGGAATAAAGGAGAATGCAGTATGGACGGTGTGGGTGGTGTTGGGGACATAATCATGGAGTCGCTGGAATAGCGCCCTAATCTTCTGGACCTTTGCACCACTGGGGTGAAGAGGAGTGGAGGAGGATGCGCGCTGACTGACTCGCGGGGTTTGGCTGTGGGTGGTGCTGGGGAGGGGCCGCACTCTGCTGAGTCGACCGCACCGATGAAGCTGCCGGTTGCAGTTTTTCGTTTTTTGTACACATGGCGACCCTGGGATCGGACCTCGGTGTTGTCTAGGGTGGGTGCCGGGGTAGGTTCGCTTGGTGCCGGTTCATTTAATGGACGGTTCAAACATTGGTCCAACCCATGCAACAATCTTGTCAAATCGAATGAAGCCATCTGGTCTGGACTGCTCACATCCCGTATCGTCCTCTTCTTTTTCCCCGAAGGTCGTGAGTCCTCCTCTCCACTGCTACTCAAATAGTCAGCATACGTCAAGGCACAACACTCCACATCTGCTTCCAAGGCCCCCAACGGACGTGAACATTTCTTATCCTTCACAGGTGCCCAAAGCACGTTGATGCTTTCACTACTATCGTCCATCAGAAACACCAAATAAACGTGAGATGATCCTAAGCCTCTGCCTAGGAAGGGGGGGAGAGAGGGTGGGTGGGTGGGGGGTATTCTAATCTATTGTGTGAAGGTTGTGTGTGGGGAGGGGGGTGGGGTGGGGGGGTCCTGTGGGGTGTTGGGTTGGGGGTGGTGTGTGGATGGGGTGTTGTGGTGGATGGCTAGTGAGGGTAATTCTTGCGAATATGGCCCTTATGTGTTGTGTTCTCTGCCCACCCCTGATCCGTGCAGCATGCATGTCGTGCTGTGTGCACGCAGTTAAGAGTGGGTTGTCACAAAAGACGGCAAACCAAAGTCTTGCATTCTCAGCTAAAGCATGGAATATAACGTTTAGCTTCCACAGCACACAGAGGGAGTAAACCCCACTCCGTGTTGGGCGGACAAGGGATCGTGTTTTTCATCATGTGTTGCAAGAAGGAAGAGAGTGAGGGAGAAGTGTGTTCAGTAGACCATCGTGAAACGTATCCGGTTATAATCAGTGTCGATCAGCGTGAAAGGGTGACGGAAGGTTGTGAATTTTATTGTCCCTTTGACAAAATCTCTTTGTTTTTCTCTTTGTATATTTTCCTGCGTTTATTCTCTTCTTGTACTTTCTTTTGTTTTGGTTGTTCTTAGATACGCTCAATCGCCTATCGAGTTCTGTGAATTGCACGGAACCTTTTCATGTGTATCCATGGAAAGACAGTATCAGATGTGATACCGGGGAAATTTTTGAAAAAAGGTGTCATTGAGAAAAACAAACAAACGGACGCGCTGTGTGAAAAAACGAGTGTTTCTCTGCGCGTGATATTTTGTGGAGAATAAAACATTGTGAAAAAAGCTCGTTGCATTCCCACTATCGTTTCCCTCTCACTACGTTTCCACTCCGTTCCGTTTTCTCTTTCTATACAGGGGCTCCGCTACCGTATAAAGTTCTGTTGCGGCGCAACAGAAGTCTGAAAAAAATTGTTTCATATACTAACTATTCTACTGAATAGATGGTATAATAGGGTGCACTAAATGTACCCAAACTTTTTTTTTTTACTTTATGTGGATTGTTTGTTTCTGATAGTGACGTGACTCGTTTTTTTATGTTTTTTTTTTGGAAAAGAAAGTTTCATGTACCCATTAATAAAAGTCCGTGAGGTTACAGCCAGTAAAATTTACCTCTTAAAAATAGCATTATCCTCGTTGGTACGGATTATATGGGCTGACAATAAAAAGGAGATGGATACAGCCAGTACATTTTACCTCTCCATTAAATGTAGCATTATCCATATACATACAGATTCTGGGCTGACACTCGTTTTAGTGGTTTCGAGCTGCCTGCTCCTAGACCACCTCGACAAAAACCCTGCGGCAGCAAACTCATCAGTAGGAGCAAGGGTTTAAAATATTGAGAGAAACACAAACACGGGTTGGGAGGGATGGGAGGGATGGGGGTGAGGCGGGATGTTTGGACTATAGTTTTATCAAATTGACTTCTTCTTTGTTTTTCCAGGTTTTTTTTGGGGAAAAAGCAATGTTCTCTTTTTTTTTGTTTATTGATATTGTCCACAATATAACCAGTAATTCTCGAGACAATATCCTGTTTTTTTTGTTTTGTTTTGAAAAGCAAATAAAATCTTTTATTTTTTTTTATTTTTTTTTTTTTTTGAACGCTCTAAAATAAAAGTAAAAAGCTGTGAGATATTTCCCTGGGCTTCGTAGCTCGCCGCCCTAGCTGTAGTCTAACATATAGTTAGCTACTATTTAATAGCGTCGAACACATGGATACCATGTGCCGAAAGCATGTGTCGTCCAATATTTTTTTTTGTAATTTTTCTTCCGTCCCCTAGTTTAGTTTTGTTACATACCGGGCATTTTCCTTCAATGAGGTCTTCTTTTTTATACGTTTTTATTGTTGTTTGATTCTCTGTGTATTGAACGGGAAATGTTGGAAAGGTATTTTTTTGTTCTTGTAAAACAAGTGCTCTTAGTTCTTTGTCTGTTTTTTGTTTCTTCAGGTATCGTAGTGCAATGTTAGTAAAAACTTTTTTTTTTCTTTGTAAAAGGTCATCTTGTTGTTGGTCATAATGGTGTATGCTTTTTTTTGTAAAGTTGTATAGTTTATACCCTACATCACTAAAGTGACGATAGGTTGTAGTAAAAAATTTACTAGCTGCTTGTATAAGGTATTTTCTTTGATGACCTCGTAATAGCATGTACTTCATGATGTTGGCGATATCAAATTTTAGGTCCTCGATGTTGTTATTTATTCTTGTACTTCTCGTTAATTGTCCAATTACAATGCCTTTGGTGATGTGTAGTGGTTGTGCAGAGTTTGCAGCAGAGTATTTAATAGGTTTAAAAGAACCAAGTTGTTTCTCTTGTGTACCTATTCTTAGTATTTTCACTTCATCATCTTCGTCATTGTATGTTTCTATACTTATAAGAATACCGAGATACACGGTAGGTTCATCTACACATGTTTGACAGTACTCCATTTCGTATAGGCTTTGTGGTGGTGGTTCACCGGAAAAGGTTAGAAAATCATCAATATAGCGCGTAAGGTGGCGATATTTTTGTGCTTCTTCTATCTTTTTTTGTGCAATTAAATCTAAAATAAAAGTCTTTTCAATTTGGAGGCAAAACGCGTTGGCAATATCAGGGGCAGCAGTACAGCCCATAGGAATTCCTTTGGTCTGTCTATACCACTCCTGTTTTTGCACATACGCAAAGTCTAAAACAAAGTGAATCATGTCTACAAGTTGTTCTTTTGTAAAAAATTGTTCTCCATCTTTGATATTCTTTTTTTCTTCAAAGAAAAAAGGTCTTTTTCTATCTCCTTTCCCAGACCTTACAAGAATAATTTCTTCTATGTTTGTTTTTTTTTTCCCGGCCACCCATAAAAAGGTATCGTTGATCAGTTGTTTTAGTTCTTTTTTCAATTTTGTATGGCTGAGGTTAGTGTACATATTTTTAAAATCAAAAGTTTTTGGGTTCAATTGACTCAGTTCTTTTTGTCGTTGTTTCAGTCGAAGTGCTACTTCTTCTGAACTTTCGACAATAAAGAACTATGAATGAAAAAAAGAAAAAAAAAAAAAAAAATATCCCATGGTGTTGAAGCCACGGGAGTACCATGGGAACTGGGTTGCTGACCGCACCATCCAGGCTGTACCTCAATTTTTTTTTGCCTGCGGCGCCATTTTTCCTTTTTTGCTCCGCAAAAAAGGATTCGATGTGTGACTCTGTGCTGAAAAAGCTAGATTTTTACACCGTGCCCTAAATTTTTTTTTGCCTGCGGCGCCATTTGTTTGATTTTTTTTTTGCTCCGCAAAAAAAATACAGTTCCCAATGTCCCTGGTCAGCAGGGCTGAAAAATTTTTGGGCACAAAAACAGCTGACCCCCCAATCTTGAAATCTGAATTCCTGGATAAGACACTGGCGCAGGGTGAAAAAAAAACCCCCGCAACAGAACTCAAAAAAAATCTGAAAACGTAGCGGAGGGGCTGTTTCTATATTTAAAAAAAAAATAATAAAAAATGGTTGATTCTCTTACCCTTACCCTTCTTCCCGTCCTTCCCTTTGTCCCCTCCCACCAGCACACCACGTCGTCATTGTGCGTGTCTCTGTCGTTTGCGCGCTTGCTCGAGGGATTCGTCTCTGCTGCGTTTCGGACGCTATTCAACTACAAGCTGGCTCAGCTCATCGCTATTCCTCACTCTGTTGGACACAGCACTGCTGCAGCCGGAAAGGTAAACACTCGTCAACGAATAGCAAGTATTCGCAAAATTCGAACCTACATCATCAACCTTGTTGAGTGGTGTAAGATCCAGGCTGGTTAAAGCTTTGCAGTTGAAAAGAAAGTGGCTCTCAATCCTGGTAACGTTGTTGAGTGGTGTGAGATCCAGGCTGGTTAAACTTTTGCAGCCGTAAAGAAAGCCATCAGCCATCCTTGTAACGTTCTTGAGTGGTGTCAGATCCAGGGTGGTTAAAGCTTGGCAGCCACGAAGAAAGAAACCGCCAATCACCGTCACGCTGTTGGGTGGGAGATCCAGGCTGGTTAAAGCACCGCAGTTGAAAAGAAAGTGGCTCTCAATCACCGTCACGTTGTTGAGTGGTGTCAGATCCAGGCTTCTTAAAGCTTTGCAGCCGGAAAGAAAGTGGGTCTCAATCACCGTCACGTTGTTGAGTGGTGTCAGATCCAGGCTGGTTAAACTTTTGCAGCCGTAAAGAAAGCAACCAGCCATTCTCGTGACGTTCTTGAGTGGTGTCAGATCCAGGCTTCTTAAAGCTTTGCAGCCGTAAAGAAAGTGGCTCTCAATCACCGTCACATTGTTGAGAGGTGGCAGATCCAGGCTTCTTAAAGCTTCGCAGCCGGAAAGAAAGTAACTGCCAATCACCGTCACATGGCTCAACCCAGACAGGTCAATACTTGTTAACGAGGTGCATTCCGAAAGGAACGCTTCTCCGATCTGTGTCACAAAGGACACAGCACTGAGATCAAGTCGCGTGAACGATCCCCCCTGCAAGAACCCATCATGAATGACAGTCGCAACCTCCGCCTGCAGAAGCAAACACGCCACCTCAGGATCCTCCACCTTCTTCAACCTCTCGGCCAATAAACGTTTTTAAAAATAGGATGGAACACCCCGTTCCGAAGAGGAATGCAGCCACCCCGAAAAAGTGGGGGTGTGTCGCCAGTCTGCGGTGAGAAACTCCTCCCTGAGTCAAAACTGCCGCTGGTTAGCGCTGGCTAAGGTTCCCTTTTCACCCGGTCACAATCGAGTCTCGCTCCGTCGGCGTTGACTGCACTGCAAAGCCCCTTGGTCCACCGTCGTAAAAAGACACCACAAAAAGCGTAGGTAGGTGGGGGACCGGCAGGTTACAGACAGAGGCAGTACGGAGCTAAGGTGTCGGCGGTCGCGGGTTTCCGTGGAGGCCTGCCCCCCGTGGAGGTCTTGGGATCTGGGAGTTGTGGAAGTAATCGGCTCAGAGTACCCTGCATTCCATGCACGACTCGAGCTCCTTGTGGTAGGATATTGGGGTCCCGGGAAGCACCCTTCGCCCCGAGGTCCCACCACCCCAGACAGTTTGTAGGTCTAAAAGCACAACGTACTTGTCCAGGACCTGGCCGCTCTTGGGTTCTCTCAAAAAAAGATACTAATCCCGTACGCCCGTGCACCGCAAAAATGTGCTATGGGGGGCGGTCCGCCGTCGGGCTTCTTCAACCTCTCGGCCGTCAGGTTTGTCTCACCCAACGCATGAAGCTCTGCAACAGCTTCGTACTTCATCGACTTCGTCAGCACGATTGTGTCACCAGCACTCAGCTGCGTCATGTCGTATCCTTCTCCTATCACTTCGCCTCCGAAACTCATGCAAAAGCTGTTTTCAGGCGGCCCCATTGCAGACGCCACTTTCTGCCGCATATGCTCCGCTGTGTCATCTGCACTCACCTCGATTGTGTGCTGATTCGCTCTGAAATCCTCGAAGTGCACGTCCATTTGTTTGTTGTGGTTTTGTATTCACTGGTCTGTGTGTGGTGGGGGTGTGGAGGACAAGAAATACCCCATTATGCAGGGTTTCAACCCTGAACAAATGCTCGAAAACGTCGTTGTTGGCGTTTTCTGCAGTTCCTCCGTTCGTACCGTGGTTCTGGCTGGGGCCCTCTTCCCCGTGGGTGAGGCTATGTGTTTTTCATCATGTGTTGCAAGAAGGAAAAGAGTGAGGGAGAAGTGTGTTCAGTAGACCATCGTGAAACGTATCCGGTTATAATCAGTGTCGATCAGCGAGCTGGGATTATGATTTGTCATCATGCACACGACAGTGCCACGAAGTGTGACACTGTAACCCATGAAGAGAACACCAAAGACGCAGGCACTGTGACATCAGATAACTTACGAGCGGGGGGGAACACGATACGGGTGGGGTAAAAATAGATTCCTTTTTTTTTTTTTTTGTCTTGAAACAATTTCCATCATTTGAATCATCTTGCTCTTTTTAATCTTGCACAACATAATAAACAAAACAAACCCTCCCCCTCCACCCATCTGTGCGTTCTGTGCTGATAACACAGTTGCTTCATAAATAACACAACACCTATCCACCCAGTACCCTGTTTCATATTCTTTCTGATAAAGAAAACCTTTAAAAAAAAAACAAACAAAATGTGCCATAACGTGCATACATTTAAAAGAGAAGTTGAAATGTGCAAACTCCCCTTCTAAAATAAAATATAAAACAGATGTCCCAAGGATAGAAAAAAAAACATCGATACCACTTTGTCAGCAGTGGCCCCTCAAGCCCCGTAGACTTAGCCACCATCAGCACAATACCTTTCTGTTTAGCAAAAGACAGGCACTCCACTAACACTGCTTAGTTCACAATATAAAAAAACTAAACTAACATTTTGCCACTTGATTTGTCCCCGCGAATCTACTACTGAGTCTTCTTTTTCGTTGACCGCAGCCATTTAGGAAGCCATTTAGACTCGTATCCTGGGTGGCGCACGTAATAATTGGGTGAGGGGGAATGATTCAAAAAGAAAAAAAGAAAAAAACGTGAGGACAAATTTACGGCTAATCATGTTCAGTTTCTAGTAACACTGTGTGTAAGCAAAAAAACCCCTCCTAAAAGCTTGAAATAGGAACAACCGTAGAACAAAAAAAAAAATTCACAAAAAAAACTACCTTCGTGATGACTTTGCTGAAACAGACAATGTCTGTTCTGAGGCAAAGGTGATTTCAATCAAACACATACACAAAAAAAAAAAAAATTGGCATAACCCTCACGTTCATCAGAGGGAGAGGGAAAAATGCGGAACCTAATCACTGAATCATACCCCTTTACAGAAAGAAAAAAAACACCCCACCCCAATTTCCCCTTTTTTTCCCTGAATACATAACATATATTTTTTTTTGCAAGGTTTCCTCCCCTTCCCGATTTCCCCTTATCTTCCCATTAGCTCCTTCATTGAATCGCACCCGAATGATGCCTTCGGCAGGTCTGGTCATCGTGGTACGAATAGCAACTATCGCCCCCATTGAGGTTTTACAGGCCTGCAGCGTTTTCCCTTACACCCCACACCCCTCCTTTCTCGCCCCCATGGATTGGCCTCACACGCCAGGTTGTGCTTTGGTTCGGCATCCGTATATTTTCCTGCAGCGGGTAATGCCATCTCTCCAGAACACTCCGGTAGCTGTCTTCTTCAGATTTTTTTTTTTTGTTTCTTCTTTTGCTTCGAAGACGACATCAGATTGATTTTGATGCATTCAAAATACGCATTTTCTTCTGTTAGGGTTCTCCGGCATCACTGGATAAGAGTTCTGTCGCAGTTCAAATCAGCGTTACGGTAGGTTTTAAAGAAAACAGCTTTGTTGGCGGATCCATTCTGCTTCATTGAATTGCAACAATAGGCTGAGGCACACCCAAGAGGAACATCTATGTTTTTTTTTCCTCGAGCCAGAAATGTTTTTTTTTAGGGCGCTCCTCTTCATCCTCCATTTCGGCAGTGTCAGGGAAGGGGGAGAGTGAGGTTTAGGGGATGGATTTTTTTCCATCACCCTTCTTCCAATTTCCTGGTCTTTTTTTTGAATCAAAAAAATTTGACGTTTTCTTTTTTTTGTTTTTGTTTGTTTTGCCGATGGAACACATCGTTGGGGGGGGGTGGGTAATGAATGGGGATATGGGGGCATGAATGGTACCGTTTGTAAGTGAAATTCTATGTGGTATAGAGGGGGGTACACGTTGGGCTCGCGGGGTAAAAGGGTTTCTACTCGGCAATCGGCACTGCACCCGCTGAGCCATCTCTGCTGTTTCTGCGCTCCTTCTTGTCTTTCTTCTCTTTGCGTTCCTTCTTCTCCTTTTTGTCCTTTTTGTCCTTCTTGTCGTGTTTGTCCTTTCTGTTGTGGTCTCTCTCACGCTCCTCGTGTTTATCTCTGTCATGGCGGTCTTCGCGGTCAGATCTCCTGTCCCTCTCCCGTCTGTCTCTGTCACCGCGCCCACTGTCACGGTCGTTTCTGTCTCGGTCGTATTGGCTTCTGTGGCGGGAAACGTTGCTCTCATCGCGGGTCGGGCGGAAGCCACGTTTTTCATCCCTGCGGTCTTCCTTTTCGCGAGAGTTGAAACCACGTCGTTGCGAGCGAGGGTCATTACCGCGTGCACCGTCACGGTCACGTACATCCCTTTGGTGGTTTTTGTCATGGTCGCGGTCGCGGTGATCGCGCTCCCCATGAGGCCCATGAGGGCGCAGCCCACGTCTGTCTCTGTCGTGGTGCCTGCGGTCGTGGTGTGGACGAGGGTTGTGTCCACTGTTGTGGTTGATGATGCTGGTTCCCTGCAGGGGGTTTAAAGGGTTCAGTGGTGCCGGGTTGCCCTGCATTTCTTGTGCCTTGATAAGGCTTTCGCGGAGCTGCTGTGCGACTGCCATTGCGTTGAACAGTGGCATCTGCATGTTGTTGAAGTTCACATTTGGTGCCGCCACGTCAGGAAGTCCGCCCATAGGGGCAGGAACGTCGACAGGTGGTGCATGAGAGACAGGAGCAACGGAGGGCATCGGGGTGGGGATGGAGAGAGGCATCACAACACCGCCAGCTGTGTGTGGTTTTAGTGTTTTGACCTTTTCTGTCCAAAATAAAAATATAACAAATAAAAATGGAAGTTGTAACTGCAAACGGCTCTCTGTGGACGCAGGCGGCCGAATACAGTAGTCCAAATATGGCGTCCATAAGTTTAGCATATTTTTGGTATTTTTGGGGTAATTTGACGCCCTTTTTTTTTGACGCCAAACATATTTGGAGAGTAAAAAAAATTCGTAATCAACCAGAAAAAAATACCTTGCTGCTGAAGCATTCTGAGGTGAAGCGCCTTTCTCTGGGCTGCCTCGAATTGATCGCGCGACATTGGCGGCTCGGGTTGGACACGGAACGGCTGAAGCGGCTGCAGAGCTGGCTGCAGGGAGACGGGGTGCTGCTGCTGCATGTGGTGGAGCGGTGTTGCTGCTGGCTCCAGGTGGACGGGGGTCTGGTCTGTGTTTGCACTGACCGCATTCTTCTGCTCAAGCTGTGCAAGCGACGACGGATCGAAGACCTGCTTTGCCGTGTGCTGCAGAACCGCCTCCTTCTCCTTCGCCTTTTCCATAACCTTTTCTTTGCGTTCACGTTCACGCTGTTCTGCCTTTTGAACCTTCGCATTCTTATCCGCATCCACCCGGCTTTGACGTGCTTTTGCCTCATACTTCATACGGAAGTCACGACACATATCACGCAGTGTTTTGGCACTGATCATCATTTGGGAGGACACAGTTTCGTCACAGCCTTCTCCTGGACAGATGTTTTTGTTGCCTTCAAGATAGGTTTCGAGACAGGCACTGCAGTAGGTCTCACCGCAGCAGGAGACGAGGACGGCTTCGGTGAAGAGCTCGCTGCATAGGGGGCATTGGAGGTCGTCGGGGACGTCTGCGCGGGGCACTTTGTCTTTGATGTCACCTTCACGGAGGGAGCGGAACTGCTGTTCGTTTGGCTTCACTTTGTAGATGACTCCTGTGCTCTGGTGTTGGTACTTCGCGTCTGCGTCGTCGGCAGAGCACACCTCAAGCATTGCAGCAGGCACAGCGCGTGGGTGCACCAAAGACCGTTTCGGCTGCAAAATTTTGTTCGGACACTGCGAAGGCCAATGCCCACACGACCTACAATAGGAACACGCCTGGTTCGGCGGGGGTGGGTTCAGCATTGTCTGGCAAAACTGCTTCTGCATCGTCATCTCCTGCGGCTTTGGTGTCTCCGCACCTTCGCCTCCCTTCCCCCCACCCTTCGCCCCCTTCCCCCCAAAGGCTCCTCTGTTCAGCAGAGACTTTCCTGCACCCTTTCCTTCAAAGCGGTTCATGTAGTAGCGTGTATCTTCGTCGTTACGGAGTTGTTTGACTTTGTCTTCGTCGTTGGTAGGGACGACCAGATGGCTGGTGAGGTTGGCATCTCCAACCGGTGCAGTGTTGAGGACACGGCTCATGTCTTCTTTGTCTTCTTTGACGCGTTCGGTGCGTTCGCGTTCACGGATGAAGTTGGGTTTTGCCTTGGAAGCCTTCTCAACAGGTTTGCGGGTAACCGTAATAGAAGTACCCTGAGTGATGAACTCAAAGTCGTCAGTGTAAACCTGCTCGGTCTGGAAATGGGTGAGCACCAGGTCGTAGTCCTTGGAGTCCATCTTCAGTTTGTCGGCAATCTGCATCTTCACCTCTAGGACCTTAAGCTTGCCGCCCTCGATTTCAAGTCGATCAAAGCCTTGTGCAGACTTCAGCTTGAAAAAAATGTAACTCATTTTAGGAGAAAAGGAGGGGGAAAAATGAAACTGCTCCTTCCTGGGTTGGGTTGTTGAGGGGGGAAAGGGGGAGAAGGGGGTAGGGGTTGGCTGTATTGTGATAATTGCCGATCATAATACATAATACACATCGCAATACAGCTGCCTAGCCAACCAAGTAGGGTCGGATTGATCAAAATATCGTTGAAAAATGGTTGTGTCTTTTGTGGATTTTTGATGAGAAACGTCATTCTGGACCTTATCTTTTTTTCGATCGGGAAATCCAACCCGACAGTTAAATGAGTGGAGCCCGGAAATGCATACTAGAGGCACCTTTGTAAAAAATGGGTGAGATGAGAAATACAAACATAAAGTGCTGAGAAATGTATACCCCCCTCCCAGCTACCCTTCCCCCATCTCTTGTGTCAAACTAACACAGATCACCCATTCGCAGGATAAAAGCCTGATTTTGAAGTCAGTTGGCCAATAAAAAAAAAAAAATATATATATATACAGAGCTCGCGCTAAAGTCCATCCCTCATCCCGGGATTTTTGGGGGTTTTGGTAGGAACGTTTTTTTTTTGCAGTACGGGGATTTCATTAAGAAACCAGAAGTTCTAATATTGTTGAGTAAGACCACCACATAGTGGACTTGCATATACATGTGACCCCGCCGTGGAACGCAATTGGCTCGGAAAGTCAAAAGAAAGAGGAGAAAAAAAAAAAAAAGAGAAAAAAAAAAAAAGTTGGTTACCGTGCGCCTGCGGCGCTGCCTGTTCCCTTCCAGTTTCTACAGGCAAACACTTGCCCCCTTTACCTTACACTGACGGGTTTTGACCAAAACCAAGAACTTGTCCATTTCGGCAAATTGACCCCACCACAGAACGGACGGATTCCGGAAATGCAAATGCCGGTGTTTTCGCGCATTTTCATGTTGCAAGACGTCAGGATCAGGGAGAGAAAATCTGGTTGTGGGATTTACATTGGCCCTCTTTACCCACATGGATTTTGACCAAAACCAAAAAATTGGCCATTTCGGCAAAGTGACCCCACCACAGCGCGGACGGATTCCGGAAATTCCAATCGCGGTATGTTTTGGGGCTGAAAACCCACTGATTTTCAGGAGAAAAATTGCTTCCAAATCTCGGAATTTTCCGAATTTTCCTGAAAATGACCCTTGTTTACGAGTATGGGTTCATATTTTGCGAAAATTTAAGTCACTAAAATTTTGTCCATTTTTCCGTATATACCCCACCACAAGCCGGGATTGGCCCGGAAATGCCACAAAACGGGGTTTCCGGGCCTCCCCAGCTAACCTTTTCAAGGAACGTTTTTCCGTACCCGAAATCCATTTTTTCCCCATTTTTTCCCATAATTAGCGCGACCACTGATATATATATCATTGAAGAATTTGGAAGAGGGGGTAGAGAGACTCAAAACTGTAGTGATGATGCAGACACCTCCTACCGACCCCTGTACGACGCCAGCTATCCGGATGAAGGCAGAAGTACCCTGCGGCCTACAACAGTAGAAAATAAATCATCCTTCATTTCCGAATCTTCGCCTGCCGTACACTCTCCCCTGCCTCGCGTAAGAGACGCTCCCTTCGCAGCTCCTCCCACTTATCCTTTTTCCCTGCCTTCTTCTCTTTGCGCGCGCGCTTTCGGGTACCTTCTTCGCTGCTGCTGGAGCGTTTCCTTCGTTTCTCCTTTTTTTCCTTTTTGTCTTTTTTGTCCTTTTTCCGTGCTCCGTCTGCGCGGGAGGCTTCGTCACTGAGTTTTTGATACTTAGAACGGAGTAGCATCCCTTCTGCGGCAGCAGGAAGAAAGGCAAGGGAAGATGCAGTGTTTGCAGTTCTTTGGCGGTCCTCCCGTTCGTTCAGACGCCGTTGTACAGCGAAGAGCGGGTCATGGTACTGCTTTGCACCACGCTCAAAGACGGCATGCTGTGCCTTTCTCCTGGCCTCCTCCTTCTCACGCTCTTCGTGGATGCGCCGCCATTCACGTTGCTTGCGTTCTTCCTTTTCTCTCATCTCTGCTTCACGCAAGAACTCAAACGTATCGTACATCCAATCCCGTCGTGGTGTGGATGCAGGCGTCGGTGTAGGTGCAGATGAAGGGGGTGTCTTCTGAGCAGCCTTCTTCGCAATGTCTGTAAGATGTGCCTCACGCTTTGTTGTGTCCACAAGCACATCCTTGGCTGCCTGCACTGCTTGAAAGGCGGACTTCGCTGACTCATCACGGCATCTGTGAGATTAAAAGGAGAATGAGTGGTGTACGGTGCAATATATGTAGGTCCGTGGAGGATGTAGGTGTCGTGTTGTGGTGGTATCTCCCACCCCCTTGGTATTGCGTGAAAAATGGGTGCGTGTTTTCTGCAATTAGTAAAGAGTGTTTTTTTCCATCTGTGTGTTCGTTCTTGAGGTGCCGTAGTGATGACTCAATATGTATTCCAGTGTTGTATCTCCCACCCCCTTGGTATTGCGTGAAAAATGGAAGTGTGTTTTCCGCAATTAGTAAAGAGTGCTGTTCCGCAAATGGGTTAACGTCCTATCTCACCCCCTTGGTATTGCATGAAAAATGGATGTGTATTTTCTGCAATTAGTAAAGAGTGATTTCCACATATGGCATGTATCCCAGTTTCACGTTTATCTCCCACCCCCTTGGTATTGCTTGGAAAATGGATGTGTGTTTCCCGCAATTAGTAAAGAGTGCTGTTCCCCAATGGGTTTGTGTATTATCTCTCACCCCCTTGGTATTGCGCGAAAAATGGAAGCGTGTTTTCCGCAATTAGTAAAGAGTGACTCTCCCCCTTTGGCACACACGAAAACGGCTCTCTCTTGCCCCATTTTCCCCCTCCCCAACAAAAAAGGCCTACATACTTATCAGGGTGAACCTTCAGGGAGATCTGCTTGTATGCTGACTTGATGACTTGCTCGTCTTTCTCCCCAAGCTTGAGTTCTAAGAGGTCGAAACAGTTGTCACTTTGCAGGACACGTTGCACCTCAGGGTCCTTCACTGCGGGTGGTGGATCCTTTACATCTGCTTTGGGTGGAGAGCTGTCAACCTGACTGGGTGGGTGCATGTGCCCATGTTCTGCCATGGTGCTGTGTACGGTTGATCACATGATCATAATCAAATAACACAACCTAAAAATGAGGGTGAAAGAGAGAGGTGAATGAGGGAGGGAGACGATGAGGACAATGAGGGGAAAAAAGGGGTAGGGGGAGAGGGGGGGAGCAAGGGTGTTGGTAGGATTATGTGCATTGAGGGAAACTGGTCGGGTGTTAATCCGGTTCCCCCCGTTCGTTGTCTAAGGGTTTTTTATTCGTACAGTTCTGAAAAAAAAAAGACAAAACACAGAGAAGGGAAAAAAAAAATGCAAATTTTTGTAAGATGAAATGGATGCAGGGAGAGGCATAACAGAAAAAAGTTGGCAAAAAGATCCCCTCTCATGTTTCACCTAGAGGGGTTGAAAGAGCAAAAAAAAAAGGGGAAGTTGGAAGTGCAAACACCTCACCGTTCATCGGCGGACGCAGGCACAAAAAAAATAATGTCTTGTTGCACTGATTCACTGGGCCTCGGGGAAAAATACAGTTCGACATTCACCCTGTCCGAGGACGGGTTTCATGACACAAAGTCGCCCGAAGGATAAAATTTCAAAGGTACAGATTTCTTTTTTTTCAAAAAAGAAAAACTTTACAGAACAGTCTTTTCAGTATCCACAGCACTATCCCTATTTTTCGTGTACGAACCAATGCGATGGTTTTTGTGCATAATTATCATTTGATTATTCCCGAGGCAGGAATCTAACAACAGAAAGAAAAAGAACGGGAAAATAAGCGTGAATAGTGTTCTACTCCAAAGGTAACTGAAGCTTTGGTGAAGCATTGCAAAGAATCGTCAGTTGCATACATAGGCTATGCGTGGTGTTCTGATACTTTGTCTAGAACAGTCATCCAAGTACCGTAAAAATTATCGACCGTAATAAAGGCGAACTTCCAGAAAACCCCTGAAAAGGTCGAGCATTAGTACGGTTGATAATTTTGTACGAATACGGTGTACCTGTACCGGTAACGTATACCGTAAAAAAGGGTCAAACTTCCCTTACACCCCGGAAAAGGGTCATTTTTACGGCCAGTCTCTGTTACCGGTACGGTATTTGGTATCTGAAAAAAAAATTGTTGGGCAAGATGAATCCCAAGCCTCACACTTAGACACCTAAAGAGGGGTTTAAAAAAGTAGGTAAAGAAGGGGGGAAATGGTTGGTTCTCTGTTGCTCTGGTTTTATGTTTTATTTTGAACGGCACACATAGATTACGATAAGCGTCATGATGTGGTGCAGTTCTTGAGAGACGAAGAAGAAAAAGACATTGAACAGAGAAGACTGTCATGACAGCTACACGAATCCAACAAATTACCAGAAAAAATTTTTTTTCCAAAAAAGAAAAAATGTGTCTTGAAATACAAAGCGCTCCCAATGCACTTTATTGCACAATTATTTTTTGCGTCTTCAACCAAGAACATGATGCAACACCAAAAAACCGGTTCTAGTGTGGCATCTTTGCTTTGGTCTCTCTCCGGTGAAGTAAAACGACAGGATATTTTACAAATGAATATTGAGGCTATTCAGGGGGAGGTCCCCTCGCAACGATGTGATGGACCCAATTAATTCCTCTGAATGGCCCCAAATATCCCATAAAAAAACACCTAAAAGTAGGTCGGCTTTTGCGTTAACGGATGGTTTTCATTATTCATTTGAGAAGAGGACAAAGAGAAGAGGGAAAAGGATTTGATGTGAAGCGACAAATGCACCTTCTACTCTCAAAACAAAGAAACGTTTATAAGATGACCCTAAGCATCTCGTGCTTAGTCACCTAAAACAAAAGGTTTGACTTGAAATACAAAGCCCTCTCGCGAACAGTGTACCCTTCAACAAAGAAGGAAGTAGGGGGGGGGAGTGGGGAGAGAGACAGCGTGGCTATTGAATTTGCCACTGCATCACCCTCTCCCCCCTCCCCCCCTTCTGTTCCTAAACACCCTTTCACATCCTCTTCCTTCTTTTGACCCATTCCTCCAAATGCATCAAAATGGTTTTACAAGATTTCCCCTCCCCCCAATAAAAACCCTTCCTCCCCCCCCACGAACACAAAAAAATACGAGAAGAAAATTGAGAATCTTTCAAATAAAAAAAAAAAGATGAATGCGAGTTGAATACAACGAAAAGTTTTTTTTTTCTTTTTGAGGGATTCTCTTTTTGGTAATGGAAGACGGCGCGCTTTATTCATGAAGATGGAATAAAAAAAAAAAAAAACGCTCACATCACCCCTCTCAAACACAATACAATTTTTGCAAATATAAGAACCAAACACAAAAAAAAAAAATGACCTGCAATACAAAAATCCCTCTCATGACCTATGCACCTTGGTACACGACCAAAAAGAGTTGTACTTGGACCCCCCCAACTATGCAGTCCTCCATACATTCTGGAAAAAAAAGAATAATCTCAAAAGCAGTCCACCTGCGTTGTAGGGAGCTGGACCGGCTTTGGCGGGGGTGCCCAGGGGCGTGTCCGTGTAGTGCGATTCATGCAGCGAATCGCCGTTGGGGAGAGCGGGGCGACATCGTGGGAGAGCACCCCGGTGCCTGGGACAGCACAGAGGGAGTCCCCTCCTCCGGCCCCTGCACTGAGCCCCCATGCGTCCCCTCCGCGCCTCTCCCGCTTGATGTTGTGCAGCACCTCCGCCTTGTCTGCTACCTCAGCTATGCCCCCTAAATCCATGCCAGCAGCGTCCACCTCCCTCACCCTCCCATCCCCAAGCTTAAACAACACCGATCGCCCTTCTACTGAATACATCACTGCACGAACCCGGGTCGCCCTATCCACCTCCCCTCCTCCACTGCACAAATGCATCTCTCTCTCGCGTAGGAGAAGACTGTGTTGGCTGCAAATTGAAATCCTCTGAGTGCTGCTTCTGACATCCAAATTTGCATCATTTTCCGAGACATTCACCTTAAGACATGGTTTCGCACTATGAACTCCATTCTGCACCGGAAGCAACGCATGCTGTCGAAAATCCGTCGGATCTAACGATTTAGTTTCCCTCACAAAATTCCCTAACAACGATGTCGTAAAGGCACGATACTCTGTACAGGTCGTGTGGTGTTGCGTATCAAGGTGGGGCACATCCTCCTCTACACCTACACCCTCCTTTGAAGATAAGGAATGCGTGGAAACAGAGGGTTCCGTCTGTTCGGTGCGGTCTGACCCGGTGGAGGCGAGATCGTCTTCAGGAGAATTCCTCCAAAAGAAGAAGGAGTCGCCATGTCTGGAGTGGTTTTCCCCCATGAAGGTGCCCACCCCTCCGTCATCTTCCATCAGCACTGCAGTGGCGTGGGGTGTGGTAGGGTCTGGGGTGTCAAACCGAGGGGTGTCCTGGATGGCATCGAGGCGCTCTGCCCATTCACGTTCTTCTTGTTCGTAGGCACGGCGGTCTTCAGCGCGGTCTTCGCAGAAGAGCTCCCATCTGCACATATAGCGGAGAAGTATGTCCCAAGTGCACCTATACACAATAAACGCCAAACTCGGCTCAATACTCTGTGCAAACTGCGCAGTACGCCGCGCAACCAACTGTGTTTGTGTGATATGTCGAACATCAATCCCCTCCTCTTCTGCCTTGCATGCAAGACATTCGTCCTGATGGCGGAGCTTTTTTTGGACGAAACACACCGGGCAAATATGTCTGTCACAGTACATCTTCCCGGGAAGAGCCAAAAACACACATCCATGCACCTCGCAGGTCTTCTGCCGTCTCTTCTGCCGCTCTGTGTCGGAATCGCTTGAACTATATCCATCCTCTGGACCAAGAGGTGAAATGTCGTCAGTAATTTTGCGCTCTTTCTTCTTTGGAATGAGCCGTACGGTATGGACCTCTGGTAGTGGTATCCCTTCGAACTGTTTGATAAGACTGTTGAGAAGGTGTTTTTCCCTTCCACGGTATTCATGAAGAATCTGACCAGCTTCTCCTGATGCAACCTTTTCTGGGAAGTACATTCGGAAGTATCGTTGAATATCGTCGACGATGAGGGCCTCAGGTTCATACGTCTTGCGAAGTTCTCGGATAAGAGAATCCTCTTGACCGATGTGATCGGACATCAGTTTGGCCATGCCCTTTCCTTTCACCCGAGCTGGGTCGTGTCGGACAAGGATGTCGTACACCTCAGCCCATTGTGCATTCGCAGCACCATCTGCACCAGTTGTAACAAATCGTGAGTGAATCGTACCAAACGGTGTTGGCAGCAATGTGTCTTTCGTTTGCGCCTTCTTTTTACGCAGTTTTTCTTCAAGACGGCGCTCTCTGGAACGATGCGCTTCCTCTTTGTAATGTGCCTGGCGAGAGGCGTGGTGCCGTTTGGCAGTTTCTATTGCCATCAGTTCGAAGTATTGAATTGGTTCGTACTTTTGGAATAAGAGTCGTAAGAGGTCTTCTTCGCTGAGTTTGTGTACGAGGAGAAGTTCGTCGATCTTGTGGATGTTGTTAGGGTTGTGGCGCTGCATGAGTGTGATGATCTGCTGGCGTGCTGTGAGGGTAGACAGGGTCTGCTCCGTCAGCGTGGCGTAGGCAGTCATGGCGGCTGCCCCGAAGGGGGAGTACTTCTTCTGCAGCACAGTGTTCGTTTTGTTGCGTCTCCGTAGCCTCCTCGACGCCTTGTTCACCTCTTCGTTGCTGAACCGCCCCACACCGATGTCCGTATCCGCCATATCCGTGCGCACCACCCCATACCAATCCCCCGGTCGTGTCTTCGCAAGCTGCCGTCGTTCCTCCAAATTCAAGTGTTGTTTCTCGACACGCTCTTTTCTCTCTACATTCGGTGCAAAACTATTGTTATTGGACAGCAACCCCCCCGCCTCGGAAGGTGTCGCAGGGACATATCCGGGGAAGTCAGGCGGACGCCGCAGTGGGCTGACAGGGGGGTTGGCGGAAGGGGTATATGGAGAGCGTGCTTCTGGGTAGTGCCCGGTGGGGCTGTTTCCTGTGGGGCTGTAGCCGGTGGGGCTATGTCCGATGGGGCTGTATCCAATTGGGCTGTGTCCGATTGGGCTGTGAACGGTGGGGCTGTGGCCAGTGGGGCTGTTTCCGCCTGATGGCTCGGTGGTCTGCAAAACCTCGTCAACGATGCGGTAGGAGAGCAGAACCTGCTTGAGAACTGCCTCCTCGTAGTCCTCCTTGCTCTTCTGCCTGCCTGCAGCAGTGTGCGTCGCGGTTGCGTTTGAATAGGAGGTGAAGCTTGCGTTCATCTTCGCCTCTGTCTCAGAGTTCGGGTCCAGGAGACGTTCCACCATGAGCGCGACTTCTGTCTCTCGCATGACGTGTTTGTTGTGGCTAAGGATCAACGCGTGGAGCTGCTTTCTGGTCCGTATCGCCTGCAAGTACAACTGCTCCTTTTCGTGCTCCTCCTTCTCGTATTTGATGCGGATCTGCTTATAAAGCTGCATCAAACGTCCACTATACCGTACATACTGCTCCTCCACAGTTCTGACACGCCTGGGGTTGTGTCTTTTGTACAGCATCAAGATCCGTTCCTTCAGCTCCTCGTCGTGGATGTCTTCCTCCTCATCTATCGTTATCGCCACCCACGACAGATCGTATGTACGACTTGGCATGGTGCCACCGGAGTTGCCTATCACACTACCTCCACCCCGTCTGCTTGACGCTGACTGTTGTGAGCGGGCATCTTGAAACAGTTTGGTTCGCCGTCCTCTGCTGGTCCCCAATGCATTAGGAGAAAGCGATGAAGGCGACCGTCTCAACGAAGACAACGAGACTTCCGAAGAGCAAGATGAATACGCAGAGCGAACTGAAGTAGGGCGGCGACGTGCTAAGGTGGTGGTTGTAGTGGTGGTGGTGGTGGTGGTGGTAGTCGGTGCAGCTGTGACAGTTGTATTCAGGTTTGTTGGTGTCATCGTAAAAGGGGGTGAGGGAAAAGGGGGGAGGGTGGTTAAAAAGGGCAGCACAGATTCTTTTAGCCCTTTAAACGGTCATAGAAATGTGTTATTTGTGTTGCCAAGATTGGTAGGTCATTGTTACGTCTCTCTTTTTTGTAGTTTTTTTTATGGGGAGAGAAGAAAGGCTTTTGTGTGTATTGTGTGTTTTGCTGAATGGGGTGGAGGGGAGTAGAGGGGAGGGGAGGAGAGGAGAGGACATGAGTACAACAGACTTCGCGCCTCGAGCGGATACGTATCCTCAGCAGTCTGCCTTTTGCCAGTGCAACGCAAAGGAAGGAATAGTTCGATGTAAATTTTTCAGAACAGAAGTCGAAAAAGGAAGAAAAAAAATGAAACCCCCCTCATTTTTTTTATGCAAAAAAGCTTTTTTCTTTTTTTTTCTCGTTATTTCCTTCACAAAAAACCCCCCATTTCCCTCCCTCCATTCTTTTTAAGTAAATCAAAGTGGAAAAGCGGGCTTTTCTTACAAAAAAAAAAAAACGAACGATAAAAAAAAATTTGAAAATGAACAATATACCCCCGATGTCAATCCTCCCCCCCTTTGAACCCTTTTTTTTACCCCACATTTAAAAAAAAAAAAAAAAGCCCCACCCCTTGAAGGAAAATTAGTTGCAATAAAGAGAAGAGCATTGTGAAAAAAGAACAACTCTTTCGCAGACAATGCGTATTCTCTTGAGTTTTAATTTGCAACCAAAAAACAAAAACAAAATAACACATCCACCACATGACCCCGGAAAAACCCCAAAAAAATGAAAAAAAAAATAAAAAGTATCTTTGTGAAAAGTCTAGCAGAACTTCCAGGCATTTCCACACTCGACGCACGTGACAAAGGTTGTCATCGGTTCATCGGCAGATCTTGTCTGCATCTGGAAGTACGTCGTCCTGTTCTTCTTGCAACGTCCGCATCTGAACTGGTCGGTTGTGATTGGCTTGGAGAAGTCGGTTCTCATCGCGTCTCTGTGAAGGAAAGAGATTAAGATATAATTTTCAATCGAAAGATGGAGTTTTATCCACCAGCTTCGTCTCCTCTTTATTTTGTAAATTTAAAAAGAAAAGCACAACAATGTAATTGATTGGCCCTTTAGTTCCGGTGGAAAGGTTTCGAGCCGATCTTTCAAAGGAAGAAAATTCGAAAAGAAATTATGTATCGTAGTGCACTTTTGATGCTGAGGGGGTGGAGTGCCACTTCCACACAAAGACCAGTACTTTGGATGAACACCTATTCTGGTTCCTCAATGACATCCCATACTCAAAAAATCCAAAGAAAACTTCAGATTGACCCAGACTTGAAAAAAATTGAAATGACTCCAAGCCGGGCGGAATCCATCGTGCAAAAAGAGGTGAAGTTGATAGTGCAAACGCCTCTGGGACGCAGGCACTGACACTCCGCAGGGAAAAAAAAGAGTATTTTTTTAGTCTCATACCTTTCGTACTGCGTTGTCTTGTCAATCTCGTCTCTCTTCTCTGGGTTTGCCATGTCTGCTGTGGACATGGTGGCAACAGCTTGGTATACACCTCCTGGCTTGGAGAGGATCATTTCGCGGAAGCTTGCGTTTTTGGGATCTTGCAGGTTTGAGAGGATTTGTCTGAACTTGACACGCTGCGCTTCCACAGATGTTATGCTAAGCCCAAGCTGGCTGACCATTTCAGAGGCAAGATGGTCCACCATCAGCTGGCCTGCGTCCCCTGCGGGCACCACTGAACGGCCTTCTTCATCTGCAGTGTTGAGCGCCTTAACAAGACGCGTCTGCATGCCGGTCCGGTAGTCGTTTCCTTCGGGGCGTGCTGTGTACTGTGTGCCTTCACGCTGAATGTGTTGCACCTCGTCCTGTGTCTCCTGCGGCTGTGACACCTCCTGAGATCCATTCGATTCTGCCTGCGAAGGGAAGGGCTGTGTAAAGCTTGGATCCTGTGTCTCCTGCTTCACCTCCACCTGTGGTGTGAACTTCTCGACCACAATGTTCCTTGGCGGTTCCGGTAGAATCGCCTTCCACATCTGCACCAACACCTTCGCCAACGGCTGCAACGGTGTGTTGATCAACTGAATCACCGTCTTCCCCACCCCCGTCTCCTTCAACTGCGCCAACGTCGGTTGGATCTGCGTCAACCGTTCCAACACTGTCCGTTGCTCCGTCAAATTCCCCGTGTTAATCGCAATCGTCAGCATCTCGTTTAGCCGGTACAACTCCGAGTCGTTAATACCAGCCCGTCGTGAGTCCTGGCGGACGCGGTCCTCGTGTGACATAGTCGGGGTCGCAGTTGCCTCTTCAGTCTTCTTCTGCCGTTTTGCTTCAGGTGCGGCAGGTGTGGCATCCTCCTCTTCTCTTTCTCTCTTCGCTTTCTTCTCTTTTTTCTGGAAAAAAGAAATGATGTCAAATACGCAACAAAGTGGGGATAAAGTAGCGTGCAATGCCATGAATGTACGTAACCAATATACCAGGGCACATCAGAAGCAAAAAAAAATAATTCAAGATAAAGTCTTGAAGATAGAGTTGCCCACGCATCGTCTAACATAAACGGGGTTCAATATGGTAGAATTATGTACATTGTGTGAGACGGTAGGGTGTATAAAAAGGTGTTGGAAAAGGTGTGTGGGTGAATACCTCTTTCTTTTCTTTTTTGGCTTTCTTCTCCTTTTTGCCCTTTTTCGATTTTTTCGATTTTTTGAGGTCAAGGTCGTCGTTTGAGGAGTCTGTAGAGGGTTGGGGGAGACGTGGGAGGAGAGTGCGCTAGGTTCCTCTTCCAAGTCAAAGGTGTTGACAGAAAACCATAAAATTGTAAAAATGAATCTGGCTCGTATTCATATGTGCAGCGAAGAAGGGGGTGGGGAGGAGTGTGTTCAGTAGACCATCGTGAAACGTATCCGGTTATAATCAGTGTCGATCAGCGAGCTGGGATTATGATTTGTCATCATGCAGGTGTGGTGTGGAAGCAGTGGCAGCGGTGGTGCTGATCAGCAGATGTGTTTTGGTGTTGACTTTGTGTTGACGAATCAGCAGCACGGATGCTTCATATTGACGTGCAAATACAAATTTGATCATCACGAACAGAGCAACTCTCCCACACAGCACAACAACAACTCTCAGCTAAAGCATGGAATATAACGTTTAGCTTCCACAGCACACAGAGGGAGTAAACCCCACTCTGTGTTGGGCGGACAAGGGATCGTGTTTTTCATCATGTGTTGCAAAAAGAAATTTTGTTTACAAAAACTGTTCGGAACCTCGTTGTGTTCTCTGCCCACCCCTGATCCGTGCAGCATGCATGTCGTGCTGTGTGCACGCAGTTAAGAGTGGGTTTTCACAAAAGACGGCAAACCAAAGTCTTGCATTCTCAGCTAAAGCATGGAATATAACGTTTAGCTTCCACAGCACACAGAGGGAGTAAACCCCACTCTGTGTTGGGCGGACAAGGGATCGTGTTTTTCATCATGTGTTGCAAGAAGGAAAAGAGTGAGGGGGAAGTGTGTTCAGTAGACCATCGTGAAACGTATCCGGTTATAATCAGTGTCGATCAGCGAGCTGGGATTATGATTTGTCATCATGCAGGTGTGGTGTGGAAGCAGTGGCGGCCATGGTGCTGATCAGCAGATGTGTTTTGGTGTTGACTTTGTGTTGACGAATCAGCAGCACGGATGCTTCATATTGACGTGCAAATACAAATTTGATCATCACGAACAGAGCAACTCTCCCACACAGCACAGCAGCAACTCTCAGCTAAAGCATGGAAAAAAACGTTTAGCTTCCACAGCACACAGGGAGTAAACCCCACTCCGTGTTGGTTTCCATCATATATCACAAGAAGGAAGAACGAGGGAACCTCCGCCGCAAACTCTAAATAATTCAAAAAAACCCCCACCTCCACATCCCCAACCACACCTAACTAACCCCCACAAAACTCTCCTCCCCCCCTCAAGAAGACTTCAAACATCCCTTCAATGCAGAACCCCCCCTCGACCACCCTCCCTCCACTTTTCCCAATAATCATACCATCCTCTTGCACCTCCTCCTTCACGGTGCTGTCCTGCGTGATCTGCGAGGGGATGTTCTCCAGATCTGATATCACTGCGTCTGTCACAACGCTGTCCCCGATGGGCGCCGGGTCCGCCCCCTCTGCTGTCTCTGCTTCTGCAGCTTCATCACCCTTTTCAACAAGGTCCATTTTGCGACCTGTGGTAAGGTCTGTGAGTGCCTCCTTTATCGCAGTGTGGAGGCCCGCATCGCCATTTGCCTCTGCGACACGTTTTGTGGTCTCCTCCTCGGTCAGGTCAGCCTCGGTCAGTGCCTTAGCCACCTCTGCATCCCCTACATCCACCCACAATGCGTTGTATGACTGATAAAAGTACACCAAAGTGTTCCCCGGAGCTGCAGGAATATCAGATGCCTCGAACCCAGCCGCAGCCACGTCGCACACCTTTGCTGGCCACCAAGGGCATTCCGCTGCGCGTACCCACAGAAGGGTGTTAGGTTCCGAAAGAGATGACATAGTCTCTGCGGGATATTATATAACCTTTTTTTGGGTGATCGATGTCCCCCTGCTTGCCTTTTGTGATGTTTTTGTGGAAAGAGGGGGAGAGAGAAAAGCGAATGACAATGTAGGGGAAAAGAATTGGTTCTTTTGTTTGTTTGCATCTTGAAACCTTGGTTGGAGTTAGTGTAGACACTCGGGGGATGTGCTCCACTGTGGACATTATGTTGATTTTTCTTTATTTTTTAATTTTTTTTTGAAAATTTGGTTGGATTAGTGCAGACCCAATTTTGGGATGAGCTCTCACTATCTTTTTCGTTACTATCATGATGCAGTTTCTATTGGAAAGGATTTTTTTTTTTTACTTTTCGTTAAGCGTACTATCGCAAGCAAAATGATGATAACATTGCTTTGTGCTTTTTTTTCTGAGATATTTTTTTTTTGAAAAAGAAGAATAACCGAACGGGCTTACAAAATATTTGTAGATACTCCGTTTTATACGTTTTTTTGTTTTCGTTTTTATTTATTTTGGCTTTTTCTTTTTTGGTCATTTCACAGAGACATAATCGAATCCATTGTGTGCATTTTGGCTTCCTATCCACACAATCAGAATGTCCTTTTCAACCAATAGAAAGGTGAAAAAAAATGTGGAGTAGCAAAGGAAAAGAAAAGTTTATAAGATGACCCTAAGCCTCTCGTGCTTAGTCACCTAAAAAAAAGGGGTGCATTATTATTACTTTTTTGGCAGAACAACAAAAGAAACGCTGTTCGTGTGCAGAAATTAAAAACAAAAAAAAAAATAAACTTTTTTTTTCATCAACAGTTGCTCAAGGACGAACTACGTCTATCTCTTCCGGAGCACAAAAAGGCTTCGGACAATATTGTAGTTCCTACCAAAAGTGCACTTTATGCCATTGTCGACACAAAAATATTGTACTCTTGGGTAAAGTGAGACTGCGAGAGACAATCAAATCGTGACCCCAAGGTTGTACAGAGAAGAAAAAAAATACTGAAAGGAAAGCTTTGAACATGAATGACTGTGCCTCACTTGCTCATACATCTAGTGAAAAAGATGGGTCGTGACTCTCTATGGAAAAAAAAAGGTACACATCAAAGAAACCTTTTGAAGATGGAAGCATGCTACATAAGGCATGTAGGCATGAGGCATGGATACACATAACAGGCAATGTCCCGTCTCTTCGGAACTACTCTTGCCTGCTTTCCAGCACACACATACCATCGTAAGGATCGAGCTAATGATGCGCTTTAGATTCGTTTCATATACTTACACATCAAAGCGAAAGTACATGAACGTTCTGCGCTTTTAAAAAGAAAAAGTAAAAGTAAAAGGTCGATAGAACTGAACGCCCTTAGGCATACCCCGAAGGCGAATTCGTATTCCTATATTCGATCCCAAAATTCCTGGACCATATTTGCCCTGTATTCGGATCCGAATATAGGGTGAATATGAATTCCCCTTCGGGGTGTGCCTAGAGCGCAGTCGACAAAAGAAAAGCTGAGATGCATATGCACCGTGAAGTGCATACACATCTTTTGGCACAAAAGCGTTTTGTCGAGGGTTGTTCACGCACTCCTGTTGCCAGGAGCTGCTTTTGGTTTTCCTCGTTCAGCCTATGTTGTTCGGGTGGAATGGCATTTCCCCCATTTACTATCATTGCGGGCAACGGTATGGGAGAGCTGCCTGATGGTAGCTTTTTGCTCATACATCTCAATTAACGAGAGTACTCAACAGGGATGCAAACACAAAAAAAAGAGAGAAATCTGAAAGACCAATGTGCGCATACACATCTAACAATGGGGCAGGGTCCTTCGACCAAACGTCGTGAGGGTGCAGGGGTAAGGAATACGGGGAGTAGAATATTTTTTTTATTTGTGTGACAAAAAGACAAACAAAAGAGAATAAAAGTTTCATTTTTGCACAAAATACTACACACATTATATTAAAAGAAAGGGGGGTATGGGTGCGTGACGTAGTCAGACGTCTGCGGGGAGAGATGATGGGAGATAGTGGGAGATAGCGGGTCACCACACACAGCTGGGGGGGGGGGGGGGTAGGGTCTATCAAAAGGGTACTAAAAAGGGTGGCAAAAGTCGTTTTTTTTAAAAAAACCCCAACCACGGCTCTCATAGTGTTTCTGACCATACCAACCCACCCACACACCCCCCAAAACCGCCTCAGGCCCCGAGTTTACCCTTTTTTGGCACTTTAGTGGCCCTGATTTTAAAAATTCGAAAAAAAAAAATGGGTGTCCATGATTTCGTACCTTTCCACCCCTCTTTGGTAAAAGTGTGTTTTTTAAGACGATTTTCTGTCGTGTTTTTGCGGTGTTTGGGTGGGGATGTGGTGGAAATTCGGACCCATCTGGGCTCCCAGGGTCCTTTTTCGGGGGTTTTTGGCCATTTCTTGACCCCTATATGGGTCAAACATCATGCCAGAGTGGCTGCCAGGGTCCTGCCAGGGTATTGCCAGGGTATTTTTTGATGTAAAAACACCAAAAAAAACACTTCCAAAAGTGTCAAATATGTCCGAAACAGGTTGGAATGGACTCACAGGCCACTTTTGGGGTATATTTGTGCCAAAGGAGGCTTTGTGATGTCAAAAAATACGTCGTTTTTTGGTTTTTTTCTTGAAAAACCGCTTATTTTGCCCAACATGGCGGGACGTTGACCTGTGTATAAAATAAGCGGTTTTTCAAGAAAAAAACCAAAAAACGACGTATTTTTTGACATCACAAAGCCTCCTTTGGCACAAATATACCCCAAAAGTGGCCTGTGAGTCCATTCCAACCTGTTTCGGACATATTTGACACTTTTGGAAGTGTTTTTTTTTGGTGTTTTTACATCAAAAAATACCCTGGCAATACCCTGGCAGGACCCTGGCAGCCACTCTGGCATGATGTTTGACCCATATAGGGGTCAAGAAATGGCCAAAAACCCCCGAAAAAGGACCCTGGGAGCCCAGATGGGTCCGAATTTCCACCACATCCCCACCCAAACACCGCAAAAACACGACAGAAAATCGTCTTAAAAAACACACTTTTACCAAAGAGGGGTGGAAAGGTACGAAATCATGGACACCCATTTTTTTTTTTCGAATTTTTAAAATCAGGGCCACTAAAGTGCCAAAAAAGGGTAAACTCGGGGCCTGAGGCGGTTTTGGGGGGTGTGTGGGTGGGTTGGTATGGTCAGAAACACTATGAGAGCTGGTTGGGGTTTCTTAAAAAATGACGTTTGCCACTAGCTTTCACGACGCGGTCCAGAGGCACCTGACAAGTGAAATGACATGTCATAAAAGTGACAAGTGAAATGACATGTAAATCACTTGTCATGACAAGTGAACCACTTGTCATGACAAGTGATTCACTTGTCATGACAAGTGAATCCTTAGGGTCCCTGTTAACCCTGGATTCTTTTTATTGTTATTTTTTGATTAGGGAGTGGGTTGCGCAAGCAAAGTAAGGCAATGGGGTGGGGAGTGGGGGAAAAAAGGAAAAGAAAAGAAAAAAAAAAAAAAGAAAAGTATTGTTTAAAGTGACGTAAGGACACGACTATGCGGTTCACTAACCCTGGTAATACCCCCTACCCATATTACCAGGGTTATAACCATCCCGTTTGAGGCATCAAACGATTTTTTTTTTTTTGATTATGATAGCATTGCTCTCATTCAATTGTCACAGCGTCGTCGCCTTCGTCGTCTTCGTCGTCATCCTCTTCTTCCGAGGCGTCGTTCTGCCTCGCGTCTTCGGGTGCGACCAACTTGATTTCCTTTTCATTGAATATGAAACTATACCCTGTGCACCACCTATCCACCGACAGATTTTTTGATTTTTTGATTTTATTCCACAGTTAAATAAAGTATACGAAGGATTTGGCACTTTTAGCGTGATTCTTTTTAATGATAATTTCACGCCGTGTTTTTTTCACAAATAAAAACCACGCTAATTGAACTTTATTTCACGCGTTTTCACTTTTTTTCACTGCAATTCCTTAGGAGCGTGATTTTATTTTTGTTTTTTTCACGCCAAAACAGGGGTTTTTTTTGGCGATAACTTCACGCTAAATTTTGGTATATCCTGCACCACCACCCGCCTAAAAATTGAAAATTTCGAATTTTTTTTGCACTTTTCCCATTTTTTTTTGACACACGCAACATGCCGAAGGATCTAAGACGCAAACGGTCCTCCGACAAGAGATGGACGAGCGCTACAGTGGTTTTGCTGAAGGACTGGCATCGTCGACACCGTACATCCGTGAATGGGACCGCTTTTTAAGGAATTCATTGGCAAGCCCAACGGTAAGCCCACGGAAGCCGACTTTGTTTTGTGCATAGTGCATCTCCGTGACGATCTCACGTACAAATCGTCGTCGTAATGGACAGCGTTCAGTAAGCTGAGCAGCATATTGGCGAGGAAGTATGGGGTGCAACTGCAAGACCAGTTTGCGCAGGCTCGTGTGTCTCTTGAAACAAAACCAGACCGGCTACCGACACGACAGTCCAAGGCACTCCGCACTTACGAAACAAGAAATCGACTCCTTCATTACCTATGAAGGCGGAGGACACACCACCCCCTTACTTCATTGTGAGGAAGGCGGTGGCTGGCATGATATTCTGTGATGGGCGGGGATCTTCTGAATGTCTCGCTCTTGCACGATAGCCATTTCCCGACCTCCGCTAGCACCCGAGGGGACCCTGAGGGTGGGGAGACGTCGGGATGTAGCTTTGTGTACCTTTGAGGCAGCTTTCAGAACCCGACCACACGCTACACGCTATGCGTGGGCTAAATAGGCTACACGCTGTATGCGCTACACGCAAAATGCTGTTGTGTATCAAAACGTGGGTTGCGTGTACTGCATGGGGTCACCTGTGCACCACCCTGTGTGGCTCACACATGGTTATGACACCCCGAAAACGTGTATCCCACCCCACATATAAGGGTAGGCCCAGTTTATCGGGTTTTTGCAGGTTTCCCCGCAGGAGGGTAACAGGTCTGGAGGGACCCTTCAGCCTTTTTTAGCCTCCCTCCAGCCCCCTCAGGTTTGCCAGCCCCCCCAGCGGGAGTCCCGCTATCCTAGCTAGGGGTCCGTGGGATTCCCGGTAGCGCTGGCGGGAGGGTAAGGAAAGCTACCTGGAGGGACACATACTCGTTAGTTATTGCACAATAAATGAGTCACGCTAAAAGTGCCAAATCCTTTCGTATACTTTATTTAACGTGAAATAAAATTACGTATTCAACGCCTTTTAGCGAATTTTTTTGCGATACTTCACTTATTTTTTTCCCAGGCTCGTGGATTCAATTTGCCTCGCTTCGCTCGGCAAATTAACTACCACTCGCCTGGGAAAAAAATGCGTGAAGTTATCGCAAAAAAAAACCACGCTAAAAGGCGTTGAATAAATAGTTATTTTTGCTTTTAAAAATGAACAAGATAAAACAAAAAGCTTGCGTTTCTTTTATCGAACAGATTTTATTCTCCGCCCCGTACCCAAAACATAAACACCACTGTGAATCAGAAAAAATATTTTCCCTTTTCTTTTTTCTTCCACACACGCTTGTTTTTGTGCTTCGTTCATTTTTTATTAAAAAAGCTTTGTTTCGAGTGCGAAACGTTTCTCCATGTATTGCACGGGAAACAACATGACAAACAGGTGCAGGGTGGTTCCGTGCTTACCATAGAACCTGGCACCTTGTGTGTCTCCCAAAAACCAAAAAAGCGTTGTGTGTGAAGTTTTGAAGGAAGGAAAAATAAAACATCACCTTTTGTTGTCTTTTACATTTCAAATTTTTTTAAAAAATGAAGCGTCAGTCCGTGAGTGAGAGCCCTTCGCAAAAGTCCTTACGTCACTTTAACCATACTTTTCTTTACCGTTCCCCAGTCCCCACCCCATTTCCTTACGTTGCCTGCACAACCCACTCCCTAATCAATAAAAGAAAACCATCAGATAGCCGCCACTACCCACATCAGGCTAAAAAAGAAAGAGATAAAAAGTACATCATTTTACATTTTTTTACTTCATTTCATGTAGGAATAAATGAAATCATGAGCTCACAGGCATTCCTCAGGTAAATCACTTGTCATGACAAGTGACCACTTGTCATACATTTCACTTGTCATTTCACTTGTCACCATGACAAGTGAAATTGGTCCTGGACCGCGTCGTGTTTGATAGACCCTAGGGGGGGGGGGGGGGGGAAGTTCGTTGCCCCACTCACACTCGGTCACAGAGTGCGAGGGGGGTTTTTTTATTCTTGGAAAGTTCGTGGAAAATTTTTTTGAATTTTTTGAAGAAAAATAAACTCTGTTGAGAGAGCAGTGGAGGCGTGTGTTGCCACATCAGCGTAATCCCCACTTTGTTTGCTTTTTTTAGACTATTATCACATTTCTTCTTCGGATCCATTCGTGGAACATTTAGTTAATATTATTTTTTTTGATAATTTGTTGGAGTAGTGTAGTTACCTCGGTTGTGTTGCCACAGTTGTGCAATCTCCAGGGAAATACCTCGGGAAGGTCAAAAAGGTTTTTTCGAGGGGAAAAAAAAAAGATCACACAGATTCTTCGGATGGTTTTGAAGCCGACCCAAATGGAAGAGGGTGTGTGGGGGGATTGACTTGGTCATACAAAGCCCTCTCGTGACAGTGTACTCAATAAAAAAAAAATGTGTTGGGTATGACAATAAACACTGTCTGTGTCAGATGCAGGTGGCGATATGCTTTGCAGCCACCCGCAAACCAAGGGAGAGATTAGATAGGACGATAGCGTATTAGATTGTAGGTACACCTCATTTTGCCTGAAATTTTGGTTTGAGGTTGGAGCTTGGTGGTATTTAAACCCTACAAACTCCACCATACTCCAATTTTTCAAAAATTGAGTGGGTAGGTACGGTACATTGTACCGAAGAGAGAAAAAAGAGAAAAAAAAAATGGAAGTTGAAAAGCGAGAGTGGTGCTCCGGGAGGGGTCGGTATTGACAGGTCGTTGCTGACACAGGGACTCTATACACACCCCCTGATATTGACAGGTCGCCGACAGGTCGTGACACGTCGCTGACAGGTCGTTGACCGACTTCCGAAAGCACCAGAGAGGGGGAAGAAAAAAATAGTTGGAACGGTGTGAAATGCGTCTCTTTGGGGAGTGACACAAACACGTCTTTAAAATGATAGGATGAATCTAAGCCTCTTGTTTATCACCTTTAACAGGGTTAATTTTATGTTCCGACGCGCAATGTCATCGTGCCTTTTTTTTCAATAAATTGTTGGAGTAGTGTAGTTGCCTCGGTAGTGTTGCCACAGGTGTGCAAATCTCCACTGTTTTTCATTACAGGGCACGGTACTAACAAAGGTGGAACAACAACCCACTCGAGCTTTTCAAAACCCGAAAAGCTCCACCTTAGTTATTGACCCTATGCTTTGTACCGCAAACTGTATTTTTTAAAAAATAATAATTTGAATTTGGTTCTATCGGTGTAAGTATTCGGGGATGCATTCCGCTATACACTACACTCTATGTGATGCCGTAATTGCGTTGTTTTGAAGAAGAAAAAAACCAAACAAAACAAAAAAATGATATTTTCTATGGAAAGCAGTTTTATGACTGTCATAAAACGGCTTCCCTATTGTATTTTCATCATATGCAATCAATAAATTGATAGTATATGGTGAGGGATCAACAAAAATGGTCCCATCTTTCTTTTACGGCTTCCCTATTGTGAAAAACAAGACCACTTTTCTATACTTCTATATTCCAAATTGTGATATCAGCACAAAAGGAAGAGAGGTGCACGGGATGGGGGGTTTGATGGGTGTTGATTTGTATTGGAAAACTTTGCTGTATTCGTGTATGAGTGTGAGCACAATAGAAAAAAGACGTGATCTTCACCATACAAGAAAAACACATTTAAACGTAACCGATTGGTTGTCTGATTAAAAGTCGGTATTGTCCAAAATAAATACTTTTTGTAAAAAGGTCTTTACAAAAACCTTGAAAAGTCATTTGGTCGTATTTTCTTTTCGTTCACATCATTTCAATATCACTTTAACCTAAAGGTTTGCGACTTTTAGGTTTTTTTTATTTCACAGTAAAAAAAAGGCCCCTAACATGTAAACTTAATTACAGTTTGAACATTATTTGGACCTTTTGTGTTTTTTTTTTTTTGTTTTTGTTCTTTTTTGATAATCTTAGTGTAGCTGCCATTCAGACAACCTTTCTCCTATCGTTTAGTTGTGTCAGATGGGGGGGAGCAATTTCGGGGGCTTTTTTAGGTCGCTCAAAAGTATGAACGAAACAAAAGAGGTGGGAACGCTGCACAACACCTCACTGGGACACTTACTACGAGACGCAGGGCACTGATTCTCCTACGGGTACCTCCATCGAATACTGCCCCTAGAGAGCGTTGCTTCAGTGGCATGCACGTTGTTTGACAAAATACGAAAGAGAAAAAAAGGTTGCATATGATTTCCTATGCAACAAAAGGGGGGCTGCCTTGAAATACAAAGCCCTCTCGTGACAGTGTACCTTGGTATAATGAGGTGCACCGTGGGGTGGACCGTGGGTGGACCGGTCATTGAGGGGGAGGGGGGAAAAGAGTAGTTGAAGGATGAGATGCTAAAACGCAGCTCAGTCGTGCAAAGGGTGGGACGTGAGTGGTTCGTACCGTAAGAGAACGGGAAGAGGGGGAAAACGAGAGAAAAAAATGGCAAAGATATTTTAAAAAAAGCTGGTATAATCGAACATGGAGAGAAAGGAAAACAAATTTGGAAAG
The DNA here is from genome assembly GCA_964035575.1 of Rhynchopus sp. YZ270_cl-10. Classification (NCBI taxonomy): domain Eukaryota; phylum Euglenozoa; class Diplonemea; order Diplonemida; family Diplonemidae; genus Rhynchopus; species Rhynchopus sp. YZ270_cl-10. Next base: position 354,269 of record OZ037891.1, on the reverse strand, counting down.
AACAAAAAAAAGTCACATTGTAATCTCTGAGGTGTCGATAAGGCCCTACCTACCCTTACCCTGTCCCCCAAAAAATCTCAAGAGCGGGGGGGGGACTGGTGGGGTACTTTTTTTCTTCTTTGGAAACATGGAGTCGACGTTTTCCGAGGCCACATCCCAGTATGGAGAGGATGCTTTGCAGAGACAGCACACCTCACGGCTTTAAAGGAGTGTTTGGCAGCAGAAACGGACAACAGCGAAAGCCTTTGGTTTTGCTCTCAAGCCTTTTGGCATAAACCCTGGTATACACCATACCATGCATACGGCCCGAATCATGGCAGAAAAAAATACTCCTGAATAAAGAAATACTCCAGACTGAGTCTGGACTGACTCACTCAGCCTGGACTCAGTCCGGTAAATATAACTCAGCCAAAACTCAGGCTGAGTCGGCCCCGACTCGGCCTGTATGCATAGTATAATAAACCCTGGTAACAACCCCTGGCAACCTAACGCTGAACAGTTCGTTCAGCACGTTTTGGAGGAGGTAGAAAAATTGAAAGGAAAGAAGGGGGGAGGAAAACTTTAATAAAAGGACGAATGAACCTTAAAGGTACGTTACCTCTTTCATTTCTTGTAGAAAAAGAAAAAGGAAGAGGAAGAAGGAAGAAGGAAGGGAAAGAAGGGAAGAATACTTACTGAGGGAGAAAGAGAAAAAAAAAACTGAGAAAAAGAAAAAAATAGTTGAAAACGTACTTAAAAAAACGCAGCTCGGTCGTGCTCATGCAAAGGGTAGGACGTTCGAGTGTTCCGTACCGAAGAGAACGGGGGGAAAAAGCACCATTAAAAAAACAGAAAATATTGATGAATGCGCCTCTCATCTGGTCACCTTAAAAAGAGAACAAAAGGGATATTGCAGAGAGATGGCGTACATTGAGAAACACAGGAAAAAAAAGATGAAAACAAACACAGCAGAGAAATCTGTGGAATTTCATCAAAGGATGTAAAAAAGACACCTATCTTTATTGGGTAGCTGGGAGTGGGGGAGGGGTGGTGCACATAAAGAGAAAAAATATACACAAAAAAAAAAAGTTTTGCCAGACGATTCTGAGCCTCGCACTCAGTCACCTGAAAGAAAACTTGAAAGCTGAACACACCTTTTATACACATACACACTGCATGGGTATATTCCGAAATGCTAGGGATACCTCACACCTGAAATATCACATCTTGATTGAGGAGGGTAATGAGGGCTGAGGTGGAGCGTTGTTGACAAATATTTATGGTTTTTTTTTATTGTAATTGTACATCTTCCAACCTCCCCTTTCCCTTCCTCTTTTGTGCCAAAAGAAAGAAACCAACCTATTAAGATGACTGTGTCTCTCGTACGTACATCTTTACAAAGTAAAATACCTTCATCAATTTGAATCCCAAAAAGATTCCCTCCGTAACTACAAACTTAGAAAACAAAACAAATTGAAAGTGCAAACGTCTCACCGTTCATCGGCGGACGCAGGGGGGCACTAAAACGTCGTGAAACAAAAAAAAAAACCAAAATAAAACTCGAAGGGCAAATCAAAGAACGAGAAGATTTTTTTCTTTATAAAAGACGAACCTCATTACACACCTTACAAAAAAACCCCAAAAAAAGGCTAGGACACCTTACGCACTACTATAGTGTTATCTGCTATTTCATGAAACGCTTTTTTTGATGTTTCATCAACACGGCCATTTGCCCTTCGTTTTGAGGGCTGGGCATCTGGGAGGAGATGCCCTGGAATGAAGGACGGATAATCCATGCTAGTAAACTGATGTTCCTGGTGGGTACCGGAGTTGAAGCAGGAGGCACACAGGTCGCATTCGTTACTGTCTTGGCACACATTGCAGCGGAACCAATCTCCGGGAACCACAACTTGGGTGCACTGTTTGCAACGGTGCTTTCCATGGGTTCTCCCAACAATATAGATATACCCACTGTTATTCACTGTCGCTCTTTCCGCAGAGATACCCACCTCCGGCGCACTTTTCCACTCTCCTCTTTCATACCGAAGCCACCCTGACACACCATGCGGCAACCCTCCACCATGCGCACCCCCATCTGCCATGTACATCCCCACATCCCGCCCCATCCCCTCCCCGCCAATCACCTTCCATCTGTCCCGCGAATCGGAGTAGACCTTAAAGGAACCTTTCCCCCAGACCGGCATGCCGTGGTAAGGTTCGGACTCTAGGGTGTACATTCCAAAGATGGCATGTGGTGTGGTGTCGGTGGTGGATAGCCATAGGGTAGGGGGTGGTGGTGTAGTGGGGAGAAGCATCGAAGGAAGAAGCCCTGCAGAGGAGTTTGCGAGCGACCCAAGGCTGCTGGTACTGCTGTGGAAGCTGAGGTTTTCTACCTCAGGGGTGGTCTTGACGTGCACCTTGCGGACGCGAGCCGGAGGTTGCTGTGGGGTAGGGCGCGGCTTCTCTGTTGCGGATGTAGAGGAATGTACAGAAGAGGGGCGCGACAAAGAAGACCCTGTCCGTCTCTGTAACACAGAGGTCGGCTCACCCCACCGTGCGCCAGAAGACAGAACACTCATTTTTTTTAGGGGGTCCGTTTTACTCCCTCCCTGAGGTGATAGAGGGGGTTGTGGAATAGAATAGGAGTTCAAATTGCAAGAATTACACCGTTTTTTTAAAAAAATAGCGCTACAACAGACAACTAAACGCACAGCGTTGAAGCGCGGTGCGAAAAAAAATGAGGGATAGGGGTTAAAAAAATGGCTGGTTTCTTCGCATGATGCGAAAGAACATCGGTTATCGGTCCTTCTCTCTTTCACCTTCTCTTTCTCTCTCCCTTTCTCAGCAGTAGACATGCGGAGGCATATCCAGAGACCTGAGCATCCACACTAACGTCCCCCCTGCTGACCCGAAGGGCGGCAGCGTTGTCCCCTCTGGGCGCTGCGAGAGGAAGCGCGCTGCGCCTTTTGGGACTACAGAACGGCCCTTACCTATCAATGCCTTGTCCCCCTTCTCCTTCTCCTTCTCCTCCTCCCCTTCCTCCCCTTCCTCCCCCTCCCCACGAAGCAGTAGTGCCCTGCCAAAGAGGGTCACCCCTCGCAGTACATAGCCCGCCCGTCTGAGTACTGCACACGCCCCATTCACACATTCTGCGTCGATGAGAAGCGCTTCGGTCTCGCGGAGTGATGTTTCCCACCCAACCCCTTTACTGTCACCACCACCATCACCACCCCCCAGCAACACCGCAAACCTTGCTGCATTGGCAATCAAAGCAGAGTAGCGGTCTGTTGCGTTCCCTTTCCCATTCCCATTCCCGTTCCCCTTCCCTTTGCCTACCGCACAAAGAGCCCAGACCAAAAACGCATTGAGATCTGCCTCAATAGAAGGCACCGCAGGTAGGCCATAGCGTTGTGCATCTAGCGTCTCCCCTTTCAGCTCTGCAGCGCTGAGGGCTTCACTCTGCGTGGCTTGCGAGAGGTGAACAAGCTTGGTACGGAGGGTCTCCGCGAGGACCTTGAGGATGTATATGGATTGCATTTGCACTGTAGTTCTCTTCTGCGCATCATGTGTCCTTGCAAGCAGGCAACCCCGCAGACAATCCACCCGCCCTGCCAACACCCTCCACCCCCCTCCCTCAGCCCAGGGCATATGCGTGGCACACCACAACACCATAGACCGCACCGCACCCCTTACCTCCCCTCCCTCCATTTCGCTAAACGCATTCCCAAGAAGCACCCCCTCCACCGCTTCATAGTGTGGACCACCTTTCTGTGGTTCGATGTCTGTAGAAACGCTGCGGTCGTGGTGTTCGATGCTTGCCTGCATTGAGGTGGTTATGGTGAGAACTGCGGTTTGTGTTGTATGGTCTTTTGTTTCATATGATAGGGAAGTTGCGGCATCGGTATATTCTGGTTGAGGTGGAGGTATTGGAGAGGTGTTGCTCGCTTTTTCACAACGTATAATAGATGTCGCAGAACCTGGCCGTATCGTTGCAACATTGCTTCCAATTGAAATGGGACAACCTTCAGACCGTTCTGAAGGCGAAGCTACCTCAAATCCTACTGAGACAACAGGGCTTGCGACCCCTACAGGCTGCACCTCAGCCATCACCGGAGAGAGCAGAGTGGGTTCTTCTGGGAAGGGTGGTGGGGTGATGGTAGTGGTTGCCCCAAACACATCGGTCCGACCGTCTCCGGTGCTCTCAGCGAAGGCGGGGGAAGGGATGCGTAGTGGAGAGTCTTGGAAGGTGGTGTCTGGCTGGATGGTGGTGGTGGTGGTGGTGATGTTCTCCAGGTTGTCAGCATTTTGTGTATCTTGTGTATGGTTTGAAGGGATGGCAACCTCATTTTCCTCCTCCTCCACACTCGACTCAGAGCTGTCACCCCCCCTCCCCTTTCCCCTCCCATCCCTCCGAAGCAATGCCTTCAGCAAACCATCGTCCCCTCCTCCACCCCCTTCAATCACCTTCATTTCGGATTGACCATTTGACATTATTTCGGCAGGCTTTTCAGGAACTTCATTCTCTGGCTTTTCAATTGGTTTGCTTCCCTCAACTGATATCTTTGCAAGAGGCGAAACTGATGATGTGGAAGACGAAGAAGAAGAAGAAGAGGAGGAGGAGGAAGAGGAAGAAGAACTCCCCTCTGCAGTGGGGGGCGATGTAGGCATGCTCTTCTCTGGTGCGTTGAAGTCTGGCATGTGTGTCGCTATTTCTGTCAGAACGCCGACCTGAACGGAGAGCGGTGTAGGCTGCGGTGCTACCTTCCTTGGCGGAGGAGTCGGTCTGTGCACCAGAGGTGGTGGTGGTGGTGGGAGCGTGAGGATGGGTGCCAACGGTACTACCAGACCCTCTGCTTCGGGCGGTGCAGGCTCTCTCAGAAGCGGGGCAGGCGCGGCAGGCAAATCTGCGTTCAACACCGCACACAACGCACCACGTGTCCTTTCCTCCAACAACCTACTACCCCTCCCCAACTCCAAAAGCGACCTGAAGCTTGCACCACGATACCCTACAGACACTCCTCCATTTTGTGGCAGATGTGCGACCATGCAGGGAGGCCTGCCTGAATAGGAAATAAAAAAAGGATTATTTAAAATGCAAAGGAAGAAGGTAAAGGTGAAAGAAACGACCAAAAAAAATACCCCCTTTTTTTTTTTGCTTCGTGTTAACGGACGGGGGAGTGGCGAGGGGGGGGGATGAGAGACGGAGTGTGGGTGGAGGGTGGGACGAGAAACGAGATTTTGATAGAGCATTTTTTTCCCCCACACACACACACATGCTGTGTTGTGTGGGGTCCTCAATGTAATAGGGAATCCCTCAGAGCGGTATATATGCACCTAGTGCTAGCTAGGCACGTAGATTTTCCATTTTGATAAAAATGTTGGAAAGATGAGACCACGCTGGACTTATGTCATCTTACGGAAAAATTGGCAAAAAAAAAAAAGAAAAGAAAAAACTGGGGCTTGGCAGGGGGGGGCAAAAGAAGAACAGAGACAGAATTCATGCACTCTCTTCTCTTTGCATTGTGGTATTTTGTGTTATGCTGTTTTTTTGGTGCCATTTATTTTGACGTTCGCAGCTTTAATTAAACACATAAAACACACAAAAGACACATAGGAAATAAGGAAGTTGTATACCCCCTCAAGCTTTACAATACATTTGTACTTATAAGAAGGGGGGTGAAGGCTTTCTGAATGGGGCCAATAAAGGTACCCTACCAAGAAAATTTTTTTATGCCAATCTGTTGTAGTGTACAGACAGTTTCCATTAATCTTTTTTGAGGTGGGCTTTTTTTGACTGCTCAAAATATCACCTAGAAAAAGGAAAAAGGGTTGTGAAACTGCTGACAGAAAGGCATTCCTCAAATCCCAAAAAAAAAAGAGTGGGTTAATAATGAGATATGAGGAACCACTTCATTGTAGTTGCATAGATGAATCCAGGGCAGTGTTAGTCGAGAACCAGAGGACCGCAGTTGCACCCGAGAGCGCGACCGCAGCCACATCAACCCTATACTAACGCGAACCCTCTAGCAATCTATACATACCTTCGGAGCCAATCCTTGGTCAATTTTTTTTGGGTTAATTTAAAAAAAAACGTCTTTTTGAGAATGAAGTACAGGCTTCTTGAAACATATCATATAGGGTGGTGCGGGGGGATGGGGAGAAACTTAAACTTTTTGTAAACCTGAACAAATCGACGGACCTATGACTTTTTTTTTCCAAAAACGGGAAGAAAAAAAAAACGTTGGGCTGATATAGCAACACACGACATTAGACAAAAAATTCACAGCTTTTTGATTATTATATTGAAAACTTTGGTGTACATCCGAGGATACGAACTTCACTATTTTTGGGGGAAATAACACATGTCTTTTGACAACATTCCCCCTTTTTTTTTCCCTTTTTTTTCCCCCCGACAAACCACCCCACCAAAGAGGCGCTGCCCTCACTCCTAAAATGCCACCCAAAGGCGCTGGACTTTCGGATTGGGAACCTTTCGTTCATTCAAATGTCCTACACGCATCACCAATAGAACAAACCAACCCGCTATGGGGGAAACATACGACCCAATCACCACAGGCTAGCAACGAGACTGCTCTTAAGAGCGTTACAGGAGAGAAATGGGTACATAGAAAGGACCCCCCTCTTTCCCCCCCTATAAGACCCTAACATACACGAATGATGCACGATCCACGTTGTGTCGACAATCTCCCTCCGTACCCACTGAAGATGGATAACATAAGGTGAGACAATGGGGGGATGATTGAAGGGGGGGGGAGAACAACCCCCCCAGACCTCTCTCTTTACACTCAGAGGCCTTGCGCTCTATTCGATTAGGGGAGTTCTTGGGTTGGATGTTTGGAAAAAAAGATGGGGGAAAAAAAAGGTTTTTTTGAAAACTTGGAAAAATCACGTGTCGCAACAGAATATATCCACGCCACGCCGTTTTTTTAGATGACCCTAAGCCTCTCATGCTTAGTCATCTTTTTAAAAAGAACATTGGAATATGAGCCTCGCGTGTACACAAAGAAAGGTTTCTAAAAAATGAAGAAAAACCAATTCCGGCATTTTGCTCCACTTTTCGGAGTTAGAGACGGCGAGAAGGTGATCTGCACCTTTGTTGTATCGGGGTACAAAAAACGAAACAAAAATACCCTGACACAGATCTCAAAATTTAAAAAAAAAAAGAGAAAAACGATGACCAATGGATAGGCATCAAATGTAATAAAGGAATGCTTCAAGAGAAAAAATGGGCTTTTCACAGGAGGTACACCTTCCATAGAAGAAGAAGAAAAAACCCAAGCAAAACAGATGCAACGTTAAGGGCGATGCAGGGTGGATTCAGTACTAGGGGAGTGGATAAAAAAAAGAGGGGAGAGGAGGGGAGAGAGAAAAGAAAAATAGAACCCCACATGCCAGGAGAAGCAGAGTGTTTTTTTTCAAGCAGAGAAGAAAAAAAATGGAATTTTTTTTTCTATAAAAAAATATGAAGAATCAAAGAAGTGTTGTGTCCCAAAACCGGGTCTCGTTTTCTTTTCTTTTTTTGCAGATTTGCGAAGTATCGATAAAATCGAACAGGGGAGGGGGGTAAGTGCCTAGTAGAATGGTTGTGAACAGTGCATCAACCATTCCTTTGAGCAGCTTTTCTTTTGGTTGGCATATAAAAAAGAAAAATCGTTTATGTTGTGTTGCACTAATGAACGAGAGGAAAAAGAAAGTTGATTTGAAATACAAAGCCCTCTCGTGAACAGTGTATCTTGGTACAATGATGCAGGTGGACCAGGGGGGGTGAACACCCCAACCATGCAGTCCTACAATCCATTTCGTTTTACATCTGATATCAGAAAACTTATTCATGATCTTACGACTTTAACAAACAGCAAAGCAAAGGATAAGAAAACCTCTCGTGTATACACACTCTCTCACAAAGAGAAGTTGAAATGTGCAAACCCCTCAGCGTTCATCAGTGGACGCAGGGCACTGAGGGGAAAATGTTGCAAAAAAAAAGGAAAACGAGTTATGTGGCTGCTGGATTTCAACAACAAAAAAAGGAACGAAAAAAAAAACGGAATGAAGAACACCAAATAACAGCGAAGGGGCAAAGTGGATGTGGTCGTCTAAATATATTTTTAAAAAAATGACACAATTCTGTGTCGCAAGGCAGGGAAATTGTAGAAGAGGAAAATCTGGATAAAAAAAAATAAACAATCATACCATAAAGGAAAAATACAGTTCATCATTTTTTTTTCTTATCTCTACCCCTCTCCTTGTTCCTAACCTTCGTTTGAACATTACTGTAGTGCCGATATTGTTATTTTTCAAAATAAATTATTTCATATACTTTCTTTTCTAAACGAAAAGAAGGTAAAGAGGGGGGCGAAAAATGTACCCTTGCTTTTTTTTGGATGTAAAAATTAAAAAAGAATAAAAGAGGGTGGACCACCTCCACACCCCTCCGCCTCTCCATCTCCTTCCGAAGGTGAGAGGAAGGTAAGGTACCCAAAAAAAAGCATGTGGAACATTACTTCTTGGAAAAAAAAATTGTTTCATATACTAACTATTCTACTGAATAGATGGTATAATAGAATAAAAAAAAAGAAAAAAAAGAAAAAAAAAATATCAGATAACATCGACAAGAGAGAGAGACACACATTCCTCACTTTCCCTTCCACTGCGGGGGGAAAATAAACAGAAACCTTTTTTTTTTTGAAGAAAACCTAGTTGTATTAGTGTAGCCACCCCGAGGATGCTTTCCGCTATACTGCAGGTCTATATGATGCCGGAGTTACTTTTTTTATTATGAAGTCCCCATTTTTACCCTCAAGAAGAGAAAAAAAAAATAATCTTGTTAGAGTAGGAGGGATATGGAGAGACGCGGAGAGAGAATTCGTCCATTCTCTCTAAACCAGCACCATGGACTCGTAATGACATTACGCGCGTCATGACGAGGTAATTACGAGTGCCTTGACGAGGGCACCCCCTCGTAATTACGAGGGGGTGCCCTCGTCATGACGAGGTAATTACGAGGGCACCCCCTCGTAATTACCTCGTCATGACGTCGTCATGACGTGGGCACCCAGGTACCCAGGTACCCAGGTACCCAGGTACCCAGGTACCCAGGTACCCAGGTACCCAGGTACCCAGGTACCCAGGTACCCAGGTACCCAGGTACCCAGGTACCCAGGTACCCAGGTACCCAGGTACCCAGGTACCCAGGTACCCAGGTACCCAGGTACCCAGGTACCCAGGTACCCAGGTACCCCCAATGACATAACGAAGTATCGCTTGAAAGTACCTTTCAATATACCTTGCTTGGGTGTGCATGAAGTAGCACACACAAGGTATATCAAACGATAAATCAATCAGATAAAACGTTACATCATCGGAAAATTGTTGGCACCGCCGCCCTGTCTTCGTATTTATTACGTCGACAGGCCAAACAGCGTTGGGCTCAGAAGAAGCAGTGCAAGACACTGGGGATCAACATGAGAACCAACTCCCAACAACACAGGCTACCGAAGTAGCAGGTGGGGTGTTGCGGGTGTTTGGGGTGAGAAAATCGATTTTGGTAAGTTACAGCAGAAAATTCTTAAGTTTGCACTAGTCGAGAAGGGTTACCACTGCTCACCGAGCGGTGCACCCATTTAAGGGTGGAGAAGCGTGACACGCACATACAAGTATGCACATTACTTCAACAAAGGCTGAATTCTGGTAATTCTAAGGGATGTGAATTACAGCCACCACATGGTTGTCATTAGGCTACTACCTTCGTCGTAGACGTATACAAAGGTTTCGCCCCCTTCTCTTTCATGCAAACTTAAGAAAATCCTGAAGTAACTACAACCTGGCGTGCGGGTACAGATGCATTGCTTTGTTCTTTCCTCAAAGTCATGTGTGATCTCTCGGGTCTGTACTAAAGTCAGTGTTTAGATAAGCATCCACTTGACTCGTTCTAACAACCGTTGAAATCTAGAACAAAACAACACACTGCCCCTTCTCACACCAAGCCGCCATGCTTCAAGAGCATGCCCTGGGCAAAAATTACTGTGACAAAAATTAGTTTCCTGGGGGAACGCAATATTTTCTTGTGCCTAGTCCTCCGCAAGAGCAGAGGACAGACTTTCCGGATCCCGAAGTCGAATTTCTTGCACTAGCTATGCTCCCTGGGTTAAATGGCTATAGCAGTGACTGACAAAGAGTTTCCCAGAGGAAGAAAGAACCTGTGGCGTAGAGTTGCGGGTTTTCATCGTTTATCATGTTTTTGTATACTGTCATCCTGTGAGGGTGTTTTTGGAGGTGTGGTGGAAAAAGGAACAGAAAAAAACAAGAAATATTACCCTCCCAGAATTCTTACGATTACGGTATTATAATGGACACAGGATATCGTAAAATATCCGTGGTTTTTGAGAGGAGAACTGCGTATTTGTGTACCCCCAGATGGTCCATTAAAAAATTGTGTTCTTTTACTTGGCCACTACCTAAATCTCGACCTTTATTTAAAATTTTTTTTATGCTGAGCCAAAGTAGTCGGTAAAGAAAAATATGGGGGAAGGAGGAAAAAAAACCGCAAAAACGCGTTTTAGACCCCCACAGATGCTCAAAAGCATCAAATTTTGCTTTTAATGGCCTCAAATCGTCGAAATTAGCCCTTTATAGGGGCAAAAAAAAAAATTCGAGAGTCCCTTTCCCTGGGAGGCAATAGCCAGACAATGACCACGGGAGCACCCCTCGTAATTACGAGGGGTCCCCTCGTAATTACGAGGGCACCCCTCGTCATGACGTCGTAATGCCGTCGTCGTGACGAGGAAAACCCCACGTCATGACGTCGTCATTACGAGGGGGTGCCCGCGTCGTGACGACGTCATTGCGCGCGTAATTTCCCACGTAATTTCCCTCGTCCCTCGTCACGTAATGTCATTACAAGTCCATGGTGAGGGTTGTTCCTTGTTCTCGGAAAAAACAGCAAAATTCTGGATTTATGTTCCCGTTTTTTTCCTTTTTTTGGGTGGGGTTTTTTGCCCTTTTTCGGGCTTTCCGAGCTCTACCCTCACTGTAGTGGGGTCATTTCGAGAAAATGGACAAGTTCTTGATTGATACAAATTTTGGTTACGACCACTAGTGAGTTGCTCACAATGCTAAATGAGTGTCAGAACTGTGATTCTGGGCCCACTTTAACCGCCCCTCGAAATTAAAAGGGGTCCAAACCCGGGCGCGCTACACTCGCGCGGAACTTTTTGCTTTGGTCTAGTTGCATTTTTGGCTGCAAAATGCAAGGGGATCCCCAAAGACGTTGGGAATATTATTTGGATGGGGCAGTGATTTTGTACCTGCATACACGCTCCCTCGCGGTAACCGCGTGCATGCCAATGAAGTGCTCTCTGGGGTTCGATAACCCGTGGAACCAGTGCTTCCGCCGATGAACGGTGAGGCGTTGCACTTCTCTTTTTGCGGAGCAAAAAATAATATAAATGGCGCCGCAGGCAAAAAAATTTGAGTACAGTGTAAAAATCTAGCTTCCAACGAACCCTTTTTTGCAGAGCAAAAAATGAAAAATGGCGCCGCAGGCAAAAAAAAAATTGGGGGTACAGCCCTGGACAGTGAAGGATTTTGTTGTCAATTTTTTTTTCTTGCCCCCTGAAAACTCTTGCTTTTGAGAGTTTCGACCATTTCACCACACTGGTGGTGTGTCACCTACAGTGAAACCCACCAGAAACCACAAGAAAGCCCCCTAAGGAAAAAAAGGAAAAAAAAAAAGGAAAAAAAAACTAAAATCCAGAATTTCATGTTCTCGGTCCCACTTAGGAACTTCCCTGCTCTAAACAATCAGTTTTTTTTTTTTTTTTCAATTTGATAAACGTTGCTAACTAATTTGCAATATATTCGCCTCGTATTGAGCACCTTGAGAACTGTGTATTGCACACAGTTTTTTTTTCTTCTTCTTCTTGATTTTTTTGTTTGGATAGTGTTCATGAGGGAAATGCACTTTGTTTGTTTTTTTTTGTATTGTGTTGTTTTTGGATAAAATGCTTTTTGAGGAAAACAAACAAACAAACAAAGAGAAAAAAAATAGATGAGAATCGGTTTCTCTAAATTAGCATGTGTGGGGGAAAATGATAGGAGAGGAAGGGAAAAGAAAGGGGGAAAACGGTTGGAATAAGGGAACGAAACATGGAGGGAAAAAAAGAAGAGAGAAAAAACGGAAAATAAAACAAAAATCCTAAGAAGAAAAAAATCCTTGACAAAGAGTCCGGATTTTTTCTGTTCTTTTGCTTTTTGATTTATTTATTTTTTTATCTTTGCTATTTTGTGCGGGGGGGAAAGGAGGGAAAACTTGAAAGAGATGGGAGGGGGGGAAAAAAGCAACAACAAAAAAGATAAACGGGTTCCTAGAGGAAACACTCGTCTATTTTGATCGGGAGGGTGGGGGAAGGGTGGGGGCGGAAACGAATCCTGTCAGTAGCGTGATTCACACAGACAAACACACCTTGACATTTTAACAAAAAAAGAAAAACTGGAAAGATGAATTATACGTCTCCTCCAAACTCATCACCAAGCATGTTCCCAGATCACGTGATTTTGACCAAAATTTTGGGGTCCAGATCACGAAAAAAAAAAGGGGTATGGGGTGCGTTTTTAGGCGTTTTTGTCGATCGCATCGTCCGATTCGGTGCGATTGCAGAAAGTGATGGGGTCATTTTGGAAAAATGGACAAAATTTTATTGACTTAAATTTTTGCAAAATATGAACCCATACTCGCAAACAAGGGTCATTTTCAGGTTTGAAAACCCAACTTCAGATGAAATTGTGGTGTTTTGAGTGGGAACACAGTAGCGCCGCAGGCGCACGGTACCCAACTTTTGTCTTTTTTCTTTTTCCCTTTTCTCTGCTTTCTTTTGATTGTGCGAGCCGATTACTCTCCACGGTGGGGTCACATGTGTGTGCAAAAACACTCTGAAGTACCCTTACTATGAAATATGAGATTCTCTGGTTTTAGTAAGGAAAAACGTACCGAGCAAAATCGTTAAAAATCTACGGTAGTCGGTAGGCGCGTAGCGCGACCCCCGTGCGCACCCAACTTTTTTTTTTTTTGTTTTTCCCGGAAAAGTACCGCAATTGACGGATCGCGATCCGTGCGAACCGTGGTGGTGACTCATCTGAAAAAATATTGAGTAGAACAGCTGCAGATCGTGTGCGAGCACTTTTTTTTTTTTTCCAAAATTCCTGAAAACCAGATCATGATCACGATCTGGGAAAAAGCTTGCTCATCACAAAAAAAAAAAAAAAAAAAAAAAAAAAAATCAAAGAAAGGGTCTCACAGGAGTCACACCCCATCTTTTAAAAAATCCCAGAGGGACGATGATGCAAAATAAAAATTTAAAAAAAAACTGCATTAACAAACACAGTTTGCAAATCTGCACACGGAAGGATAAATGCAATGCCAATGACGGGAAGCACCCAACCACGAGCAATCAAATGCTATAGGGTTGTTACGGAGTGACCTTTTTGGGAGGAATATTTCTTCTTCTTCTTTTCACATAAAATCCATGCTGGTCATTCTCTTTGGTGTCTTGGGTGCTTCTTGGCTGAGGGGCAGGGTTGCCGCTGTGTCCATCTGAGCATTTATCGCAGAGAGACTGTCGAGGACCACCTTCGAGCGGAAGCTGTCACATGCAATGGAGTCGCGGTCGACGCTCTCAGCCAGCTCTGCGAAGGTGGTGGAGAGGCGGCGCAGGGCCTGGAACCCTGCTGATATCGCTGCAGCCTCTGTGGTCTGCATTGCTGCATTCTGTAGATGTAGAAGATGTACAATATGTAGAATATGGGAAGGAATTTTGATAAAAGACTACTATCACTAGATAGCAGCCACAATTTTTTCTTCACAGGATCGTTAAAAAGAGAGCAAATAGAAAGGGAGTAAGCTTTGCAGTAGGGGCCATGGGCATCCTGGATGACCATGTTAAGGGAGACATTGCGAGCCGTGTGGCGAAGGTGCCTGCGCCCGTGATGTCGCAGAGGCAAAGGTATCAGCGCATCGCCCGCTTCGCCACCTTGGTCATATTTGATAATCATGACTCTTTACTGCAAACGAATTAGATTGGAATGCAGCGTCTGACTCCACGGAGCTCCTGCAGCGTCTTCATCAGACTGCGGGGCTGTCGGGAGCCACAAACGGAGTCACTGAGAAAAGTAATCTCCGCGATTCTCGACGTTGATGGACCATCATGCCGATGCTTCTGCGAAGAACGTTCTTTACAAGGAACATCTCTAGTAAAAGTAACTCACATCTCTGCCTCTCTACCTGCAGTGCTTGAGGAGGTGCGTTCCCTCCGTCACTTCCGTACCGGCTTCTTTGCCATTGAGGTACCTCGGGGCCAGGTACCGCAGTTGTGAAAAATACGTTTTTGTTCGCGATGATACGTACACTTTTTGTGTGCGTGTTATCGCAAACGGGAAAAAAAAAAGTATGCGTGGTATCGTAATGTACCCGATATTATATTATATGGGTAGGAGTAGGATCGAGGATATTGCGTCCCGGTTTGTAACTTCAAAAAGGTATAAAATATGGTTGTTTTTTTTTCTTGATCATTTGCGTCATTGTCGTCAAATAAACGCTGAAAGAAAAAAGGGAGGGGTTCGAAGAGAGAACGTACCCTGAGCACCTGTTCCTCAACTCCAAGCTTCCTCAGACGCCTGTACACGGTCGCTCCGGTGGATCTAAGTGCTGCCATTGTGTGGTATGTTGATGTGGCGACTGTGTTGTGTGTATTTGCTTGAATCAAACAGTTTTGATTAATTACTCTGTGATGGGGTAAGGGTGGCCTGAGACAAAGAAGAGTGGTAATATCGACAAAAACAATACTGAAAGCTATCCGTTAAAATCTATTGGCAAAAAAAGAGGAAAAAGAAGGCAAGCTCAACTCTTGTAACTATGAATTGAGTGAAAGCGGGCTCCATGCATCTTCTTTACAACGATTCTTTTGAAGTCGCACAGTCTTCGAGCTTTTCTTTCAACAATTTGATCATTAGCTCCTTCTTTTCTTCAAACTCATAGGAATGGGAACCGGTTTGTTGGTAGGTTGTAGAGTTGAAGGCGATTCGGTCGGCGAAGATGACACGCGAGTCGTGGAAGCGGAGCTGCTGGAAGATGAACGGGTCCATGTGTGCAAGGGCGGTCTTCACGGCGTCCAGCTGCAGCTTCTCAATAAGCAGCAACAACGGGGTTTCCTTCCGCACATCTTCACAGGTCAGCAGAGCGCTTGCTACATCGGGCGTCTCCTTCACGAGCACCTCCATCAACAACTCCACGACCTCTGTTGCCTCTGCGCGCGCTGCCATGTGCAGTGCTGTGGCACCCTTCTTGTCTTGTACCTGTAGATGTGACTGTCTCGTGTTGAGCACCACCTTAAGCACCTCGACATCCCCACCCGCCACTGCGTACATCAAAGGGCTGAGGCCGTGCTTATCCCGTGAGAGGAGGCTGGCGTTGTGCTCCAGAAGGCATGCTGTGACGTCGGTGAGCCCCAACGCTACTGCGTAGTGCAGTGGTGAGAGGCTGCCTGAAGGAGGGACGAATACCATGTTACCAAGCTCGTCGAGGTCCGACTCGTCTGGTTGGTTTAATGCAAGCGGATCCCTCTTTGATAAGAGATACACCAACTCACGGAGAAAGTCAACCGAGCCACGTATGACCGCATTGTGAATAGGGTACCTCCCATGCCAGCAGTTCATCGTCAGGTTCGGACATTCTGATAAAACGCGTAGCACCGAAACGTGGCCCTTCACGCACGTCAGGTGCAGCGCCGTGCAACCATATTTGTTCTGCAAATTCGGACTCGTCCCAGCACGCAGTAAGCGTGACAGAATCTCAGCAGATCCCTTCCGTGCTACCTGGTGCAGCTTCATCATGTCTTCGTCATCTGCCTTTGACAGCAAACCTGGCATAGTTCGCACACCCTCTTATCAACCCTCTTAGAGCAACTAACCGGTGAGCTCCCGTGGACTTAGAGACAGCCTCACTGAGGGGGGTTAATTGAGTGATAAGTGAGTGCAAGCACAACACAGCCGCCCAGCCCAGCAAAGTCAAAACTAACGGGGTGTGAAATAACAACGCTGAATAGGGTGAAGACGACTTTATGTCAAAAAAACCAAAAAATGTTGTTTAGAGGGGAATTATGTGTAAATGGACTGTGGTATCTGGTGGGTTGATGGTGTGTTTAAAAAAAGAATTGGTTGTTTCATCACATCTCTGCGTGACAGTCTACCTTGGAAAAAAAAGAAGGATTTTGGAAAAGAACACATCAATGATTAAATCCTCACTTTGTTTAGTCACCTTTTAACTATACACGCTTTACTTGAAATAAAATGCAAAGCAAACAATTGGCAGCGCTTTTTTCTTTTCCGTTCCGTTTTCTTTCGGTTTTTTTTTTGACTCGCTTGAGGGAGAGAAGGAAGAGTATATGAGTAATAAGGGGTCTCGAAGGGATGGGGGGGCAACAAAAACGTGCACGTAGACACGTAAAATCTAAATCCATTCATACAAATAAGAGAAGTTGGAAGTGCAAACGCCGTACCGTTCATCGGCGGACGCAGGCACTGACATACAAAAAAAAAAAAAAAAAAAGAGAGAGAAAAAGAGAAAAAAATGGGGAGAGGGATCAAACCTTTGATCTCCCCTTGAACGCATACTTTGTGGAATGAAATGGTTGTTGAGAGAGGGATGAATAAACGTTTCTTTATTTTTGAAAACTTTTTGACTACTCCCTTTTTAGGGAAACGGATCATGTACGGTCCTGGAAGCTCCAAAAAAAATGGAGTCGTCGGGGCTAAAGAGGAAGTTTCATTCCTAAACGTGCACACACAACTGGCAAAAAAAGGGGGAGGTGTCGTCACTCACCTTTATCATTGAAATACCATTGTTTACCAATGGTACACTCCGATACTGTTGCCCCGCGTTTTGTTTACTTTGTGGCAGTCGCAAAATCGCTGATTGCCATATTGGACAGACAGGGTCTGCAGCCTTTGTTTGGGACTATAAAAAAAGGGCCTCATGTACTTTATACTACAAAGAGAAATAAAAAACAGAGCATTAATAAAAGAGAATAGTTATTGATGCAGGTACCTCCGACTGACCCATTGTATAATGCTAGCCGTGGATGAAAGTATAAGTACCCTGCGGACAACAACAGAAGGTGTAAAAAGGAAACCTAATGGCTTGCTCGTACCTAAATGAGAAAGTGTTTAAACACACTTTTAAAAAAATACAGCAGAGGAGCAACAAAAAGAAATTGACTTGAAATACAACAGCCCTCTCGTTGACAGTGTATCACAAAAAAAATGAAGAGAAAAAAAAATGCAAATATTTTAACCAAAAGGTGACACACCATTGATTACTTTAAACACTGACAGTAGAACGGACACGGGTGGGCATTACTTTGTTTCTTTCCCCACTCCCACCTGATTTCTACCCCGCGTAAAGGCGCGTAAAGGCTGGGAAAAATGGGTGGTTTGGCCTATACGGGCCTGTACGGGCCTTTACGCGCCTATACGCGGGGTAAAAATCAGTGGCACTCTGCGTTTCTGTAATCCTGCGAACAGAAGATATGCCGTCGGACCAAAAAGCAGAGTTCGGTGAGAACAAAAGTCTATAAGATAAACCTAAAACAAGAAAGTTGGTTAGATGCCCAATATTTCACCTTTAAACAAAAAACACACCCACAACCCAAGCCCATCAATGAAATGCTATACAGGTCATCCCTTACCTCCCCCCCTCATACTTTCCCTCCACCCCTTAGTCCCCTCCCCCTTCCCTCCCCGGGAGGGATATCACCCATTCCCTGCCACAGCTGTTCTACACCGTTAAGGTATAAATGAAAAGCGTGCATCTGCTTCTGAAGGTGAGAATTGCAAAGATGGGACAGCTTTTTTGGGGTGAATTGAGTTCAGGTTTTAACTGAATTTCTACCCATCATGCTCCGTCACAACCTTATTTAGAGTGACCTTTCTGTGCTTCTTTGGGGAAACCGATTTCCCATCTCCTCCTCCTCCCCCTATCCGTTCAGCACTGCCACTTTGTTTACCCTCCGAGAGCATGGCCTGGTGTTCCGAAGCTGAGGTGGTGGAGGCTGTACCACCGTTGTTTGCTCCCATTTTCTCCCCTCCCTCTCCGAAAGCGGTGGCTATGGGGTTACTGGGCGCTCCAGAAGGTTCGTCTTGGTGTTCGGAAGACAGTGCAGGGTCGTTTTCAATGTCACGATCGCGTTTGTTGGTGTGTGGAAGGTTGTTCTGCCGGCGTTGCCAAAACTCTGCAGAAATCGCAGCGCAGATCAGCAATAAAGTCACCCCGCTGATGGCAAGCCCTACGACAAGCCCGTCCAGCTTTTTGTCCTGCACCTTCTCCAGCTTCGCTTTGTACTCAGCAAGACTCTCCTCGCGTTCGGCTGCGTTCACCGCATCTGTTGTGTTGGTATCGGTTGTGTTCGCTGCCTCCTCAGCAAGGCTGTGTGCAGATCGCTCCAAAGGAAACCCTCCAGAGGAAAGATGCGGAATAGCGTCTGCCGCACTTCCCCAAATGCATAGTGTAAGAAGCAACCCCAGGAACACCAACGGAGGGTGTTGCCGTGGTGGCATTCTGAAGGGGGTGGGGTGGTTGTTTGAATAGGGTATTCAGTAAAATGAGTAAAGTGAGGTTGTTCAGCTCCCCCAACCTCAAGACAATAGCATTTTTGGTGTCATTGTTCGCCGCTCTGTAAGTGATCAAAAAGTTGAGTTGCAATACAAAGCCCTCTCATAAACAGTGTACCTAATTAGATTCATATACTTTCAGTTCACAGAATTGAAAGTGTACCCAACATAGTTACCTAAACAAAGAATCATACAGTATAACCCATCTACCCTTGGGGTGATCTGGTGGTGCCCGACTCTGTGGTGAATGGAGAAAATGGGGGGGAAGTATTTTTTTTCTTTCTTTTTTTGTCAGATCTGACTATCGACCTCGAGTATCCTGAAAAAAAACAGGTAAAAAAAAATGAATGGGGGTTAGATTTCATCTCTCTCCACCCCCCACCACCACCTACTGCAACGAAAACGCGAGAGAGGGGAGTCTTGGCAGGACCTCCCCGTCTGCTGCTGTGGCCACGATGTAGGCTGAGTTGGGTGTATATTCATGGCGTGTCACGGTGCCTGAGCGTGATGCGATGTGTGGTACGGTCTCAACCGGTACATGGTCCACTTCATAATCTTCAACGATAGTTGCAAGCAACGCCTTCGAAACTGTCTTCACCTTAGCCCCAATAGGGTAGGGCCCAATCCCCGACAGTGCGTGCGGCAGCAACACCGAGATTGCAGAATCATTGACCAACCCGGACTCACCTTCGCTCACTGGAGGCCGCAGCCACCCTTCCGTCATTTGATGCGGCAGCTCGTCCTCCTCATGCACACAGGCCGCCTTAAACGCACACATCCCCTTTGCCATATGCTCTTCACTGTGTTCACAAAGCTTCCACACCGCCCCATCACTGTACACACAGTATGTCACCCCCTCTTCATCAGCAACAGGGTTAACCCAGGAAGGCCTTCCGTTTACGTCGTTGCTCCGTGTGTAGGAGCCCTCGAGATAGGGCATGGCATCGCAACGGACGCGGAGGGTAGGGGGGATTTGGTTATTGGTGAGGGTGGTGGTGGTGGTGGTGGTGGTGTTCTGTACACGCCCCTGCAGCATGCGAGACAAACAAACAGCCCCAGCAGCACCTCCAACAAGCAAAAGACTGACCTGGACACAGCGTGGGGTTGATGACGTCATTATCCTCTGTTGTGTGTCTGTTAAGGTATTTAAAACAGTGGATAAGAGATTTCACACAACACCGACAACAACAAGGTGAAAAGGAAGACCAGGAAGAAATCACCCAGCGTTGGGCTGAGTTCTTTTACATCTACAACATCCCGTTCAGTGTCTGTGTTCTTGTCCTAATCGGGTACTTGGAAGGACATCAGTGACAACATTTCTCCTCCTTATGATGAGACACGACCCCTCCTCCGGTGAGGTAAGGTCTTGTATATTATGCTCTTTGAAGGAAAAAAGGAGGGGGGTATTTTGCATCGCTTTGTTCTTAAAAGAAGATAGACAGAAAGTCCTCAAGAACGTGGCTTATTTGTTCGGTTTTTTTTTTTTTTTTTGCAAAATGCAGCAGATCTTTTTTTCTTGGAGAAGAAGAAGAAGGCGGGAAAGGGGTGCCGTAAGTACTCTGGTCGCAGCCTTCTAATTTTTTTTCTTATGTTTCAAGCGACTGGAAGAAGGAATGGGGATTCCCAAAAAATAAAATTGGTATTGCGACTTTGCTCATATCTACTTTTGTTTTTCTTTTTGTTTGCATTCATAAGAATGCGAAAAGTACCACAGACCCCCTTGCCCATTCCTTCTCCGCCTCACGACACTAATATCTAACACTGACTTGCCCTCTCTCGTTTCTCTTACCCACAACACTTTGAGAAGATGAATGTGCCTCTCGTATACACATGTTTTAAAAAGAAGAAGAAGAGAGAGAAAGTTGGTAAAGATGAACCTAAGCCTCATGTGTGTGGTCCACCTTATCAAAAAAAGTAGAGTTGAAATACAACAGCCCTCTCGTGACAGTGTACCTACAACCTACCAAAGGTGAAGTTGCTGGTGCTGACCCCTCTAGGCATAGTGTGCAGACGAACCAAAAGTTCGTCGTTTTGGTTCGTCGATGTTCGTCGACGAACATTGACGAACCAAAAGTGTCACTTTTTATAAGGGCCCTCCCACACGACGAACCAAAAAGTTTCTGCACACTATGTCTAGGACGCAGGCACTCACGCTCCGCGGAGGGGAGGAGGAGGAAAAAAAAATGGGTGTCTTCTTGTGCGTGTCGAAGACGCACAGAACCTAGACACAACTCGATGGAATACTACTCGAGAAGTGTCAGAGGGAAATGGGGTTGTTGCAATCACTTTTTGTTTTGCTTGTAAAAAAAGATGCGTTTTTTTTTTTTTTTTTTTTTTTTTTTTTTTTGAATACGTTTGCGTTTTTAGTTCGTTCTTTCTGAAAAAAAGAAAATGGTTTATGATGTTTCGTGTGCAACATTGTTATTTTTCTTTTGAAATTTTTTTGTTTTGCTTTGAAAACTTGATTGTATTAGTGTAAACACTCGAAGGATGAGCTCCACTATTTTTTATTCTTTTTTGTCTCAACAATCACCCAATGAAGGTGGCTTCTATGTACTCCCTTTTTGTTGCTATGTCGGCTGCGCCACAACACACAAAAATTTATTCATTTTATTCTGTTGCAATATCAAAAAAATCTATTTCACTAAAAAGAACCGACCCATAACCCCCACCCTATCCCCCACTCAAATCACAGAACCCTTTCTTTCACAAATTCAAGGAATTTTGGATAATAGACTCTTGTAGATCCGTGAACGTCGAAGGTGTGGAGGACTTCGTTGTAATTGCTCTCTACGGGGCGGGTTTCTTCGACGTAAACGTTGAGACGGTGGCGGACAATGTCAATGTGGTCGTCAGCACGTTGCAATAAATCCATTTTCTTGGTGCAAACATCGCATACGCCTTCCTCCTTCGGGACTAACGGCTCCATCTTAATTTGCGGCGTATCAATCACCGCCAAATTATACCCTTCACCACACTGACTACACGTCCTCCTCCCGCTGATCTTCGCAGTGATAACCTCGAATGGCTGATGCAAATTAAAGCAGTGATGGATATCAATGTATTGATCCACCGCGTGGGCCTGCGCGAGGTTGCGTGGAAAGCCGTCAAGAACAAATCCTTTTCCTTCGTCTCTGAGGGCGAGCAGACGTTGCTTCACCATTTCCTGGACTACCTCGCTGGGAACTAGGTTGCCTGCATCCATAAACCGCTTGGCCTCGACACCTATCGCTGATGCAGCGGCCACCTCCTTCCTCAGCAGGTCTCCTGTCGAGATGTGGTCATACCCCGTATCACGGCACAGCCTTGCTGCGTACGTCCCCTTCCCCACCCCAGGTGCACCCAGAAACAAAATGTGCTTTGGATTTGCCTTCAAATGTTCAATGGCAAAGGCCGTCACGGTGCGGTGTAACATAGTAAGGAGAAAAAGGAGGAGAGAGAGAGGACCTGAAGGAGGTGTGAGGATGGGTGATGAATCTGTATTGCAGGTGGTTCAAGTGCTGTTAAAGTGCTGTTAAACTGCTGTTTAACAAAAAAAAAACAGATCGTGAACCCTCCCTCCTAATGTGGTGGAGAGAGTACGCCTAATATTCACGTTTAGAAACGTGAATATTAGGGAGGGGAGTTTGAATGGGTTTTAATGAAGGTGAAGCAAAATTGACCAAAGAAAATATGGGCTTTTTTTTGTTTTTGTTTTTTTTGTTTTTTTGCTGTTTTTTTTTTTTTTTTTTGTGTTTGTTTTTTTTTTGTATTTTTTTTATTTTTGTTTTTGTTTTTGTTTTTGTTTTTTGCTGTTTTTTGTTGTGTGTTTTTTTGTTGTTTTTTTGTATTTTTTTGTGTGTTTTTTTTTTTTTTTGTTTTTTTTGTTTTTTTTGTTGTGGAGGAAAAGACAAAAGGGGGACCTGTTACGTATCAAATCCTCTTACAAACCTACCCACACCCAAACGGAAATAAAAAGGGGGGAAAAGACCAATTCAAAAAATAAATAAAATGTCAGCCATAGTGAAATGGAGGGGGTAGCTTTTTCTTGGTTTTTGTTTTGTTTTGTTTTGTTTTGTGAAAACTTGGTTGTATTAGTGTAGACACCCGAGGATGAGCTCCACTATACATTGTTTTGTATTTATTAGGGATTGAATGGGCTTTTATGAAGGTTTCGATATGTTTGCTTTGTGCTCTTGTTTGTTTGTTTGCTTTTTTTTTTTTTTTTTTTTTTTTTGAAAACTTGGTTGCATTAGTGTAGACACCCGAGGACGAACTCCACTATTTTTTTTCTTTTTTTTGTTTGCTGTTGTTTTTCCCCATTTGTATGGAAAATTACCCAATCAAAAGAGATAGGTTCTGTTTTTTTTTTCAAATAGTCACTTTTCCTTCCTAAGGCAAGCAGTACATAATCATCTCATTTCAATCCCCGTTTTCCTGCGTTTGTATTTATATAAAAAAATCCCGGTGGGTTTTCCCATAACGTTGTCTTTTCTTTTATTTTATTTTTTTTAGCTTTTTGGTTTTTTTTTTGTAACTCTTTTTTTCGCTTTTTTTGTTTGCTAAATTGTTGTATTACTTTTTTGTATTTTTTTTTTGTTTTTGTTTTTTTTTGTTTTTTTTTTTTAATTTGCTGGAATAGTGTAGCTGGCACCCTGCAACCTTCACTCTAAATTTTAGAGTGGGGCAACAATTTTTTTTTTTTTCCTTTTTTTTTTTGAAAAAAAAAATGAGTTTGTGGGACGAGGGTGTTTACAATGAATATGGGTGAAGGAGAAAGCGCAATAAGGACATTCCCCCTACTCGCACAGATGGGTGGAAGGGATGGGGAAGGGGAGGGATATCGGCCTTACTTGCAAATCGGCCACAAAAACAAAATAAAAACGTTGACTCTCTTTTGTTGTTTCTTTTATCTTTTTTTTTTCCCTCAAAAGAAAATTCCAGATTATTAATTCCCCATCCCCTCCCGTTTTTCTTTTCTTTTTTTGCACTTTTTCCCAGAGAAAAAGAAATTGCAAGATGAATGCGACTCTCATATGCATACCGCTGTGAATTCAAAAAAAGAAAGTTGATGAGATGACTCTTAGCCTCTTGTAATTCAACTCAAAAAAAAAAAAAGAAGGGAAAAAAAAAAAAAAAAAATGAACGATCCAAAAAGGAGCTATCCGTCATTATATATCCTTTGTGCTTCCCGTTTTTCATTTTTTTGCGATAACTTAGTAGAATACTGTGATGGAGAATTTCCCCTTTTTTTTTGAGGATTATTGTAGCATTGTACAGAACTGCAAAAACAAAAAAAAAAAAAAAAACAAAAGACGGGAACACTCGTAAGGAGGAAATGCTGGGAACATTATAAGAAGAGAGAGGGGAGGGAGAGAAAGAGAGACAAGAAAGGAACCGTGCGAGAGAGGTAATATCGGGTCAAAAAAAAAAAAAAAAAGAGGAAGGTGGCAGACCATCCTTTTCTCTTTTCTCTTTCTTTACAAGGAGAGATTGCGTATTGTTGTTCGTAGATTTGCTACTTCAAAACCACCCCCGCAGTTACCTCTTTATTGAGGGAGAAAACTGCTTCATATTGTTTTTTTTGTTTGTGTTACCAATCACTTTATGTCGACCAAAGCCAGCTTCCTCCAGAAGCATTTTGAACCCATACATTTGGGATCTTTTTTTTTTCCACCCCCAAGTTGGGGATCCCCAACCCACTAAAAAAAAATTTAGTTGAAAAAGGAAACTGTTCACGTACAAAGGTTATTAAAAATATTTTTTTTTTCAAAAAAAAAAAAAAAAATCTCCACTCTTTTTTTCTCCCCCCCCTACAGCCCCTCTGCTGAAGACGCCTCGTAGAGCACAAGCTTGGAGACAATATTCGCGTATTCCTTCTTCCCTCCGAGCATCGCTGTAAGCTGCTGCTGCACATGCGCATCTCCGACTGCAGACTGATCTTCGCTTGAGAGCTTTTCTGTGAGGAAGTCTACTGCCTTTTTGAGTGCGCTGGCACCAACTTTGCTTTCGAGGTACCTACGAACATCACGACGGTCAACCGTTTCCCCTGAAGGCATACGCATGAGGCCACCAACACCAGAGTTGTCTCTGTCACCTGTTGGCTCCATGACGTTGTTGTCCCCAAGCTTGCCCTTCTTATCAATGATCTCCCTGATGTGTCCACGCATTGTCACCTTCGCGTCAACGTGCGCATCGTCTCCGTCGGAGTCTTCTGCAGTTCCTCCAGAAATGCCAATAAAGTTGCCGGCAGGCTTTGAAGGCTCGCGCTTTGCCATCTCCGACTCTGCCACGTCTTTATGTGCAGCAAGCGCCTTCGAAAGCGAGCCTCTGTCCATCTTCTTCAAATCCTCAAAGGTCATCTCATTCTTTGAGTCCTTCTTCGGCGGCGACGCAGGCTGTGCCTGCATAGTGGGGACCGGTGCTGCGTGCCTCTCAGGACGCTTCTTGCGCTTCTCATCGTAGATCTGCTTGTCACGCTCCGTCTGGCTTGCAAGCTCTTGGCTGAACGCCCGAAGCGAGTCCTGCACATAAGACGACTCCAGCACTCTGTTAATACTCGGCCGCATGGTTGGGTGGACAGTGAGAAGCTTTCCAATAAGAAGTGCCAATTGAGGATCATAATGGCTAGGGATAGGGTCAACTGTTCCCGCAACCTGAGAAGATGAAGAAGAAAGATAAAAGAAAAGTTTATAAGATGAACCTAAGCCTCTGCTTAGTCACCATAAAAGAGATCAAAGTAAGATGCAGTACTAAAATGTCACCGAAAGAGGGAGGAGGGGAGGAGGAAGTAATGATTGTTGTTCGGATGGTAATTATTATGTTAGTGTGTTTGCACTTAAATACGTGGCAGTAAGTAGGTAGTAAGGGAAAGTGGTAGAGAGAGAGGGATGCATACAATCTTCTTCATGAGCTCTTTCAAACCTTTTGCATTGAAGGGTCTGCGGAGGGTAGCCATTTCGTACAGCACGATGCCTGGAGAGAAGAGAAAAATAGAAACAATACCTTCACAAAGAATAGAAAAGTTCATTTAAAAAAACCTAAGCCTCTCATAACAGATTTACAATATTTTTTTTTTTTGATAAATTGTTGGAGTAGTGTAGTTGCCTCGGTTGTGTTGCCACAGTTGTGCAATCTCCACTGTTTTTTTTTTTGTTTCTCGACAGAAAATACGAACGCTGACTATGCCAAGCCTCCCACTGCCATACTTATCATAAAAGAAAAGCTCAATAAAAATGCAACCCCCTTTAAAACATACCAAGTGCCCAGACATCACTTTTCGATCCGTATGGCTTGTTTTGGCAGATTTCGGGGGAGAAGTAGTAGGGGGTACCGCAGACAGTATACGCCACTGCGGTTGTGTCTTTAAGGACGGTGGAGATGCCGAAGTCACCAAGCTTGACGACGTTCTTTGAGGTGAGGAAGATATTCGCCGTCTTGACATCTCTGTGGATGATATGGCTGTCGTGGAGGTGCTTGAGGGCCATGCAGATCTGCAGGAACCACATCATGATCAACTGCTCCTCAAAGTACACCATGCCCGTCTCTGTGCGAAATAGATAGAGTAAAGAGAAGAAGAAGAAATAGAAACACTTTATAGACCAAAGCATCAGTCACCTAACATATGTGTATGCCAATACAAAGACCTCTCGGTGTTGGGTTGTGTTTTATTTTGTTGATTTCTAATCAACATGGCAGGGGGAAATGTTAGTGTAAAGGCTTCAGAGGTAGGGGGAAAGTTGGTTTGAAATACACTAGCGGCTCGTGATAATGTGCCAAAAGAAAAATGGGGGTGGGAAATTTTTTGTAATGTAGTAAAAAAGTTCAAAATGCTCGCTTTGGGATGGTTGGTGTGGCAAATACCTGTCTGCTTTTTCCGTTGTTCCTTCAAACGCTGGCCCAGATCGCCACCGTCCGCGTACTCCATTACGATCCACAACATATTCGCCTCCTCGTAGTGTTCTTTATAACGAACGATGTTTGGGTGGTTAACTTCTGCAAGAATTTTGATCTGTTTTTTTGTTTTTATTTTTTTTCCAAAAACTACTACATTTCCTAACACTTTGGAAAAAATCACAAAAGTATTACTCCTCTCTGCACACTTTTAATAAAATTGCTTAGTTGCCGTACAACAAAACAAAACAGCTCTTCATTTTAATGTACACACCTCACGGTACACATCCTGCTTATCCTTGTCAGACATGGTTGTACAGTCTATGGTTTTCGCAATATATCTCTTTCCATCCTCACGACTCCGGACTAGCACTGCCTCCCCAAATGATCCTTTGCCTGCAATTTTGATTCTTCTATAACGCTGACGGAACTGTTCCGCTGGAGTTGTTGGTTGGTTGGTAACCATCTTGGAGCCGAAGAAGTCCACATCTCCTTGGGCTGCGCTCGCTGAAGACGCCATCTTACACACACACTCTACGCTTCCTCAAGGGCGTAAACAATATTAAAAAGAAATGAAAGACGCGAAGGGGGGAAAGGGGAATAAGGGACTACAAGAGATAGAGGGGAGAAAAGAACTAACGCAAGGCAAGGGGAAGAAAGCGAGCGGCTGTGGTTAAGGTGTGTGTGTGTGTGTTGGGTGCCTGTGCCTCGAATCGAGGTAGTGTATTTCCCGGCGAATGCGGGGGAGGAAAGCCGGGGGGGTTTCCTGTGGATGTTTGGTTGTTTGGTGGAATTTAGGGAAGAAGGAGTGAGTGAGAGAGAGAGAGAGAGAGGGGGGTTTTAGAGTAGGGGGGTGATGGTTGTGGCTGTGGCTGTGGCTGTGGCTGTGGCTGTGGCTGTGGCTGTGGCTGTGGCTGTGGCTGTGGCTGTGGCTGTGGCTGTGTATACGACGGTGGAGCAAATGACTTGAGTTGTCACTGTGGTTTCCAACAGTAAAACCATAAATTGGTGTGGCTGACGACCCCAAAATAGCACAACATAGCACTTTATCGCACTTTATCGCACTTTATCGCACTTTATCGCACTTTATCGCACTTTATCGCACCCCACACCAATGAATCAAATCATTTACGTAACCTTCGCGTGGGAGAGAGTGGAGCTCATCCTCGGGTGTCTACACTAAATTTAATACAACCAAGTTTTCGAAGAACAAAAAAGAGAGGGGCTGTGACAATTTTTTTTATTCGATTTCCTTCTTTTTTTCCCATTTTTTTTTTCCCTCAACAATAATCTCTGCTGAATACCAGGATTACCTTCCCATTCCCCCTCTCAACTACTCCACCTGTACGGAATTCCGGAAATATGCAAGAGACCTTGTCGGTATTGTTTAATGCGCTTTGCTTTTTTGTTTTTTTTTTTGTTTTTTTTTTTGCTTTTTTTGTTTTTTTTTCGTTGGAGGGAGGATGAGGAGAGAAAAAAATATGACTTGAAATACAAAGCCTACATTGGGGGTTTTGAAAATGTTTTCTTTGTGAAAGTGCTTTGTGCTCTGTTTATTTCTTGATTAATGGCGTTGTAGACGTGAAGTCAGTACCTTGGTGGGGGGGGGGATAACGGTTCAGAAACGGCAAACACCTCGAAAAAGAGGGGAGAAGAAAAAAGAAAAAAGAAGAGCGGTAGCTGCCCTCTCTCGCGCACAGTCATCTGTGAAATAATGCAACAAGGTTGGTAAGATGATCCTAAGCCTTTCTGTACTTAGTCACCAAGAATAACCACCGGAAAAAAAAATTGTTTTGCTTTATTCTGAAGTATATTCTAAAAGGGGGATCGGAGGGCAGAAGGGGAGGAGATAGAGTTCGTGCGGAAAAAAAGGAAAAAAAAAGAAGAAAACTTGAAAGGATGTCTCATGGCCACATCCCTTTAGCGATGTACACTTCTAACGAAGCAGTGTCTTGTAGAAGTGTACTCTATTCCTTTTTTTATTCTCCTTTTTATTATTATTATCAGTTCATCTTATTCCAACCATGTAGAATGAGAGATCCAATTCGAATGAAGTTTTATTTTATTTTTTTTCCTTTTTTTTTTTTGAATTTTTAATGCATCGAACACCTGATTGGGAGGGTACATTCAGTCGCAGAAAACGATCCACATACTGAACACAAAAATATAAAAAGGCGGAACAAAACCTAACGCAAAATGCGCTGCTAAAGGACGTGATGGGGATGGAGAAGGAGAGTATGGTGGAGAAGGTGTACACTCCTCACCAAAGAAGGAGAGGAGCGTGGGCTGAAGTGACATTGGTACGTGGGGATGTGCAACCCCCTCACCCATGTCCATTCATATGTTTTTTTTTAACAACGCATGTACCTTGCACACAGGAGTGCAAGACAAAGTATTTGACAAGGGATAGTACTTTGTAGTTAGGAGACCCGTGGAGGGAATTTAAAAAAAAAAAAAACGCTCGCGTGTATGCGTGTGCTTCTACCCCGGAAAAACTGGTTCCGGGGGGGATTTATTGTTTGTATTGTTGTTTTTCCCGTTTGCATCTACTCTTGCTTTGGTTTTTCAATTTCGGAGATGGTCCAGCCGTCTGTGGTGTCCGCTCCTGTGGTGATGGTATATTTTATAATAGACTAATTTGTTTTACTTTCCATTCAAAGAGAAAAAAACGAAGGGGGAAAATGAGAAGTTGTGCAAACGCGGAAGCGGGCACTGTGAGAGGGGGAAAACCCCTACCCCCTAAAACTATCTTACATTCTTAAATGGGGGGGTATGGTGGGTTATACATACCGAGGTGAAGCTGTTGGGTGTGGAACTCTGGGAGGGCGAGACGCTTGCTGATGGTGATGCAGGTGGTGTTGCCTGCGTGGATCTTCTCGTAGAGCTGGCGTTCGACGTCCATGGAGACTGCGTCGGTGCACTCGTCGAGGACAGCAAAGAGCGGCTTGTGGTAGAGGATGCGTGCAATGGCAAGACGCTGCTGCTCGCCAAGGGACAGCACCTGCTCCCACTGCTCCACCTTCTCAAGGCCAGCGCTCTCGTTGCTGATGACTTCGGCCTTCTTGCCAGCGTGCTCGGTAATCGAGTGCACAGCCTTCGCACAGCCGTCAGAGCCACCACGAATGATGATGTCGTCCTGGCCGTCCACCTGCACCTGAACCTTGCACGACTGCTCCAGCTCGCTCTTCAACTTGAGCAACTTGCTAATCACATCGCGCCCGAGATGCACCCGCACCTTGCGTTCCCTCGTCACAAGGCGCTTGATGCCCACAGCATCCAAGCAGCTCACAATGCGCTCGCTAGCAGACTCATCTGCCTTGCTGTAGTGCGAAGGGTACACCACCTGGTCTGCAAGCGTGCCGCTGCACATGTACAGCTTCTGTGGGACAAGAGAGATGTTGCCAACAGGCTTGGAGATGTCTGCCTTGGCTCCTGCACCCCAGAGACCTGCAAGGACACGGAAGAAGGATGTCTTGCCCACACCGTTGGGGCCTGTGACAAGAAGCGACTGCTGCGGGGCAACGTTGAGCGAGACCTGCTTTGCAAGGGACACACCCTTCGGCGTCACGATGTCGACGTTGCGGAAGCTGATCTCCTTCGCGTCCTTCACTTTCGTGTCTGTGCTGCCGGAATCCTGCGACAGCACGTCGAAGGCCTGGCACACACGTGTTGAAGACCCTCCCAGCTTCGAGAAGTGTTCGTAGAGGCCAGCCAACTTCGAGAACGACTCAAGCGACTGCGAGATCGACTCGGACACGGCATGGAGGGTCTCGGGCTTGGTGCCCCGTCCACTGCTGAGCGCGATCTGGAGCTGGAAGTACAGGTTCATGACGTGAGAGGTGGAGATGATGCAGCTCGGGTCCTCGTAGTTCTTGAGGAGCGAGAGTGAGATGACCTTGAAGCGGCTCTCCGTCTTGCGCGTGGCCAGCTGCTGGTCGACGAGGGAGGTGAGCGACGCGTCGGCGATTGCCTTCTCACGCTTCCCACCACCGAAGAAGGCGATGCTCTCGCTGTGCGAGCGCAGGCGGTTGTGGATGAACTTGAAGCGTGCCTCAAGCGTCTTCTCGAGCTGCACCAAGGTCTCGTGGTCGGGCATGCAGTACTTGACAATGGCGGATACGGCCACGATGTAGAAGTAGAGTCCCTTCATCACCTCAGACCCGTTACCGTTGCCGTTGGCGGAGTACAGCTCCGTGAGGATGGACTTCAGGCGGTAACCCACGAAGGCTGCGCTGGCGAGGGGCTGGATACTCTTCGTGAGTACTGCAGAGAGGTGCTCGCTCAAGTCGAAGATCTCCTGCGACAGACGTGCGTCCACATCGGTGATGCGCCCATCGACATACTTGGTCTTGTAGAAGTTGTTGCGCGACATGTACAGGTCCTGCGCATGCTTCGCAAGGTTGTCGTGCCAGTCTACACTCATGCGGTTCTGCAGGTATCCCAGCGTCGACTCGAAGAAGGCCGTCGCCAGGTCCTGTGCACCACTCAGCGCAGCGTACTTGAAGAAGACACGTCTGTCACCGTCAAGCGCAGCACGCATGAGTTTGCCAGTAAGAAGCGCACTCATCTGCATCATGTACACACGGATCATGATGAACGCAAGCAGAAGCACTGTCTTCCGGCGTGTCCCGGGCATGACAATCTTCAGCAGCATTGAAAGCTTCGAGAAGAAGTTGCGCTTCTTGAGCGGAACCTGTGCGGCCACGTTCTCGGGTCCGCTGCTGCTGACATCCTTGACGAGCGAGTCCTGCTGGGTGGGGACCACAGGCTCGTCAAGCTTGTGCAACTCCCAGCCTCCGTCGGAGCCTTCGCCGAGAAGGTGCAGGTTCTGCGAGTGGTACTGCTTGAGGGCAGGACGGTGGCAGATCGTGATGTACGTGATGTCACGCGCGATGCATTCGGCGTAGAGCGTGCGCTCCATCGCCTGCGACACAGCAGACGTGCACTCGTCAAGGATCGCGAAGGTAGGGGAGTGGTAGAACAAGCGCGCCATTGCCAGACGCTGCTGCTCGCCCAGCGAGAGACGCTCCTCCCAGTTCACAACCTCCGTCTCCCACTTTCCTGCATCGTCCACAAGGTGGAGCAGGTCCACCAGACGCAGCAGGTCAAGAATGTGCTTCTCACGCTCAATGCCACGGACAGACTTGTCAAGCTCTCCAAAGTGGCCCTCATCCTTCTTTGGGTACGTCAGCTGGTCGACAAGCGATCCCAGCACGTTGTACGGCCGCTGTGGGAGGTAGAAGACAGCATCGGAGGCCAGCTCGTGCCCGTCGATGGGGGTGCTGTTAGGCTTCGTCACGACACCCTCACGCAGGGGCCAGAGCCCGCCCAAACAGCGGAAGATGGACGACTTGCCGGCACCGTTGTGCCCGGTGAGGAGCAGCGACCTGCCCTTGGTGACGTCGAAGGTAAGGTCGCGCACAAGCAGCTGTCCGGCAGGGGTGTACACGTTCACGCCCTCGAAACCGATCTTCTCAGGGTCGTTGTGGAAGTTCGTGCTCTGCTGCGACGAGTGCTGTGCTGTGAGCGTGGACAACGTGTCGAACAGGTCGCACAGCCCCCTGCAGATGGGACGCATGTGTGCTGCAGTCGCGTGCAGTGTGAGGATGTCCCCGTTGCCGATGAGCATCTCCGTCATGATCTCGACGCTGTTCTTGAAACCCACAAGCGCACCCACATTGTCCGACGCGTTGCCTGCGGCCTGCAGGATCGGGTACAGCACAAAACTCTGGATCCACGACTTGCACCCATACACGTACGCAACCTTGAAGACAAGCTCGTGCTTGCTGTTCCCCTTGTGCAGGTCAAGCGTGGTGCCGGTCACCTTGGAGTAACTCTTTGCAAGAATGGCCTTCTCTTTCTCGCTGCCGTTCAGGGCAGAGATGGCTTCTGCGTTCTGCTGGATGCGCGCAATCGCTTTGTTGTACGAACCCT
Organism: Rhynchopus sp. YZ270_cl-10; assembly: GCA_964035575.1. Lineage (NCBI taxonomy): Eukaryota > Euglenozoa > Diplonemea > Diplonemida > Diplonemidae > Rhynchopus > Rhynchopus sp. YZ270_cl-10. The sequence continues at coordinate 321,806 of OZ037891.1, read as the reverse complement.
GCGACGCTGCCTTCCCACGCCACAGCAGCCCGATGTTCTTAGGGAACAACCTCTGTGCCACTTCGTACGCAAGGAGCAGGTACAAGTGGGGCAGCATTGCCTGGAACACCCCGTGCCGTGAGTACATCTTGTAGGTGAACCAGAAGATAGGCGGCAGGCTCTTGCAGAGTAGTGCGATAAGTGTAACGAGACGTGTCGAAGTGGAGCCTACCTGCGTCATGATGTCGTCGGCGTTAGGGATGGCGCGGGGCTTCTTTGTTGTGCCAACGTAGTAGTAGTTCATGTTGGAGAAGTAACGTCTGTGTGCCTCTGCAGTCAGCTTCTGCTTCCACAAGATCCCAAGGCGCTCGCGGCACAGCGACACCAATGAATTGACAAAGGCAGCTGCGATAGCAATCATGACACCAGTCTTACCCACAACCTTGAAGAGGTGCGAGTCTCTGCGGTACACGGCCGCATTCAACTTCTTCATCAACTCCGCAGACACATCCATGATGTACGTTCGCACGATCGCAAGCACCATCAGCGAAAATATTTCAAACCTGCCGACACCGTCTGGCGACCCTGTGGGTGCTGAGAACACCGGCCAGACCAAACTCAACAACCGCTTGACGTAGTCGCTGGAGTCGCGCCCCAGGGAAGCACGGCCACCTATAAGGTCCATCACAAGGAAGACCACGTAACGGATCACATCCAGGATCTTGATGCTGCTCAGCCATGTTGGGGGCGGGCGCGGTGGGCGCGAAGAGCTGCGTGCTGGTGTACCCTCCCTCTGTGCCGGGGTCCCCTCCCTCTGTGCTGGGGTCCCCTCCCTCTCGACCTTGGCCACGGCAGGCTGCGGGGTGGTGGTGGCCTGTGCAGGCTTCTTCTCTTCCTTGCCCGACATGTTGGTGTTGTTCTTCACACCTTCTCTTCCTGATGGGATGGTGGGGATGGTTGGGGATGGTTGGGGATGGTTGGGGATGGTTGGGGATGGTTGGGGATGGTTGGGGTAGGGGGAGGGTGAACAAAAAGATACTACTTCATCTTGGCACAGCTTTGGCATGAATACGCGATAGCGTTTTGCGATATATCAATATTTGCTTGAATATAGAACTTCACACGGAAGCAACCAGCAAAGGGACAATGCGGTCCTGGCCCCTCTCGCCTTTCTGGAAAGAAAGCTGAGTAGGGAGTCCCTCAAACAAAAAGAAGGCAGTGTGTCGCTTGTCATGTTCATGGCCGGTCTTTGCCGGACTATTTCGGCAACTCCACTGGCTGCGCAGCATCGCACTCAGCAACGAGGTCTGCACACTGTTCTGCCAACCCGATATAGTATTTGCGTGCCTTCTGAAGCTGGTCCCGTTGCAGGTTCCTTCTGAAGACAAACTTGTTCATCTCCCACTTGAAGGCGTCTACCTGGAAGTTTGTGATCTGCTCAAGGCGCTTTGCTGTGCGTTGCCTCTCCTTCGCACCCCCAATCGAATTCTTCACTGCTATCTCTGCACGCCGTATGTCGAGCCAGAGAACGTTCACCTCATCAAGCTCTTCACGTACGAGGCGTGCACGCTGGCTGCCTTCATCCTTTGTTAGGGTCGACACGTTTTGTCTGTGGTAGATATTACGGATGTCCCAGCGGCGCTTTTCGAGGAGCTTGAATTCACGTTCGTGGGAGCAACGTTTTTCGAGAGCGGAGGCATGGCGGACCTTAGAGAGCGAGCAGGCCTGTTTGCGGAGGTCGTCCAATGCAGCTCGCTGTGCTGTCACGCTCTCCTCCTTCTCTCGCTGTGCGGCGGCCGTGCTTTTCGACGCCATCTTGCGGTAGGTCACCGCATTGCCTCGCCCAGCCTCCATCTCACTGAAGATGAACAACATCTCTTCACGGTCCCGCTCGCTTGCCTTCATGTTCGACCACGCTCGCTCCTCCTTCAAATCAATCGCAAGCTGTATATCAAACAGCTGCTGCCAGCGCCGCCTCTCCATATCCACCTTCAGATTAAAGCATTTCCGCGTCGCTGCACGCTGCTCCAAAGCCTCAATGCCACCCTGGAGTGAGGAGAGCAGTCGCTCATCCTCCTCCAGAGTCATCTTCCTGGGGGGGTGTGCCAAATAAAAATGAAAATGAGGGCCCTACAAGAGAAAAATGTGTTCCAGTAATACCCTAAGAAGAAGGGGAGGGGAAGGATAGAAAGGTAGTTTAAGGGAAGGAAGTGGAGGTTGAGAAAGAGAAGGTGGGGACAGAAGGGGGGAGGGGGGAGATGAATAAGGACAACAAAGTCAAAGGGACGTGTTCAAGTTCCAAAATATGTTATACCTCTCCTTCCACTAAATAAAGGCTTGAATAAAATTTTACTGGGGGAAAACCCTAAGAAGTCTAGTCTCATCCTTCCTGCTCTCTCTATCACCTCAGTGTCCCGCAGAGGCAATATGCCAAAAAGAAAGAGAAAGGACAGCGTGGGGCGTCCACCTTGTTTAGAGTGATCATGGCACGAGTACGTTTGCGCTGCGGAAGAGTTTAAAAAAAAATTGTTTCATATACTGGTGTGGCCCGAAACCCGGTTTTTGGGGTACATTAGCAGTACATTAGAAGTACATTTTTAATACTTTATTTTAGGCGTGATTAAGGGAAAAAAACTTTTTTTTATAGGTGACTTTTTTTGGGGGTCCGGGGGGGCGAAAAAATTTTCGGCCAATTTTTGCCCACAAAAAATCGAGAAAAAAAATTTCTTTCCCGATTCTCGGGAGTCCGTGCGTGCTGTGATGGGGTCATTTTGCGCTGAGAAATGAGTATTTTAGACCTAAAATGCATGTATCAGTTTTACAGGCTATTTTCAGGTTTGGTGCGGAGCCCACCCCTCACCTTACCCCCCCACAGAACTCTATTTTCAGATGACAATTTTCTTTTATTTTACTGTAAAAGGAAGCATGTGGCATAGCGAAAGAAGAAAAGTAGCGTACCGTGCGCCTGCGGCGCAAGCTTGCACTCTTCTCATGTCATAGTTTGGCTGTAAAATGTTCAATTATAAGCGCATTTTTTTTTGAAATGGTGCGTACCGTGGCTTCGCCAGAAGCTTTCGTTTTTAGCGAAATACGTAAGTAAAATTTACGGAAAGTGACGTTAATTACGAACGACAGCACCATTTTATGGCAACATTTTTGTACCCCTCCCGGTGGCTTTCCTTACCCTCCCGCCGAAAAAAAAAAATTCCCGCGGGAACGGTTTTTCTACACTTTCCCTCCCTTCGAAATTTCGAAGGGACCCTTCGAAAATCGGAGGGTCCCTCCGAAAAATTTTTTTTACGTTGTCCGATACACTTTCCCTCCCTTCGAAAATCGGGGGGCTCCCTTCGGAAACTGGGTTTTTTTGGGCCTTGAAACTGGAAAAAAAAAAAAAAAAAAAAAAAAAAAAAAAAAAAAAACTCATGTTTTGCCTGTGTACCCAGCATGTGCACAGTAGGTAGCCATGGTTCGGGTTCGGAAAGCCACCTGGTCGGGGCACAAAGTTACATCCCACCCTCCCTTGGCCCTCGGGACTCCTTTCGGGAGGTCAGGGCTTCCCTCGGGCCTTCGGCCCTCGGGGAGCCCTGACCTCCCTCAAGCGTCCCTCGGGCTTTGGCGGGAGGGAGGGAAATAACCATTGTACCCCTCCCTGTGGCTTTCCGTACCCTCCCGCCGAAATTTCGAAGGGACCCTTCGAAATTCGGAGGGTCCCTCCGAAAAAAAAATTTTTCGGACGCGAAAATCGGTCTCAAAACGGTCCAAATTGCCCCATGCGCGGCATTCCGGGCAATTTGAGGGCAATTTGTCGTGCAATAGCCATGTGTGGGGTACTATGTGGTGCACCCGTGCCCCCATGCTGCACCCCTTATACATGGTTTTTACAGGCAAAAAGTGAAAAAAGACAGTCGGGCACAAAAAGCCACGGATCGGGGCACAAAGTTACATCCCACCCTCCCTTGGCCCTCGGGACTCCTTTCGGGAGGTCAGGGCTTCCCTCGGGCCTTCGGCCCTCGGGTAGCCCTGACCTCCCTCAAGGGACCCTCGGGCTTTGGCGGGAGGGAGGGAAATAACCATTTTACCCCCCTTTTTTTACCATACATTAGAAGTACATTTTTTTGACTTTATTTTGGGGCGGGCCACACCAATTATACTAAAAAAAAAAAAAAAAAAACGCAAGATTGACAGATCCGGCAGCCAATAACCTGTTCATTGAAGAAGTACTTACGACTCCAGGGAAAAGAAGTGCTCTGTATGTGTCACCACCACTACACACCTCGTGGTTTCTAAAAAGTGTGTCAGCGACGGGTGGAGCTCGGTACTGCTGCAGCATGAGTGTCAGCCCAGGAAGTCCATCCATTGCGTCCCAAATAAAGAAACACAGCACTTCGCACAGGGGAAACCCAACAACCATCACAGATCTCACTTATACCTCACTTCTTACGCGTCGGTTTCAACTAGTCGGTTCTAACGCGTACGTTTCAACGCGTCCGTTTTAACGCGTCCGTTTTAACGTGTCGGTTCCAACGCATCGGTTCTAACGCATCGGTTTCAAGGCGTCGGTTCTAACGCATCGATTCTAACGCGTCGGTTCAAAGGCATCGGTTCTAACGCGTCGGTTCTAACGCGTCGGTTCTAACGCGTCGGTTCTAACGTGTCGGTTCTAACGTGTCGGTTCTAACGCGTCGGTTCTAACGCGTCGGTTCTAACGCGTCGGTTCTTACGCGTCGGTTCAAACGCGTCGGTTCTAACGCGTCGGTTCCAACGCGTCGGTTCTAACGCGTCGGTTCTAACGTGTCGGTTCTAACGCGTCGGTTCTTACGCGTCGGTTCTAACGCGTCGGTTCTTACGCGTCGGTTCTAACGTGTCGGTTCTAACGTGTCGGTTCTAACGCGTCGGTTCTAACGCGTCGGTTCTAACGCGTCGGTTCTTACGCGTCGGTTCAAACGCGTCGGTTCTAACGCATCGGTTTCAACGCGTCTGTTCTAACGCGACGGTTCTAACGCGTCGGTTCTAACGCATCGGTTCTAACGCATCGGTTCTAACGCGTCGGTTCTAACGCGACGGTTCTAACGCGTCGGTTCTAACGCGTCGGTTCTAACGCATCGGTTCTAACGCATCGGTTCTAACGCGTCGGTTCAAACGCGTCGGTTCTAACGCGTCGGTTTCAACGTGTCGGTTCTAACGCGTCGGTTCTAACGCATCGGTTCTAACGCATCGGTTCTAACGCGTCGGTTCTAACGCATCGGTTCCAACGCGTCGGTTCTAACGCGTCGGTTCTAACGCGTCGGTTCCAACGCGTCGGTTCTAACGCGTCGGTTCAAACTCGTCGGTTCTAACGCGTCGGTTCCAACGCGTCGGTTCTAACGCGTCGGTTCAAACGCGTCGGTTCTAACGTGTCGGTTTCAACGCGTCGGTTCTAACGCGTCGGTTCTTACGCTTCGGTTCTTACGCGTCGGTTCTAACGCGTCGGTTCTTACGCTTCGGTTCTTACGCGTCGGTTCTAACGCGTCGGTTCTAACGCGTCGGTTCTAACGTGTCGGTTCTAACGCGTCGGTTCTAACGCGTCGGTTCTAACGCGTCGGTTCTAACGCGTCGGTTCTAACGCATCGGTTTCAACGCGTCTGTTCTAACGCGTCGGTTCTAACGCGTCGGTTCTAACGCATCGGTTCTAACGCGTCGGTTCTAACGCGACGGTTCTAACGCGTCGGTTCTAACGCATCGGTTCTAACGCATCGGTTCTAACGCGTCGGTTCTAACGCGTCGGTTCTAACGCGTCGGTTCTAACGCGTCGGTTCTAACGCGTCGGTTCTAACGCGTCGGTTCTTACGCGTCGGTTCTAACGTGTCGGTTCTAACGTGTCGGTTCTAACGCGTCGGTTCTAACGCGTCGGTTCTAACGCGTCGGTTCTTACGCATCGGTTTCAACGCGTCTGTTCTAACGCATCGGTTTCAACGCGTCTGTTCTAACGCGACGGTTCTAACGCGTCGGTTCTAACGCATCGGTTCTAACGCATCGGTTTCAACGCGTCTGTTCTAACGCGACGGTTCTAACGCGTCGGTTCTAACGCGACGGTTCTAACGCGTCCGTTCTAACGCGTCGGTTCTAACGCATCGGTTCTAACGCATCGGTTCTAACGCGTCGGTTCTAACGCGTCGGTTCTAACGCATCGGTTCCAACGCGTCGGTTCTAACGCGTCGGTTCTAACGCGTCGGTTCCAACGCGTCGGTTCTAACGCGTCGGTTCTAACGCGTCGGTTCTAACGCATCGGTTCCAACGCGTCGGTTCTAACGCGTCGGTTCTAACGCATCGGTTCCAACGCGTCGGTTCTAACGCGTCGGTTCTAACGCGTCGGTTCAAACGCGTCGGTTCTAACGTGTCGGTTCTAACGCGTCGGTTCTAACGCGTCGGTTCTAACGCATCGATTCTAACGCATCGGTTCTAACGCGTCGGTTCTAACTCGTCGGTTCAAACGCGTCGGTTCCAACGCGTCGGTTCCAACGCGTCGGTTCTTACGCGTCGGTTCTAACGCGTCGGTTCAAACGCGTCGGTTCTAACGCGTCGGTTCCAACGCGTCGGTTCTAACACGTCGGTTCTTACGCGTCGGTTCTAACGCGTCGGTTCTAACGCGTCGGTTCCAACGCGTCGGTTCTAACGCGTCGGTTCAAACGCATCGGTTCCAACGCGTCGGTTCTAACGCGTCGGTTCTAACGCGTCGTTTCTTACGCGTCGGTTCCAACGCGTCGGTTCTTACGCGTCGGGTCTAACGCGTCGATTCTAACGCGTCGGTTCTAACGCGTCGGTTCTAACGCATCGGTTCTAACGCGTCGGTTCTAACGCGTCGGTTCTAACGCATCGGTTCTAACGCATCGGTTCTAACGCGTCGGTTCTTACGCATCGGTTCTAACGCATCGGTTCTAACGCATCGGTTCCAACGCGTCGGTTGTAACGCGTCGGTTCTAACGCATCGGTTCTAACTCATCGGTTCCAACGCGTCGGTTCTAACGCGTCGGTTCTAACGCGTCGTTTCCAACGCGTCGGTTCTTACCCGTCTGTTCTAACGCGTCGGTTGTAACGCGTCGGTTCTAACGCGTCGGTTCTTACGCGTCGGTTTCAACGCATCGGTTCTAACGCGTCGGTTCTAACGGGTCGGTTCTAACGCGTCGGTTGTAACGCATCGTTTGTAACGCATCGGTTCTAACGCGTCGGTTCTAACGCGTCGGTTCTAACGCGTCGTTTGTAACGCATCGGTTCTAACGCGTCGGTTCTAACGCGTCGGTTCTAACGCGTCGGTTCTTACGCGTCGGTTCCAACGCGTCGGTTCTAACGCGTCGGTTCTAACGCGTCGGTTCTAACGCATCGGTTCTAACGCGTCGGTTCTAACGCGTCGGTTCAAACGCATCGGTTCCAACGCATCGGTTCTAACGCGTCGGTTCTAACGGGTCGGTTCTAACGCGTCGGTTGTAACGCATCGGTTCTAACGCGTCGGTTCAAACGCGTCGGTTCTAACGCGTCGGTTTCAACGCGTCGGTTCTAACGCGTCGGTTCTTACGCTTCGGTTCTAACGCGTCGGTTCTAACGCGTCGGTTCTTACGCGTCGGTTCTAACGGGTCGGTTCTAACGCGTCGGTTGTAACGCATCGGTTCTAACGCGTCGGTTCTAACGCGTCGGTTCTAACGCATCGGTTCTAACGCATCGGTTCCAACGCGTCGGTTCTAACGCGTCGGTTCTAACGCGTCGTTTCCAACGCGTCGGTTCTTACGCGTCTGTTCTAACGCGTCGGTTCTAACGCGTCGGTTCTAACGCGTCGGTTGTAACGCATCGGTTCTAACGCGTCGGTTCTAACGCGTCGGTTCTAACGCGTCGTTTGTAACGCATCGGTTCTAACGCGTCGGTTCTAACGCGTCGGTTCTAACGCGTCGGTTCTTACGCGTCGGTTCTAACGTGTCGGTTCTAACGCGTCGGTTCTAACGCGTCGGTTCTAACGCGTCGGTTCTAACGCGTCGTTTGTAACGCATCGGTTCTAACGCGTCGGTTCTAACGCGTCGGTTCTAACGCGTCGGTTCTTACGCGTCTGTTCTAACGCGTCGGTTCTAACGCGTCGGTTCTAACGCGTCGGTTCTAACGTGTCGGTTCTAACGCGTCGGTTCTAACGCATCGGTTCTAACGCGTCGGTTCAAACGCATCGGTTCCAACGCATCGGTTCTAACGCGTCGGTTCTTACGGGTCGGTTCTAACGCGTCGGTTGTAACGCATCGGTTCTAACGCGTCGGTTCTAACGCGTCGGTTCTAACGCATCGGTTCTAACGCGTCGGTTCAAACGCATCGGTTCCAACGCATCGGTTCTAACGCGTCGGTTCTTACGGGTCGGTTCTAACGCGTCGGTTGTAACGCATCGGTTCTAACGCGTCGGTTCTAACGCGTCGGTTCTAACGCGTCGGTTCTAACGCGTCGGTTCTTACGCGTCGGTTCTAACGTGTCGGTTCTAACGCGTCGGTTCAAACGCGTCGGTTCTTACGCGTCGGTTCTAACGGGTCGGTTCTAACGCGTCGGTTGTAACGCATCGGTTCTAACGCGTCGGTTCTAACGCGTCGGTTCTAACGCGTCGGTTCTAACGCGTCGTTTCTTACGCGTCGGTTCCAACGCGTCGGGTCTAACGCGTCGGTTCTTACGCGTCGGTTCTAACGCGTCGGTTCTAACGCGTCGGTTCTAACGCGTCGGTTTCAACGTGTCGGTTCTAACGCGTCGGTTCTAACGCATCGGTTCTAACGCATCGGTTCTAACGCGTCGGTTCTAACGCGTCGGTTCTAACGCATCGGTTCCAACGCGTCGGTTCTAACGCGTCGGTTCTAACGCGTCGGTTTCAACGTGTCGGTTCTAACGCGTCGGTTCTAACGCATCGGTTCTAACGCATCGGTTCTAACGCGTCGGTTCTAACGCATCGGTTCCAACGCGTCGGTTCTAACGCGTCGGTTCTAACGCGTCGGTTCCAACGCGTCGGTTCTAACGCGTCGGTTCCAACGCGTCGGTTCTAACGCGTCGGTTCAAACGCGTCGGTTCTAACGTGTCGGTTTCAACGCGTCGGTTCTAACGCGTCGGTTCTTACGCTTCGGTTCTTACGCGTCGGTTCTAACGCGTCGGTTCTAACGCGTCGGTTCTAACGTGTCGGTTCTAACGCGTCGGTTCTAACGCGTCGGTTCTAACGCGTCGGTTCTAACGCGTCGGTTCTAACGCATCGGTTTCAACGCGTCTGTTCTAACGCGTCGGTTCTAACGCGTCGGTTCTAACGCATCGGTTCTAACGCGTCGGTTCTAACGCGACGGTTCTAACGCGTCGGTTCTAACGCATCGGTTCTAACGCATCGGTTCTAACGCGTCGGTTCTAACGCGTCGGTTCTAACGCGTCGGTTCTAACGCGTCGGTTCTAACGCGTCGGTTCTAACGCGTCGGTTCTTACGCGTCGGTTCTAACGTGTCGGTTCTAACGTGTCGGTTCTAACGCGTCGGTTCTAACGCGTCGGTTCTAACGCGTCGGTTCTTACGCATCGGTTTCAACGCGTCTGTTCTAACGCATCGGTTTCAACGCGTCTGTTCTAACGCGACGGTTCTAACGCGTCGGTTCTAACGCATCGGTTCTAACGCATCGGTTTCAACGCGTCTGTTCTAACGCGACGGTTCTAACGCGTCGGTTCTAACGCGACGGTTCTAACGCGTCCGTTCTAACGCGTCGGTTCTAACGCATCGGTTCTAACGCATCGGTTCTAACGCGTCGGTTCTAACGCGTCGGTTCTAACGCATCGGTTCCAACGCGTCGGTTCTAACGCGTCGGTTCTAACGCGTCGGTTCCAACGCGTCGGTTCTAACGCGTCGGTTCTAACGCATCGGTTCCAACGCGTCGGTTCTAACGCGTCGGTTCTAACGCGTCGGTTCAAACGCGTCGGTTCTAACGTGTCGGTTCTAACGCGTCGGTTCTAACGCGTCGGTTCTAACGCGTCGGTTCTAACGCATCGGTTCCAACGCGTCGGTTCTAACGCGTCGGTTCTAACGCGTCGGTTCAAACGCGTCGGTTCTAACGTGTCGGTTCTAACGCGTCGGTTCTAACGCGTCGGTTCTAACGCATCGATTCTAACGCATCGGTTCTAACGCGTCGGTTCTAACTCGTCGGTTCAAACGCGTCGGTTCCAACGCGTCGGTTCCAACGCGTCGGTTCTTACGCGTCGGTTCTAACGCGTCGGTTCAAACGCGTCGGTTCTAACGCGTCGGTTCCAACGCGTCGGTTCTAACACGTCGGTTCTTACGCGTCGGTTCTAACGCGTCGGTTCTAACGCGTCGGTTCCAACGCGTCGGTTCTAACGCGTCGGTTCAAACGCATCGGTTCCAACGCGTCGGTTCTAACGCGTCGGTTCTAACGCGTCGTTTCTTACGCGTCGGTTCCAACGCGTCGGTTCTTACGCGTCGGGTCTAACGCGTCGATTCTAACGCGTCGGTTCTAACGCGTCGGTTCTAACGCATCGGTTCTAACGCGTCGGTTCTAACGCGTCGGTTCTAACGCATCGGTTCTAACGCATCGGTTCTAACGCGTCGGTTCTTACGCATCGGTTCTAACGCATCGGTTCTAACGCATCGGTTCCAACGCGTCGGTTGTAACGCGTCGGTTCTAACGCATCGGTTCTAACTCATCGGTTCCAACGCGTCGGTTCTAACGCGTCGGTTCTAACGCGTCGTTTCCAACGCGTCGGTTCTTACCCGTCTGTTCTAACGCGTCGGTTGTAACGCGTCGGTTCTAACGCGTCGGTTCTTACGCGTCGGTTTCAACGCATCGGTTCTAACGCGTCGGTTCTAACGGGTCGGTTCTAACGCGTCGGTTGTAACGCATCGTTTGTAACGCATCGGTTCTAACGCGTCGGTTCTAACGCGTCGGTTCTAACGCGTCGTTTGTAACGCATCGGTTCTAACGCGTCGGTTCTAACGCGTCGGTTCTAACGCGTCGGTTCTTACGCGTCGGTTCCAACGCGTCGGTTCTAACGCGTCGGTTCTAACGCGTCGGTTCTAACGCATCGGTTCTAACGCGTCGGTTCTAACGCGTCGGTTCAAACGCATCGGTTCCAACGCATCGGTTCTAACGCGTCGGTTCTAACGCGTCGGTTCTAACGCGTCGGTTTCAACGCGTCGGTTCTAACGCGTCGGTTCTTACGCTTCGGTTCTAACGCGTCGGTTGTAACGCATCGGTTCTAACGCGTCGGTTCAAACGCGTCGGTTCTAACGCGTCGGTTTCAACGCGTCGGTTCTAACGCGTCGGTTCTTACGCTTCGGTTCTAACGGGTCGGTTCTAACGCGTCGGTTGTAACGCATCGGTTCTAACGCGTCGGTTCTAACGCGTCGGTTCTAACGCATCGGTTCTAACGCATCGGTTCCAACGCGTCGGTTCTAACGCGTCGGTTCTAACGCGTCGTTTCCAACGCGTCGGTTCTTACGCGTCTGTTCTAACGCGTCGGTTCTAACGCGTCGGTTCTAACGCGTCGGTTGTAACGCATCGGTTCTAACGCGTCGGTTCTAACGCGTCGGTTCTAACGCATCGGTTCTAACGCATCGGTTCTAACGCATCGGTTCTAACGCGTCGGTTCTAACGCGTCGGTTCTAACGCATCGGTTCCAACGCGTCGGTTCTAACGCGTCGGTTCTAACGCGTCGGTTTCAACGTGTCGGTTCTAACGCGTCGGTTCTAACGCATCGGTTCTAACGCATCGGTTCTAACGCGTCGGTTCTAACGCGTCGGTTCTAACGCATCGGTTCCAACGCGTCGGTTCTAACGCGTCGGTTCTAACGCGTCGGTTTCAACGTGTCGGTTCTAACGCGTCGGTTCTAACGCATCGGTTCTAACGCATCGGTTCTAACGCGTCGGTTCTAACGCATCGGTTCCAACGCGTCGGTTCTAACGCGTCGGTTCTAACGCGTCGGTTCCAACGCGTCGGTTCTAACGCGTCGGTTCAAACTCGTCGGTTCTAACGCGTCGGTTCCAACGCGTCGGTTCTAACGCGTCGGTTCAAACGCGTCGGTTCTAACGTGTCGGTTTCAACGCGTCGGTTCTAACGCGTCGGTTCTTACGCTTCGGTTCTAACGCATCGGTTCCAACGCGTCGGTTCTAACGCGTCGGTTCTAACGCGTCGGTTCAAACGCGTCGGTTCTAACGTGTCGGTTTCAACGCGTCGGTTCTAACGCGTCGGTTCTAACGCGTCGGTTCTAACGTGTCGGTTCTAACGCGTCGGTTCTAACGCGTCGGTTCTAACGCGTCGGTTCTAACGCATCGGTTTCAACGCGTCTGTTCTAACGCGTCGGTTCTAACGCATCGGTTCTAACGCATCGGTTCTAACGCGTCGGTTCTAACGCGACGGTTCTAACGCGTCGGTTCTAACGCATCGGTTCTAACGCATCGGTTCTAACGCGTCGGTTCTAACGCGTCGGTTCTAACGCGTCGGTTCTAACGCGTCGGTTCTTACGCGTCGGTTCTAACGTGTCGGTTCTAACGTGTCGGTTCTAACGCGTCGGTTCTAACGCGTCGGTTCTAACGCGTCGGTTCCAACGCGTCGGTTCTAACGCGTCGGTTCAAACGCGTCGGTTCTAACGCGTCGGTTTCAACGCGTCTGTTCTAACGCATCGGTTCTAACGCGTCGGTTCTAACGCGTCGGTTCCAACGCGTCGGTTCTAACGCGTCGGTTCAAACGCGTCGGTTCTAACGTGTCGGTTCTAACGCGTCGGTTCTAACGCGTCGGTTCTAACGCATCGATTCTAACGCATCGGTTCTAACGCGTCGGTTCTAACTCGTCGGTTCAAACGCGTCGGTTCCAACGCGTCGGTTCCAACGCGTCGGTTCTAACGCGTCGGTTCTTACGCGTCGGTTCTAACGTGTCGGTTCTAACGCGTCGGTTCAAACGCGTCGGTTCTAACGCGTCGGTTCTTACGCGTCGGTTCTAACGTGTCGGTTCTAACGTGTCGGTTCTAACGCGTCGGTTCTAACGCGTCGGTTCTAACGCGTCGGTTCTTACGCGTCGGTTCTAACGTGTCGGTTCTAACGTGTCGGTTCTAACGCGTCGGTTCTAACGCGTCTGTTCTAACGCGTCGGTTCTTACGCGTCGGTTCTTACGCGTCGGTTCTAACGCGTCGGTTCTAACGCGTCGGTTCTAACGCGTCGGTTCTTACGCGTCGGTTCTAACGTGTCGGTTCTAACGTGTCGGTTCTAACGCGTCGGTTCTAACGCGTCGGTTCTAACGCGTCGGTTCTAACGCGTCGGTTCTAACGCATCGGTTCTAACGCATCGGTTCTAACGCATCGGTTCCAACGCGTCGGTTCTAACGCGTCGGTTCTAACGCGTCGTTTCCAACGCGTCGGTTCTTACGCGTCTGTTCTAACGCGTCGGTTCTAACGCGTCGGTTCTAACGCGTCGGTTGTAACGCATCGGTTCTAACGCGTCGGTTCTAACGCGTCGGTTCTAACGCGTCGTTTGTAACGCATCGGTTCTAACGCGTCGGTTCTAACGCGTCGGTTCTAACGTGTCGGTTCTAACGCGTCGGTTCTAACGCGTCGGTTCTAACGCGTCGGTTCTAACGCGTCGTTTGTAACGCATCGGTTCTAACGCGTCGGTTCTAACGCGTCGGTTCTAACGCGTCGGTTCTTACGCGTCTGTTCTAACGCGTCGGTTCTAACGCGTCGGTTCTAACGCGTCGGTTCTAACGTGTCGGTTCTAACGCGTCGGTTCTAACGCATCGGTTCTAACGCGTCGGTTCAAACGCATCGGTTCCAACGCATCGGTTCTAACGCGTCGGTTCTAACGCGTCGGTTCTAACGCGTCGGTTCTAACGCGTCGTTTCTTACGCGTCGGTTCCAACGCGTCGGGTCTAACGCGTCGGTTCTTACGCGTCGGTTCTAACGCGTCGGTTCTAACGCGTCGGTTCTAACGCGTCGGTTTCAACGTGTCGGTTCTAACGCGTCGGTTCTAACGCATCGGTTCTAACGCATCGGTTCTAACGCGTCGGTTCTAACGCGTCGGTTCTAACGCATCGGTTCCAACGCGTCGGTTCTAACGCGTCGGTTCTAACGCGTCGGTTTCAACGTGTCGGTTCTAACGCGTCGGTTCTAACGCATCGGTTCTAACGCATCGGTTCTAACGCGTCGGTTCTAACGCATCGGTTCCAACGCGTCGGTTCTAACGCGTCGGTTCAAACGCGTCGGTTCTAACGTGTCGGTTTCAACGCGTCGGTTCTAACGCGTCGGTTCTTACGCTTCGGTTCTTACGCGTCGGTTCTAACGCGTCGGTTCTAACGCGTCGGTTCTAACGTGTCGGTTCTAACGCGTCGGTTCTAACGCGTCGGTTCTAACGCGTCGGTTCTAACGCGTCGGTTCTAACGCATCGGTTTCAACGCGTCTGTTCTAACGCGTCGGTTCTAACGCGTCGGTTCTAACGCATCGGTTCTAACGCGTCGGTTCTAACGCGACGGTTCTAACGCGTCGGTTCTAACGCATCGGTTCTAACGCATCGGTTCTAACGCGTCGGTTCTAACGCGTCGGTTCTAACGCGTCGGTTCTAACGCGTCGGTTCTAACGCGTCGGTTCTTACGCGTCGGTTCTAACGTGTCGGTTCTAACGTGTCGGTTCTAACGCGTCGGTTCTAACGCGTCGGTTCTAACGCGTCGGTTCTTACGCATCGGTTTCAACGCGTCTGTTCTAACGCATCGGTTTCAACGCGTCTGTTCTAACGCGACGGTTCTAACGCGTCGGTTCTAACGCATCGGTTCTAACGCATCGGTTTCAACGCGTCTGTTCTAACGCGACGGTTCTAACGCGTCGGTTCTAACGCGACGGTTCTAACGCGTCCGTTCTAACGCGTCGGTTCTAACGCATCGGTTCTAACGCATCGGTTCTAACGCGTCGGTTCTAACGCGTCGGTTCTAACGCATCGGTTCCAACGCGTCGGTTCTAACGCGTCGGTTCTAACGCGTCGGTTCCAACGCGTCGGTTCTAACGCGTCGGTTCTAACGCATCGGTTCCAACGCGTCGGTTCTAACGCGTCGGTTCTAACGCGTCGGTTCAAACGCGTCGGTTCTAACGTGTCGGTTCTAACGCGTCGGTTCTAACGCGTCGGTTCTAACGCATCGGTTCCAACGCGTCGGTTCTAACGCGTCGGTTCTAACGCATCGGTTCCAACGCGTCGGTTCTAACGCGTCGGTTCTAACGCGTCGGTTCAAACGCGTCGGTTCTAACGTGTCGGTTCTAACGCGTCGGTTCTAACGCGTCGGTTCTAACGCATCGATTCTAACGCATCGGTTCTAACGCGTCGGTTCTAACTCGTCGGTTCAAACGCGTCGGTTCCAACGCGTCGGTTCCAACGCGTCGGTTCTAACACGTCGGTTCTTACGCGTCGGTTCTAACGCGTCGGTTCTAACGCGTCGGTTCCAACGCGTCGGTTCTAACGCGTCGGTTCTAACGCGTCGTTTCTTACGCGTCGGTTCCAACGCGTCGGTTCTTACGCGTCGGGTCTAACGCGTCGATTCTAACGCGTCGGTTCTAACGCGTCGGTTCTAACGCATCGGTTCTAACGCGTCGGTTCTAACGCGTCGGTTCTAACGCATCGGTTCTAACGCATCGGTTCTAACGCGTCGGTTCTTACGCATCGGTTCTAACGCATCGGTTCTAACGCATCGGTTCCAACGCGTCGGTTGTAACGCGTCGGTTCTAACGCATCGGTTCTAACTCATCGGTTCCAACGCGTCGGTTCTAACGCGTCGGTTCTAACGCGTCGTTTCCAACGCGTCGGTTCTTACCCGTCTGTTCTAACGCGTCGGTTGTAACGCGTCGGTTCTAACGCGTCGGTTCTTACGCGTCGGTTTCAACGCATCGGTTCTAACGCGTCGGTTCTAACGGGTCGGTTCTAACGCGTCGGTTGTAACGCATCGTTTGTAACGCATCGGTTCTAACGCGTCGGTTCTAACGCGTCGGTTCTAACGCGTCGTTTGTAACGCATCGGTTCTAACGCGTCGGTTCTAACGCGTCGGTTCTAACGCGTCGGTTCTTACGCGTCGGTTCCAACGCGTCGGTTCTAACGCGTCGGTTCTAACGCGTCGGTTCTAACGCATCGGTTCTAACGCGTCGGTTCTAACGCGTCGGTTCAAACGCATCGGTTCCAACGCATCGGTTCTAACGCGTCGGTTCTAACGCGTCGGTTCTAACGCGTCGGTTTCAACGCGTCGGTTCTAACGCGTCGGTTCTTACGCTTCGGTTCTAACGCGTCGGTTGTAACGCATCGGTTCTAACGCGTCGGTTCAAACGCGTCGGTTCTAACGCGTCGGTTTCAACGCGTCGGTTCTAACGCGTCGGTTCTTACGCTTCGGTTCTAACGCGTCGGTTCTAACGCGTCGGTTCTTACGCGTCGGTTCTAACGGGTCGGTTCTAACGCGTCGGTTGTAACGCATCGGTTCTAACGCGTCGGTTCTAACGCGTCGGTTCTAACGCATCGGTTCTAACGCATCGGTTCCAACGCGTCGGTTCTAACGCGTCGGTTCTAACGCGTCGTTTCCAACGCGTCGGTTCTTACGCGTCTGTTCTAACGCGTCGGTTCTAACGCGTCGGTTCTAACGCGTCGGTTGTAACGCATCGGTTCTAACGCGTCGGTTCTAACGCGTCGGTTCTAACGCGTCGTTTGTAACGCATCGGTTCTAACGCGTCGGTTCTAACGCGTCGGTTCTAACGCGTCGGTTCTTACGCGTCGGTTCTAACGTGTCGGTTCTAACGCGTCGGTTCTAACGCGTCGGTTCTAACGCGTCGGTTCTAACGCGTCGTTTGTAACGCATCGGTTCTAACGCGTCGGTTCTAACGCGTCGGTTCTAACGCGTCGGTTCTTACGCGTCTGTTCTAACGCGTCGGTTCTAACGCGTCGGTTCTAACGCGTCGGTTCTAACGTGTCGGTTCTAACGCGTCGGTTCTAACGCATCGGTTCTAACGCGTCGGTTCAAACGCATCGGTTCCAACGCATCGGTTCTAACGCGTCGGTTCTTACGGGTCGGTTCTAACGCGTCGGTTGTAACGCATCGGTTCTAACGCGTCGGTTCTAACGCGTCGGTTCTAACGCATCGGTTCTAACGCGTCGGTTCAAACGCATCGGTTCCAACGCATCGGTTCTAACGCGTCGGTTCTTACGGGTCGGTTCTAACGCGTCGGTTGTAACGCATCGGTTCTAACGCGTCGGTTCTAACGCGTCGGTTCTAACGCGTCGGTTCTAACGCGTCGGTTCTTACGCGTCGGTTCTAACGTGTCGGTTCTAACGCGTCGGTTCAAACGCGTCGGTTCTTACGCGTCGGTTCTAACGGGTCGGTTCTAACGCGTCGGTTGTAACGCATCGGTTCTAACGCGTCGGTTCTAACGCGTCGGTTCTAACGCGTCGGTTCTAACGCGTCGTTTCTTACGCGTCGGTTCCAACGCGTCGGGTCTAACGCGTCGGTTCTTACGCGTCGGTTCTAACGCGTCGGTTCTAACGCGTCGGTTCTAACGCGTCGGTTTCAACGTGTCGGTTCTAACGCGTCGGTTCTAACGCATCGGTTCTAACGCATCGGTTCTAACGCGTCGGTTCTAACGCGTCGGTTCTAACGCATCGGTTCCAACGCGTCGGTTCTAACGCGTCGGTTCTAACGCGTCGGTTTCAACGTGTCGGTTCTAACGCGTCGGTTCTAACGCATCGGTTCTAACGCATCGGTTCTAACGCGTCGGTTCTAACGCATCGGTTCCAACGCGTCGGTTCTAACGCGTCGGTTCTAACGCGTCGGTTCCAACGCGTCGGTTCTAACGCGTCGGTTCAAACTCGTCGGTTCTAACGCGTCGGTTCCAACGCGTCGGTTCTAACGCGTCGGTTCAAACGCGTCGGTTCTAACGTGTCGGTTTCAACGCGTCGGTTCTAACGCGTCGGTTCTTACGCTTCGGTTCTTACGCGTCGGTTCTAACGCGTCGGTTCTAACGCGTCGGTTCTAACGTGTCGGTTCTAACGCGTCGGTTCTAACGCGTCGGTTCTAACGCGTCGGTTCTAACGCATCGGTTTCAACGCGTCTGTTCTAACGCGTCGGTTCTAACGCATCGGTTCTAACGCATCGGTTCTAACGCGTCGGTTCTAACGCGACGGTTCTAACGCGTCGGTTCTAACGCATCGGTTCTAACGCATCGGTTCTAACGCGTCGGTTCTAACGCGTCGGTTCTAACGCGTCGGTTCTAACGCGTCGGTTCTTACGCGTCGGTTCTAACGTGTCGGTTCTAACGTGTCGGTTCTAACGCGTCGGTTCTAACGCGTCGGTTCTAACGCGTCGGTTCTTACGCATCGGTTTCAACGCGTCTGTTCTAACGCATCGGTTCTAACGCGTCGGTTCTAACGCGTCGGTTCCAACGCGTCGGTTCTAACGCGTCGGTTCAAACGCGTCGGTTCTAACGTGTCGGTTCTAACGCGTCGGTTCTAACGCATCGATTCTAACGCATCGGTTCTAACGCGTCGGTTCTAACTCGTCGGTTCAAACGCGTCGGTTCCAACGCGTCGGTTCCAACGCGTCGGTTCTAACGCGTCGGTTCTTACGCGTCGGTTCTAACGTGTCGGTTCTAACGCGTCGGTTCAAACGCGTCGGTTCTAACGCGTCGGTTCTTACGCGTCGGTTCTAACGTGTCGGTTCTAACGTGTCGGTTCTAACGCGTCGGTTCTAACGCGTCGGTTCTAACGCGTCGGTTCTTACGCGTCGGTTCTAACGTGTCGGTTCTAACGTGTCGGTTCTAACGCGTCGGTTCTAACGCGTCTGTTCTAACGCGTCGGTTCTTACGCGTCGGTTCTTACGCGTCGGTTCTAACGCGTCGGTTCTAACGCGTCGGTTCTAACGCGTCGGTTCTTACGCGTCGGTTCTAACGTGTCGGTTCTAACGTGTCGGTTCTAACGCGTCGGTTCTAACGCGTCGGTTCTAACGCGTCGGTTCTAACGCGTCGGTTCTAACGCATCGGTTCTAACGCATCGGTTCCAACGCGTCGGTTCTAACGCGTCGGTTCTAACGCGTCGTTTCCAACGCGTCGGTTCTTACGCGTCTGTTCTAACGCGTCGGTTCTAACGCGTCGGTTCTAACGCGTCGGTTGTAACGCATCGGTTCTAACGCATCGGTTCTAACGCGTCGGTTCTAACGCGTCGGTTCTAACGCGTCGGTTCTTACGCGTCGGTTCTAACGTGTCGGTTCTAACGCGTCGGTTCTAACGCGTCGGTTCTAACGCGTCGGTTCTAACGCGTCGTTTGTAACGCATCGGTTCTAACGCGTCGGTTCTAACGCGTCGGTTCTAACGCGTCGGTTCTTACGCGTCTGTTCTAACGCGTCGGTTCTAACGCGTCGGGTCTAACGCGTCGGTTCTAACGTGTCGGTTCTAACGCGTCGGTTCTAACGCATCGGTTCTAACGCGTCGGTTCAAACGCATCGGTTCCAACGCATCGGTTCTAACGCGTCGGTTCTTACGGGTCGGTTCTAACGCGTCGGTTGTAACGCATCGGTTCTAACGCGTCGGTTCTAACGCGTCGGTTCTAACGCATCGGTTCTAACGCGTCGGTTCAAACGCATCGGTTCCAACGCATCGGTTCTAACGCGTCGGTTCTTACGGGTCGGTTCTAACGCGTCGGTTGTAACGCATCGGTTCTAACGCGTCGGTTCTAACGCGTCGGTTCTAACGCGTCGGTTCTAACGCGTCGGTTCTTACGCGTCGGTTCTAACGTGTCGGTTCTAACGCGTCGGTTCAAACGCGTCGGTTCTTACGCGTCGGTTCTAACGGGTCGGTTCTAACGCGTCGGTTGTAACGCATCGGTTCTAACGCGTCGGTTCTAACGCGTCGGTTCTAACGCGTCGGTTCTAACGCGTCGTTTCTTACGCGTCGGTTCCAACGCGTCGGGTCTAACGCGTCGGTTCTTACGCGTCGGTTCTAACGCGTCGGTTCTAACGCGTCGGTTCTAACGCGTCGGTTTCAACGTGTCGGTTCTAACGCGTCGGTTCTAACGCATCGGTTCTAACGCATCGGTTCTAACGCGTCGGTTCTAACGCGTCGGTTCTAACGCATCGGTTCCAACGCGTCGGTTCTAACGCGTCGGTTCTAACGCGTCGGTTTCAACGTGTCGGTTCTAACGCGTCGGTTCTAACGCATCGGTTCTAACGCATCGGTTCTAACGCGTCGGTTCTAACGCATCGGTTCCAACGCGTCGGTTCTAACGCGTCGGTTCTAACGCGTCGGTTCCAACGCGTCGGTTCTAACGCGTCGGTTCAAACTCGTCGGTTCTAACGCGTCGGTTCCAACGCGTCGGTTCTAACGCGTCGGTTCAAACGCGTCGGTTCTAACGCGTCGGTTCTAACGTGTCGGTTTCAACGCGTCGGTTCTAACGCGTCGGTTCTAACGTGTCGGTTTCAACGCGTCGGTTCTAACGCGTCGGTTCTAACGTGTCGGTTCCAACGCGTCGGTTCTAACGTGTCGGTTTCAACGCGTCGGTTCTAACGCGTCGGTTCTTACGCTTCGGTTCTTACGCGTCGGTTCTAACGCGTCGGTTCTAACGCGTCGGTTCTAACGTGTCGGTTCTAACGCGTCGGTTCTAACGCGTCGGTTCTAACGCGTCGGTTCTAACGCATCGGTTTCAACGCGTCTGTTCTAACGCGTCGGTTCTAACGCATCGGTTCTAACGCATCGGTTCTAACGCGTCGGTTCTAACGCGACGGTTCTAACGCGTCGGTTCTAACGCATCGGTTCTAACGCATCGGTTCTAACGCGTCGGTTCTAACGCGTCGGTTCTAACGCGTCGGTTCTAACGCGTCGGTTCTTACGCGTCGGTTCTAACGTGTCGGTTCTAACGTGTCGGTTCTAACGCGTCGGTTCTAACGCGTCGGTTCTAACGCGTCGGTTCTTACGCATCGGTTTCAACGCGTCTGTTCTAACGCATCGGTTCTAACGCGTCGGTTCTAACGCGTCGGTTCCAACGCGTCGGTTCTAACGCGTCGGTTCAAACGCGTCGGTTCTAACGTGTCGGTTCTAACGCGTCGGTTCTAACGCGTCGGTTCTAACGCATCGATTCTAACGCATCGGTTCTAACGCGTCGGTTCTAACTCGTCGGTTCAAACGCGTCGGTTCCAACGCGTCGGTTCCAACGCGTCGGTTCTAACGCGTCGGTTCTTACGCGTCGGTTCTAACGTGTCGGTTCTAACGCGTCGGTTCAAACGCGTCGGTTCTAACGCGTCGGTTCTTACGCGTCGGTTCTAACGTGTCGGTTCTAACGTGTCGGTTCTAACGCGTCGGTTCTAACGCGTCGGTTCTAACGCGTCGGTTCTTACGCGTCGGTTCTAACGTGTCGGTTCTAACGTGTCGGTTCTAACGCGTCGGTTCTAACGCGTCTGTTCTAACGCGTCGGTTCTTACGCGTCGGTTCTTACGCGTCGGTTCTAACGCGTCGGTTCTAACGCGTCGGTTCTAACGCGTCGGTTCTTACGCGTCGGTTCTAACGTGTCGGTTCTAACGTGTCGGTTCTAACGCGTCGGTTCTAACGCGTCGGTTCTAACGCGTCGGTTCTAACGCGTCGGTTCTTACGCGTCGGTTCTAACGTGTCGGTTCTAACGTGTCGGTTCTAACGCGTCGGTTCTAACGCGTCGGTTCTAACGCGTCGGTTCTTACGCGTCGGTTCTAACGTGTCGGTTCTAACGTGTCGGTTCTAACGCGTCGGTTCTAACGCGTCTGTTCTAACGCGTCGGTTCTTACGCGTCGGTTCTTACGCGTCGGTTCTAACGCGTCGGTTCTAACGCGTCGGTTCTAACGCGTCGGTTCTTACGCGTCGGTTCTAACGTGTCGGTTCTAACGTGTCGGTTCTAACGCGTCGGTTCTAACGCGTCGGTTCTAACGCGTCGGTTCTAACGCGTCGGTTCTTACGCGTCTGTTCTAACGCGTCGGTTCTAACGCGTCGGTTCTAACGCGTCGGTTCTAACGTGTCGGTTCTAACGCGTCGGTTCTAACGCATCGGTTCTAACGCGTCGGTTCAAACGCATCGGTTCCAACGCATCGGTTCTAACGCGTCGGTTCTTACGGGTCGGTTCTAACGCGTCGGTTGTAACGCATCGGTTCTAACGCGTCGGTTCTAACGCGTCGGTTCTAACGCATCGGTTCTAACGCGTCGGTTCAAACGCATCGGTTCCAACGCATCGGTTCTAACGCGTCGGTTCTTACGGGTCGGTTCTAACGCGTCGGTTGTAACGCATCGGTTCTAACGCGTCGGTTCTAACGCGTCGGTTCTAACGCGTCGGTTCTAACGCGTCGGTTCTTACGCGTCGGTTCTAACGTGTCGGTTCTAACGCGTCGGTTCAAACGCGTCGGTTCTTACGCGTCGGTTCTAACGGGTCGGTTCTAACGCGTCGGTTGTAACGCATCGGTTCTAACGCGTCGGTTCTAACGCGTCGGTTCTAACGCGTCGGTTCTAACGCGTCGTTTCTTACGCGTCGGTTCCAACGCGTCGGGTCTAACGCGTCGATTCTAACGCGTCGGTTCTAACGCGTCGGTTCTAACGCGTCGGTTTCAACGTGTCGGTTCTAACGCGTCGGTTCTAACGCATCGGTTCTAACGCATCGGTTCTAACGCGTCGGTTCTAACGCGTCGGTTCTAACGCATCGGTTCCAACGCGTCGGTTCTAACGCGTCGGTTCTAACGCGTCGGTTTCAACGTGTCGGTTCTAACGCGTCGGTTCTAACGCATCGGTTCTAACGCATCGGTTCTAACGCGTCGGTTCTAACGCATCGGTTCCAACGCGTCGGTTCTAACGCGTCGGTTCTAACGCGTCGGTTCCAACGCGTCGGTTCTAACGCGTCGGTTCAAACTCGTCGGTTCTAACGCGTCGGTTCCAACGCGTCGGTTCTAACGCGTCGGTTCAAACGCGTCGGTTCTAACGTGTCGGTTTCAACGCGTCGGTTCTAACGCGTCGGTTCTTACGCTTCGGTTCTTACGCGTCGGTTCTAACGCGTCGGTTCTAACGCGTCGGTTCTAACGTGTCGGTTCTAACGCGTCGGTTCTAACGCGTCGGTTCTAACGCGTCGGTTCTAACGCATCGGTTTCAACGCGTCTGTTCTAACGCGTCGGTTCTAACGCATCGGTTCTAACGCATCGGTTCTAACGCGTCGGTTCTAACGCGACGGTTCTAACGCGTCGGTTCTAACGCATCGGTTCTAACGCATCGGTTCTAACGCGTCGGTTCTAACGCGTCGGTTCTAACGCGTCGGTTCTTACGCGTCGGTTCTAACGTGTCGGTTCTAACGTGTCGGTTCTAACGCGTCGGTTCTAACGCGTCGGTTCTAACGCGTCGGTTCTTACGCGTCGGTTCTAACGTGTCGGTTCTAACGTGTCGGTTCTAACGCGTCGGTTCTAACGCGTCGGTTCTAACGCGTCGGTTCTAACGCATCGGTTTCAACGCGTCTGTTCTAACGCGACGGTTCTAACGCGTCGGTTCTAACGCATCGGTTCTAACGCATCGGTTTCAACGCGTCTGTTCTAACGCGACGGTTCTAACGCGTCGGTTCTAACGCGACGGTTCTAACGCGTCCGTTCTAACGCGTCGGTTCTAACGCATCGGTTCTAACGCATCGGTTCTAACGCGTCGGTTCTAACGCGTCGGTTCTAACGCATCGGTTCCAACGCGTCGGTTCTAACGCGTCGGTTCTAACGCGTCGGTTCCAACGCGTCGGTTCTAACGCGTCGGTTCAAACGCGTCGGTTCTAACGTGTCGGTTCTAACGCGTCGGTTCTAACGCGTCGGTTCTAACGCATCGATTCTAACGCATCGGTTCTAACGCGTCGGTTCTAACTCGTCGGTTCAAACGCGTCGGTTCCAACGCGTCGGTTCCAACGCGTCGGTTCTAACGCGTCGGTTCTTACGCGTCGGTTCTAACGTGTCGGTTCTAACGCGTCGGTTCAAACGCGTCGGTTCTTACGCGTCGGTTCTAACGGGTCGGTTCTAACGCGTCGGTTGTAACGCATCGGTTCTAACGCGTCGGTTCTAACGCGTCGGTTCTAACGCGTCGGTTCTAACGCGTCGGTTCTAACGCATCGGTTCTAACGCATCGGTTCCAACGCGTCGGTTCTAACGCGTCGGTTCTAACGCGTCGTTTCCAACGCGTCGGTTCTTACGCGTCTGTTCTAACGCGTCGGTTCTTACGCGTCGGTTCTAACGCGTCGGTTGTAACGCATCGGTTCTAACGCGTCGGTTCTAACGCGTCGGTTCTAACGCGTCGTTTGTAACGCATCGGTTCTAACGCGTCGGTTCTAACGCGTCGGTTCTAACGCGTCGGTTCTTACGCGTCGGTTCTAACGTGTCGGTTCTAACGTGTCGGTTCTAACGCGTCGGTTCTAACGCGTCGTTTGTAACGCATCGGTTCTAACGCGTCGGTTCTAACGCGTCGGTTCTAACGCGTCGGTTCTTACGCGTCGGTTCCAACGCGTCGGTTCTAACGCGTCGGTTCTAACGCGTCGGTTCTAACGTGTCGGTTCTAACGCGTCGGTTCTAACGCATCGGTTCTAACGCGTCGGTTCAAACGCATCGGTTCCAACGCATCGGTTCTAACGCGTCGGTTCTTACGGGTCGGTTCTAACGCGTCGGTTGTAACGCATCGGTTCTAACGCGTCGGTTCTAACGCGTCGGTTCTAACGCATCGGTTCTAACGCGTCGGTTCAAACGCATCGGTTCCAACGCATCGGTTCTAACGCGTCGGTTCTTACGGGTCGGTTCTAACGCGTCGGTTGTAACGCATCGGTTCTAACGCGTCGGTTCTAACGCGTCGGTTCTAACGCGTCGGTTCTAACGCGTCGGTTCTTACGCGTCGGTTCTAACGTGTCGGTTCTAACGCGTCGGTTCAAACGCGTCGGTTCTTACGCGTCGGTTCTAACGGGTCGGTTCTAACGCGTCGGTTGTAACGCATCGGTTCTAACGCGTCGGTTCTAACGCGTCGGTTCTAACGCGTCGGTTCTAACGCGTCGTTTCTTACGCGTCGGTTCCAACGCGTCGGTTCTTACGCGTCGGGTCTAACGCGTCGATTCTAACGCGTCGGTTCTAACGCGTCGGTTCTAACGCGTCGGTTCTAACGCATCGGTTCTAACGCGTCGGTTCTAACGCGTCGGTTCCAACGCGTCCGTTCTAACGCGTCGGTTCTAACGCGTCGTTTCTTACGCGTCGGTTCTAACGCGTCGGTGTATGTGGCACTGTCAAAGGCTGATGACAGCAACGTTATTATCGAGGTCGCACTAGTCGAGGTGAGTTTGTATGAAAATTACTTTACACAACCGGTATTGTTTTTCATTTCTTGTATCACCGTTTTGTTCGGTTATCGAGTTTATGTCTGTTGTGTTGAATGTTTATATCGATTTATTCACTTAACCTTTGAGGTGAGGTTTTTCCTGTCATTGTATGGTCTGGGTTGCATTGCCCACGGGAGGACTTTGCGAAGGTGGGGCAGTGCTCTGTATTTTCACACATTGGTTTAGCATAAATGGAGGTGCGCAAAGTGCGGGAAATGCGGAAAAAGTGCGTACGTGATTGGATTTTTTTGATGTGGGATGAAAAACTGCGCCAGAAGTGCGCAACAAAAGTGTCCAACTAGTGCGAATGGCCCCCTTTTTTACACACCACCCTTTTTTAGTGTTCCTTTACTAGCATGACGTTGCAGTTGAATGGTGGACTAAAATTTAGTTTTGCTAATCCTTAACACTCCCTATTGATCGTGGTTGATGTATGCAAAGATCTGAAAAGAAACGAACAGATTCCCACGAACATGTGTCAACGACACAACCAACACAACGCTACCGATGTGTGCGCAACGATCTGAACGCAACGAACGTAACCAACCGAACACAACCAACGCATCTCATCCAACACAACGGAACCGATGCGTGCGTCACTATCTGTACGCAACGAACGTAACCAACCGAACACAACCAACGCAACGCAACCGCTCCATACGTTGCGCTCTGTACGTAACGATCTCTACACAACGAACGCAACGCATGCAACCGCATGCAACACTACGTAACCGATGTGTACGTAGCGATCTGTATGCAACGAACGCTACGTAACGAACGCAACGCAACCAACGCAACGAGTGGTTACAAACCCCCACGCATGGTTCTCACACCGCGTTGGCACGTTTCCCAAGCCGCAAACCCGGTTACCTGCCTGAAAAACCGTGTTTTTGGCCAAAACGCCTGTTTTCCCTGTAGAATCCTTAAGAATCCTTAAGGAACGCACGGTTCCTAAGGCATTTTACACGTAAACTCGCGACACGAAAATAGGAATTAAAAACTAATCTCTCAGCGATCTGATTTAGTAAGAACTCGATTTTTGGCCCTATCTTTCCAATGCCGAAAAAATCTTACACTTTGGCGCCTCTGCGAGAAATGTCATTTTTTGGGGTACCCCGTCGGGGGTGCCAAGGGGTGGGGGGGTACGCCACAAAAGCAACCTTAAAAACCTTAACACAGAGTGTTAAGGAATATTTTGGGTGCTCTCTACCCCCCTGTCTTGGGATGCATGTCATTTCACATCAGGTACAGGAATCCTAACCTTACGAAATCGTCTCAATTGACTACAGTATACAGTTGTCACGAAACAGTTTATCTGGTGAGGTGACTGGCTTCAGTCCGTTCAGTTCGGATTCTCTTGCACACTACACCTTATTTTATTTTTACGTACACGAAGTGTTATTGGAAACTAAACATATTTAAAGCCAACGATAGATCTGTCTTTACGCTTTTTCCTTTTGAATCCTCCCCCTCATCCATTATCATGAGTCATAGGGAAAGAGCCTAAATGGCTGCGGTCAACGAAAAAAGACATAGTTGTAGAGTAGTCAGGACAGATCAGTTGGTATAATGTTATGTTTAGTTTTAATTCTGTCTCTTTAGTAAGATGTGTGTGCCCGTGAGTCAGAGTCCGCGGAACACCCCCGTTCACCCCGTCCCGGACGGGGGTCAATTATTTTCCAAAAACCGACCCCCGTCCCAAACCCCCGTCCAGGGACGGGGGTTTTGGATTTTTTTTGGGGGGGGAGGAGGGGCCCATATTATGGGGAATTTTTTGAGATACCATCGAGCCGGACTCAATTGGTCAAACGTCGAAGGAAAAGGAAGCACGCAGCACGGCGAAAGGAAAAAAGTAGAGTACCGTGCGCCTGCGGCGCAAGCCTGCATCACACCATTCCCGTGACATTGTTTGCCTGTAAAAATGTACAATTTTAAGCGCATTTTTTTTGAAATGTTGCGTACCGTGGCTTCGCTTGGAACCTTTGGGTGACATACCGCCGTTTCTTTTGTAAAAAAAACTGAGGTTACTGATAATTCGTGCACCATGTGTGCCTGGTGCAAATATCAATAAAGTGCCGAACTCCGCCGTCGGATAACCGAGCAATTCTCACATTCCGCCGGAGGCCCCCAACTTGAGCTGGGGTGGGGACCCGGGCGCGCGAAGCGCGCCCGGGCTCGACCGAGTTTTGATCTTCTTCTTCCTGTGACTAGCTTGTCAGCGGAGAAAGCTCGGGAGAGGTTTTTTTTTTTTTTGTTTTTTGGGCGGGACGGGGGTTGGAAGGGGGTGCATAATTAATTTTCGGGGGAGGTCCGCGGGCTCTGCCGTGAGTCCCACCTTTCCAGTATTTGTGATTAGATTGGCTTGATTTCGCCGCCACATATTTGAAAAAAGAACCGAAGTCGTTCTCGCCATGTCAGTATGTGTATATGTCCTCATTGGACAGGGACGCCATCACGGCAGTTGAAGGGGTGATGTTGGCCTCCGCCGTTGTACTTGCTACCTCCTCGCAGACGAGAGGAACGGAATGACGAGGCGACACGGTACTTTTGATTATGAACGTCAAAGGAGCTAGCTCGGTTGGCGTTGGCAGTCAGATCCTCGTGGCCGACAACACATACCTCCGCGGACGAGCCCATGTAACTTGGGCTAATGATAATATTTAGGATTTCGTCAGAGTTGCAAAGAAGGAAGGGGCAGCTTTTTCCAACGCAAAAATAATCTAAATCTTTTCGTAAAAAAATATGAGAAAATGAGAACTCTAGACCGGGATGAGAGTTCCACACCCCCTCCCCCTTTACCTGGAAGCTCACCCTCACCCGTTAACAATATTAAAGAACCCCACCCACACGCATCATTTTATTACAACCACCCCCCACCACACTATCACCTGCACCCCCCTCCTCATAGAGAAACACAAGTGCAAATACCTTGCGGGAGGAGGGCCGCCTTCTTCCCCCTTCTTCTGAGATAATGGCACAGAGGTGTGCACTGCTCGTGGCTGCGGCATGTGTCGTGGGCGCCACAGAAGAGGTTTCGCAGGCGCGTGTCTCGAACTTCCACTACATCCCGGGCATGGCGCTGCAGGACTACACTAAGGGACAGCGTGTGAATGTGTCTGTGAACTCGCTGCACAGCCACGAGGCGCTTGTGAGCTACAACTTCTACTCCCTCCCCTTCTGCAAGCCGCAGAACATCGACGAGCTCTTTGAAGAGGCCAACTACGGACAGATCCTCTGGGGTGAGCACATCCAGGCATCCTACTACGGACTCCAGATGATGCAGCCGGCGAAGTGCTTCCAGATCCCCTGCGCTGACGACCAGCGCAAAGTCCCGAAGGCAGACCTTGAGATGTTCGAAAAGCGCATCAACAACGGCTACAGAGGCAACTTCGTCATCGACAACCTCCCCGTCGTCAACCCCGGCCGCCACATCTACAAGGCAAGAACCCTTGAGTGCCACGACAACGCCCCGCGTGGCTGGCCCCTCGGTGTCCCAAAGAAGTGCACAGGGGACAAGACGCTCATCCACAACCACCTGATCTTTAACATCACCGTCAACCAGCACAAGGTCGACCGCTACATCATCGTGAGCGTCAAGGTGATCCCCTACTCCATCGACTGGGAGGAGCACGGGATTGACAAGTGCACCGACGAGTTCGAGGTAGCAGGCACCCTCCCCCCTCTCACGACGGAGGGAGATCAGAAGGCAATCCACTGGACCTACGGTGTCAAGTGGCACCTCACGACGGAGATCGACTGGTCGAACCGTTGGGATGAGTACCTCATGCTGGCAATCTCGAACAACCAGACGAAGACACACTGGGCAAGCATCATCAACTCGCTGCTCATTGTTCTGTGCCTGTCTGCAATCGTGGCGATGATTCTTCTGAGGACACTGCACGTTGACTTCAACCGTTACAACAGCCTTGAGAGCGAGGATGAGCAGGCAGAGGAGATGGGGTGGAAGCTTGTCCACGCAGATGTCTTCCGTGCGCCGGCATGGCCGGGCCTGTTCTCTGTTGTGATTGGGACTGGAGTGCAGCTGCTGGGTATGGTGACGTCTTCGATTCTGTTTGCGATGCTTGGCTTCCTGTCGCCTGCGAACAGAGGTGGACTGATCACCGCAGCTATGTTCCTCTTTGTCCTGATGGCCATCGTGAACGGCGCCGTGACAGGGATCATGCTGAGCATGTTCCAGCAGAGACGCTGGAAGATTGTCTTCGTGTCGGGACTCCTCTTCCCGGGTGTGCTCTTCACACTCTGGCTGGGCATGGAGGTGTACATCCAGATGAACCGTAAGGGCGCGAACATTGCACCGATCTACACCATTGTTGAGATCATGGGGCTTTGGTTTGGAGTGTCGCTTCCGCTTGTGGTGCTCGGGGCTGGGTTTGGCTTCAAGGTATTCATCCCCACTCTTCCCCCTCTCAACTTCTTGACGGGGTCCGATTGTAGCATCCTCTTTTCATTACACCCCCCCTTTTAAAAGATGACTAAACATGAGAGGCTTAGGTTCATCTTTTTAGCTCTTCTTATCAAATGTCAACCATCGAAATGTAGGATGGTTGGGGTCTACCCTGCATCATTGCACCAAGGTACACTGTCATGAGAGGGCTTTGTGTTTCAAGCCAAATTTCTTCTTTTTTGAAATGCTTAAAACTTTACGTCTAAACTTTACAGAGGCGATTATCTTCTTTTTTATGTGATAATATTATTCCACATAACGCCAACACAACCCACAGTGGCCGCCTATCGAGCCTGTCACTCAGGTCTCCAAGCTCCCAAGGAAGATTCCCCCACAGAGATGGTACCTTGAGATGCCTATGCTCGTCTTCGCCCCAGGGTTGATCCCCTTTGGTGCTGCGTTTGTGGAGCTTAGGTTTATTTTGTTCAGCATGTGGCAGGGGCGTGTGTACTATGTGTTTGGGTTCCTTGCGATTAGCGGATTGACGGTGGCGATTGCGGCTGCAGAGGTGGCGGTTGTGATGATCTACTTTTTGCTTGTCTTCGAAGACCACAGATGGTGGTGGCGTTCGGTGGTGATCCCTGGAGGAATGGGTATCTGGTTCTTCCTCTACAGCTTCCACTACTACAGTGAGTACCTGCAGCTCAAGACACCCCTCGCAGCAGTGATCTACTTCGAGACCATGGCGGTTCTCTCCGTGTCCATCTTCATCTCGATCGGAACGATCGGCTTCATCTCCTCCATAGTCTTCATCAGAGTCATCTACTCTCGCATCAAGATTGACTAGATTTTTTTTTTTTTTTTTGGGAACGGGAAGAAAAAGAGAGAACAGATAAACAAAACAAAAAAAAAAGCTTTTTTAAAAAAAATGGGAAAAAAAGGAGCATTGCTCTGAAGTAAAAGGGAGAGGGGGAAAGTATGTGGGGAGGGGCAGATTTTTTAAAAAAGAGACGCAATATAAAAAAAAGTGGAGTTCATCCTTGGGTGTCTACACTAAAAGGATGGACAACCAAGTTTTCAAAAAAAAAAAAAAAAGAAAACAAAACAAAAAAGAGCTCTCATTGGTCACCCAAGCTCTCCATCACCTACCTCAGGAGAGCGATTGAATAATGCCACGGTAAAATTACCCTCCTCCAAAAAAAATAGTATGCCTTTCAACAACGTATCCCCAGCCTTTTGTAAAAAGAAGGTGACATCTTGAGCACATCACCCCATCTCATTTTGATGGGGTGGTTTTGTCGATACAACAAATAACTGTTGAGGGTGTGTCTCCTTGGGGGGGATGTTTTTTTTTTTATAAAATAAACCAACCGATTTAGTCAAAATTTCTCCTTCTATTATACCTTCTATTCAGTAGAATAGTTAGTATATGAACCAATCCTTCTCCAGGTGAAAAAAAGAGTTTTTTTTTTTTTTAAAGTTTGGTTGTTTGCATAGGTTGGTATCAAGGTAGCAAAGCAAAGCAAAACAAAACAAAGGAAAGCGTGAAGGGGAGGGCTTATTTGCCTCTCTGAAAAACAGAAGAAAAAGAAGAGAAGAAAATCACAAAAAAAAGTGAGTGTTTTTTTTTTTTTTTTTTTTTTTTTTTTTTTTGAATAATGAAGACTGTCTCGTCTGGGCAGATCCACTAAAACCAACAAAAATTAGTAAAGGGACGGTGGACCTATTATCCACCCTAAAATTTCAGATTTTCGCTTTCAGACCAAATTTTAAGTCGATTAAAAATTGTTATTATCCCGCTGCTATCCCGCTGTTATCCCGCTGCTATCCCGGTCACTCTTTCCCCCCCCTTTTTACCCTTAAACATGCACAATCCTGTAAACCAGAGATACGCTCCACGTGTGGAACGTATGGAAATCCATACGTGAATTATTTTTGAAAAGGTAGAATACATACGTGTCCATACGGAGGTAAGTTGGGTTTTGGATTGGGGCTGGGGTGGGGGTAGGTGAGGGGCGGGGGCTCCGACCCGCCTCTCACCTACCCCCCACAGAATTCTACTCGTAGGGGACAATTTTCTTCTATTTTACCGGAATGGGGGAATGCAGCATGGCGAAAGAAAAAGTAGCGTACCGTGCGCCTGCGGCGCTAGCTAACGTGTTGCGGAACCTCTGGAAGCTCACCGGGAGGCCGTGATGGTGATTGAAGACGACGAGACTGAGGACGACGATGCGAGCTTTTGGCGGCAAAGCCACCAAAAGCCCTCCCGAAGGGAAAAAAGCGCCTGGACGCGATGTTCAACGCACAAGGCAAAGGTGCGCAAAGGGGAGGTGAAGGAGGAGCTGCTGCAGGTGAAGGAAAAGGTCTTGGAGGTGGAGCAGCCAGACAGCCCTGCGGACTCTGAGGTGATGGAGATAGATGCCCCAGCAGCAGAAGTACAAGCAGCCCAACCTGCCCAACCAGCCCCACCATCATCCTCAGACCCTCTGCCCCAGCTGCAACGCCAGGAAGGAAGATGGCCTTGCTGCAGCCTGCGCTGGCAAAACCGGCATGAAAGCGAGCACGCAAACTGGCCGAACGCCAGAATCCCACCCCAAATTTTTTATAAAAATTTTTTTACCATCCCAAAAGTTAAAAAGTTAAAATTTAACTCCAAAACAGGGGGACCTATTATCCTAGGGATAATAGGTCTACCCGGATAATAGGTCCACCCCCCCTTTAAGGAACAAAGTCTATTGCCTTTTTCTTTTCGATGACTAAGCAAACGAGAGAGGCTTCGGATTCATTTTATATATTTTTTTTTTCTTTCTTTTGTTGCCTCGTTCTGGTTTTAGCCTTGCCTCTTCCCTCCTCTCGTCGTCATCCCCCTCCCGTTCCCCCCCCCATTTTGAATCCCTTAATGAGAAAATCAAATAAATAAATAGTGAACCCATGGTGAATAGCAAGCTTTACCCCTACCAGATTAGGAGTAAAGTAATGGATACTGCAACAAAAAAGGAAAAAAAGACGGTTCATTTTTATCACACCTTGGCAGTGTTTTTGTTTTGTTTCTAACATTTTTTTAATAAAAGTGGGGGGGGAAAGGGGAGGGATAAAAGCAGGAAAAAAAAAGGCTTGGTTAACATTGAGTACATATCTTAGTACCACCAAAGTTGGTATTTAGGTGATAGTTGATAATATAAAAGGATGCAGAGATACGGGATATTACGTAATCTTGCAAATTTTCCTTTAAATGATTAGGGAAAGGAATATTAAGGCTGTTGTTGTCTCTTTCTTTCTTTCTCTCTCTCTCTCTCTCTCTCTCTCTCTCTCTCTCTCTCTCTCTCTCTCTCTCTCTCTCTCTCTCTCTGTTAATTTATATCTGCAAAAAAAACACAGTGGTAATTCATCTGGGTTCCTCCTTGCAGAGAGAAGAACAAAGAGACGTTTACAATTAACTTCAAGTCATTTTTCAGCTTTTAGCCCAACCAAACTCATGTGAAAGCAAAAAAAAATACAAAACCCCTCTCCCCAGATGGTAAACGTATCCCTCTGGTTTTTTTCGTGGTTTTTAAAAAAATATTTTTCTTTTTCTTTTTTTCAACGCGCTTCCTTTGGGCGAAGAGGGGGTGTACATAATATTAAGAACATGCAGTTTGCACCTTTTCTTTATTCCCCCCTTTTATTCACAGGTTACCTACGATCGCACGATTCATTACGATCGTACCTCTTTTTTTGATTATACTACAATCAAAATACGATCGTTGGCGGGTTGCCAGCGGCTATTGCCTATCAAAAAAAGTTGATCGTACTACGATCGTAGGTAACCCGTGTTTTTTTTTTGCAGATTTTTTTCCTGGCTTTTTTTCTTTTCGCGCACCCCATTTTTAACCAGATCCTTTTAAAAAAAGAAGACTTTCCCCCTCTCCCCTTTTTCCTTTTCTTCAGCAGAGTGAAGTCAATTCAAAACCCCACCTTCAAATCCTTCAAACCACCAAGGAGCATTGAGGAGAATCTTGGACCCTACATCACAGGGCTCATGACCCCTACGTCTTCAACGATCCTTTCAGTCATCTGGCATGAGAAGCGGATAGGGCATATCAGATACCTCAAAATGGAGGACTGCATTGGTTGGGGTCCACCCACGGTACATTGTATCAACATAGGGGGGGGGTTTTTTTTTTTGTATTTCAAGTCAACTTCAAATCCTTTACAGAAAGACACAACATGGCGGCCCCCACTGCTTCAGGGGGTGCAGAGGAGATGCCGGCACATGGTCTGCACCGTGACCGCCCTGCCCCCGGTCTGGGGAAGGCTGAGGTGTTGTTCAGCATGTTGCCCTTCCTCTCCTCGATGCTGTCACAGCTGCCCGGTCTTGCCTGCGGCTTTGGGTTTGGGATGTTCCTCTTTTTCGTTTACTGGGGACGTGACGGTGTTGCCAACGAAGTCTACACACACCTACCATTCAACACCGCAGTCGTAGCGCTAATGTCTGTCGTGTCCTCAGTCTACCAAGGTGCGCGAGATCGAGCCACCGTAAAGAAACAAGCAAAACAACAATACACCCGTGGTTGCGAAGAGACAGAAATTCTGTACAGAGCTCCCAGGTTGGATTGAAAAAAAAAAATTCTCAGTTGGGGAGGGGGATCGGGAGGGGAATGAGGAGGGGGGGAAGGGGGAAAAAATTGGAAGAAAATATAAAAAAAAAAAGTTAGGTTGGAATTCCCTCTCCCTTTCCAGATTGAAATTTGTAGTTCTTCAGCCCCCCAACCACAACACACCACACCACCTCTCCCCTTTTCTTTAAATTCTCAAAAAAAAGTCTGGAGTATCAACAAAAGAAAACGTGGTGAGAGGGAGGGGTGTTTTTTTTTTCTTCTGGGAAGCAATTTTTACTGATTTGGAGACATGCCTGCGGAGGAAAAGGTTTTCAGTGTGAAAGGGTTTACGGGGAGGCTTGGGATGGCTGTTACCACGGCAATGGTGGTGACAGACGTTCCCGAGACATCCGTCTGCTTTGGAAGTGGCATTCCTCTGGGAGTCTGCGTCTCGGCTGTGAATGCCACTCGAGTAGGAAGCCAAGACGAACTGCGCGCTGCTTTAGCCACTATCACCAACGACCAACCCCAGACCCTCCTCGTCACCTGCAAGCTCACCGGGCAAGACGCAGAGGACCCCGCAAGAAGGGCTTGGTGGGAAACCATCAAAAGCACCGCAAACAGCAACGACGAAGACAACGATTACTATGACCCTATCACCGTCCCCCTCGACCTTCCTAAAATAAAAGAGGAATGTGCCGCGTACAACCCCGAAGCAATGCCAGTTGCTCCTTTACCACAGCCCGAGGCAAAATCAGTGAAGGTAGTAAAACAGGTCCACCAACAAGGCCAGAAGCGTATGTGGGATGAAGAAGAGGACGAAGACTGCGACTTTGTCCCAGAAGAGGCAGGGTGTGGGGGTGATGTGAAGCGGGTCAGAATGGAGGTGCAGAGTGTAGTGCCACCTCCGCCACCGCAGCAGAAGCCACCTCCACAAACGCAAGAATGGCAGAATCTGCAGCAGGTACCGCCACCGCCGCCACAGCAGCAGCAGCAGCAAAAGCAGTGGACACAGCAACACCAGCAACAGACGCCGCCGCCACCTCCACCCCAACCCGCCTCAGATGACCGACACCCCTGCCTCGCTGCAGGGCCCTGCAAGCTAGGCACCACCTGTGAGCTTGCTCACTACCCCGTAGATGCGTGCATACCCTTCCTTCGAAGTGGTATGTGCGCAAACGGTGCCATGTGCACAAGCCTGCACTGCCGTGCAACTGCAAGCGCCCCCACCCTCTACTACGAGTGTAGAGTGTGCGCACTGAAGATGGAGAGGAAGGAGGACTATGCGTGGCACCTAAGGTATCGTAGTTTGCATATCGTATTACACACATCATTTTTGTTTTCTTCAGAAGGTGGCTATAGTATGAGGGGTTTTACCAATTTCTCTGGAAGAGGATCCAGCTGGTACCTACTATCACAGGCCTAACCCTGTGCTCCAATGATTCCCGTTCATCTGATTGATGAGTGGAAGCGGGGTGGAAGGCATATCAGATATTAACCTCGCGGATGTGGAGACAGCATGGTTAGGGTCCACCCTGGTGTTCGTGGTGACGCAACAAAGGTACACGAGAGGGCTTTGTATTTCAAGTGATTTTTTCCCCCCTTCTTCCAATTATTATTCACTATTGCATTCTTTTTGAGCAAATCATTGCTAAAGAGAAGAAGAGTAGTGGTACACCCTTCGGCAAGCTCCTCCAACAACACCCAAACAGGTCACAAACACACAAAACCACGTTGCTGCAAGAACACCGGATGGAACAAACGATGAGTCCCAGTGCCCGTCACCTCTTGCAACAGATAAAAGCCGCTAGTGCAATGTGAACAGGGTTAGCAGGATGGGGTTCGAGAGGGTGAATGTGTACGGGATGGGGGGTGGGGGTGGGGGAAGGCTTTAGTTATGGCGTCTGGTTTTTATTTTTCTACCCTTTCTGTTTTCTCAAATAAAAGAACCAAAAAGCAAAGGTTTCACATTTCATTTCATTTCACGGTGCGAGCAAAGCCATTAGAGTTCCTTTTACACCTTCTGTTGTCCGCTGGGTACTTATACTTTCATCCACGGCTAGCATCGTACGTGGGTCAGTTGAGGCGCTGGCATCAATAACTGCTCTTTTATCCCAACCGGACCCTACATCACACTGTGTTTGCAATGATTCTCGTTCATCTGGCTGATGAGTGGAAGCGGGAGTAGCACATATCTGATGTAAACCACGAAATGGATTGTAGGACTGCATGGTTGGGTGTCCACCCCCGGTACAGCCGGTCATTGTACCAAGGTACACTGTTCACGAGAGGGCTTTGTATTTCAACTCTACTTTTATGCTTTTATCTAACCATTTATTCGCAGATCTTCCACACTATCCTCAGTACACTATGGACCTATGTATCGGCGATAGCGTTGTTGTGGACGGCATCTCTGGGCAGCAGGCATCACTGAATGGGGCAGAGGGTGTTGTGAAGGGCTTTGTGAGCGAATCAACCATCGCAGTGGTGCTTGGGGGGAAGGCACCACGCACCCTGGGGGTCAAGCGGAAGTACCTCCTGCGCAGCGAGGTGGCCGCAGCCTCTACACCTGCCGCATCGTTACCACCATTCTTCACACCGGTCGCTCCACCAGAAATCCCCAAGGAGTTTCTCGACAACACCACCCCCAATATTGTACCCAAAATCAAACAAAGCGGCCGCCCCTACAGCCGCACCCTCAAACGTTCCGTTCAAGGATGCACCGTACCTCCTGGGTCATTGAAAATCCGGTACTCCCCCGGGGCGGTATTAGAAAGCGATGCTGAAGCTGCAGGGAGCCATGACACAGTGTGGGTGACGCAGACTGTGGTTCCTTCTTCTGCTGCTGCAGTGCCGTTGGAGTGGGTGTTGAATTTGGTTGTGCAGCGTTATGTGGAGTTGAACACAGAGCAGTTCAGTTTGGACAGTGATATGCTGCATTCCATTGTACGATTGGATAAGGAGAAGGTGGGTGGGGTATATTCCTTTACACCACCTAAGCCAAATCTTCCGAAGGAAGTGCAAGGATTGACCCCGCAGGAGCCACCAAAAGGGGTATTGGATGACTGCAACATACCGAAGTACGGTTTGCTCTTCAACAAAACATCGTCCACAAAGATCTCCGCACATCCAATGCGTTTCGGAGTACTGCGCAACTTTGTTACCTCCTTCTATGATGTCTGCAAAGACGATTTAAAACGCATGTCCCCCGAAGCGCTTGAAGAGCTCTTCTTCCGTGTTACCCTCCGTTTTGCATCTCCCACCCTCAACGTTTGTCTGCTACATTGTCTAAGCAGTCTCCGTTCTCGTGGATGGAAGGCCATACGGACTGGAGGGTGCACCGGGGAGGTGGGGTATCTCCCGATTGATTCCTTCCGGATGCATATGGTCGAGGCTCAGAGGCTGCCTGCAGCGCTGCACTATATTGTGTCTGATTATGGCCCGCCAGAACACTACCGTACTGTCGAGCTGTTGGAGGACACACAGCAGAAGGTGATGCAGCACTATGTGCTTGTGAACAGTGGTTACGTAGTAGATGTGTCCGCTGCTGCGCATGGGGCGACAGGGCATAGGCACCTAGGGGCGCTACCCAAGTGGCCTGCATATGAAGAAGCAACAAAGTCCCGCATCCGCCCTGTCTGCGAACGCCCCGAAACCGTAACAGAAATGAAGTCCCGCTTCGAATCTCTTGTTGACAAAGTGGTTGCATCCTTCAAGGAATCGGTAGTGTGAAAAAAAGAGGGAAGGGAAGGATTCCCTATTTTAAAGATGGGTCTTTTTAAGTTTTCTTTAAGTTTTTCCAGCCTTGCGAAAATTCCGCCCCCCTTTTTTACACAAAAAAAAAAAACGGTACTGTGAGGCTTGCACTCATCTTACCAACTTTTCTCTTAAAATGATTCTGTGTAATGACCTTCCCCTTCTTTTCCCTCTCCCATTTCTTTGCTGTGTGGCCGCACAACAACAAAGAAAAAGGAAACAAGAAATCCATACCAACCCTTATCCATAAGCTTATAATAGATGCAATATCATCCACTCTTTTTAAAATGCTCTCTTTTTTTTTTTGTACACGGTTTTTGTACCCGGTTCTGGTTGCGTACCAAGGTACACTGTCGCGAGAGGGCTTCGTATTTCAAGTCAACATTTTTTTTTGTTATGTTGACAACCGCCTAAATGGGGCTATTATCCACCCTTAAATTTCGGATTTTTTCTTCTTCTCGCCCCCCCCACTAAATTTTTAAAATTGATTTACAGCTGCCATTATCCAATGGCTATCCAAACGGTTTATGCACACCCCTCTTACCCCCCTAAACCCCCCCGATTGATAACAGATTTAAATTTCTACTTTATTTTTCAAATGAACCCCCCCCTCTTTGCTCTTTGCTCTTTACCTGTAGGGTTAACCCCGCCCTCTCCTTCACTCCAGACTCATAGGTTCTTTTTAGTTGCCTACGTCCCAGAGGCGTTTGTACAAACCCAACATTTTTTTTCTCCACACTGTCACGAAAGGGCTTTGTATTTCCAATCAACTTTTTTTTTTGGGTATCACAGTTCTTTCCTTTCACTCAAATAACCTCCCACCCCACCCCACTCAACTCTTCAACTACAGGGACATAGGACAGATCCTATAACAATGCTTTCGCTCAGCCCTGTGCGGGACTGGCCAACGACGGAAGTGTTTTCCCCACAGCACCCTGGACAGCACGCGCTCTCGTTCAATGCCTTGTCAGCCTCTGTGTGTTCTACAACGTCCACAGCCTCCTCCACGGCCACGTCGGCAAGCTCCTTTGCGTGCATGAATGCGTCCTCCCTTCGCAGTGCCTCTACGTCCTCCTGTGGTGGTAGCGTGCACTCCCCCCAACTACAGCGTCGCGCCTTCACTGAAAGCTCTGTCAACAAGCGCCGTCAAGAAGCACCCCTCCACGCACCCCGCCATACCAAGGAGCCTCACGAAAAGTTAAAAGCAAAGGAGGCACAAAGCAAACACACCAAACACACCTTAAGAAGGGAAATGGCGGATAAGAAGGCAGACCACCAGAAGCGCATTGCTGCGCAGAAGGAGAGAAGTCTGTCGACTGTCAAGGCTTTGGACACAACGGTGAAGGGGCGGGCGCAGGTCAAGCCGTTGCCAGCTCCTTTGCAGCCGGTGGCGCAGTCGGTGGCGTTTTCTTTTGCGAATCTGATTGCAAGCACAGGGTCGTTTGCATCTCCGGTAGAGGTGTCTGCGTCTCCACAGGGCCAAGGTCAGCAGGGTCAGGGTCAGACCCGCACCAAGAACCTAGCAGAAGAACGCAACAAACGTAAACGTGAAAAGCTTGAATGCAGCGCAGACAGCGAAGCCCCACCACCCGCCCCAGAAGAGCCTGCACAGAAGCGACAGACCCTGCAGGAAAAACGCAACCTTTGGAAGCAGCACCGTGCACAGGCTGCGGCACAGAGCGAAGAAGACAAGACAGCAGTGCCCGGGGAAGACCTCCCTGACGAGACAGCAGAGGCAGAGGAGAGAGAGGTTCCTGGTGTCAACCTGAGTGTGTCCCTACCAGAAGACATAGACGAGATGGACGATGTCATCAAAAGCCGCCTCAACGACTGCAGACGAGAGGGCGCACCGCAAATGTGGACTGAGACTCAGGTATGTTTAAGTGGAGATGGGGGGAGAGTGGGCGGCCAACGGTGAAAAGCAAAAGTAAAACCATAAATTGAGTGACTCATCTCCCACCCTTTGCATGAGCTCAATTGAGATGCGTTTTAGCATGTTTCAACTATTTACTCCACCGTTGTGTAGGAGAACAGGGTTTGGCGATGTATATTTGAGCATGCGTAGTTCCGAAGAGTGGACATACCCCTTTGGTGAACGTAGTTGAAATCAGCTAGGGTAAATTCCTTGGTGTCGTATTTTAGTTTTTTTCCCTCTTCGTGGTGATAGAGAAAGCCCCCCAAAAAGACAAACATTGTTTAGGGTTTGAAAGTGGAGCCTGCCTAGAGGGTGGCAACTATAGAATATAGTATCAAATCATAAAGCACCAGGAGGTATCCTCAGGGGGTCGTGTGTGATTGGTTCAGGGGTCTTTGTTGTTGAATAAGGGGAAAAAAAATAATAATTATTCTTGTACAGAAAAGCAGCTTTGAGACATTAATGCAGAAGACACAAAGAAGCAGTGGTTCGACAACCCTGCAGAAGTGAAGGAAGCCTCTCTTAGTGTTACTACCAACAATGCTGACGACTCCCCATCTCTATCTCTCTCTCTCTTCCTCCTGTTACACTATGAACTGTCGCTGTTGTGAACAAAAGGTGGAGTGTGGGCGTGAGATAAAACCCCATATAGCCTCTTGTCAACCAACACCCCTTTGAGGATGGTGGTAAAAGGGGGGGTCTCATTCGGCGCTATCTTTATTTTGAATTTTTTTTTTGAAAGCACGACCAGTATGCTTCCCCCCAAAGGTTCATTCGTTTTTTTTTTCTCCCTCATATTTTCCAAAGCAAATTCATGCCGTGCAGAGTTGATTGCAATATAGTGGAGTTCATCTTCGGGGTGTCTACACTAATACAACCAAGTTTTCAATTTTTTTTTGTCAATTTATGCAGGGGTAATTTCCCTTCGTTCTCGATTTTATCTT
Source organism: Rhynchopus sp. YZ270_cl-10 (assembly GCA_964035575.1). Taxonomy (NCBI): domain Eukaryota; phylum Euglenozoa; class Diplonemea; order Diplonemida; family Diplonemidae; genus Rhynchopus; species Rhynchopus sp. YZ270_cl-10. The sequence goes on along the minus strand of OZ037891.1, from coordinate 280,885 downwards.
TGTTTCCCTCCCTCTCCCGACTGCCTCCTCCCAAGGGAGTAGTTCCTTGCTCATTTCCCCTCTAGATATATTTCCCCTGATTGTATTTGAAACATGAAAATTTTTTTAAAAATAAACAAAAGCTCTGCTATTGAGTACAGATCTTTATACCAGTAGGTGTAAAGTGATTGTCGATGCAACAAAAAAAAGAGAAAAAAGGAAAAAAAAAAAGGAATCGCGCCAACTTTTTTGGCTGTAAGAAGAAGGGATGTCGTTTTTTAAACGATAATTAATCTGATAAAAAACCCCCTTTTTTTTGAAATTATTCCTCATTATTTTCCTTCAAAGGAAAAAAGGCTAAAAAGAAATAAAAACACAGAGGTTTCGGCCAACATTGAGTACCGACCCTAGGTACCCACTTAAGATAGGGGTTGGCTGTGTATTGTGATAACTGCCGATGATAATAATACACATCACAATACAGCTGTATTGTGATGTGTATTATGTATTATGATGGGCAATTATCACAATACAGCCAACCACTAGGGTGGGGTGCTGAAGGTCTGTTTGACGATGCAACAAAAAGCTTTAAAAAACCTCCCACAAACCGTTCATATTAGATCCCTTTCGGTAATGCAAACAATTTCCCCTTGAGATTCCCATCAGAGATAAACCCCAAAAAATAGAAATTTTCACAAAAAAAGCAACAAAAAAAATGTTACAATTTGTCATAAAGTACCCAGTAATTTGGGTATTTGCAATGTCCCTTTCACCATCCCCCCAATCCCTCATCCCCAGTGTACCTTGTGTTAGCAATAAACCATACAAAAAGCGGTAGCCTTTCATGAGCCCTTTTGGGAGGTTTAAAAAAAAAAAACTGAATGTATGAAAATGAAAAAGAAAGCAACATTCATCCCCTCATTTTTGATATTTTTATGTTTTTATTTTAATTTTTTTCAGGAGAAATGGTTACTCCTCCAATACGTTGTACATATCCCTCATGTGCTGAACCTTGCGTACCATTTCATGAAAAAAACTATTTATTTTTGAGACACTTAACCTTGACCGCGGCCAGACGGATACAAACGAAGGTACTCTAACGACCTTTCTAATATGCTCTTCCTGCTCACCTCTTGGGAGCGGCGGGCCCGAGTTCCCTAAACCGGATGCAGGCAGCTTTCTTCCACAGAAGCTCAGTTGTGACAGATATCCCGTGGTCTCGGAGATGCAATGCCTTCAGGCTCTGATTCATGCTCCAATAAGGCCCGGAGAACAAGCTGGCCCCTCGTTGTGGCAGCTGCCAAAAGACGCACAAACAGTTCCAGTATGGAGGTCCTTTTGCAAAAGTTGCAACACGTTGCGTTGTTTCCCATCTATGGTGCTCTTGCTGGTGGGGATCCTGTCGTTCAGGAGCCGTTACTCTGCGTGCATTTTATCGGTCAATCGAGTTCCCGTACTGTGAAAGCCTTTCCAGGATATACGAGAATGCTACCTCAAAGGCAGATGCGCCATGCTGTGCTTGTGCTCTGATGAAGAGTATGTGTTCCTGGGGGATGCTACCTGCCGTAACATGGCGGCCTGTGAGGTGCAGGTGTGTCCGGTTTCTGTTCCTGCTTGCTGCCCCATCGGACTCTATCCCAGGAACTGCACTGCCCCCAACTTTTCAGTGCCCGAAAGCTCTGTACAATCATCCACCGTTTCCCTCCACTTCCCTTTGTCACCACTTCTATGTGATTGTATGTGAAACCGGACTGCATGGTTGGAGTACAATTGGTCTAATCACCTCACCTATACCCCCTCCACCCACCTACCCACCCACCCACCCACCCACCACAGAACAACAGGAGAACACAGAGTGAAGCTCACAACTCTAAGTTTTGTTTCCTTCACTCCTCAACACACAATCTAATCTCCTCCCCACACACACACACACACACCCCATTCTACGAATGCACTAACATAATTTGAGTGGGGTTTTTTTTTGAATAAAAAACACAACACTCTTCATTCGTTCTTCTTTCCCCCCTTCTCCTGGCATTGCCATGTCTGGACAGCAAGAGGAAGAGGTGTTAGGGTCGCGGTCGAAACGGATTTTGGATTTATTTAATCCATTGCGTCCTGGAGCGAAGGGGCGACGTGCGAAGGCGGCGGCGGATATACAGAGGCGTGAGTCTACACCAGCCGCACAGCCACCACCACAACCACTTCCACCCTGCAAGAGCGACGCCTGCCTTGCGCAAGACACAACCAACCCACAACGGGTGCTCTCCCTCCTCCGCGGGGGACGTACAAAGGACAAACGAAATGTTGCGGTAGGTTCTTGGGATGAAGAAGGAGAGGTGCGTGCCTTAGAAACCTTTCCGATGAGCGCAACCATTGCGACTGCTGGGGGCGCTTCACTCAAAATATCTGTCCGAAAGCTCAAACCTGCAAGCGATACCGCCCATACCCCTTCTTGCTTTTCCTCCTGCTTCTGCGCTGGCCCTTCCCGCGCGAAGGCGCTCCGCTATGAAAGGGGTGGGGAGGAAGTGTACGGCACTTCAAAGATCGCATGCCTGGCGGGACATAAGAAGGAGATTGTGGATTTGCAGCGGAGTTTGAGTGGGAGGTTTTTGTTTTCGGGGGGGAGGGATGGGAGGTGTGTGGTATGGAACACGGAGACGTGGACAAAGGAGGTGCAGTTGGGGCGTAGTGGGGTGTTGTCTGCCAAAGCTGCGCAGTCTGAAGCAGCTTTGTTCGGTGTGGCGCCTATGCGAGATGTAGAAAACGAAGTCTGCATCGCCTCAGAAGACAACCGCATGCGCGTCTTCGACATCGAGCGCAACAAATGCATCCTCAAAGTCAGCGACACCACGGCAGCTGTCAGCATCACCCCCGGTACACACAACACCTTCTTCACGGGAGGGAGAACAGGGCTTGTCAAGCTCTGGGACACCCGTGTAGGAAAGGAGGTTGCCTGCATTGTTGCCCACTCTGCTCTTGTTAGTTGTGTTAAGTATGATAATATTATGTTTCAAAATTTAGGTTTTAAGAGGTCTTTTTTAAGGATGCTGTGAAAAAATATGCTATCTTTTGATAGTATCAGTAGTACATCAAAAGTTTAGAAAATTTGAAAATTTTGGGGAAAAGCAAAAATCAACAATACATAAAACCCCACAGATACGATGTCTCAGAGGACAAACTGTTTACCTCCTCATTCGACGCTTCGATAAGGCAGTGGGATGCTCCTTCATCCTCTCCGTCTGAACCTATCATGACGTATCGGGGACACCGTGGGATTGTGCGCAAATTTGAGACCCATGCTGGGTGTATGTACTCCTGCTCTATCAACGGCACGGTTAGGGTGTGGAACATCGCGAGCGGCGAGAATGTGTCGACACTGCTGCTCTCGTCGTGGCCGAATGTCATCCGGATCCTTTCCTCTGAGGTTCTTGCAGTGGGGCACGAAGGCAACACCGTCACACTCTGGCGTCCATACACAGGCCCAGGACGTCGTGTGGACAAGCCCTGCCCTGCGTCAGCAGACACCCTGCGTGCAACAAACCTATATAATGAAACATACGTCCTCGCAAGGGCAGCAGCGCCGCTAGATACGCAACAGAAATACGTCTACAAACGTGTAGGTGCAGCAGGCCTAAAGGGGGTCCGCAGAGAGATTGAAGAAGAGCTGCACACAGCGGACATAGAGGAGACAAAGAGACGCACAACAGGGGTGCTGAAGCGTCCAAGCGTCGTGCCTGAGAAGGAGGAGAAGGAAAAGGAGAAGGAGAAGGAACGTACACAAAGTGTTGACCTGCTGCCCTTTGGTGAAGGCAGTGGGGAGCAGCAGCACCGTCGTGTCTCTGTCCAGTTCAGTCTTGCTGGTGAAACCAATGATGACAACGACGACGTGCCACTGTGTGTGGTAATGCCACCGTCACCATCGCGATCGCCAGAACCGCTAGAGGTGGCAGTTCCTTCCCCAGCTCCGTCGGTGCTATCGGATGTGTATGTAAACACCCTTTTTTCAATACTCAGGCAACATTCGCTAGTTACTGGGCCCTTTTTTAATATTGTGCGTATTTGACGTGGGTAGCGTGCCAACTAAACAAATGACGAGGCGTTCATTATTTTTTTCTTTCTACAAAAAAAAGCAAGGGTACTTCTTTAGCACCCTCTGTACCTTCTTTTCATTAGAAAAAGAATGTATATGAAACAATCTTTCTACAAGTAATCTGAATGCTTTTTTCACATTCATTTCACCCAAAATAGGAGCTCCGGCGATGAGGAGACACCACGCAACAGAGCCCTGCGTGCAAAGGTGCTCAAGCTTCAGGATGCACTGCTCGAGGCGCGGGCCGCAAAGCGGAAGCTCTCTTTTCTGATGAAGGAGCAGAACTCTGAGCTTGGACGCTGCGGCAGTTCACGCTCGCTTATAGAAGAACACACAAGACGACGGTCGCCAAGCAACAAGCAGGCCCAGCACCGCACCAATGAGCCGTTTGGTCTGTCGGTGCCGTCCTCAGATGACGAAAGCACATAAACGCCATTTATACTGAAACATGGCGAGGTTTCCACTGCAAACTATCAGGAGAGAGACAGGAAGGTGCCACACAGAATTTGCCCTCATCTGTGTGGGTTTTAAGAAGTTAGTAATGAGTAATCCCTGAACGGGATACTGCCCAATTCACTGTGTGCTCGAAAAGCAGGTGTAGGTAGTACGTCAGAGACTATTATGCAGGATGTGTGTAGACGTGTCCGGCTTGCTCTGTATTTGGTGGGTAGTGTAGTATAGGTGTGGTGTGGTAATGCCTAGTGAGGGTAATTCTTGCGCAGAATATGGCCCTTTAGTGTAGTGTAGGTGTGGTGTGAGGGTTAGGTTCATCGTAACTATTCTCTTCGTTTTGTTCCTACAGTTTGATGTTGTGCTTTATTTCATTATTTGACGTATTCCTCAAAGCGAAGCCTGTCATCAAAGATGTTGCGCATTTGTTTGTGTATTTCTCATAGTTGCCCATGTTGTCAGAACCTATACCGTGTGTTTGAAGAGGAGAGCTGTGCTGGAAATTTTGTTTCTTCTTTTTTCGTTCTCCCAAGAAAAGTTTGGAAAAAAAGGGGGTAAATTAAAAAGGAGGATTTCTTACCCAAAAATACCCTCTTCATTTTTGACTTTTCTCCAAAAATACGTATAAGGTTGTACACATGACCTTCATGATAACCAGATTCTTTCGTTAGAAGTGTCTGTGTGCGCGCATTGACACAATTCTTTATCTCTCAAAACTTTCTTCAAGATGACTAAGCACGAGAGGCTTAGGGTCATCTTATAAGCTTTTCTTTCTTTCCCCCCCCTTCCCCCTTTAGATGCATGCAATAGCGATGTCCATTCACCCTCCCTTCTACAACCAAGTAGGTACTCGTACAAAATCTCGTACAAAAAAGTAAATCAAAGACGTTTAATGGTGTTCCTGAAACACCTGTCAAGGACATGTCAATATAGGCCCCCTCCGTAACACAATTTAAGTGTAAGGTCAGGTTTACCGTACAACCTTGACAAAACCCTTTGCCCATAATTAGCCTTCTTATTATATTTTTCCGAGTCGCACATTACCGGAAAAATCCTGTTCTATTTGCCCCTCTTCAAGGGAACCTTCCTTCACCCATTCTTTCAGCGCTTCTTGGCCCTCTCTACCTCGTACAAAAAAAAATTCTTTCCTTTTGAAATTTTTATCATTTCTTTGGCTCATCGTCAAGACCAACATGCGGGCTTTAACAGCGAAACTCCGCCGCGCCCCATTCCCGGGTGTGAAAAAGGATCGTGTGCACTCCCTCCGTTCCGTCGGCGCCCCAGCGCTCATTGGATTCAGCAGACGCCCAGTGTTGTGTGCTAAAACACGTGCTTTTCTTGAATCTTTAAATCATGTTGTCCCCCCTTCCCGGTCAGGGTGGGGTAATGAATGTATACCTGCTTACAGCTTCCCTGTAAACCAATCCCAAGCGCAACACTCCGGGGTTCGATAACCCACGGAGTGCCAGTGCCTGCGTCCCAGAGGCGTTTGCACTATCAACTTCACTTTCTTTTTTTTAAACCTTACCCAAAACCTTTTATCAGCAAAAGAAAAAAAAACACACTAGAAAAAAAAATAATGGAGTCCCAAGACCGTGATGCTTCTTCTCCCATTCCGTACCCAAAATTTAACGTCAAGAAGGGTGATCAGAAGGGTAAATCTGACCAGGTTGGTGTGCGTATAACACGTGAGGAGGTGGAAAGTGCGTTTGCCTTTTTTGATGTGCAAGGAAAGGGTGTACTTCGACCGAAAGACCTGAAGGCACGACTTGGCGCCTTCTATCCACAAATGACCAACAAGGAGTACAGATTTTTGATTTCCGAGCCAAACTTTACGGTCGACACATTGTGGAGTCTTCTGGACAGCAACAACATCACAAACTTTGATCCCGTGAAGGAAGCCTTCAAAGTGTACGACCCACAGGACACAGGGCATGTCGACACAGCTGTGCTGAAAGGCATTATGTCGCGTATGGGGTACGGAGAAATGACAAAAGAAGACATGGATGTTCTTATCAAAACTGCCGACGTTGATGGTGACGGACGCATTAGTCTGGAAGACTTTAGAAACATGCTGCAATTCAATAAGAACCCGGAAGGGCAAGAAGGGAGGTGAACCTGATGTGATGACAGAGATAGAGATAAGAGCAAAAAGGATGTCAGCTTCTGCTGTTCATCGGTGTCTTTATTCTTCTTCTTTTTTTTTTTTGTGTTTGTTTTCGCAGTTCCCCTTTGGATTGTTTTGGTTTGCCCTTTTTTTCAACAACCTTTGGATGTATGTACACGTGAGAGCTACATTCATTATGCTTTTTATTGTGCAGAAATATTACCCCCCCCCCTTTTTTTGACATGAGGGGTGCCCCCCCTTCTCCCTTTACACGACGGTGAAGTAAGTTACATTACGTGAAGTTACATGTAATTTATATGTAACGGTTTTTCATATGTAATGTAACTTACTTCACCGTCATGTACTGCTACACAAACATACAACACAGCAAAACCTAACTATTTCAAAAAAATAAAAAATAAAAATTGGAAAGTGGAAATTGCACAACTGTGGCAACACAACCGAGGCAACTACACTACTCCAAGAATTATATCAAAAAAAGGAAAAATACCCTATTTTTCAAGATATGTGCACGAGAGGCACATTCATCTTTTTCAAGCTCTTCCCCCCTTTCTTCTTCTTTATGTTTGCTAAGCAAGCGTGGTGTGCTTCTTACCAAAGATTTGAATTTACCCTCCCATAGATACTCACCCCCACACAAACCCCTTTATTTTTTGACGTTACTTTAGTAAAGACGTACTGCCTTTTAATTCGTCTAGAGGGGGAAGGGAAGGGGGAGGGGGTTAGACCAGAAAACAAATAGAAGCAAAAGAAACAATAAAACATAAAGAACGAAGCAGCAGCAACAACAAAAAAAAAGATCCCCTTTTCCACCGACCCTGCACGCAACATCTTTTCGCATTTTTTTGGATCCCCTCGGCCTCCCCCTCACCCTCACACACCATTGCAGGAATTTCCCATGCATACCAACATGATGCTGCCGTTTCTTGCTCTTTTCATGGCATCAGTTCTGCCAGTGTCAGGTTTTGTGCAGTCATTGACTCCTACAAGCGAACTGTCGTTTGAGTGGTCGCTCAGCAGTGACGGCAACATGATGTCGATCTCGCTGATCTGCGACTTTGATAAGTGGTGTGCGGTTGCCTTTGGCTCAAGCATGAGTGACGCAGACACCATCACCTGCTCCACAAGCACGCCTGGATCGTGTGAGGATGCTCACTCTACGGGGCAGTTCCAACCACCACGCGACGCAGTGCAGAACCTGAACAGCATCACCTCCACCACAAACAACGGGAAGACGACCTACACGATGACACGTCTGCTGAATACTGGTGACTCTGTGGACAGAGTGCTCGTTCTTGGCACCACACCAATCATGTGGAGCATTGGGCCGAACCTCGACATCAGTGCCCAGCACACGAACAAGTCCAATGCAACAATTCTTCTGACTGTGACGGAGCCCACTCCTGCAGAGGATGATGATGATGAGGGGGTCGTTGTGGTGTTCCTGATCCTCGCTTTGGTGCTGCTGCTGCTGCCTGCGATCTTTGCGGTGCTGGCAAAGCTGTGCTGCCGCGATGCGTTTGAGGCACCACGCTTCCTGGGAAGGCTGCTGGTGAAGGGAGTGGGTGTCTACGTGGTGGGAGTGATGTGGGCAGTGGCGGCGGTGTGCTTCTTCTTTGCAGAGGAGGACGGTAAGGTGTCCCTTGGCAGGGTTGCGCAGCTGTTCTTGGGAATGACCCTCTCGATGCCGTCTGGGAGGCAGAGCTGGATCTGGATCTGCTTTGGGATGCCTCACGAGAAGGTTGTGTTCTTCCACGGCATCATCGGGTGTCTGTTCATGGCAGTCGGGATGCTGCACGGTATTGCGTACATTGTGGACGGGGAAAGCGCATTTGACTGGGATGGCGACGAAGTGAACAACCTTGCAGGAACGCTTGCCATTGTCTTTCTGTTTGCGCTGTGTGCGACGTCCATGCCACCTGTGCGTAGGGGTGCGTACCACATCTTCCTGATGGCGCATTGGTGCTTCACTCCGTTGGTCCTCGTCTTCGCCATCATCCACGTCCCGTCCACAGCAGTGTTCCTGATCCCGGGAGTGATCTCCCTGACTGCACAGAGGATTGTGCGCAACTTCATCGTGCCCTACTACACAGTGGTGTCCAAGGACGACAGCCCTTCGCAGGCATACTCCAAGATGGTTGTTGCTCCTGCAGTTCTGCCCGCAAAAGATTCCATCTTCAACTTCCGTGACATCTTCCCAGGAATGTACGTCAGGGTGCGTGTCAAGTCGAACATGCTGCAGTCGCACCCGTTCTCTGTGATGCGTGTGCTCCCTGAGACATGTGGCTTCTCTCTTATTGTGAAGAATGTGGGGAAAGGAACGTCGACGGACAAGATGATCCAAGACCTGCAGGCAGGTTCGCTGCTGCGTGTGTCTGAGCCCTGCGGTGCTGCCTCGATGGACCTGCTCAACTACGACAGAGTGCTGCTTGTTGGCGGTGGTGTGGGTGTCGCACCGTTGGTTGCTGCACTGAACTACCTGCGTGCACGGAGCAGAGAACCCCAAGAACTGGAGGTGGAGGGACAGGCAATGCAGCACAGGGTGACCCTTGTGTGGGCAGTGCGTGACGCCGAGCTTCTTGAGCTCCTTGCAGATGAGCTTATCTCGTGCGTCAATGCCATGTCCGACCTGGACCTGCAGATCCACTACACAGGGGATGTGAACGGAAACAACAACGACTTTGGAGTGCTCAGCAGCAAAATCAAGTACGGGAGGCCTGCAATGGAGAAGGTCCTTGAAGGTTTAGGTGACCCAACGGGTTTTGAGAGTTTGGCAGTTTTCACCTGTGGGCCACATGCACTGACTGGTGCAGCGAAGAAGGCTGTGTCAGTGTATGCAGGACAGCACGACGGGATGAAGGCTGACGTCCACAACGAAACCTTTGAAATGTAGAGCTGTGCACACTTACTGAATATTACTTAAATAAAGACGGCCCCCCCACCCAACACCCTTCTTCGCCGTCTGCCTTACATCCTTGTATTGGTTCCACGTATTTGTGACGTGGTTCCCCCCGCCGTCTGCCCCAAGTTGCCCTCGACTCCACTGCAGCACTAGAGAGAGTTTTGCCTTCTTTCAGTTCATGAGTGGGCGAGTCTTTGCAATGAGGGTTGGCGTTTTTTTTTGTTTCTTTTTTCTTTGCTTTTCTCTCTCTTCCCATTTTGTGCACAAAAAGGAAGACTTCAGCAGAGGTGGAGGAGAAAGCCAGCTTGTGTGCGATTGTCCTTTGTTCAGACAGGAGTATCAGACGATAGTTTGCTATTTCCTTTACCCGTCTTTGGCATGGTGATTATGACCACCATAATATACATACGGGGTTTTGAATGTTTACCTTCTTATTGGGTAAGAGTATTCTGCCTCATCTATCTTTCGCAAGTCTTACACTAGTTTGGAGTTTCCTGTATTCGGTCCTCTGCATAAAAAAACTGCAGACCACTTGAGTTGATGTGGCACAACGTGTCGCTGTACAGGAGTATGTTATTCAAACGGGGTGTGTGGTTTTTTGTGATTGTGTAGATTATGTTATTTCACCCGTTTTGCATGCATTGTTTTTTTTGTTTTGTTTATTTTAAAGGTTTCTGTTTATCTTGCAATTTGTTCACCCCATATTAGATCATTTTTTTTCACTTCATGATTGGACCACAGCTCCAATAACTGTGCAGGCATCCTACGTGTCTGTATCAGGGTATTGTTGTGCTGTGAACCCAAACTCTCTAACCCCGTCTCTTACTAAATTGATGTTCTAGCTTGCGTTGTTCTTTTTCAAAATTGCAAAATGTGTTTGGAAACCGACGAAGTGTCACACTGTGTGAGAACTACTTTTTTTTTTGTATTCATCGTAGCAATTCACCATCGATTCGATGCCATGTTTAGTTGCGCTTCAATTAAGGAAGAAGCCCTTGAAGATTTTTTCCCTAAAAAAAAACGAAGTTCTCATTTTACACAGAACACTGATGCCACCCGGGTTCTATTTTCTCCCCCTCTTTTCTCCCCCTTTGCTTTCTCTCATGCCGCAAACAACATCGTTATTGAATGATACAAGCGAGACTTGTATTGCGGCAGTGTCCTTTTGGTGTTACCTGGTTGTCTGTGTTTTTCTCTTTGTTATGATTGAGAAGAAGAAGAAGAAAATAACAAAACAAATAAGCATTCCCTTCAAAACATTTATGTGATATTTTGTAAGTTTTGTTAGCCCTTTACAATAACGCATGCGTGTGGTTGTCACAACATACACATCAATACAAAGCACAGTAGAAGCTACATCTTAGGTACTACTCGAAACACCAGACACTCCCTTTTTTTCTTCTTTGTCAAAAAACCCGGTAAATCCCTTCATCTCCATCTCCCCCGTTTTTTGGTGCCATGAGTCACGTATCTGACATAAAAAACACCAAATACACTCCGTGCTTTGCGTGACATCTGTCTGCAGAAAGGTGTACGGTTCTTCGTCACAGAGCCGCTCCGGTGGTACACCTGCTCTATTTGTAGATTGGGAAGCCTTCTTATGTCTCCCAGGGAAAGCATGCCTTGTGCTTTGCATCTGCTGAGTCTACTCATTGTTGATACACCCATTAATGAGTATCAATGTGTTTTTCTTTAACAATAGACAAGATCCAGATGGACACCTCTACCTTTTCTTAGAAAGAGAAAAAAAAACAGACGTCTCAATCATCTTAAAACTACAGTGAGGTTTAGGTTATCTTTTTTAGTACTGGTATGACGATTGCTGTCTGCCGTCCCTCCCCTTTTTGTTATTGATACATCAGAATTACATTCAAATAGAAATAGAAACGATGGAAGGTGCAAAAAGTTTTTCTTTTTTGACAACAAACCAAGAAAGCACTGTGAAGGAAAAGCAAACGTATGCAACAGCTTGCGGGAGGGGGGACAAACGGAAACGTTGCTAGCGCAGTACGTGTATTTTCTTATTTACTATCGTCATCCCGAAGTCGGTTTCTATTTTTTTTTTCTTCTTTTGTTTTCATGTTCTGGACTGGCGAGGGGCAAGAGACCTCAAGATAATGGCAGAAAACCCACAACCAAACCCACAGGCATTCCGAGTGAATGTTTCGTGGTTTCTTTTGTGATAGGTTGCCTTACTGTGTGTACTATCGCGCGCCTCGCTACCCATGTTCATGTATTGCTGTTCTTGTCCTTTGTACTCAAGTTCCTCTTTCAAATGGTTTCTGTTCTGATTTGAAAGTATACAGACTTAAGTATTTCACCCCTTTCCACCTTTCATCCCCACTTCTTGCAGTAATGTATTGCACAAATGGAAAAAAAAGAAAGAAGTATTCCTTTTTCATAAACCTTCAGGGAAACAAAATCTTTATCCCTCATCTTTCCACTTCCCAAAGTGCCATTTATCGTTCTCAGTGTCGATGCCATTGCTCTCGTGATTTGGGCTGAAGCCGGGCTGCTCGAGGTTACGTAGTTCAAATATGGGATTGTTGTCTTGTGTAGATTATTGACTCTTCCTGAGCTTCGCCACTTCCCCTCCTCATACTTCCACTCCTTCTCCCGTGGAACCACACCCCACACCCCTCCACATCACTCCACAGAACCCACAAAACCTTTGCACGATAATGCAGACCCTCCAGGCTGTTGTGTTGGCGTCCCTCGCGTTTGTCTCCGTCTCCGCCCAGGAGAAGACGAACGTGACTTGGTACACTGAGGCTATGTGACCCGGATGCAAGGAGTCCATGGACCCCGTGATGAAAGTACTCAAGGGGGACGGGATTCTGACGATCATGAACTGGGACTACGTGCCGTACGGGAACGCGCGTAACGAGAGCGGGGAGATTGTGTGCCAGCATGGCCCCACTGAGTGCTCGGCCAACATGGCTGAGGCGTGTGTGATGGACCTCACCAACTACGATGTGATCAAGTACATGACGTTTGCCGAATGTGTGGAGAACACAAGGGAGGCGACTGCCGACATGCAGAAGTGTGCCGAGGCACAGAGCCTTGACTGGTCGTCGATCCAGACATGCATGTCTGGCAGCCACGGCGCTGACCTCATCAACATTGCAGGTGCAAAGACGGCCAAGCAGCACATCCCCTACACCCCGTACTTCGTTGGAAACGGGAAGGAAATTAAGGACCCCAGTCAGATCACCGAGATTGTGTGCAACCTGTGGACAGGAACAAAGCCGCCATGTTGCTCCGCTGTGAACGACTCTCCGGCACTGAACATCACGCGCTCGTTCGCGTAGAAAATACGTTCAGTGTTTTATTTAATGGAAACACGTCGTTCGGGCAGTGAGCCGAAACGAAACGAAACGATATAAACCTTATCTCGATCTTTGCTTTTCACTTTTCACTTTTTGCTTTTTGCTTTTTACACTTTCTGTTAAGCTTGCTTTGCGTTGTGCACCTTGATGGTGTGCTGCGTTGCGGCATTGCTTGTGATTGCGCGTGGCTTTATAAGTGTCCAAAAGAAAGACACATTTTCTCCTTTTTTGGTGAAATGTTACATTTCTTGAACTTTTAGGGTGTTGTGAGACAATTTATTTGGTGCACAGACTTGTCCGATAACCAACTGTCCTGCAAGCGAGCTGTGTGGCCGTGTCTGCATACTTTTGTGAAGACACAAACACTTTAGACGTTTTCTTGAAAAACGGATCGTTTGTTGCTCTGATGGAATCCGGCACTTTGCCCTCCTCCTTATCCACACGGCGTGAACAGCAAACTTGCGGACATTCTTGTGTTTTTTTGGGCACCTCTGTGCACCTGTTTATTGTATTTCACTTCTCCTCTTTTACCGGAATTTTCCAATGCAATACCTCGCAAAAATACCCTCTAGAAAAAGGACTGGACAAACCGAGTTTTAGCACGTTTCAACTGCTCTCGTCCTCCACACCCCACCACCACACACAGACTAGTGAATACAAAACCACAACAAACAAATGGACGTGCACTTCGAGGATTTCAGAGCGAATCAGCACACAGTTGAGGTGGGTGCAGATGACACAGCGGAGCACATGCGGCGGAAGGTGGCGTCTGCAATGGGGCTGCCTGAAGACAGCTTTTGCATGAGTTTCGGAGGCGAAGTGATAGGAGAAGGATACGACATGACGCAGCTGAGTGCTGGTGACACAATCGTGCTGACGAAGTCGATGAAGTTCGAAGCTGTTACAGAGCTTCATGCGTTGGGTGAGACTGACCTGACGGCCGAGAGGTTGGAGGAGGTGGAGGATCCTGAGGTGGCGTGTTTGCTTCTGCAGGCGGAGGTTGCGACTGTCATTCATGATGGGTTCTTGCAGGAGGGATCGTTCACGCGACTTGATCTCAGTGCTGTGTCCTTTGTGACACAGATCGGAGACAGGTTCCTTTCGGAATGCACCTCGTTAACAAGTATTGACCTGTCTGGGTTGAGCCATGTGACGGTGATTGGCAGTTTCTTTCTTTACGGCTGCGAAGCTTTAAGAAGCCTGGATCTGCCACCTCTCAACAAGGTGACGGTGATTGAGAGCCACTTTCTTTACGACTGCAAAGCTTTAAGAAGCCTGGATCTCGCACCACTCCACAACGTGACGGTGATTGACAATTACTTTCTTGATGGCTGCGAAACTTTAACCACCCTGGATCTCACACCACTCAACAATGTGACGGTGATTTGGAATGGCTTTCTTTACGGCTGCAAAGCTTTAACCAGCCTGGACCTCACACCACTCAAGAACGTTACACGAATGCCTGGTTGCTTTCTTTACGGCTGCGAAGCTTTAACCAGCCTGGATCTGACACCACTCAAGAACGTTACACGAATGTCTGGTTGCTTTCTTTACGGCTGCAAAGGTTTAACCACCCTGGATCTCACACCACTCAACAACGTTACCCTGATTGAGAGCCACTTTCTTTTCAACTGCAAAGCTTTAACCAGCCTGGATCTTACACCACTCAACAAGGTTGATTATGTAGGTTCGAATTTCGCGAATAATTGCACTTCGGTGACGAGTGTTTACCTTCCCGGTTGCAGCAGTGCTGTGTCCAACAGAGTGAGGAATAGCAATGAGCTGAGCCAGCTTGTGGTTGAATAGCGTCCGAAATGCAGCAGAGACGAATCCCTCGAGCAAGCGCGCAAACGACAGAGACACGCACAATGACGACGTGGTGTGCTGGTGGGAGGGGATAAAGGGAAGGACGGGAAGAAGGGTAAAGGTGAGAGATTTCGTTTCGACCGATGCATTTCTTTCAAAAAGGATAAGACAAAAAGAGCCACCTTCCCTTCCACCCTAGGCAAACAGTGTTTCTCACGTTTCAACTGCTCTTTCTCGTCCTCCACACCCCACCACCACACACAGACCAGTGAATACAAAACCACAACAAACAAATGGACGTGCACTTCGAGGATTTCAGAGCGAATCAGCACACAATCGAGGTGGGTGCAGATGACACAGTGGAGCACATGCGGCGGAAAGTGGCGTCTGCAATGGGGCTGCCTGAAGACAGCTTTTGCATGAGTTTCGGAGGCGAAGTGATAGGAGAAGGATACGACATGACGCAGCTGAGTGCTGGTGACACAATCGTGCTGACGAAGTCGATGAAGTACGAAGCTGTTGCAGAGCTTCATGCGTTGGGTGAGACAGACCTGACGGCCGAGAGGTTGGAGGAGGTGGAGGATCCTGAGGTGGCGTGTTTGCTTCTGCAGGCGGAGGTTGCGACTGTCATTCATGATGGGTTCTTGCAGGAGGGATCGTTCACGCGACTTGATCTCAGTGCTGTGTCATTTGTGACACAGATCGGAGACAGGTTCCTTTCGGAATGCACCTCGTTAACAAGTATTGACCTGTCTGGGTTGAGCAATGTGACACGGGTTGGCGGTTACTTTCTTTCCAACTGCAACTCTTTAACCAGCCTGGATCTGCCACCTCTCAACAATGTGACGGTGATTGAGAATGGCTTTCTTTACGGCTGCAAAGGTTTAACCACCCTGGATCTCACACCACTCAACAACGTTACCAGGATTGAGGGTGAATTTCTTTCCTGCTGCAAAGGTTTAACCAGCCTGGACCTCACACCACTCAACAACGTTACGAAGATTGAGAGTGAATTTCTTTGTTGCTGCAAAGGTTTAACCACCCTGGATCTCACACCACTCAACAACGTTACCAGGATTGAGAGTGATTTTTTTTGCGGCTGCAAAGGTTTAACCACCCTGGATCTGTCGCCACTCCACAAGGTTAAGAACGTAGGTTCGGATTTTGCTGACCAATGCACTTCGTTGACGAGTATTTACCTTTCCGGCTGCAGCAGTGCTGTGTCTAAAAACGTAAGGAACATCAAGAAGCTGAGACGTCTTGTGGTTGAAGAACGTCCGAAACGCAGCAGAGATGAATCCCTCGAGCAAGCGCGCAAACGACAGAGACACGCACAATGACGACGTGGTGTGCTGGTGGGAGGGGACAAAGGGAAGAACGGGAAGAAGGGCACGAAGGTAGGGTCCTGCCTACTCTACTCGCCTTCGAGACGACCTGCTTGAAGCCTGCAGAGTGCAAAAAAGGGTCCTGGGAGCAGAAAAGGGGTGGTGGTGACCTAGAAATGTTTCTGGGGTGTTTTAGGATATTTTTGAACTCCCTTTTGATGTTCCCCAAAATATGGGACATCTATGGACGGAGAGAGATGTTTTCACTAGCTTCTCAGTAAGCTTTCGCAGGAGCAATGCAGCACCTCGCATGTGACCTTCATAAAAAGCACGCCACCTTTTTTCTTATTCTTGAAACCTTCCCTCCCTGCTCCTTGCCCTACAACTTCCTGCTTCACACAGCACTTTCCAGCACTCATGCAAACTGGTACAGCGGGTCAGGGTGGGCGGGCCATGGGGGTTTCTTTGCTCGAGCCCGGCCATTCTGCCGCATTGCAAATGGAGCAGCTGATGCTGCTCCACAGATCCACCAGCCAGAAGGCAATCATTCAGGATGCGGTTGAGGGTGTACGCAGTGCGCACAGATCAGTAGCACACACTGATGTTCGTCCTCCCCTCTCTCTGTATTAATTTCGGCGAAATTCCTGCAGCCTGCTGTGGTGGAGTCCCCACCACACATCAGCCCACTCGCATTCCCACCCCCCACCCCCGCAGAGTGCGTGGTTGTGGGCGCTGGTCTGTGTGTACTCCATTGTGTAGTGGATTGCATCGCCCCTGGTCCGGTCTTCTGTCAATTCATGATTACTCGAAGACAAATGAACACGTTCCCCTCTGTGACAAAGCTCTGTGTCACCTGCCGCCCATCTTCCTTGAAGGAACACAATCATCATCTTCTTCAGCACTAGACAAGGCAGACGCCTCCATGATTGAGTTAACATTTCATCGGGTTGGCCTACTAGCAGCTTCAAAAGGGTCTTTGGAACTTTGCATCCGCAGAGGCAGTGTGCGCATGGTGGACCATTTTCTCTCTCTCTCTCTCTCTCTCTGCCTGCGTTCGCTGCCCAATGAGGTGTTTGCACTTTCAACTTGAAACCCCCCCGTGAGTGACTTGAGTTGGGGAAGGGGCAGGGCCTGCGTTGTGCCGATTGCCAGTAAGATGGAGAATTTCCGGGGGGGAATGTTTGCGCATTTTTTTTTGTTGGGTGCAGTGCGGAGGGTTTTGCGTATTTATGCCTAGGGATGGCTGCTCACTACGACGAGCAGAGGTTACGGTGCATCTTACCCCCCCCCCCCCCCTTTTTTAGGGAGTTTTCCCCCCCCCTTTTTCGCTCTTCTGCACAATATTGCGTGCAGGAAGTATTTTCATAATTTCTAACCCCAACTCCACCGCCCACAGAAGGGGTCCACACAGCAAGCGACAATGCACCGCCTCCCCAGGTGCGCCGCACAGCTCACCCCCCTCCCCCTCCCCCTCACCTCCCCTCTTCTCCGTTCCGCTGACGCCGTCGTCTCCCGCACAGCAGTCCACCACACTGGGGCACGGTTCTTCTCGTTTCGTGTCCAGCGCCATGGATACTGCACTGCAGCGCCACCTCCACCTTCACCACCCAAACGCCGCATCTCCACTGCCAAACGCAAGAAGAAGAAGACAAAGGCAGACCCCCCCTCCGACCCCTCCGACCCCTCC
Source organism: Rhynchopus sp. YZ270_cl-10 (assembly GCA_964035575.1). Lineage (NCBI taxonomy): Eukaryota > Euglenozoa > Diplonemea > Diplonemida > Diplonemidae > Rhynchopus > Rhynchopus sp. YZ270_cl-10. The sequence goes on along the minus strand of OZ037891.1, from coordinate 263,186 downwards.
TCCCCCAAAAAGCGTCGCAAGATGAAGTCAGCATCACCGTTTGCTAGTATAGAAGAAATGACGGAGGCGGAGCTGCACGGTACCGCACCGATTGTTCCTGATGATGATTGGGAGACGATTCCTCAGGAGGAACATGATGACGAGCCTTCTCCTGTCGACCAGCAGACACAGCAGGAGGCAGACTCGGTGCACAGCGTGGAGGAGGAGATGTATCTGGACGCACCGCAGTGCCGTTACCCTGCGCCGCCAGAGCCGTTGCATGCGAGGGTCGTGCCGGAGCACCGTCTTCTGTTGCCTACGATTGACGCGGAGAGGAGTGAGCCTGCCACAACGAGGCTGTCGTTGAATCAGCTGAGCGTACCGCAGCGTGCAAGACTGAGGGAACTGTTGGACGTCTCCGGCATCACGACGACAAAGGGTGCGCCCTGGGGGGACTTTGCGTTGATCAACCATTTGTCAACGCGGGAGTGGTCGCTTGAGACGGATCGCTTCAATTTCCATGGCAAGACAGTCGCAGAGCGTGTCGTGACAGAGGAGATCCTGAAGCACACCTTGGAGCGCTCCCTGCAGTGGGTGCAGCACTGTGCGCCCATTACCTTTGAAGTGAGCAAGGCAAGTCCCTTCGCAGAGTCGCCGAACCTAGGCGGAAAGGCGGGTATGATGAACGACTACGACCGCGCCACGGCAGTGGAGCCAGAGGTGTCGTCAGTGCTGTCGTACACCCACGTCAAGCAGATGGAGGCGGTTTTTCTTAATGCAGGCAATCTCACGCTGCTGTCAACGCAATTAGGTATTTTTTTTTTTGGAATTTTTGGTGAGGGGGAGAGAGAGAGAGTGCATGTCAAGGATATGTGTTGTGGGAGGAAAGATCGTCGTATGTTTTGCATAGCAAGACTGTCTTGGTAGTCTGAAAGAGATTATCAAAAAAGTGTGGTGATTGGTTGTATTGGAGTAGGTAAGGATAGGCCATAGATTATTAACACAACCCTTTCACGCACCTATCACCTATCACCTATCCCAGGACTTCATGGTCTCATGAACGCTGATGCGCTGTCGTCCCTTGCAGACTTCACCCCTGCCGAACGTCAGAACCCTGCACTCCTTGTCCAGGGCAAGAAGCTGGGTAACCCTGAGGTGTCGTTGCACAACACGAACTTGACGCGGTTGTCGAACAACATTGTTGGTGCGAAGGTGCTCGCACTGATCGGCGCTGTGCGTCTGGAGAAGGGTGCTGCTGCGTCCAAGGACCTTGCCCGCCACGTCCTCTTTGGATCGCACGCCTCTGAGGAAATTCTCCAGGGCAAAGGCGGCATTGACAGCAACGACGTGGTCGAGCTGGCTGTCGCGTCTCTTGATGAGCAGGTCCTCAAGACCTCTCCTAACAAGGTCCTCGCCAACCTTCTGGTGCACATGAACATACAGGTTGAGTGGAAGACTGAGGTCATCGAGCTTCGTAACAGCGCAGACGAAAAGAGAGAATTAGAGTCCTTAGTGGACACTGCTGACCGCATCACCGACAGTGTGCACGAAAGCATTGAGAAGATCAGAACCACAGGGAAGGAGGTGGCAAGCATGCAGAGTGCCTTGGATGAGGCGAAGAAGGCGCGTCAGGAACGTCTGGACCGACCGGCACCAGAGAAGGTTGCTCCCGAGCCGACAGGGCACGAAGCCATCACAGACGCAGCCCCACGCAAGGAGGACGGCACTGCGCTTGCGCCTGTCACAGAGGAGCAGAGCAGCAGTGTGGTGGAGCTGGACGACGACGACGACTACACCCTGCAGTTCGACGCGCATGGCGCACCCATCGACATCAGGCAGACCTCTCTCAAATACCCTATCGAACCCGGTCCACACCAGGTATGTTTTCGTTGTATTGACACCTTTTTTTTTCCTCTTTTTTGGGCAAAAACACAATATTTTATCAATTTTCGTACCTTATCCACCTATTTTTTTCTTTTGCGGGCAATGACCGCTCTGGTTCATCTTACAAACCTTTTTATAATGCTTCAAATCACTTGTTTCAAAGAACGAAGCAGTATTGCATCACGTACATCATCACACTCACACCACAGTCCGACACACCGCTCTCTGCGGCACCCATGTACTCCGTGCCCAAGGCAGAGGCGCCCCTTGTGGAGCGTCTGCATTGGAAGAACCGTATGAAGCTAGAGAAGGAGAGAACCAAGCTGCAGATGGAGGGTGTCTTTGAGGCCATCATGCGTCCTAGGGTATGCCTATGAAGAAGACAGAGAGGGTGCGAAAGGAAAACCCACATGGTGTTCATGTGAAAGTAACATGCTAAGTAGCGTGCTTGTTGTGTTGATTTGCAATGCAAGTTATAGATTTTGCTTTTTTTTGTGCAAGGTGCCAACATGCGTATCGTATCATGCAAAAAGCGTACCATTTTTTAGCATGTTACGCAAGGAAATACCATATTACCTAGATTAAATGGTTGTGCAGTATGTTGCCACCGTCTGGCCCCTATTTGTTTAATATCATTTGCCGCACTCTCCACTGCACTTTTGTTGTGAATTGAGAGGCACGTTCCATATTTTCTTCTTCAATTCCCCCAATATTACCACAAGAGATATCGTCATCCGACCAACGTTTCTACAAACTGACTAAACACAGAGAGGCTGAGATCCATCTGATAACACTTTTCTTCTTCTTTGCTCACTACCAAAAATCCCTCCTCATCCCCATCCTCATCCTCCTCCTCCACCCACAGAAGCTCTTCTACAAGACAGCCATGGTCGACAAACGCACCGGGCAGACTCTCGGCTACGGCAAGTCACGGAGTGTCGCAACCTCACGTGTCGAGGCACAGCTCGATGCTGTGAAGCGTGTCCGTGCCAACCTTCTCAGCCTCCGCCAGACCTCTCACGACGTGCAGGCTGCGTCCTCAGCATAAGCAAGCAGCAGCATTTGGACAGCGGGTCTGTCAGTCCTATGGCAATGGTGTTAATTGCTTGCCTCAAAGCTACGTCGCATTGGCGCTTTGTTTGTAGGATTGCCGAAAAGGGAACAACGTGATCATTCCGCTACCTCCGTCCAAAAAAAGGTGCAGTGCATGCTCAATTCAGATCGATATATTATAAGTGCAAAATTTCCAAAAATTGGAAAAAAAGAAAGAAAATAATTTCCTTAGTGGACGACCCGGCTATAATCCTTACAAAGTATAGGAAATATTTGGCCAGATCCCCACCTCAGTAGGCAAATTTTGTCAACAATAAAAAGCCCCATTTTCTCTCCTATCTTCAGAATACATTTTTTCCCTCACGTTGAAGCCTGATGGCCATGAGGCTCCCCCCCCCCCTACTCCCCTCTTTTTAAAAAAATCTCTCCCAAATGAAACGAAACGAAGCGAAACCCATTGCCCTATTTTTTCCTGATTTTCCCTCTCTACCTCCCCTTTGCTACTGTCCCCGCTCTCTTTACCTTTTAAAAACGGAGAAATAAAACACACTATGACATTCAGTCACGAAATTTCTCCCCCTTAAGGGGGGAATTTCAGTAACCCACCCGATTGCTCTGTTCTTTCTCTGTCTTTGTGTTTTTTCCGAATGGCGTATCTTTCACTGCGGTCGTGCAGGTTGCGTCAGATACGTGGTGTGATGTCTGTTCCAAAGCATTTTGCTCTTGACCCGGTTCGCAGAGGGGAGTACAAAATCGCAAGGGTGCGTCTGAGCACCTCCTTGCGTGAGGCGAAGAAGGTGGTCCAGTATTACCGTACAGAGGGCAGTTTGGAGATCTCAGAGCTTATTATATATTTCTCCCGAGCGATTCACGGACAAAGCAGGGATCACGGCGCCTGGGCCATCGCTGTGATGAAGAAAGACTTTATTGATGCAATGAAGTCCGACCTGCGACTGCACAACAACCTGATACACTACTACCTGAAGATCTGGGAGCCGGTCAATGCTTTAAGGTGCTATTTGGACATTTTCAAGGCAGGGTTGAAGCCCAACAACGATACGTACACTTTCCTGCTGCGGGTCTGTGCGGATGCAATAAAGCGGCCAGATACTCGCAGGGAAACCCTAAAACCCTACCGGGAGATAGCAGACGTGATCATCCACGATGTTCTTCCAGCACGTCTCCACACAGACGGACGTCACCACCTCTTCCAAGCTGTCAGACACTACTACCTTGCGCTAGGCGATGACCCCAATGCGGACAAATGGGCCCGCCTCCTTCACTCAGGAACTGGGTCAGTCCAGAGGCGTTTCGACAAAGTTGCGTCTTCAGTGGAAACAGCGCTGTTTGCTCCCTTAGCCTTTTGAGTAGGTAAAATGGTGCATTTTTATTGTACTGAGAGACTTCATCGAAGCTTTCTCTGGGGGGAAAGCTGATGTTTTCACCCTCCAAAAAAAAAAAAGATACCCGTTGTGACATATAATACCACCCTCCCCTTTCCCCAAAAATTTCTCCTCCCCCAAGTTGGACCCCCCACCTAACCCCTTCAAAAAACACACCCCACAAAGGCAACACCCCAACAATGAAACACCTCCTTACCCTTTTGTTGATGTGGGTTGTTCCTCTGCAGGGTGGGGATCCTCCGTGGCACCTGCGACGCAAGCTTAACCGCCGACACGCTGAGGTCGTCGCAGTCCCTCTGGAACCTGCTAAGAGCCAATGCATCTCCACCATACAATGCACACAACACGGCGACATGTCTGCCGAATGCTCTGAGGGCACCTGCCGCTGTGGCAACGACTACGTGAACCCCATCGCTGCCGCCGTCGGGGTCGAGCCCTTACCACTCATGCACGTCTGCATCAACGACAACACCGTCACAGACGACATCATCCGCATCACCTGGAATGCCACCTGCGAATCCCTCACCGACGGACACAAAGACTCTGTCATCTCTGCTGTCGAGGCTGCCACCGGAGGGGTTGTGCACGACGTGGACATCCTCTGCGACCTGCTGCACATCCGCTTTGCAATAGTCAAGATGCGCACCTTGGCGGCATTTTCCAGGCTGCGGGTCGACATCCTCGAATCCTTTTCCTCCAACCCTGACGTAGCCTCCTCTGGTCTGGGAATTCCCTTAGACATCTCGTTAGGTTCTGTGCAAAAGGTCATCTGTGGTCTGTCCCATGCAGAGGAGGTAGTCATATTAGACGGTCGTTGTGTGCCGGTGGTGTGCGCAGATGGATATGAGTTTTCGGAAACGGATGCAGTGCTGCTGTGTGCGCCGCACCGTGTAGAGAACACCGCAAAGCTTGCAATGCCAATAGCCGTCATGGCCTCAATGTATTTCATGCTCGCTGTGCTCTGTATTTTTGCATTTAGAACCCAGCTGGTACGTCAATTCCCAAGCCTGAGAGGGTTTCGTCAGTGGGGGGAGTCAGAGGTACGGACCCGCAGAGACCACCATCCACCCACCCCCTGCAAAACCGATGAAGGGCGGAGAACGATTACCATCTCGTCCCCATCAGGTGCGCTGGATATTTAATCTTTTTTGAAGAGAAAAGTGAGGGGGTTATTGGTAGGGGGGGTGGGGGTGGAGGTGGGGGTTTATAAGGTGGCTAAACACACGAGTACGCGAAAAAAAAGCATAGTGGAGTTCATCCTCGGGTGTCTACACTAATATAACCAAGTTTTAAAAAAAAAGAAAAAGGTTGCTCTTTCGGGTTGAAGACGGCCTACGTCTGTACCTTCTGCAGTACAAAGGCTTCAGCCAACTTTGAGTACAGAACTTTGTTCCGTTTTTTGGAGCGAAGTGATTGTCGACACAACAAAAAGGACAGTGGAGCTTGCACAGGTGGCAACTACACTATTCCAATAATTTTGCAAAAAAAAAAAGGAAAACGCTGTAGCAGACAGTACTCCAAAATAATTGGCGTCCAGATATGAAAAGCGGATTTGGGGATTTTGGGGGGGATTTTGGCGACTTTTTTTTTTGAACGCCAAACATATTTGGTTGGAAATCAATGTACAGTACAAGAAATTCCGGGGGGAAAAAAGCAACTCGGAGTGGGGTGATTTGAGGTCTTTTTTTTCCTCAGGAAAATTCACTATGAGATTCGCATAAATTCACGAAACATTCTGTACTGCACTGTTTGTAAAGAAAGTTGATTAGACGACTATACTGTGCGGTTAAAGCTTCATCTTGCGAAATGTTTTTTTTTTCTTTAGGGTGGGGGAGGGGGTTTGGTTTGTTCTTATAGTGGTGTGTGGTGTGAACTGCTCAAATGCTCAAATAAGATTTGTTTTGACTGGGGATGACTAAGCAATTCTAGGCTTAGGATCCTCTTGGCAAGTGTTCGTTGCTTTTTTGTTTTTGATTTTTTTGCGAGAAAAAAAAGGAGAGCGATTACTGTTTGCGAAAGTAGTAATTTTTTTTTTTGGATTTTTATGTTTATTTTTTTTCCGAAGGTGACTAAGCACGAGAGGCTTAGGATCATCTTATAAACTTTTCTTTCGAATTTTTGGATGAAAATACTACGATATGTACAGTGGGAACGCTATATTACGGACGCGTTTTATTACGTAAATATTGGAGCTACCTATAATTAGGCTCACCCGTAATATCGCGCCCCACTGTAGGGGATAACGGGGTACCATTAATACTTCCTTTAGATGAATAGATGACGAATGTTTTTTTTTTTCGGTTCGGTACCAACCGAGCTCACGTTTTTACTACGTTTCAACTGCTCTTTTTTTTTTTGTTGATTTGTTTTGGAAAATGACAAAGCAAAACAGCCTTTTAAAATTTCCCCCGGGGTTTCCCCCCAACAAAAACAAAAAAAGGCCAAGTTATGATCGAATCAAGACTGGTCCTTTTTAGGTTAGTGGATAACTAAGCACAGACAGGTTCATCTTAAACCTTTGTCTTCTTTTTTTTATTATTGTAGATGTGTGCAAAGTGAGGCACATGGTTATTGAGTTTTCTTGTCGTCCCTGCATCCGTGTTGAGGTGTCTGCATTAAAAACTTCACCCTTCCCCCTTTTTTTAATCTGAAACAACGGTCAGCCACCACGCAAGTGGTCAGCACACACCAACTGCCACCTCTCCTAGCTATTTCGTGAGCTCTTTTATTCTTCTTTTTTAAGGATCCCTGTGAAAGAGTCGCGGCCGCTATCCCGTGATCGTAGTACAAAAAAGCAAACATTTTTTTTTTTTTTTTGAAGAAAAAAAAATGATTCATTACCTTGGTACGTCTGCGCGCTTTCCTTATTGCACAGCAACCAATCTTGTAATGTCGATGCATACTAGGGGCCAACGGCATTTCATATCAAAACTATAGTACACGAACAGAGGTATTTTGGCAGTGTTCCCTTTTCTAAGAAGGTGTGTGAAAAAGCGTGGCTGCTATCCCGTAGATGGGTGTGCACGAGAGGCACATTCGTCTTCCAAATTTTTTTCTTCTTTTTTCTTGAGTCTTTAAATCATGTTATCACCCCCTTCCCAGTCAGGATGGGGGGAAATGACTGTACCTGCTTACAGTTTCCCCTGTCAGCAACTCCCAAACACACTCCGGGGTTCGATAACCCCCACGGAGTGTCAGTGCCTGCGTCCCAGAGGCATTTTGCACTATCAATGCTCTTTTTTCCCTTTTTGTGCTTTCATCCGGATGGCTGGCATTGTACGTGGGCCAGTCGGAGGTGCTTGCATTAATAACTTCACTTTTTCTCTAAGGAATTGTGGCGATCGCACAGACTGTAACCTCCATAGCCATTTTTTTAAAGATCCAAAAAGCCCCACTGTGCAGCTCTCTACCCTGTAAAGTGACGATGTGATAAAAGTGAATAAGACAGTCAGACTAGAGTGTACTAATGTCTCAACTCTACACACCTCTTAGGAAGGTGTGCTTGTCTGTAACTCCCCCTTTTTGTGTGGTTTGCCGATATAACCAGTGTTTCCGCTATGAAGATATGACCCAAAAAATCTTCAAAAAAAAAAAAAATCTGGGATTTTCCCGTTTTTTCCCATGAAGATATCTTCATGAGTCAGGGCTTCCCACAGGGGGGACCAGGGGGGACCACTGGTCCCCCTGGGGGAAAAAAAAAAAAATAAGGGGGGACCAGGGGGGACCAGCCTGCCGTTGAGTGTTCCGAAGCTGCCTATTAGGAATTTTCCACATTTTTTAAATTTTTTCCTACCCTCCCGTCCCCGCGCATCCAAATACAGGCAACTAACAGGGGGAAAGGATGGCACCAAAAAAGTCCTCTGGACCAAGACAGCTTTCCATAATGGAATTTGCAAAGCGACCGGCGGAGTCCCAAGTTATCTGCTCAGGAAGAGGCAGAATATAACGGTTGCAAAGAACCACGAGTATGCCTCATGAACAAAGTGACCCCGTCACAGCCAGAACGCGACTCAATTGGTCAAACGCCGAAGGAAAAGGAAGCATGCAACATGGCGAAAGGAAAAAAGTAGCGTACCGTGCGCCTGCGGCGCAAGATTGCAAGCCACGCATGACATAGTTTGGCTGTAAAATAGTGCAATTTTAAGCACAATATTTTGAAATGTTGCGTACCGTGGCTTCGCCAAAAACTTTCGTTCAGCAAAATATGGAAGTAACATTTACGGGAACTGACGATAATGACCAACGACAGTGCCATTTGATCGGTGCGCAACATTTTTTTTTTAAAATGTTGCGTACCGTGGCTTCGCCAGGAACCTTTGCCATGACTGTCGTTTCTTTTTGTAGATGTCTATACTAGGAAACGTCTGCACGCTACCGACCTGACATGATTTTTTTGCTTATCCCGCAAAGGTGGGGAACGTGAGATGATATGCAATATGCGAGTGAATGCAGCAGTTTTAACGGTTTACCGGGACATTTTCGCCGGAGGCGAAAAAATGATTTTTGACCACTTAAAGTGCGTAGAGGCGCGTAACGTAACGTAACGTAGCGTCAGCGTTAGTGCTACACACCACACACAACAAGGCCAGGGTTTCCGCCAAGGGGGACCGGGGGGGACCATGGTCCCCCCCAATATTTTTCCCAGAAAAATCCGGATTTTTACAGGGGTTTGGGGGGTACCATGGTCCCCCCTAAGAAAAATGGGTTTTGGAGGTTGTAGATGACCCCCCGTGGTCATGTGACCCCACCGTGCAGAGCATTTGACTCGCTGTGTCAAAAGGAGTGGAAGAAAAGGGGATGGCGAACTCTAAAAAAATAAAAAAGTAGCGTACCGTGCGCCTGCGGCGCTGTGTTGCTGGCTCTTTGATGTTGATATTATTGATACCATTGATACTTCCGAGCATTGCCCCTTTTAAAAGGAGGCTTCGGCAAGCGACGAGTACATACACTTTCATTACATGTTCCAACTGCAGCACTGCAATCACTGTGTGGCGCCATACAAGGAAAAAAGCAAATACCATCACCCTCCACTCTCACAAGACCCCTTACCTACCTCTACCAGACAACGCAGCTGTGAAGCTTAGCACGGCTATCTAACCTGGTGCTAAAAAGCCTGGCGCAAAAAAGTTGTGCCAAAGCTGGCAGAGCAGACTTGTCTTTGCTGTCAAGAAGGAGACTCCCACGGTTGTCACACCCTTCGCCTCTCCACTCTGTGGCCTGCAGGGAGGCGCGCGCGAAGCGCGCGACGACCGCTATTGCGGGGAGAAAAAAAATTTTGGGGGGTCTTTTTGATGGTCCCCCCCAATTTCTGAAACCCCAAATCCTGGCGGAAACCCTGAAGGCGCGAAAAAAATTTTTTTTTCACCTTTTTTTGGCTGGTCCCCCTGGGAGGCCAAACCCCCAGATCCTGCGGGAAGCCCTGATGAGAAAAAAAAAAAAAAAAAAAAAATCCAGAAGAAAAAAAAGGAGAGGCAGGGTGTCGCGCGCGCGCGAAGCGCGCCTTATCCCCTTCCTGGTATCATTGTGAAGAGCATATAGCGAGATGAAGTTTCAGACCGTGCCCACAATTCCTTCAATCTTTGCACCATTTGACGGACAAAGAGTGAGAATAAGGGATCGGAAAAAATAAAAAAAGTAGCGTACCGTGCGCCTGCGGCGCAAAACTTATGAGCGGGATCCCACAGCCCTCTACCATAGTTTGGCTGTAAAAATGTTTGATTTTAAGTCACAATTTTTGAAATGTTGCGTACCGTGGCTTCGCCAAAAAAGTTTTGATATCATGACCGCCGTTTCTTCTTGTACTGAGGGAAGATTTCATGGAAAAAACATGAGAAAAAGGGTTGGTTTGGTTCTTGATGTACATTACCATCCCACGTCATCACGTATTTACCTGAAATGAACGGACCTTTTCGCGCGGAGCGCGAAAATTTTTTTTTGACCCTTTTTTGGACATATCTTCATATCTTCACGGTTTTGAAAAAAAAAAAATTTTTCATGAAGATAAGCGGAAACCCTGGATATAACAAAAAAAAAATACAAAATCGGAGTGCACCATTGATAAACAATGCTATTTCAATGATATAGGTGAGTGACGACACCTCCCCCCCTTTTTTTTTTGCCTAATTGTGTGTACATTTAGGAAGGCAACTTCCTCTTCAGCCGCCGACTCCATTTTCCTGGAGTTTCCAGGACCGTACAGGCACTGTTTTCCTCAACGGAAAATTTTTTATTTCAAAAAAAAAAAAAAATCCACAAAAAGACTGATAGACAACACACTGTCTTGTTTGACAGTGTGATGATGTTGCAAAGAACCTTCCTCGATGAAAGGTTTTACGTTGTGTACTTCACTGTGTACACATGATGGAACGCCTTCAATGTTTTCGAACCTTTTCGATTGGCCGGCATGAGACACGTTGGGTCATCACAACCTTTTTTTTTTCCCTTCCATATTCTCTTCCGTCTTCCTTAAGTCCCCTCTCTACTGTATTGCCGACTACTTCTTCCTGATCTTTTATGGCCAAAAAGTGTCACTCAAAGAAACGAAGGCGTTGTTCTGTATTGTGTGACGTCTGCGCCATCAGGCAAGTGGTAGGCAAGTGCGGTGGTCTCAACTAAACCCCAGAACTTTACCCCAGTCTAGCTATAATAATAAAATCATGGGGGAGTATTTGCGGGGGGGGAAACTAAATAAAACTGAGGAAAAAAAACGCAACTCCTCCCCTACCCTTTTAAGACTTCGCGAAAAGCTTGCTTTTTAATTCGACAAATTGAAAAACAGAGTAAATACACAAACACACTTTTATACAATGACTACTACCAAGGTAAACGTGCACATGACCTGCAAGAACTGTGTGCAGGGTGTGAAGGACGCTGTCACCGACGCGCTTGGGGATAAGGTGACCTCGGTGGACTGCAGCCTGGACACGCAGATCGCCACCATTGTGCACACGGGGGACGTGGCGGCAGTGTTCGACGCCATTAAGGAATGGGCAGAGGAGGTGGACCACAAGGTATGCATCTATCGCAGAAATCAGTGGCAGGGGCAGGCCTGGGGATAATTTACACGCTAGTTGCGTAAACAAAAAAATTGTAACAAGCTTGGGCTTGTTATGTAACAAATTACAAAGTAACAACGAAAAAGTTTAGTACTTTACAATGGTAATGTTAGAGGTGCACTGCCACGAGGGGGCGTTGTATTTTAAGTCAACTTTAAATTGTGGGGAGGGGGGTTCTAGAGTCAATGCGGATGGGCAACTTCATCTTTCAAAAAGCGTATTTTAACGTTTTTTTAAGAATTGAACGACATAACGCAAAACATCCTCATCTCACAGGCACCCACTCTGGTGGAATGAAGCCCGCACGTTATTGTTCCGACCCACTTCTTCTTCTAGCCAATATTCCTCGCGTCTTCACGGCATCCAAAAAAATTCTTTCTCACCCTCGTTTTTATTTTTTTATAGTTGATTGTGCTTTCAACCGGGGCTGACATCGTACGTGGGTCAGTCGGAGGTGCCTGCATCAACAACTACAGTTTTTTATAGAAAACAATCGTTGTTTTTCTTTCAACGATTCTCTCACAAAAAAAAAAAAAAACAAAAAAATTGAACCAACAGAACTTTAGGGTGTCGAGGGGGGGGTTTTTTCCATTTAGCTCTTCAAACAAATTTTGTTTCAAATAACTGACGTCTAACTGATGGATAAACAATCCATTTGTTAGGATAGCGGGACGATGTTATTGCGTTCGTCTCTCTCCATCTCCTCCCCGCCAAAAAGTACAAAAAAAAATATAGTGGAGCTCATCCTCGGGGTGTCTACACTAATACAACCACGTTTTTTCAAAAAAATAAAAAATAAAAGGGAAATATTCATATTGGAACCAGAACTTTGGGGAACCGGTCATTTCGGAACCGGGAACCGGGGAACCGGGAACCGGTTCCCGGGAACCATACGGGGGGAACCAGGGAACTGGTTCCGGGAACCAGTTCCCTGGTTCCCGTGTGGTTCCCCCTGTGGTTCCCCTGTGGTTCCCGGGAACCAGGGAACCGGTTCCCGGGAACCGGTTCCCTGGTTCCCCTAAGGTTCCCCCCTGTGGTTCCCGGGAACCGTACAGGGGGAACCAGGGAACCGGTTCCCTGGTTCCCTGGTTCCCCAGGTACCCAGGTACCCAGGTACCCAGGTACCCAGGTACCCAGGTACCCAGGTACCCAGGTACCCAGGTACCCAGGTACCCAGGTACCCAGGTACCCAGGTACCCAGGTACCCAGGTACCCAGGTCCAGGAACAGGTACCCAGGAACAGGAAAAAAGTCGTGAAAGAGCAACCACAGCTCCACATGACAAACACAAAAGTGTCCAGTCACGTGGGGCATGCATGCACTGAGGAGATAATGATCCAACAATTTACAAGAAAGATTACTTAACCTACTGCTGGAAATTGCCAGGTCGTAGTAACACACAAAGTGTGCCTCCGTTCGGGAAGACCGGATATTCTAGAGACCAAAAAGGCCTCAAGAATATCTTCCGGTAGTCAAGGTAGAACCGAGTGAACGGCCCAAGACCCCCGTGGAGAAGTTAAATGTTGTAATGCTATCAGGTAGAAACTGCGAACACTGTCTTACCCTCCTCAATGCATGGTGGTTGATGTCTTCCACAACAAATTTCCTGTACCCAGGTACCCAAATTCCCAGACCCACGCAGTACCACGTCGCAGTACTACGCAAAATTTACCACCAGACCCTGTCTTCGTGCACCTGAAGTACAACGCCGCAGACAGGCCAAACATGCGTTGGACTCAGAGGAATGCCCGCTGTGCAGGTATCAAACATGAGAACAACTCCCAGCAACAAGGGGCGCCTTTTGGCGGGCGTTGTTGAGGGTGTTTGGGGTGCAAAGTTTTCCACAATTTTGATGCGCGGGTACAGAAGTGTTATCTTGTTCTTTCATCTCTAGGAATGTAAATGTCAATCGCGTTTAACTACCACTAGGGCTTGTTCAGTGAACCCACGAGGGGTCGAAGGGGGTTGGTTATCCCGTATCTATCAAAGGTTGTGTCGACCAGGCTAAACCACTATGTTACGCTGTACGTTGTTAAATCCGAAGAAATAACACTTTAGCAGCCGCAGGAAGTTTGCTAAAAAGAGTGCCTCACGCTACACAAACCACCACCCGCGATTGACTTAGATGTTATAACAAAGAGAATTCAGAACAAAACAACACCCTGCCCCATACACACTAAATTGCCATGCTTCAAGAGCATGCCTGGGCCAAAACTACTATGACGAAAAGGCAACAAGACCACCCACAAGGAGTGTGAAATGTGCACTGGTTTTCTGGGGGAACGCAATATTTTCTTGTGTCTAGTCCTCCGCAAGCAGAGGACAGACTTTCCGGAAGGTTTCCAAAGTCGAATTTCTTGCACTAGCTATGCTCCCTGGGTTAAATGGCTATAGCAGTGACTGACAAAATGTTCCCCCCACCCTTCCACCCCCAGGTATTTCACCCGCAAACCAGAATAGACTGATGCGGGTGAACACCCGTTGAATTTTGAGTTGTTGAATGTCGGACGAGGCGAAGCTTCTTTCATCGCAATCGCAGATACAGTCATATTTCACGATCCTGTATAAATGTGGGGTGTGATTAAGTTATGGTGTACAAACGTAGAAGTAGTTAGGTTAATGAAAAAAGTGGTGAAACACGGCGTACGAAAGCGTTGTACTACAGAACCTTTTCAAAACTCACACTAAAACAGACACTAAAAAAATACCGCAAACCACTGGACGTCTTGTTGAATCTACACAAGTAAAACACATCTGAAAGTTAAACACATTTACATACCTTATCTTCACCGTAACCTGTAAGCTGTCAAGGTGCCTTCTCTGGCCAGTACCCAGTACCCAGTACCCAGTACCCAGTACCCAGTACCCAGTACCCAGTACCCAGTACCCAGTACCCAGTACCCAGTACCCAGTACCCAGTACCCAGTACCCAGTACCCAGTACCCAGTACCCAGTACCCAGTACCCAGTACCCAGTACCCAGTACCCAGTACCCAGTACCCAGTACCCAGTACCCAGTACCCAGTACCCAGTACCCAGTACCCAGTACCCAGTACCCAGTACCCAGTACCCAGTACCCAGTACCCAGTACCCAGTACCCAGTACCCAGTACCCAGTACCCAGTACCCAGTACCCAGTACCCAGTACCCAGTACCCAGTACCCAGTACCCAGTACCCAGTACCCAGTACCCAGTACCCAGTACCCAGTACCCAGTACCCAGTACCCACACCACGGTCTAGTCAGGGGGACGACTAGTGCCACTACTAGTCGTAACGACTAGTGTAAACCACTACTAGTGCCACTAGTAGCACGACTAGTGGTACTAGTCGTACGACTAGTCGTACTACTAGTCTACTAGTCGTACGACTAGTCTACTGGTAGTGCTACCAGTAAACTGGTAGGGATACAGGCTACAAAACTTATACAAACTGAGGGGTTTGATACACAGTGATCACAAGATCCTCCACGTAGCTACCACGTAACTCTAGCTCTCGATTCGCACCCCCTCCCACCCCAATCACACCCAGATCCCAAGCAAAAGCCACAACAAACATTGAAAATTTGCGTGTGCGAGGCAAGTCGTTGGGAAGTCCCAGGGTGCTCTGGCGAAACACCTCCCACCGAGACTAACGTCGCACCTCCCCAAGAGTACACCCCGGAATATGAATGTCATGCATGCGGAGCCTCCCACAAAACAGAGCGGGGACTGTTTGCCCATTATGACACGCAACAGTGTGTACTGTGTGTAATACGCAACAAAATATTCCATGACCACCTTGGAGGCTTTCCCACTCTGGATGTTTGTGGCACCCGCGTGCAGGTGGTGGTGCATCACATTTCCTTTCCTCCGGGTTGCGGTGTGGTGCCCACGTGCCACTGTCCTGACTTGTCCAGGGGGCCTGTGTCTGACTGCCAAGTCAACACCGTCAGTTTGCTTTAGGAAATCATTTTGCTTTTTGTTATATCGACAATCACCTACCGAGGTAGGATCTGTACACAATGTCGCCCGAAGGCTTTGTACTTAATCGGTATGGACGGAGGCCATCCTCAACCCTAGAAAGTAGCTTTTATTTGTTGGTCGTTTGGTGCTATGGGAAATCAGTCAACGACCTGTCAATATCGGGGGGGAGGGTCATTTTTAAATAGTACTTTGCCATTTTTTCAGGTACACAGGTACACAGGTACACAGGTACACCACATCACGTTCTATCTTGTGCATCCCAGCTTGAACGACTCTTTGCCGCTTCACAGCTGGTATGTGAATGTGTTCACAGACCAGCTGTGAAGCGGCAAAGTAGAAATCACCCCCAGCTTCGAGGGGCTCAGGGCTGTGTGACGCTGCTGATTTCGACACGTTGATCGCGCTTTGTGTGGTTTTGTGTATCCCAAAAGGAGTCATCACCCAAAGCATTTTGACTAAACGTCTGAACCTGGAATCGATAGCAGACAGGAAAAAGAGGATGAGCAGGCAACGTCTGCCCGACCTGTGTGAAGTGAATCAGTGATTGCCTGATAGATGTCTGGGTAACCGTGTGTTCTGTGTGGGTATCCATGTACGGAGTATATCCCATTCCCCCCAGCAATTGCCAAAAACCGTGAGTGTGCGCGATGGCCCATGGACCACCACGTCCAAGTTACCACCTATGACTAGTCATATGACAAGGTGCAGATAAGACTAACTAACGACAAGACCCCTGTATGTAATGAGCGGCGTTAGGCCTTGTCATTTGACAGGGGTCTTGTCATTGGTTAGTCTTGTCATGCAACTAGTCGTTGCGGTGCAACGGACCCTTTGGGGGGCACCCAAATACACGACGGTGAAACCAGAACCCCCATAAATTTCACGACGATTTTTGAGGATTTTTTAGGTCTTACCAGAAATCAGCGCCGAAAGCTGTCCAGAACCACCCCCAAAACCATTGTACCACTACCTGATTTCGCCACCTGTACCACATGTTATATTACATGTACTACATGTAACAAAAGTTACATGTAATACCACATGGAACACCCGTAACACGTAATTCAGTCGTTGTGTACCCTGAGGGCCGTATGGGCCACCGTGTGTCTGTGTGTGTGTCCCACCAAAAAATCGCTGAGGGCCGTTAAAAAATGACCCCCCCTTATGGCAACGACCTGTCAGCGACCTGTCAATATCGACCCTCCCCGGAGCACCATCGTTACTTTTATGTTTTGGTCAGCAAAATCACTCGCACACAACCTGAGGGTACGTGTGCGGTTGCCAGGTCTCGAAGCCCCGGAGTAGGGTAATCACACCAGTCAAGCATTAGTATCAAACCCCCAGTTTGTATAAGTTTTGTAAATAATTTTGTTTTTGTCCACAATCTGTCTGCAGGGACTTCACAAGAAGCCTTTGTACTGTGATTTCACTTGGAATATACCTGTAGCACTACCAGTACACTAGTCGTACGACTAGTCGTACGACTAGTGGGTACTAGTCGTGCTACTAGTGTACACTAGTCGTAAAACACTAGTCATTTCGGCTAGTCGTGCTACTAGTCGTCCCCCTGACTAGACCGTGGTGCAGTACCCAGTACCCAGTACCCAGTACCCAGTAACGGGGAACCACAGGGGGAACCACACGGGAACCAGGGAACCGGTCCCCGGGAACCGGTTCCCTGGTTCCCCCCGTATGGTTCCCGGGAACCGGTTCCCGGTTCCCCGGTTCCCGGTTCCGAAATGACCGGTTCCCCAAAGTTTCGGTTCCAATATGAATATTTCCCAAAATAAAAATAAAGTGTTGCGGAGAGAATTAGACGGGATGTTTGCAGACAATCTGGCAACTCCATGTTTCCCCAACATTTTTTTTTTTCCCCTTTTTACTTTCTGGAAAAAAAATAGGAGCATTCCTTTCTTGTTATAAAGACATCGTAGTACCGTACTTCCACACACTCTCTCTCTCTCTCCCCCCTCCCTTTACCATTTACCTTATTCACTTTGATACCACACAAATAATATATTTCTCTGGTGCCCCAGAAATCCAAATAGCGAAGTACACGACAACTACGCAAGAAGTACGCAATATGGGGTCGTCAGGAGTATCTATATCGGGAGCAGCTTGAGGGTGGGTACGATTTTGATGCTTCTGTTGAATTTGCGAGAGGTGCGACAAGAAGAGTTGGTGAGGAGAACATTAGCTGGGTTTAGACCGTCGTGAGACAGGTTGGTTTTACCCTACTGATAGAGAGAGCCCCTCGGGCCAGCGTATGTCGACAGCAATATGGGGTAGTACGAGAGGAACAGGCAGGTGGGGGTATCGAACCGACGACGGGTAGTGAGGGGTGGGGGTGGGGGGTGGGAAAGGAGAGAAACCGTGCGGATCCACACCATACTGTAGCTGCATATGCCAACCAAGGGAACAGAGCGGGGGACAAGAGAGAGATCGAGCGAAAGAGATGCGCTATTTTGTACTCAACATTACTGTCTGCATCCTCGCCCCTTTGGTGCGACCTTGTGTGCAGAACTATGGGTGATGTGTCGGGTCACAGAAGCGAGGTATTGCTGCCTGCAGTGTGGAGGGTGAGGTGAGCGAGGTGCTTGTTGATATGGCAACGGTGAACATAGTACCGCATTGCCTGTTGCCTATGTTGGGGATTGGGGTGGGTAGGGGAACGGATATCACTGCCGAAGCAAGGCTTGCCTTTATGCAAACCTGAAGACTGTGTGTGGGGTGGGAGGGTGTCGTACCATGCCTTATTTGTGTCTAATGTTTCAAGTCACTTTGATACATTGATCGATAAGAAGAAACGACGGTAATGGGTGCCTTTGGGTATATGCTGTGTCAGCTTGGCCACACCTTAACTCTCGATGGTGTTGGGTGCTGTCTGTGCGGTGCACTCCGTATGAGCAATTAGCAGTGGTTCTTTGGATGAAACAGGTCAACCGAGCGATAGCACACAGACTTGATCTGGTGCAAGCCCGCAGGAGTATCTGCCCTATCAGCTTTTGACGGTAGTGTAGTGGACTACCGTGGCTGCACGGGGTAACGGGGAATTAGGGTTCGGTTCACACTTCAGTGGACTATACAGCAAGGGTGGGTCCGCAACGATCTCAGTCTTCTCAGGGAGGCAAGCTTTTTGGGGGGGTAAGAGGGGAGGGTCCCTGCCGTCGGTACCTGCACTGATGGTTGTTTGAAATGAGTTATGGGGTCATTCCTGCACGGAATATAACCCATTTTGGGGGTTGGGAGTTTAAAGGTACCTCAGAAGACTTCCTTCTCCGATTTTTGTTCTCCTCTCACGAGCATCTCTTGTTCAACACTTCGGGGGTTTCTCTCTCCAAGGATGCGACTGGGTTCCCTTTGCCTCTTTTGAGTCCAGAGAGGTTGGTAGGGAGGGGTCTGTGCTATATAGTGTCACATGGGGTGATGCTGGAAGCGGGCGAGATGGAGCTGAGATGTGGTCGTCTTTCCCCTATTCGCCGACATGCATGCATTTCGCAAAGATGTATCACATCAATGTGGCGCCTTCAGCATAAGGCAGTATCGCTGTGGGGATATGCACAACGGTCATGAGAGAGGAGATAGGAGCTATTGTTTCAGTCTTATTCTGATCAATCCTGAGAAGGGAACAAAATTGGGGGTTTTTATCCAACCATTCCCCCTTCGGTAGCACATCACGCTCTATCAACGTTGCCGTTCCCATGATGGACAACCACGCTTTAATCTACTGGGGGTGGGGTGGGGCGGGGCCAGGGTGGGCACAGGATAGAGTCAGACCCAGGGAGCTGGAAGAGCACAGACAGCGTTTCATGGTCTAACCGCACTCAAAATGCGGAGTGGGGGGTATAGGGGTAGAGGGGCATGGGGGTATGGGGGTGGACCTCCTTTCCCACATTTTTCCTTCAGCAGAGTACCTATTCTTTTTTTCCCCCGCTTTCATTTGGATTGCCCCACCATGAGGGGTCAGTTGCTGTGTTTGCTTGCCGCGTCATGTGTGCAGGAGGCTGTGGGGCAGTGCACACCGTCCACTGTCGCAGGCTTCCCCTGCATGACTGACACAGAGGTGTCGAACCTGACCCTGCACTACAGATATGACCCGGCAGAGACGAGGGTGTTTGTGTTTGTAGTCTCGCAGAGTTCTGGGTGGCTGGGTGTTGGGTTCCCGACCATGGCAGGTGAGATGGCACCTGCCAAGGCTGTCATATATAGGGAGACGGCAACGGACCTCGATGCTGCAGGCTACCGTATCAGCTCCATGGCAGCGGCAGACGTGGTGGAGGATGCTGGCGTGCTCACAGAGCTTGGTATCGATGATGCCTCAGGTGGCAACATCCAGGACACAGCACTCAGTTTCCTGGAGTTCTCCTTCGTCATCCCCGCAGACGTTTCGACGTTGATGCCGGTCAACATCGCAAGGGGTATGACTGATTTGAAGTTGGGGAAACATGATGGTGCGGCCGCTCTGACAATTGATTTTTCTGCTGCGACAGTGGCCCCTCCAGTGCCAGTGCCGAGCCCACCCACACCGCCATCCGTGGGGCTGTGCACACCGTCCACTGTCGCAGGCTTCCCCTGCATGACTGACATAGAGGTGTCGAACCTGACCCTGCACTACAGATATGACCCGGCAGAGGGGAGGGTGTTTATGTATGTAGTCTCGCAGAGTTCTGGGTGGCTGGGTGTTGGGTTCCCGACCATGGCAGGTGAGATGGCACCTGCCAAGGCTGTCATATATAGGGAGACGGCAACGGACCTCGGTGCTGCAGGCTACCGTATCAGCTCCATGGCGGCGGCAGACGTGGTGGAGGATGCTGGCGTGCTCACAGAGCTTGGCATCGATGATGCCTCAGGTGGAAGCATCCAGGACACAGCACTCAGTTTCCTGGAGTTCTCCTTCGTCATCCCCGCAGACGTTTCGACGTTGATGCCGGTCAACATCGCAAGGGGTATGACTGATTTGAAGTTGGGGAAACACGATGGTGCAGCTGCTCTGACAATTGATTTTATTGCTGCGACAGTGGCCCCTCCAGTGCCAGTGCCGAGCCCACCCACACCGCCATCTGTGGGGCTGTGCACACCGTCCACTGTCGCAGGCTTCCCCTGCATGACTGACACAGAGGTGCCGAACCTGACCCTGCACTACAGATATGACTCGGCAGAGGGGAGGGCGTTTGTGTATGTTGTCTCACAGAGTTCTGGGTGGCTGGGTGTTGGGTTCCCGACCATGGCAGGTGAGATGGCACCTGCCAAGGCTGTCATATATAGGGAGACGGCAACGGACCTCGATGCTGCAGGCTACCGTATCAGCTCTATGGCGGCGGCAGATGTGGTGGAGGATGCTGGCGTGCTCACAGAGCTTGGTATCGATGATGCCTCAGGTGGCAACATCCAGGACACAGCACTCAGTTTCCTGGAGTTCTCCTTCGTCATCCCCGCAGACGTTTCGACGTTGATGCCGGTCAACATCGCAAGGGGTATGACTGATTTGAAGTTGGGGAAACACGATGGTGCAGCTGCTCTGACAATTGATTTTTATGCTGCGACAGTGGGTGGAGGTGGTGTGTCCCCCCCAGTGCCAGAGCCGAGCCCACCCACCCCTGGAGGCACACCGCCGCCTGCCTTCGAGGACTGCACACAGTCGACGATGCCTGCCTACTCCTGCATGATCCGCATGCGCGACTACGACACGATGCACGACATGACCCTGCACTACAAGTACGTCCGCACCTTGAACGCAAGCGAGAACAGACTCGCCCTCTTTGTGGTGTCGGAGAACAGTGGGTGGCTTGCGGTCGGGTTCCCAACGCTTTCGGGACACATGTCGCCAGCAGAGGCTGTTATCTACAGAAAGCGTGACGTGGAGCAGACGGAAAGCATGGAGATTGGTGCTGTTGGGTACCACATCTCGTCGACACGTCGGACTGGGGTGGTTGAGGACCACGCAAACGTGCTGACGAAGCTTGGTATGAGCGCACTCCTGCCGCCAATCGGAGGTGTGATCGTGGAGAACGGGTTCACGTTTCTGCAGGTGAGCATCCGCCTGCCGCTGGAGGACGCGAAGGCAACGCCTGTGAACATTGCGCGCAGCAAGAACAACCTGGAGCTTGTGAGCCACGACCATGACGACGCTGTGGCACTCACGATCAACTTTGACTCGCACACTGTGTCACGTTCGGTGAACACACATCCTGAGAAGCGTGAACGCCACGGTGCGTGCATGGTTGCTGCCTTTGGGTTTCTGTTCCCCCTCGGTGTGATTGCGAAGCACTACGGAAACGACCTTGGGCTTGGCGTGAAGGCGTACTACATCCACCTCGTGTTCTCGTGTGTGGGCATTGTGCTTGTGTGCTACGCCTTTATGGTTGCTGCTGCGAACTTTGGCGACAACTACGAACGTGACTACGGCGACCACAACCAGGCTGGGTACTTTCTGTTTGTTGCGATTATTGTGCAGCCCCTGCTTGGCGGGGCAAGCGCTTTGGTGGTGAAGGAGCTGCAGCCGAAGGAGCCGTCGATCCTGCGCACGTTCCACAGGATCTTTGGGTACTGCATTCTGCTTGGGGCGTTGTACCAATGCTTCTCTGGGTTTGAGAAGATGAAGAAGACTGTTCTGGGCAGCGAGAGCACACGCACGACACTGGAGATCATGCTGGTGTTTGCGGTCATCTTCTACTGCTGCCTTGTCCCCTTCATGGAGATCAGGCGCAGGAGGGCTGCTGCCGCCAAGATGGCTGCTGCGTCGCTGCGCTCAAGCGACACACCGGCCATGTCTTAGACTACGTTGCACACCACCTCTAGCTATGGTGATGACCAAGCGTACAGGGCGACTTTTAAGCAGGGGAAAGGGCGATAATCTTGCAGGGAGCACGTGCCCCAGCAACGTCTGCACCTTGCCTGCTTCTGCACTGTGCCAGTGTTTTGTAAGGTGGCTCAGCAAAGGCTTAGGTGCATCTTGCAACCTTGTTGTGTGTTTGTGCTCCAGGTGGTGTTGCTGTGTCTGACTGTTTTTTAAGTTCCTAAACATACCCCTCCCTTGCGGGTGTTCGCTTGTGTGAACGTCCGTTCTGGGTTGCCTGTGCGATACGATGTAAGCCCAATGGGGTGTGCGTTTGAAATAAATTATGGGAAATTCCTGCACGGAATATAACCCACGGTGTATGTTGCGAGTAGGGCTGTATAGAGGGCCAGGACAACTTCACATCGTCGTTTTTTATTTCATTTTATTTTATTGTTTGCCTCAACTGCTTTGCCGTAGCACCACCTTGTGAAAACAAGGTTGCAAGTGGCGGAAGGGCAGAGGAGACAGCATCTTTAACATAGAACCTTTTCTCTAACACGCTATAAAGAAGAGTAAAGACAAGAGATTATTTTTCAGGGTTAAGGGATTGGGGAAAGGGGGGAGTCAAGGTGCCAAAGCCTGGTTCAATGATGATCAAATTTGTATTTGCACGTCAATATGAAGCATCCGTGCTGCTGATTCGTCAACACAAAGTCAACACCAAAACACATCTGCTGATCAGCACCATGGCCGCCACTGCTTCCACACCACACCTGCATGATGACAAATCATAATCCCAGCTCGCTGATCGACACTGATTATAACCGGATACGTTTCACGATGGTCTACTGAACACACTTCTCCCTCACTCTCTTCCTTCTTGCAACACATGATGAAAAACACGATCCCTTGTCCGCCCAACACGGAGTGGGGTTTACTCCCTCTGTGTGCTGTGGAAGCTCAACGTTATATTCCATGCTTTAGCTGAGAATGCAAGACTTTGGTTTGCCGTCTTTTGTGAAAACCCACTCTTAACTGCGTGCACACAGCACGACATGCATGCTGCACGGATCAGGGGTGGGCAGAGAACACAACGAGGTTCCAAACACTGCTCTGTTCGTGATGATCAAATTTGTATTTGCACGTCAATATGAAGCATCCGTGCTGCTGATTCGTCAACACAAAGTCAACACCAAAACACATCTGCTGATCAGCACCATGGCCACCACTGCTTCCACACCACACCTGCATGATGACAAATCATAATCCCAGCTCGCTGATCGACACTGATTATAACCGGATACGTTTCACGATGGTCTACTGAACACACTTCTCCCTCACTCTCGTCCTTCTTGCAACACATGATGAAAAACACGATCCCTTGTCCGCCCAACACGGAGTGGGGTTTACTCCCTCTGTGTGCTGTGGAAGCTCAACGTTATATTCCATGCTTTAGCTGAGAGTTGCTGCTGTGCTGTGTGGGTGAGTTGCTCTGTTCGTGATGATCAAATTTGTATTCCCTCTTCCCTATCCTCCCTCGTCTCTATAGTACTCACTTATCCGACTTATGTTCCTTTCTCATCACCTTCTACCTAGCCGCACACTTACCGACACATGACACTTTCCTCCCACCTACACCACCTCAAACTTCCCCCTCCTCCCCACCCCACACACAGAAGGGTTGTGGGTAGTTTTTCTCTCATGATGAATCACATCTACATTGGTGTGCTTATCGCAGCGGCATGGACACTGCGTGTTGAGGCTAGCTGCTCTGCGTTCCACAACATCGAAAACGCGAACCTGCGTTTGCACGGCCTCATCACAGGCGGCACGGCGGTCAACGAATACAACCCAGACGCGACAGACCCCTTTGTACTGGAACACACCCCGGTGATGACAGCCAACCATGACAGCGCAGTGGTGACTGTCACCATTGGTACTGGAAGCATCGAACCGAAGGACAGTGCCTTGGTGCATCCTACGGTACCTGGTCCAGATAGCAGCAAGGTGCACTTCATCTCCACAATCTACGCTGTTGACCAGATGGGGTTTGTCTTTGCTGTGCGTCAGTTCTTACCTGAAGACAACGCAGTCGCGAAGATGGAGGTTGCAGTCCCTCTCATGGTAAAGACGATGACGGTGTATGCGATGTGCAACCGCCACGGCCTCTTCCAAGGCGCGACCATCCCGATCACCGCCACAGGAAGGGAAGGGTACTGCTCTGGGTCAAAGAAGCCGTGCTTTTCTGACAACACCGCGGTACACAGCTTCGACACTCCTTGTGGTGTATTTGACACGCTTCGTGCGGATCGCTTCTTCAGACAACAGAAGATCAAAAACCTGGACCGTGCCTACAGAGAAGGGGACAATGTGGACCCTAATATGTTCCCCAGCATGCGCATTGAGAAGGTCGACCATCTTGCTATTGTGCTGCAGACGGAGCCTTCCATGCACAATGAAAATGAGGACTTTGGCTTCATCGATGCAGCGTGGATTGAGACAGAGGACGGGCTTGTGGTGGCAGCAGCGCAGTACCTCCCTGGGGATACCTTTGAGTTCAGCATGCCGCTGCCCGCTACGTCGCAGGTGGGTGACGGGGCGGAGTACGTGGCCTTTGTGTACCACAGTGAGAATGGGTTGTTCCGCAGCTCAGGGCCGAAGGGGTTTTCGTTGATGTCCGGGATAGCCTCGCGTCAGGCGGTGGATGGTTGTAATCGTTGCATCATGCGTACCTGTGAGATTGCAAGCTCCTGTGATGATGCGCAAGCGGGCAAGCCCCTCCCCTTCCCAGGACGTCCCGCAAAACACCAGAAGTTTGTGGAGCAGAACCCACAGTGCATCGCATCCGTGGCGACGCCCGACCCGCCCTGCGTCCTCAAGGTGCCAGGGATCAGTGTGTCGCCCACTGCAGAGCCCCTGCGGGTGACGTGGTTCCGTCAGAAGGGGGCATACCATTTCATGCTTGAGCTTGACGCTTGGCCGACGGATGACGGAAAGCGTTGGTTTGGGATCTCCTTCCCGTCGTCTGCGTATGCAATGGACCCTGCCTTTGCGATCATCTTCAAAGAGAACTACGAAGGGCAAGCGATGCACGCTGCGACGTACGACATCAAGGGGAAGGTGCACAGCCAAGTGATGGAGGACGCGACGCTGGCGGATAAGCATGGGATCATGAACATGGCGGCGTCGGTGGTGGCGGACACGCTGGGGCAGAGACTGCACGTTGAGTTCATGATGAAGGAGGACTACTTCATGAACGGAGGCGTGCCGGTGACCTTCGCAATGAGCCACAGCTCAGAGTACGACGATGTGACGCTCAAGACAGGGGAGATCTTCTACCACGGCCCGCACAACCGTGCAGCCTACCTCATCGACTTCGTGAACGACCAGGGCCAGTCCATCGTGCAGGCGAAGGAGCAGGAGATGGTCTGTCCGGACCGCTACACCCCCTCGTCCCTGGCCCTGCCTCGCAACATGGGTAGTGGACAGTTCTCGACGTACCTCTGCAAGCACAGTGACGACGCGCTCTACGGTGCCACCGTGCACTGGCGCTACAACCCGTACACAATCCGTCTCAGCCTCGCAGTCGAGAGTTCTGACACCCTCGGCTGGCTCGGCATGGGCTTCCGTATGGCGCAGCAAGGCCACGCCATGTCGCCTGCATACGCAGTCATCTCAGAGTCAGAGACGGAGGCAGCGTGGTTCAACATCATGAACGCGTCGCGTGCTGGCATCGTGCCGTACCCCTCCTTTGCGGAGTATGCCGACTCAGTGTGGAAGATGACCCGCGTCAACGGTCTTGTCACATTGCATGTGGAGTTCAGCATACCGACGGAGGCCACCGCCCTAGACGTGCTCGTGGCAAGGGACCGCCAAGACCTCGCGCTCGGCAAGCACACAGAGTACAACAAACGGCGCTTCGAGATCGACGTCTACCCGAGCTTCGTTCCCGAGGAGGTGCCCCTGCCGCCCCCAGTGCCAGTGCCGAGCCCACCCACCCCTGGAGGCACACCGCCGCCTGCCTTCGAGGACTGCACACAGTCGACGATGCCTGCCTACTCCTGCATGATCCGCATGCGCGACTACGACACGATGCACGACATGACCCTGCACTACAAGTACGTCCGCACCTTGAACGCAAGCGAGAACAGACTCGCCCTCTTTGTGGTGTCGGAGAACAGTGGGTGGCTTGCGGTCGGGTTCCCAACGCTTTCGGGACACATGTCGCCAGCAGAGGCTGTTATCTACAGAAAGCGTGACGTGGAGCAGACGGAAAGCATGGAGATTGGTGCTGTTGGGTACCACATCTCGTCGACACGTCGGACTGGGGTGGTTGAGGACCACGCAAACGTGCTGACGAAGCTTGGTATGAGCGCACTCCTGCCGCCAATCGGAGGTGTGATCGTGGAGAACGGGTTCACGTTTCTGCAGGTGAGCATCCGCCTGCCGCTGGAGGACGCGAAGGCAACGCCTGTGAACATTGCGCGCAGCAAGAACAACCTGGAGCTTGTGAGCCACGACCATGACGACGCTGTGGCACTCACGATCAACTTTGACTCGCACACTGTGTCACGTTCGGTGAACACACATCCTGAGAAGCGTGAACGCCACGGTGCGTGCATGGTTGCTGCCTTTGGGTTTCTGTTCCCCCTCGGTGTGATTGCGAAGCACTACGGAAACGACCTTGGGCTTGGCGTGAAGGCGTACTACATCCACCTCGTGTTCTCGTGTGTGGGCATTGTGCTTGTGTGCTACGCCTTTATGGTTGCTGCTGCGAACTTTGGCGACAACTACGAACGTGACTACGGCGACCACAACCAGGCTGGGTACTTTCTGTTTGTTGCGATTATTGTGCAGCCCCTGCTTGGCGGGGCAAGCGCTTTGGTGGTGAAGGAGCTGCAGCCGAAGGAGCCGTCGATCCTGCGCACGTTCCACAGGATCTTTGGGTACTGCATTCTGCTTGGGGCGTTGTACCAATGCTTCTCTGGGTTTGAGAAGATGAAGAAGACTGTTCTGGGCAGCGAGAGCACACGCACGACACTGGAGATCATGCTGGTGTTTGCGGTCATCTTCTACTGCTGCCTTGTCCCCTTCATGGAGATCAGGCGCAGGAGGGCTGCTGCCGCCAAGATGGCTGCTGCGTCGCTGCGCTCAAGCGACACACCGGCCACATCTTAGAGAACTCCGCTACTCGGATGGGAGACAATGGGGTGACTGGTGCTTCGCTGTTTTTAAACATAGATACCCCCCTCCCCCCTGCAGATACCTTTTCCATCTGCACAAAGAACACTTTCATTTAAACTATACTTAGACATTCGAACCGCTCCCCTAGCCCGTTCTATTGTATATGACACATCATGTCAGCGGGGAAAGACCTGGACAGTGCAGACTACGTGGCATGCTCTTTACGCCACCTGCTCCACTGATCCAAAGGAGTATATGATGCGCAGAGTGAAGGGGAAGAAAAAAGAGATACCGTTTACTGCGGTTCGTACAGAGATGTGACAGTCATAGGGTGGCCAATCTGTCAACACCTAGGCACAGCCCTACGAGAGAGGAAAGGGGGACAGAGAACACTGGTCACGCATCTGACACTACCCAGCCTGGTTTGGATGTGCGTTTGCCTTTTGTGCTCCAACATAACCCCATTTTCCCGCATTTTGTTTTTGTCTTTGTGTGAACAACATTACCAAGCGTTTCACTGTCAACTTTACTTGGTTTTTTTCTTCTGTTGTTGGCCGCAGGGTACTTGTGCTTTCATCCGGATGGCTGGCATCGTACGTGGGTCAGTCGGAGGTGCCTGCATTAATAACTTCACTTTTTTTTCAAGGCGATGAGATTAATGAGGATTAGATTAATGTTCACGATTTCCTTTTTTTGATGTGTGTAAGAGGCGCATCTTATAAGTTCCTCCCCCACCCCCATTGATGAGTCCTTCGGTAAATGGATATCTCTGGTTGCCTCGCGTAATTGTGCTTTTGTTGTGAAGGTTTTAACCCCCCCTCCCTTCCCTCGACCACCCCACGGTGGGTCTTAACGAACTATCAGTTTCACCTTGATGGGCTTTGGAAGTACAAAAGCAAAGACCCGTTGTTGCAACGAATTCATTGGTATTGCACCCACACCCCCCCCTTTGTTTTGTCCGTAACGGAATGTGGACATATGCGCACGGTCTGGCATGTTTCATGAGTAAACGTTCCTCTCTCTCTCTCTCTCTCTCTCTCTCTCTTTTCCCCCGCTGAGTATTCACTCTCGTCACTTTAGCGCTGCTGTAGCAGTGTGGCCGCTCTTTTTGTTCTATCCAGAGTAACCTCGGGGCCGTGTCCCGGTTGGTGCCGTTTTTCACGTCTAGGACGTGCGGGTTGCCGATATACGGATGGTCACCTCCCCGTTGTTGCCACAGGGTATACAGACAGCACACCTCCCCCTCAGGGTGTGACATCATCGTTAAGGACACTGGCCTGACTTCATGGAGAATACGCATGGTGGGGAAATTTTCTTTGTTTCTTTTTTTCTTTCTTTTTTGCATGACTCTATTGTTTCTCTTTTGTGAAAGCGTATCTTGTGCAAGCACATTAATGTGTTAAAGCTTCCTTTTTTTTGTTAAACGTCCCTTCAAAGTAGTGCCGAACAGGAAAAAAAATATATAGTGGAGCACACTCTAGGGTGGCTACACTAATACAACCAAGTTTCCAAAAAAAAAAAATACATGAACACAGCTTGCCCGCGATAATGACTGGCACTCTGCAACAGACTTAGAGATGCATCTGTTTGGGGAAAGGGGTCGGGGGGGTAATGTTTTTGGGTAAATAAGGGTGAAAAAAAGAGAAAATATAAGCAAAGTGGGGGCGGGGGATAACATGCGCGGGTGAAGAAGAAGAAGAAAGAACGAATATATAGCCGTAGTACATAAGAATTTTTGTAAATTCCTAACAAAAAAAAAAAAAAAGGAGACACATCCGCACCATTTTGTACCCTCGTCTTCAATTTTGAAGCGACAATAGCTAATGCTGTGTTCGTCACTCCGCATTGGAGGAGCAGGCCATCTCTTCGCACTCACACTGCAGCACGCCGTCCTTAACGACCAACAGGTCAGCAGTCCAACATTTTGGGCGTGGCATAATATGCAAGTCGTGTGCATGATGACAAATCATAATCCCAGCTCGCTGATCGACACTGATTATAACCGGATACGTTTCACGATGGTCTACTGAACACACTTCTCCCTCACTCTCTTCCTTCTTGCAACACATGATGAAAAACACGATCCCTTGTCCGCCCAACACGGAGTGGGGTTTACTCCCTCTGTGTGCTGTGGAAGCTCAACGTTATATTCCATGCTTTAGCTGAGAATGCAAGACTTTGGTTTGCCGTCTTTTGTGAAAACCCACTCTTAACTGCGTGCACACAGCACGACATGCATGCTGCACGGATCAGGGGTGGGCAGAGAACACAACGAGGTTCCAAACACTGCTCTGTTCGTGATGATCAAATTTGTATTTGCACGTCAATATGAAGCATCCGTGCTGCTGATTCGTCAACACAAAGTCAACACCAAAACACATCTGCTGATCAGCACAATTGCCGCCACTGCTTCCACACCACACCTGCATGATGACAAATCATAATCCCAGCTCGCTGATCGACACTGATTATAACCGGATACGTTTCACGATGGTCTACTGAACACACTGCCACCTCTCCTCTGCATTCACACTCTCATACTTTCCATTTTTTTATGGGGTAAGGACATTCTGGTACCCCCAAGTGTGACTTTTGGACAATTCAAACCCACAAGGTTTCGATAAAGACAATTCAGACCCACAAGGTTTGCACTTTGGACAGTTCAGACCTTGTGGGTTTGAACTGTCTTTATCGTAAACCTTGTGGGTCTGAATTGTCTTTATCGAAACCTTGTGGGTCTGAATTGTCTTTATCGAAACCTTGTGGGTTTGAATTGTCCAAAAGTCACACTTGGGGGTACCAGAATGTCCTTACCCCTTTTTTTATTTCCCTCTTCTCCCTCAACCACCCCACCCCCACCAGAGAACACACAACAATGTTTGATTTGTTATGGACCCTCTTTGGGTTCAGTCTCGCATGCTACGCTACGTATCTGCTCATCCACCAGGCTGTCAACATTGTTCCGAGCCCTGCACCGGAGACTCCTGCTTCACCAAAGCGTGAGGTTGCAGCTGTGGTGGAGAAGGCAAAGCCAAAGCCAAAGGAGAAGAAGGTGGACACCGTGCAAGAGGTGCGCATGAAGGAGGTGATGAAGGAGTACCAGAAGGCGAAAGAAACGGTAGACAAGACTACAGCCACGCTCGCTGATGTGGACGTACAGTACGATGAGGAGATTGAGCGTCTGCAGCGTGTTGTGAAGCACTGTCTGGAGAAGCAGGCCACAGCAGAGAAGGACCGCACGCTCCTCGTAGGACGTATCAGCAAACTGCAGCAGAAGCAGACGGAGCTTGACTCTAAGATTACACGTGACAGAAAGTCGATTGAAGAGCAGGACGAAAGCCTGAAGATGCTCCAAGACGTTGCGCAAGAGGCACAGAATGCTGTTGTATGTCTTCCATATGAAGTGAGACTATAAGAGCCGTTCTTTTCTGAATTTGATACAAAGTGACGAAGTACGAGAGGAGGTTCATCTTGCCTTTTCTTGAGATGTAAACCTCGAAATATACCTATCGTTGTTAAAGACAAACAAAGAAACAGATGGTGGTGGTATAGGTAGCTAGCCGTTGTGACCAACTCTCTTTGCTATATTTTTTTTGTGCAACCATTATTTTTGAAAAAAATATGTATCAAAAATGGTGTCGCAACTTCAGCGCTTTTTAGATGACCCAAGCGGGAAACCTCGCTTTACCCCCCCAAAAAATAAAAAACACCCAAAAAAACATGACCCAACGCCACACCAACAAAACAAATGTGTCCATTATTCTTCACCACCACAGGACGAGGCACGTGAAGAGTCAGAACAGGTAGAGAAGCTCAAGCGCGACACACAAAAGAAACTGAAGAAACATGAGCGCGACGCATCCAACCTCTCCTACAAGTCTGAAGGAATGAAGCGGCGTGTGGGTGGCATCGAGAGGGTATGCAACATCCGTGGACACATCGTCATTCAGCTCATTCAAGGATTCAAGGATTCAAGGGGGGAAAAAACGTCGAAAATGACGCATATTCGTTTGATACATTTTTGCGGGTCTGCAGATTTCTTCCTGACCCGTCTAAACATTCCCACACTGAGGAGTACGGTTGGTTGAATATTTCCATGGTGCATCCATGCATTAGTTTTTTTTTCCAATTTCAGTGTTCTATGGGAAGAATAAACCACCTTCCCTTCAGGAGAACGACTTCCTCCGCCGCGAAATTGAGTACAGACTGAACAGAGTCGAAGGTGTGCACTTTCCCCATCCCATCCCATCCCACCCCTCTCTTGTCTTACTATGTTTACACTATTTGCACAAAAGGCCACTGCACGCAACACCCCAACCACTAGAGGCTTTCCCTCCTATCTCCTATCTCCCATCTCTTACCATCCTCTGGTGCCATCTTTCAATAATATTATTTTCTTTTCTACATTTTGCAAAACATACGCCAAGAAAGATGGGAAGATTTTTGTTGATTCCTCACCATTACTGTCAATTTATTGATTTTGCACATGATGAAAATACTATAATATTATACAATGGGTCGTCACACTACCAACACTACCAACACACTCAAAGCAACCAGCATGTAACCATAACCTCACCACAAGACTTCCCTCCTTTGTACCACACCACAACACCACCACAGAGCGCCGTGCGTACCAAGAGAACCTCTACAACAAAGGCAGAAAGGGCAGTCGTGGAGGCAAAGGGGGCAAGGGCAACGGCAACGGCTACGGGAGCAAAGGACGTGGCAAGGCTGGCGACGCACCACACAACGACGAGCACTACGACGCACGCGTCCCTGCTGCGTCGGAGGGGCGTCAGGGGCTGTGGGCGCTGCGGGCTGAAGACCCTGTTGCTCCTGCGGCAGAGGTGAACGTGAACGACGCGCACGACCAAGGCCAGGAGATTGTACAGCGTGTGATCGGCTACGAAGGGCGCGAAGAGGGCGCCGCTTCGCACCATTGGGCTGACGACGATGTCGGCATCTTCGGCAAGGGTGACGACGCACCACGTGCACCTCCTACCCCACCACCACCAACTGACGCACCCGAAGGGCACGTCAACGATCTCCTCCAGAAAGCCATGGCAAACCCAATCGACCAGTGGATGAGACCCCAAATGGAGAACAACAAATGGTGAAAGGGGAGCGGATGGACGGTGAGATGATCGGGATGCAAAAAAAAGTTTTGGGAAAAAAATGGGCAGAGCCAGAGCCTTTTTCCCCATATTGTTTTCTCTCAAAAAATGTAACAAAAATGAAATGTATGGGGAGAGGTGTGTGTGAGGTGCCTTCATCTTTCAATTTTTTTCCTTAAATTTCAAGCTAAGAAAAATGGGGTCGTTCCGCAGGTAGATAAGAGGAAAAAATGTACTACCGAAAGGATCTAGAAAAGAAAAATCCAAACCGGACGAAGAGAGAGGGAAATCTTACGCCCTGCAGAGCCAAGCAGTGCTGTGCGTGGGCAA
Source organism: Rhynchopus sp. YZ270_cl-10 (assembly GCA_964035575.1). Classification (NCBI taxonomy): domain Eukaryota; phylum Euglenozoa; class Diplonemea; order Diplonemida; family Diplonemidae; genus Rhynchopus; species Rhynchopus sp. YZ270_cl-10. The sequence continues at coordinate 230,443 of OZ037891.1, read as the reverse complement.
GTCGTGTTCATAAAATGTTATACACAAAACAAATAAAGTGAGCAAATATAAAAGGGCCATCTCGCCGGATTTCTGCAATCCTTTTTTTTTCATAAATTTGAAGCGACAACAGCTAATGCTATGTGTCCTGTGCATGATGACAAATCATAATCCCAGCTCGCTGATCGACACTGATTATAACCGGATACGTTTCACGATGGTCTACTGAACACACTTCTCCCTCACTCTCTTCCTTCTTGCAACACATGATGAAAAACACGATCCCTTGTCCGCCCAACACAGAGTGGGGTTTACTCCCTCTGTGTGCTGTGGAAGCTCAACGTTATATTCCATGCTTTAGCTGAGAATGCAAGACTTTGGTTTGCCGTCTTTTGTGAAAACCCACTCTTAACTGCGTGCACACAGCACGACATGCATGCTGCACGGATCAGGGGTGGGCAGAGAACACAACGAGGTTCCGAACAGTTTTTGTAAACCAAATTTCTTCTTGCAACACATGATGAAAAACACGATCCCTTGTCCGCCCAACACGGAGTGGGGTTTACTCCCTCTGTGTGCTGTGGAAGCTAAACGTTATATTCCATGCTTTAGCTGAGAGTTGCTGCTGTGCTGTGTGGGTGAGTTGCTCTGTTCGTGATGATCAAATTTGTATTTGCACGTCAATATGAAGCATCCGTGCTGCTGATTCGCAAACACAAAGTCAACACCAAAACACATCTGCTGATCAGCACCATGGCCGCCACTGCTTCCACACCACACCTGCATGATGACAAATCATAATCCCAGCTCGCTGATCGACACTGATTATAACCGGATACGTTTCACGATGGTCTACTGAACACACTCCTCCCTCACTCTCTTCCTTCTTGCAACACATGATGAAAAACACGATCCCTTGTCCGCCCAACACGGAGTGGGGTTTACTCCCTCTGTGTGCTGTGGAAGCTAACCGTAATATTCCATGCTTTAGCTGAGAATGCAAGACTTTGGTTTGCCGTCTTTTGTGACGACCCACTCTTAACTGCGTGCACACAGCACGACATGCATGCTGCACGGATCAGGGGTGGGCAGAGAATACGACACGATCACAAACACTTTTTAGTACAAACATATTTGCTACTGCACATTACATTCTTCTCCCACACCCCAAACAAACACAACTCTCCAGGACCTCCCCCTCCCTCCCCCATACACAATGGACGACAACCCAAAACGTTTCCTCAAAAGCCCCCCCCGCTCCCCAGAGCTCTCTGTTGCCATTCCCTCCATTGGCATTTCCTCCCCTCCGTTGGGCCCACAGAGTCCACAGAGCGCTCCTGAGATTAGCCAGAGCAGCCATACCAGCTCCACCAGCGATACAGGGGATGACGTACGTGACGTGATGGAAGTGGTGAAGGAGAAGAAGGGGGTCCTGGAAGAGAGGATCCGGGTCTTAGAGATGTCGCATAAGACGAATAGTGGGATGGTCGAGGCGATGTGTAGGTTGCACAATGAGGAGCTCTGTGAAGTGGCACATGGCTGGCAAATCTCCGAAGAGGAAAGCTTCCGCCGCCTCGGCCTCGCCCGCCACATCGTCGACACCGAACGCCGCCAACGCAGCGTCTCCGACGCACTCCGCTCCGCCTTCCCCCCACACCCCCCATCACACCCCCCAGCCCCTCCCCTCGACCCCGAAGGCATCCGCATATGGACCGAAGACGTATCTACCCGATGCCATGCTCTCACATTGGACATCCAACACAACGTTCTGTTATTGCAAAGTTTAGAACGAAACGTCTCCGTCTCTCAGAGAAGACAAAAGGCGAGAAAGGTTGCTGAAGTCAAGGCAACCCTGAAGGCGCAAGGTGCCGATCTGACCAACAGCAATATCATGCTCGGACAGCTCCGCTATGCAGCTAACGTCTTGGTCAGCAACGACATCTCACCAAAACGATACGTCACCTCCATGCCACACAGTCCACGCAAACCTACCAATCCTCTTCCCAGGGCCTCATCTCCTCTGAACCACAGAAGCATTTCACCCCCTAGGGACCGCACCAACGAGCCCGTCTTTGCAGAACCTGGGCGCAGCCCCATAGGGAGGGAGGTGGAGGAGGAGGGAGAAGAAGAGGAAGGGTTAGAGGTGGATGGTATTCGCTTCAGTCTTGCGCAGACGCGGGCGCATTTGGAGGAAGAGTTGCGTGGGATACGGAGGAGGATGGAGGTAGAGGGGGGGGAGGTGGCGGGGGAGCGGAGTGGGTCTGAAGAAGTAGGTGGAAGTGGTCGTGACGGGGTGCTTGCGGAGCGTGCGCAGAAACGGCGTGCGCACCTCGTGAGAGAGGAGGCGCGTTTGGTCGCGGCACTTCACCAAGTGCGTGAGAGTGAGCAGGCCCTCGATGTATCGTGTTGAAACAATCTATGGCAAAAGGGAGCTTGTATGGTAACTACACTATTCTTAACAGTTCACAAAAGGGAGGGATTCTGCATGTCAGACCAGAGGTTTTTTGATCGTCCTCCTATAAGATTTGTCATCAGATGTAAACCACGAAATGGATGTAGGACTGCATGGTTGGGGGGGTCCACCCGTCATGTACCAAAGGTACGCTGTCAACGAGCGGGCTGTTGTATTTCAAGTCAAACTTTGTAAGTAGTCTATTCAGGGTGAGTACGGAAAAAAAGAAACTCCCCATATCTTGTTCCTTTGATCTATTTTATAGATAATGTTTCTCTCTTTTTTTTTTTTTTTTGTATTTTTTTTCTTCTCAAATTTGAAATAACGAAACCCATCAATTCATTTCCCACACCACCCCCTTCGACCCACCTCTCTCTCTCTCACCACCCCACAACCACCCCACAGAATATTAAAAAAAAAAGCATAAATCCCCCACACACACACACACCAAACACAACACACCACGCGCCCCCTCCCATCTACCACACTTTCTCTCCCCCTCCTCCACCATGTCATATGTGGCCAGAGCATCCCTCTCTGCGGGGACGTGCTCTAGTGTACAGGATGTTGCTCCAGAAGGAATATCATGCACTGTGACACGCGAACAAACGAAGAAGGCTGTGTATGAGTTCGTCCACGGGACGTTCCCGGACACAAGCGTGGACCCCTTGCCTGCGGAGATTTGCCATACAACACAGTCTACTGAGGCTTTGCTGTGCAGTCTTGGGAGTGCTGTGGATGTGGACGACCCGATGACTCCTTCCGGGAACGTCCCGAGGCTGGCTTCCTCCGCTTCGTTCGTCTTCCGCAAGGAGAACGGCTGCTCCAACATGGTGGCTGAGGCGTCGGTCAGAACCAAAGACGCAATCCTATCACGCTGCGCAATGGAATCTCAAGAACGCCTTGCTGCCTCCACCGCCTCCCGCTCCGCGCTTCACCAACAGCCGAGCAACACCACCACCCTCCCTAAGAAGCCCACCCCATTGGGCATCACCTTCTCCAGCGGCTCTCTCTCCAAGGTGATGGCACTCTACAGTACTGAGGAAACAATCGGGTCTGCAAGAAGCGTGCAAACACCACGTGGCGTGCAGACACCAAGAACGCCGCGTCCAACTCCGGGGGGTATGGGGTCGAGACTGCGTGCCTCAACGTTGGGGTTGAAGCTTGATCCTACAGAGGGGGTGCATGCAAGCTTCAAGGGTGCATCGTTGTGTAGAAGTATTTGCCAGAGTTTGGAGAGTTCGACAAGGAGCTCAAAGGCGGGGTTTGCGGTGTTCACACCAAAGGCTACAGCAGAAGCGACAACATCGCAAAGCAGGATGGGAAGGCACCTTGCTCACGCGAGGCAAGTGGACAGAGAAGTGACGTTGGCCAGACAAAGCCATTGTCTCGGGTCCTCAGGATCCCTCGGTCTGACAGAAAGTGTAGATTCATCAGAGGAGAAAACGCTGGACAGAGAAATCGATGCACAATACGGCTGTAAGCTAACCCTGGAGCAAGTGCAGGCTGCCAAGACCGCGCTTAGGAGAAAACGTGCTGGGATGAAGGCGGAGGTAACAAGGCGTGCAATTCTGCTCAGATCGGATGTGCTTGAGGGAAGTGTGGAGGCATAAAAGGGGGAAAAAATATCCCAAAAAAAAAAAAGTATCCAAGAGTATTGAGAAAAGAACGAATGTCTTGAAAGAACGCCTTCTTTTCTTGAAAGCATCTTTGACAATTTTGTGGAATGGAAAAAAAAAAAATGAAAAAACACCCCCGTATTGAGAAGGGAGTGTACGGCTGACAATCCAACCTTTTTAACGAAAAAAAGGAGGCACCGTGTTTCAACCAAGAGAACGGTGTTTTATCCTGACAATTCTCCCACCTCAGTGAGAAAGGTAAACAAAAAAGCAAAAAAAAAAAAAAAACCTAATTAAGAACAGAAAAACAAAGTACACCAAAGCAAACCAAAGCAAATCAGCATACAGGGCGCATTTTCTTCTCATGCGTCCTTCTTTCCCCCTATCTTTCCCCTTCTCCTCCCCCCTCTTAGATATTTGAAGCACCGAAACAATCCAAAGCAAAGAATCACGGCCACAGCAGCAGCTAGCGCTTTGTGGGTGCAAAATGGAGAACTGAGGGGTGGGTAATGTTATGAATGAGGCAACATGACGTTAACGAAGGTGCAGATTGGGTGTCAACTGCATTATTCCGACACACCTTTTTTTTTTTTCCTTCTCCAAAGAAAACAGGGCTGCTTATGTAGTCTAAGAAATGAATTAAAATTCAAATAAATAGTGGAGTTCATCCTCGGGTGTCGACACTATGACCAAGTTTTCAAAAGGGGGGGAAAAAATAAATGTCATGTTTTGTCACTGTCGATACAACCCTGGTTTCGTCCTTTGCATGAGTTCTCCCGTGATATTTAAAAGAAAAAAAGACTTGGAACAAATGAATGCAAAAAAAAAGGGGGGAAACCCCTCCAAATATTGTCCAATTTATATAATCTGCACTTTTTTTTGTTTTTGTTTTGAAACTACTATGCATAGAGAGGCTTAGGTTCATCTCACACACTTTTTTTCCCCCTTCTTTTCCCAGTGCCTGCGTCCGCCGATGAACGGTGAGGCGTTTGCACTTTCAACTTTTCTTTCTTCTTTCCCCCCCCCTTTTTTTTTGTGGTGTCTGTACTAGTCTACAGCTGGCAGACGACGTCCGTCGTACGGCGTTTTGCATTTTTTCCAACTCCCCCCCCTCCTCCCCCTCCTCCTCCTCCCCAAAGTGACGAAGCAAGAATGCGAGAGACTCATCTTGCAAAACTTTTCCTAAAAACCCCCTTTGCAAAAAAAAAAAAAAAAGCAGTAGCAGGACTTTCTTCCTGCATATTACTCAACAATTTTATTTAAGGTGACTAAGCACGAGAGGCTTAGGATCATCTTATAAACTTTTCTTTATTTTTTTATCTTTTCCCCCCCTGCACCGCCTCACTAAAGGGTGAGGGGTATGGAGTCCAGATCGATATTTGCCTATATTCTTTCAATAAATTATGTGTGTCATTTTTTTCATTTTGATCATAAGTTTGACAAGGTGACTAAGCATAGAGGCTTTAGTTCATCTCACAAACTTTTTTGTTTTTTTCCCCCCTCTTTTTTTTTTGCGAGTCTCCTGAAGAGAGATAAAGAAAGCGAAGCTAATAGACAATAAAATATCCCCCGTTGTTAGGGATACGCTGGACCTAAACCAGGTTTAGTCTAAAACTGCTTTTTTTTTATTTCTTTTGAAATATGCCTGACCTTGACCCATTTTTCCCCACAACCTCCCTTCAACCCCTGGGTGAAGTACGGTATCGTGATGGAATCGATGTAGGTGATGGGGGAGTAAGGCACAATTATTACAAACCCGGATGTTCCCCCCATATCCACAGCACACCTCCGTTTTTCTTTTTTGTGCCTCACATTTTTCAAAAAAAAAAAAAAAAAAAAAAAAAAAAAAAACGTCCCCACAAAATAGTGTTCCATCTCTGTTCTCTTAGTTCAACTCTTTCTCGTTCTGTCTTCTGTTTTTTTTTTTTTTTTTTTTTTTTTAATTTCTGTCCCTTCTTCTCCTTCTTCTCCCCCCCCCCTTTGCTTTCCCCCTTCTGAAGAAGACTCTGGTCATCTTTAAAACCCTCACCGCCTCCTTTTTTGTCCCCAGACATCCCCTCAGTTTTGGACCCAACGTGCCCTTTTTGTTTTGAAAAGAAATTGGTTTTACTTATTACTATCAAAACCCCAGGTTGTAAGGTGCCACGGTTTTTCGTGATGGCGTAATGTCATAGCGTTGGCTGTGGGTCAAACATCTTGCATCAAGACCTGTGCTCTATCAACGATGGTAAAGACATCCCTTTGTTAAATCAGTGTTGCGAGACGTACAAACGTTGAGCAAGAAATCCTCAAAAAAAGAAATTTACATACAAAAAGTGAAATGCACCCTCGGGGTGTCTACACTAATACAACGAAATTTTCAAAAAAAAGAAGGAAAAAAGGAAAAAAGAACTCCTTCGAATCCCTCATTTAATTGTGATTTTTTTTCCCTCCCGTGGCGTCTACCCCCATTGCCACTATTGACACCCCGCATTCTACCCACGTGACCCTCCTAGCCACTTTTCTGCATAGATTAGATCCCCTCACTCATCGGGGCGATCAAAGTGAGAAGCAAAAAGATGTGCTTCGGCACGTTTGCAATATCCCTTTCATTTTTCTCCCCGTCAAAATGACGCAGTTTTTTTTCGGTTCATTTTTAGGGCTTAGTTATTTTTTTTTTTTGGTACGCGTCCATACTTGTAGCTAACTAGCCGTGGTACGTGGCGATTTTGTTTCCCAAAAGAAAGAAAAAAATCGGCCGGAAAGAAATTTTTTTTACCCAGGGAAAAAATTTTCCCCCCAGGAAAATAATTTTCCCCCAGGAAATAAATTTCCCTCAGGCACTAAATTTGCCTCAGGAAATAAATTTCCCCTCGGGAAATAAATTTGCCCCAGGCAATAAATTTCCCTCGGGAAATAAATTTCCCTCAGGCACTAAATTTCCCCTCGGGAAATAAATTTCCCTCAGGAAATAAATTTGCCTCAGGCACTAAATTTCCCTCAGGAAATAAATTTGCTCCAGGAAATAAATTTGCCCCAGGAAATAAATTTCCCTCAGGCAATAAATTTCCCTCAGTAAATAAATTTGCTCCAGGAAATAAATTTTCCTCAGGCAATAAATTTGCCCCAGGAAATAAATTTGCCTCAGGCAATAAATTTCCTTCCAAGAAATGCACCTGGGGAACTGGGTTGCATCCTGTATCTTAAATTTTTTTGCCTGCGGCACCATTTTTTCATTTTTTGCTCCGCAAAAAAGGGTTCGTTGAGTGACTCTGGTGACAGGGATTACGCTCCACGTGTGGAACGTATGGAAATCCATACGTGAATTGTTTTGAAAAGGTGGAATCCGTACGTGTCCATACGGGTAATTTGGGTTTTGGATTGAGGCTGGGGTGGGGTTAGGTGAGGAGTGGGGGCTCCGCCCACCTCTCACCTACCCCCCACAGAATTCTATTTTTAGAAGACAATTTTCTTCTATTTTACCGGAAAAGGAAGATGCACTGCGGCGCGAGCTTTCAACCCACCCTTCCCGCGACATAGTAGGCAATTTTAAGCGCAATTTTTAGAAATGTTGCGTACCGTGGCTTCGCTAGAAACTTTCGTTTTAGCAAAATATGGAAGTAAAATTTACGGAACTGGACGATAGTTACCAACAAAAGTGCCATTTTATGTCAACATTTTAAAGAAATGTTGCGTACCGTGGCTTCGCCAGAACCTTTGGGAAGCAATGAGGAGTGAGAAAGAAGGATAAGGGCAAAGAAAAAAGTAGCGTACCATGCGCCTGCGGCGCAAGCTTGCATTACATCCTTTCCATGACATAGTTTGGCTGTAAAAAAAGGTGCAATTGTAAGCGCATTTTTTAGAAATGTTGCGTACCGTGGCTTCGCCACGAGTTTAACACTGAAAAGATGGGGAATATGCTTGAACGCGCTGTTGCCCTGTTTCTCAGCAACAAGCGTCACAGATTCAAGAGAAAACGGAGGTGTTCCTGCTGATGGCGGAGGAGTTGGAAAACGTCGCTCCCCCCGTATTTGTTTCCGGAATTGAGCTTCTGAGGACCTTTTTCGCGCGAAGCGCGAAAATTTTTTTTTTGCCAAAAAGAAAGAAATTGGGCGTGGAATTCTAAAATTTTTCGGGAAAAACGGCATATTTAGCGATAAGTATGTACGCGTCCGGGACCCCCCTCAAATTTTGAGCGCGCGCGCGCAAAAAAAAATAAAATACCAAAAAAAAATAACTTGTTTTGGCTGCAAAATCAATGTTGTGCCCAAAAAAAAAATTTCGAAAAAAAAATATTCGGGAAAAAAAATTGTTGAAATTTTCCAACTTTTTTTTTTATACTTTTCTATGCACACCACACCGGCATATTTTTTTTTATTTTTTATTTTTTATTTTTGGATTTCCAAAAATTTGAGCGCGCGCGGACGCGTACCAAAAAAAAAAATAACTAAGCCCTTACTGACTTTTATTTTTACTTTTTTGATTCCTCTTTTCTTTTGTGTGTCTTTCAACCGGGGCTGGCATCGTACAGTGGGTCAGTTAGGTGCCTGCATCAACTATTACCCCCCCTTTTTTTGATGTAGGACTGCATGGTTGGGGTCCACCCCGGTACAGACGGTAACGTACCAAGGTACACTGTCACGAGAGTGCTTTGTATTTCAAGACAACTTTTTTTTGCACTTTCAACTTCTCTTTTTTTTTCCAGGTACCGGCAACCTACGGGGGTTACGGGCGTGATTTCCCCCTTTTTTTTTTCTCCTCCTTCTCCTTCTCCTCCTTTTGCGAAATCCTTCCAACTATATTTCATGGTGCGTTTTCTTTTTCCGTTTGTGAGTATGTATCACACAACGATGCTACCTCTCTTCATATAACCCAGTACTGGAGGGTTCCTCGCAGCACATGCTGCAACAAAGGTCTGTGAGCATCATTCCCTCAACGAAGTCATGTTCGCTTTAACTTTTCTTGGAAACCACCTTTTATTGGGAACGGTCTTTTGCCTACGTATCCAAAGTGCCCCCTTGAACACCCTCGAATTTTTTTTTCTTCTTTTCTTCCATCCAGTTCAGGGTAGTAGCTTGAAAGGTGCACTTTTCAAATGTTGCTGGTTTGCTGGTTTAGAAAAAAAAATTTCCCCAGTTGAAAGCGGTCGTCGCGCGCTTCGCGCGCGCCTCCCTGACAGCCAGAGTGGAGAGGTACAGGGTAAGGTTTGCGAGACAAAGAAAACGGGATATAATCCTTTGTTAACGGAGCTTGGTCTTGCACCTTACGTTCCACTAACCGTATAAATCAATACGTCTTCCAGAAGCAGGGGCTGTTGCAACGGTGGGTCATTTTGAAAAAACGGTCAACTTTTTGCAGCTTTGGCCAAGTTGCATTTTGTTTGGCTGCAAAATGCAAGGGAATCCCTTTAGCCATTGTAAACTCTATTTTTTTGCGGAGCAAAAAAAATAATATCAAGTGGCGCCGCAGGCGAAAAAAAATTAGGGTATGGTGCAAAAAATGTAGCTTTTTACACCACAGAGTCACTCAATGCACCCTTTTTAGGGGTTCGCTTACGTGTGAGGCTTTCTTCTGTGAAGAAAGTGGTGCAGGGGGGAGGCGAAAAACTGAATCCCGAATCCCACTTTTTTTTTTTATTTTTCCCCAAACCAGTAAACCAGCTCGTTCTGGTTTTGAAACCAGCAAAAGTACCCAAGCTATTTCCCTGATCCAGTTTGGGGTACATTTAGTGCACCCTATTATCCCTTCTATTCAGTAGAATAGATATTATGAAAATGATTTTTCTTCTTCCTTTCCTTTTCCAGAGTAGTTTTTTTGGTGTAGACTAAGCTCATCTCATGAGAAGTCGACGGGATCGAAGGAATTTTTTTTTTTTGGCTGGATTGAGAAAAAAAGGGGGCTTTTATGTGCACCGCATTTGTGCTTTCATCCACGGCTGGCATCATACTATGAGTCAGTTGGATGTTGCATGAATGACTATTCCTTCATTATTATTAATGAGGGCAGAGACCAAGCCTGAACCGGAAATTTGTCGGCATGTGGTGCAAGCGTACGATGGAGGCCATACGTTGGAGGAGTAAGTCTTCTGGAATGAAGCGCCATTGAGGGTGACTTCAGCAGTGTAAGGGAGACTGTGGTCCATCGGGTTCTTGTGGGTTTCTATTTTTATATATAGTTCTGTGAGTGTCGTCTTTTTATGAATACCGTTTAGATGCTGTGCGTGAGAGGGCACATTCATCTTTCGAGTAATTTTTTTTTTTTCCTCCTCTCTTCTGATAGAGCAATAACGTAGGTTGCAAAAGACTTAGCCAAGTGTGCTCTCTGTACCTCTCCCGCTAAGTTTCTTGTGAAAAGCAAAAAAAAAAAAAAAGAAAATTGAAAGTGGAGATTGCACGAACTGTGGCAACACAACCGAGCTACTCCAACAATTTATCGAAAACTAAAAAAAAGAACGACAAGGCTTCGTAGCTACAGTATTGCGCATGGTGCGTGTTCTTCTTCTTTTTTTTTTTTTTTTTTCTCCCTCCCCCTTTTGAAAAGATATTGTGTGTCAACCGCAAGACATGCTTATCCACCTTATGTTCCACTTCCTGGGATCCCCTTTTTTTTTCCTTTTTTGGCCGATAAATTTTTTTACCTGTACAAACGGCAAAAGGAATTTGGGGGTCGAATTTGGCGCCCAAAAAATCCGGAAAAAAAAAGACCGGATGGCGGAAAAAAAAATTGCCAACTCGACACCCCCGAAACCTAATATAGCAAAAAAGCAAAAAAAAGCAAAAAAAAAAAAACAAAACTTTCAAACCCCCGAAACCCCTGCACGAGAGACAGGTCTCCTGTCGAGAACTCACACAATTATTTTTTTTTTTGACTTGTTACTCCCCTCCTTTTATCTAGTCCACTATTTCTCTTTCTGTTGCGGAAAATGTTTCCCAATTTTGTTTGAGACAAAAAAAAAGTTGATTTGCGAATTAATGATTATTGCCTTGTCTTGTCATAATACTTGGCAAGAAGGCAGGGGGACTTTTGTTTTTGTTTAAAAAAAGCAACAAAAACGAACTGAAATGAAAAAAATACACCCTCCTGTGATAATTTCCTACGGGTTTCTACACAAACATTTCCTACAAAAATGTACCCGTCTAGTCTAGTATAGTAGCCCCTTTTCTTTATTTTTTCCCCCCCCGTTTCCTCCCCTTCAGCAGATTTATGCGATTTCGGGATTTTTATTTTGACAAACAAAATCCCAATCCTTAAGTTATCAACCCCCCCTTCCCTTTCAGTCCACCCCACCCTCATTATGATGGCAGATGAGCCCATTCATCATTCAAATTTTCCTCTTGTGTTTTTTCACCCCCTTTCCCCCCCCCCCCCCCGGTGATTGCGTCGATCGGTGGTCAAGGCGTTTGCACTAACAACTTCTCTTCTTTCCCCCCCCCTTTCTTTTCAATGGTAGCGCACCGTGCGCCTATTTTCAGGATTTAGGAAATAGGCTATAAATTTCAATAAAAGAAAGACACACAAAAAACACCCTATTGCGCTTTCAGTTCTATGGAATAGAAAGTATTTTTGCATTCATTTTTCCCATTATTTTCCCCTTCCTTTTTCAATGTGATGATTCCAAACAAAACAAAATAGAATGGATCGGTTCCCCCCCCATGCGATGGCGTGTCTATCACCACACACCTCTCTTGCCAAATAGGAAGAAATTTCCTACACTACTGTAAGCAAAAGCAAACGTGGAGCTCATCCTCGGGTGTCCACACTAATACACTAAAAATGCAAAACCCCTTCAATCAGTCTACACTAATATACTTGGCGAAATGCAGCCAAATTTTCACCATAGTCTCAAAGCGATACCTCTGCACTGTGCAGTGTGGCTGATGCACCAAGCCAACAGATTATCAAAAAGAACGAACATAGAGCGGGGGTCTGCACCACACTGGATGATACGGTGATTTGGTAGGTTCGCATGATACAATTCTATCATGTGACCCTATCATCCAGCGTGGTGTACACCGCACCTTTACCACCCTCCCTACCCTCCCGCCCCTACACAGCAGATTAGTCAGGGGGACTACTAGTGGAGCTATTAGTCGTAACGAGTAGTGGTAAACTAGTGCTGGTAGTCCCCCTGACCAGTCACCGTGTACCCCAGAGCACGGCACTGCAGAAACAGTGCCACCTATCCCCGCTCTATTCGCTACCTCTCCCGTTTCCGGTGTTTCCTGCATAAAGTATTATTTGCCTTGGGCCTGGCGTTACCAGAGCTGTGGGTCCCTAGGCGGGGTGTTTTTTTTTCTTCTTGAGATGTGTGCATCAAAGGCACATTGGTCTGTTTTCTTTTCTCTTGTGTGTTTACATCAGACGAGTCAGGCCCCCTGGCGACTCGTCTGACCATTATTCACAAAAAAACTTTTCTTTTTTTTTTAGGTGACTAAGCACCCCCTCCCCCCTGTCCCCCCAAAGCCTTACTTAAAATAAATTGCCACCCACGAGTAGCAATAGCACAAAAAAAACACAAAAAAAACATAAAAAAAACAAATGACTGATGAATAAACCAAAGAATAATCTAATCAGACTAAGCACAGAGAGGCTTAGGTTCATCTTTTTAACCCCTTTTTTGTGTTGATTGTTATATGTACCCGTTGGCCAACGAAGTAGCTGAGGAGCCATGTCCACATTGTGCATAACGCAACCTGACTTTCAACACCCCTTTTAAACCCCACCCCTCACTCCCCTCCCCCCAACCATTTTTCTTGCTCGTGTAATGAAGTTCAAGAGGTCGTTCAGCTTAACCCCTGCTTTTCTAAGGGTATCCTGCTGTCAGCTCAGGATGCGTTACCCTTCTTCGATGATAATTTCCAGAGGTACACAATAATGTTTTCTTTTTCTTTTTGTTCTCAGATTATTTTTTTTTTGTTCTGCTGTTGAGGTGATCCAGCGCACACTTTTCCACACTTTTTCACACCGTGAAAACATGTGAAAATAAGTGAAAACGTGTGAAACCAAGGTGAAAATGTGTGAAATCAAGTGAAAACATGTGAAACCATGTGAAAATGTGTGAAACCAAGTGAAAATATGTGAAACCATGTGAAACCAAGTGAAAATGTGTGAAACCATGTGAAAACATGTGAAACCATGTGAAAATGTGTGAAACCAAGTGAAAATATGTGAAACCATGTGAAACCAAGTGAAAATGTGTGAAACCATGTGAAAACACCAAGTTTTTTTTCTGGAGGAATCCACTCAGAGTGCGTGAAGCAGTTTTTTTTTCACTTTCGTACACACTTTTTCACACCGTGAAACCATGTGAAAATGTGTGAAACCAAGTGAAAATGTGTGAAAAAGCGTGAGACTGGATCACCTCAGCTGTGCCCTATTCTTTATTTGCAAAAAAAAAGACAAAGGATTTTTTATTCAAAAAAAGAGGAGACGACGCTGGTGGGCAAAACTCCATCTTTTGATTGAAAATATGGGTCGATTTCAAAACCCCCCCCCCCCCAAAAAAGTTCTTTTTTGTCTTTTTCATGATATAGGCAGTTTTTTTGCAGTCTGAGGTCCGGAACCGCCCCAAAAACGATTTTCTGGGAGGTTTTGGGAGGTTTTGGGGCGAAATGGACCTTTTTTGACCATTTTTATGGTATTTTTAGGCTGTTTTTGGCCCTTCTTCTTACACAGCCTATTGGGGGTCAAAATAGCTATTTTTGACCAAAAAACATCAAATAAGCACCAAGAAAAGTGCCAAATGTGCCCAAAACAGGTCGGATTGGGCTCACAGCCCATTTTTGGGATATATTTGGGCCAACGGAGGCCTCCTGGCGTCAAATAAATTGTGTTTTTTGGTCAAAAATAGCTATTTTGACCCCCAATAGGCTGTGTAAGAAGAAGGGCCAAAAACAGCCTAAAAATACCATAAAAATGGTCAAAAAAGGTCCATTTCGCCCCAAAACCTCCCAAAACCTCCCAGAAAATCGTTTTTGGGGCGGTTCCGGACCTCAGACTGCAAAAAAACTGCCTATATCATGAAAAAGACAAAAAAGAACTTTTGGGGGGGGGGGGGTAGGGGGGGTCACATCCCATGTTAAAAGTGAGGACACCGACCAAAAAAAATTTTTTTTGAGAAAAAAATAGACATCACCCTGAAAAACCAGAAAATATGGTCCCCAGGTGACCTACAATTCAATTCCGCCTGGTTTTGGACACTTCTGAGCACTTGTGGGGGTCTAATTCGAATTTTTCAAAAAAAAAAAAACGGCCTGGGACAGGGTTTGTACTTTGGCACCTTTCAAATCGGGGTGCAATCAAAACCCATTAAAAACACCGTTGGGACGCATTGAGAGGGCGGGAAAAGTGCCGGGGGCACTGGATTGGCAGTTCTACGCCAAGTCCGCTCTAAAACCCTTGTGTAGACGCAGTGGAATGGCAGTAAAGGCAAAGCGCCGTATCCACTGTGGAGTGGGCCTGCTGAAGGTGTCCTCAGAGGCGATTCTGCAAGCCCTGGGGAGATTGGGTATAAGAAAACACGCGAAAAGGGGAGGAAAGTGACGTGTGTGGCATTGGGCCTCCCACGCGTCCTCCTCGCGGGTCATTGCGTATTGCTTGTCGTCAAGCAGTCTGGCCTTGCCACATTGGAGCAGTGTGCCTAAGTTCCCAATACGGCGTTCCTTGCCCTTGTGAGCTTTGAGGACGCCCCGCTCTTGCCGCTATATTTTGTGGCGTGCCTGTCTGTCTTCACAAGGGATGTCTCTTTCCTCCCACAATAATCTGAGTGTGGGGTCTGAAGAAGATAAAGAAGACGAGACAGATGCGGGTCGGTGCTTTAGTCGAGTCTATGACTGGATATCCATTTACGTGTCTAGTACAGGGCTATTGCAGACTGAACTGCAAAACCAAGGGGAGGAATTGGGCATTGCAATATCTGGAAAGTCATGCGAGGTGTTTTTTTTTCAAGGGAAGGTACCCTGAGGGACCGGGTGAGGCAGTGACGGCAGATCTGCTCGATAATTTACACCTGACTAATTTTCCTCCCTAAATCGATCACTCCCTGGCCTATTAATGGTGTGGGTACCTAAGCACGTGTATACATTGGTCACTACGACCCACAAAATACAGATGCCAGGTGACCGTCTTGTCTTGTTTTGACTGTATTCAAACGCAATTAAATGATATTAGTCAAGATGTATCCTTTACTTCCTAAAATATGAGTCATGTACTGTTGCCATGGCCATATCTCGTTTATGTGCTAAAAAATAGGAATAAGCAAGGTACAGACCCTGTCCCACGACCCCTTTTTTTTTCGGAATTTTGATTTTCTGGTCACTTCTGGTCACTATTTTTGGTATTTTTGGGCCTCCAGGACGTTTTCTGGGGGGTCTTGGGTAGTGACTTGTGGGGTCGGACACTGCGCTGCGCGTAGAATTCAAAAATCCTGAAAAAGTGCATTGTCCTCCCCTTGTGACCCCCCCTAGGGGGGGGGGGGTTTTGAAATCGACCCATATTATCTTAATCATTGTTCTCTCTTTTTTTTTTTCTCTTTCGTACCAATTCTGCTTGGTTGCTGGGGGGAACACAACGCATATGGCAAGTATGTACCGTGTCGTGAAGGAACACAACCTCTTCTGTGCAACATCTGAAACCGCATTCTTCTTGATTACTGTCTCCGTCCAGCTGCGGGAGAACAAAAAAGTTCCTAAATAGTCTCATTATCTCGATGAGGTGCCTGTCTGTATCCCAGCCTTTAAAGGCGACATGTTGATGAATATAACCACCTCGTTGGGGTGATTGTCGATACAAGAAAACAATGGAAAGGACTCCCGCTAAAAACGCTAGGAAAAACAAAACCCAAACCCTCCCTCGAAAAAGGTGGAAAGTGGAGATTGCACAGCCGTGGTAACACAAACCGAGGCAACTACACTAATCCAACAAGAAAGAAAGAAAGAAAAAAAAAAACTTTTTCGTTTTTATTCTTCCTTCTCTCTCATCCGCCACACTTCATGTTCACACAACCACAAATTGTCCAAAATATCCAGAACTCGGTGTTCCGTTCGTTCATTTTTGAACCTCTCCACTTGTAGCAAATGTGGGTATCAAGGAAATGTGGAATGTATGATAAATTAGTATTCTTTAAAAAAAACTCTACACGAACTGTGATATTATTCTAATCACCGATGAAAAGATGTGTGCGCAAGAGGTACATTCATCTTTCTGATTTCTTCTGATTTCCCCCCACACACACACTTTTGCGTTTTTTAAAATGCCTGATGCAAACAACAGAACGTACGATTTTTGTTAAAAACTCGTAGCTGTCGGTTCCACGCAACGGACCTGAATCATCCTTCAAAAACCAAAACGTAGGAGAGGCTTTGGTTTACTATTATCTTTTTTTTTTCTCCCCCTCATTGTCACCAGTGGGGGTTTTCGAATAACAATGTGATTGAAATACCGTTTTTTTTTTAAAATAATCTTCTCATTTCCTTTACCCCTCCCTTTTGAGGGATATGAGTGTATTTCTACAAGATTTTTTTTTTTCTTCAATTTGTCGCTCGTGTTGTACTTCCCTTTTTTTTTCTAGACTATGATCTTGATACCAATCTTTACCCAGTATTGGTGGACAGTGATTGTCGATGCAGCAAAAAAAAAAAAAAAAAAAAAAAAGAAAAAAAAAAAAACAAGCAAACAAAGACAGAACGAAGCCATATTGTTTCTTGCAGATTATGGGGTGATCAGAGGTACTTTTTTGCAGCTCGAGTCAAGAAAAATCACGAAAAATCACAACGGTTACAACCGGTTACAAATCGTTACAAATGCTTACAAAAACGAAATTGTGATTTTGTTTGGTTTTTTTGTGAGCGTCCGTGAATTTTTGTGATTTTTTGTGATTCGCATTCCCGATTTTGTGATTTTTTGTGATTATCTGTGATTTTTTGTGATTTTTTGTGATTCGCATTCCCGATTTTGTGATTTTTTGTGATTTTTGTGGTGTACTTCGTGATTTTCTGTGATTTTCTGTGATTTGTTGTGATTCGCATTCCAGATGTTTGTGATTGAATGGTCCTATGGGGGGTACCTGATCACAAATACTCATAACCATGGTAATACCATGGTAACATCACGGTTAACATAGTGGCGTTGTGAACTGGTGTGAAGAGTTGTGAATCAAATTGATTTTGATTTTTTTTTGGTGTATACTGTGTATACTGTGTATACTGTGTATACTGTGTATACTGTGTATACTGTGTATACTGTGTATACTGTGTATACTGTGTATACTGTGTATACTGTGTATACTGTGTATACTGTGTATACTGTGTATACTGTGTATACTGTGTATACTGTGTATACTGTGTATACTGTGTATACTGTGTATACTGTGTATACTGTGTATACTGTGTATACTGTGTATACTGTGTATACTGTGTATACTGTGTATACTGTGTATACTGTGTATACTGTGTATACTGTGTATACTGTGTATACTGTGTATACTGTGTATACTGTGTATACTGTGTATACTGTGTATACTGTGTATACTGTGTATACTGTGTATACTGTGTATACTGTGTATACTGTGTATACTGTGTATACTGTGTATACTGTGTATACTGTGTATACTGTGTATACTGTGTATACTGTGTATACTGTGTATACTGTGTATACTGTGTATACTGTGTATACTGTGTATACTGTGTATACTGTGTATACTGTGTATACTGTGTATACTGTGTATACTGTGTATACTGTGTATACTGTGTATACTGTGTATACTGTGTATACTGTGTATACTGTGTATACTGTGTATACTGTGTATACTGTGTATACTGTGTATACTGTGTATACTGTGTATACTGTGTATACTGTGTATACTGTGTATACTGTGTATACTGTGTATACTGTGTATACTGTGTATACTGTGTATACTGTGTATACTGTGTATACTGTGTATACTGTGTATACTGTGTATACTGTGTATACTGTGTATACTGTGTATACTGTGTATACTGTGTATACTGTGTATACTGTGTATACTGTGTATACTGTGTATACTGTGTATACTGTGTATACTGTGTATACTGTGTATACTGTGTATACTGTGTATACTGTGTATACTGTGTATACTGTGCACTGTGAAAAATTGACCAAAAACGAGAACTTGTCCATTTCGGCAAATTGACCCCACCACTGGACGGATTCTGGAAATGCAAATGCTGGCGTTTAAAAGCTCACCAGCGAAAAAACTTTTCCAACATCTATACCCCCCCTTTATGGAGCGACAACTGGTAGAACCACGGTAGAACCACGGGGAATCGGTTAAGGCGCCACACCACAGATTTTTGTGTGTGTTTTTTTTTTTTTTTTGTGTCAAGCTAGCCCATCTGCCCCTGCCCCGCACACTGCCACGGTGTCTGACGACGACCCAGTGTAAGATCAACGTCTTGCAAACACTCAGGCCAAATCACCATATTCACGGTGTTTTTTGTGATTTTCTGTGATTTTTTGCGATTCGCATTCCAGATTTTGTGATTTTTTGTGATTTTTCGTGATTTTTTGTGATTTTTTGTGATTCGCATTCCAGATTTTGTGATTTTTTGTGATTTTTCGTGATTTTTTGTGATTTTTTGTGATTCGCATTCCAGATTTTGTGATTTTTTGTGATTTTTCATGATTCTTTGTGACTGGAGCTGCAAAAAAGTACCTCTGATCACCCCACCAGGCCTAATGCTAACTTTGGGGGAGGGGGGAAAAAAGTGAACCAACGGAAAAAAAAAAAAAAAAAAAGCGAAAAAAAAAATTTCCCTCCGGGAAGGGGTCCAGGGTTTTCGCTTATCTTCATGGAAAAAAAATTTCCCCAAAATCGTGAAGATATGTCCAAAAAGGGGTCAACAAAAATTTTTTGCGCTCCGCGCGAAAAGGTCCGTTCATTTTGCGTAAATACGTGATGACGTGGGATGGTAACGTACATCAAGAACCAAACCAACCCTTTTCTCACGTTTTTCCACGTCAAGCCCTCGCATTAGGTTCTCTCTAGTGAACCAAACCTTCCCTCAGTACAAGAAGAAACGGCGATTGACATCAAAACTTTCTGGCGAAGCCACGGTACGCAACATTTCAAAAATTGTGACCTAAAACCGAACATTTTTACAGCCAAACTATGGTAGAGGGCTGTGGGCTGCCAGGTTTTGAGCTGCGCCGCAGGCGCACGGTAGGCTACTTTTTTTATTTTTGCCGGCAAGGGGGGTGCATCATTGAATCCCTGAAACAAGTCTCCATCGTCACTGCCACCGCCATCGCAATCGCCATCTTCGCTTTCCTCTTTAACATCAACAGATGCAACACCGCTCTCTGTATCAGAGCTCGGAACTTCTCCAACACTCGATGTCTCGTCGACTGACAGACCCTCCTCCTCCTCCTTGAACCCAGTGGTGGGGCCGCAGTATGCACCGCTGTGTCCTTCTTTTAGTCTCCCTTCCTCCTGAAGATGCGGGCGCAGGCGCCCACATCTCCAGGACCAAGGTACCCACGGCATACCACAGGCAGAGAACCCCCCATCCCAAAAAACCCCCATTTTTAAGGGTGAACCGACGAACCAACGGATAAAAAAAAAAAAAATAAATAAAAGTGAACCGACGAACCAACGGTTAGCATTAGGCCTGCACCCCACAGATGGTATTTGCAAAAATAAAATAAAAATGTTGACCCCTCAAAAAACCCATTCAAATCCAACCCAATAGAAATAAAGCCCCCCCTTTTTTTTTAGTGTCTGCGTCCACCGATGAGCGGTGAGACGTTGCAGGCAACTTTTGCACTTTCAACACTTCTTCTTCTTCTTTTGATTTGTTGATTTTTCCTTGAAAGCATCGTAATATTTGATATTTTTTATTTGTAACTGCTTCATTTCCTTTGTTTAAAACCCCGTATATCATACATTGAAATCCCCGGGAGTCGCGGAGACTCTCCACTGGTGTTTTCGAGAGTTTTAGCGATTAAAAAAAAAGAAAAAAAATTCGCGATTAATCGCGAATTTGTGAAAAACTCTCGAAAACTCTCCAATTTAAAAAAAAACACTCCAAAACTCTCCAATACTCCCCGATTTAAAAAAAATACTCTCGAAAACTCTCCAATTTATAAAATAAAAATTTGCGATTAATCGCGAATTTATGAAAAAATCTCGAAAACTGGGCCATCTATGAACGGGGAGAGATTTTTTCACAAGCTCTCACTACGTTCCGAGGGGGTTTTTGTACTTTAGTGGTGTGGCTGGCAACATGTATTCTGTGGTGGTCAAAAGTGCAATGTTCCTTCTCCAATGGATTTATTGGGTGTACTGCTATACTGGGACAATATGGTCAGATCACTCTTCAAACCACCTGGAAAAGTGCACGGCATCTAAAAATTTCCGCCTGCGGCGGGAAGCCTCGACCCGTTTTCACCCTTTTCTTGTTCCTTATCCCCATATTTAAAATAGCCCTGCTTTCATGTGGTGGTATGCTTCCGTGCTGGTATGGTGTACCATTTTGCGCCCAGAGTAATTTAAGCGTAATTATATCTTAAACAGGTGTGGATAATTCCCAAGCGCGGAATTAACCCGTCGCATTTGTGATCGACCTGTGGGCTCGT
The DNA here is from genome assembly GCA_964035575.1 of Rhynchopus sp. YZ270_cl-10. Lineage (NCBI taxonomy): Eukaryota > Euglenozoa > Diplonemea > Diplonemida > Diplonemidae > Rhynchopus > Rhynchopus sp. YZ270_cl-10. The sequence goes on along the minus strand of OZ037891.1, from coordinate 209,803 downwards.
TTGCTCATGTCCGCCACCACTGTGCCGCCTAAAGCGAGGCTTATCACCCCTCTGTCGTGGTGGGTGCATTTTGCGAATCAATCGGTAGGTGTAATGTGAGTACGTAGACTGAACGTGTGCCCAGGTAGGCACAGGTCAGATGCGGATAGCACCAGGTGTGCACGGTTGTGTTTGGGGTAAAATGCTACAAAAAATCGCGATTTTACTCCCGGGGATTAATCGCGAATTTTGTCGCGATTAATCGCGAAAACTCTCCGTAAAAAAAAAAAAAAAACACTCTCGAAAACTCTCGAAACCAAAAAAACACTCACGGGGAGTTCGTTTTTTTTGATTTTTTGCCAAACTCCCCGTGACTCCCCGGGATTTCAATGTATGGTATATGCCACACATTTGCATTGCGCATTTGTGGCAGATTTCTTTTTATTTTGTTCCACTTTTGCCGTTTTCTTATTTAGGCGACCAAGCACAGAGAGGCTTAGGATCGTCTTATAATTTTTTTCTCTTTTTTTTTTGTCTTCATTTTCTGGAACCTTCAATCCAAAGGCAAGGTACCCCTTTTTTCTTTAATAAGATGTGTGTGCGTGTGCAGTGACACTTTCGTCTTTCAATTATTCTGTAGTTTACCACCTACCTCTCTTGCTTTGGATATGAGTGCACGTGAGGCCCTTTCAAGGTCTTCTTGTTGAAATACTATTTTTTGTTTTGCTTATTTTTCTCATTCCGCCTGATTTTTATTTTACCCCGCGTTTTGGCGCGTTTTTAGGACCGTATACGTACCTTTACGCGCCTGTTCGCGGGGGGTAACAATCAGATGGTCATTGCACGACCTGTGAAACGAAGGATCCTTTTTATTGCAGGGAAGGGGGAGGGGAGTTCTGCTGCACACTTTTTGTACTCACTCTTTTGCGCACAAAAAAAAATATCCACATACTTTTGGCTAGGTTTTCTTTTGTTTATTTTGCTTGTTTGTTTTCCACTCTTGATTTTCATTCCTTCTTTTAAACTTGTGCTTTCATCCGGATGGCTGGCATCGTACGTGGGTCAGTTGGAGTTGCCTGCATGAATAACTTCACTTTAAAGGAGAGTAAGCAGAGGCTTCGCTCATCCTGACCAGATAATAAAACAGAAACAAAATTTGCGTCAAGTGTCACGCACCAGAGGTTTGCAGGGAACAAAAAAAAGGGGACAACAGTATCGGAGTGTACCATTGGTAAGCAATGCTATTTCAATGATATAGGTGAGTGACGACACCTCCCCCTTTTTTTGCCAGTTGTGTGTGCATGTTTAGGAAGGCAACTTCCTCTTTAGCCCCGACGACTCCATTTTCCTTGGAGCTTCCAGGACTGTGCATGTGTAACAAAGTTTTTTTTTTTCAAAATCTGCGTCCAAAAATTCTGTAGATTGGTGCCACAGTCCGCCTATATACCTTTGTATAGTTAGGGAGGAAAATGTTATACATAAAAAAAACTGTCGCACATAATGCATTCAAAGTGTTTATACAGCACTTTGCAGGTTGTTTCTTCTTCTTTTGCTAACTTCTTCTTGCTTTTGCTTTTGTTTTTTGCTGTGCCTCCATTTTCTGTTGAGGTGATCAGCTCTCCTTTTTACATTAGTTTTTATTCTTCTTTTTTAAACTTGTCAATAGGAAATAGAAACGACGGACGGTGCTAGCTTTGTATACCCTTTTTTTTTCTTCACACAGCCACATACTTTACTGGAATAAGAAAAGAAGAATAAACACAACAGCTTGCGGAGCGACAAAACGAAGAACCCCCTCTCTTTTCCTTCTTTACACTCGCAGTGTATTTATCTCCCTTCATGTCATGAAGTCAGTTTCTGTTTTTTATATTTTTATTTTTTCCAGTGTCTTTTGTTGAGGGAACATTTTTGTTTATCTCTATGCAGTGTGCTTTCAATTCGTTGGATGACACATGGTATAGTTAAGGGAATCCACCAAAGACTTGTCCAAAAACCCATTTTTAGTGGGTTTCTTCACCGAAATTTCAAAAAAAAAATGAGTTTTTAGACAGCAGGTCCTTAAGGTATTTCCTTCTACGTGGAACCCCCCTATATGGTATAGTACACTAAATTTCTTCGTTTGTTGCCCAATTTCCCCGCGCTATATCATGCTCATGCCAGAACACTACATCGTACGTGCCAAAATTACGAACTCCGGCTAGGGAAATGACATCATCCCTGACAAACTTTGTGGAAACCCACGCAGCTGATGCTGCGCGATAACGAATACGATCAAAGGTGACCTACACATGCCACGGCTTTTCAATACCGGAGCACGGCCGACTATGGGTGGGTCGCTTGAGCACCATCCATTTTCGGGACAGGTTCACAAGCAACGAGAGGCTTCAGGGTCATCTTATAACCTTTTTCTCAAATACTTTCAATTCTGTGAACTGAAAGTATATGAATCTAACTTTTTCTTTCTTTTTACATGTCATTTCTGTTGTCAGCCCGTGCAGCAGTAGCATGCTGCACTGCCTCTCCCCCTCGATTTGAGGGTGCTAAACCATGAGAGCCAAAAAGGGCATTACTTTAATTTTTGCAATCAAGATGACTAAGCACGAAGGGCTTAGCTTCATCTTAGTAGCCTTCTTTCTGTATTTATCTTTTGTCAAAAAACCCCTTTCCTTCAAAATATTTTCAAAAAAAAAAAAAAAAAAAATGCGTATCTGTAAAACATCCTATGGGTGTACGTATCACTCCTGTCTTTCTTAATCTTTTCTTTCACAGCTTCTGTTGTTGGCCGCAGGGTACTTTTTGTCCTTTTCATCCGGATGGCTAGTATCAGATAGTGGGTCAGTCGGAGGTGCCTGCATCAACAACGATTCCTTTTTAACGTATCGTTTCCCCCATTTCCTTCTTTTGTGCCCCCCTCACATACACAAAATGTGTTTAGTCCGGTAAACTCTGTTCCGGCGTAAGCTATTGCTAATGTAGCTTTCAGCCAAAGACGGACTGATATTTGTTTTCTTTTTTTTTTATTTTTTATGCTTTCATCTGGAGCAAGATAGTCAGTCCGAGGTGCTTGCATCAATAACTATCATTTTTTCTTTTAAACCCCCTACCCCAAGTAACCCTTCCTCCTCAGTAGCATTGTGTTGAAGGACGAAGGCAGTCATGTTGTTGTTGTTGTTGTTTTTTTTTTGGGATACACGACGGGACCCAGTAACAAGTGACAAGTGAAAATGACAAGTGACTTATTTGTCATTTTACTTGTCATAAATCACTTGTCGTTTTCACTTGTCACTTGTGCGGGTCCCGTCGTGTAGTTCCACGAGGAGTCCCCAGAAAAAAAAAACTGCGCGGTATCCACGAAACGCGAGACAGGAAGGTGACAGCTGTGTGGAGATCACACGAAAAAAAAGCGAGGTGACCACACGTTTGCCAATTTATCAAAAAAGGGAACTGCTTTTTTACAGAATGTTGCCATATTTAAAAAAACCCCTTCGAATAAGAGAATCACTGATCTTAACCAATGCACCAACCCACCTGGCAACAGAGAGTATCTCTAGTCAATGTGGGAGACGGACCTGTTGTTTAACAGCAAGCCGAAGAATGAATGAGGTTGATGTGAAAAAACCGAAGTCACATATCATGTACAAGACTTTGTCGCGTTGTGGTGTTTTTTTTTGTAGTTGACAAAAAAGACGGAAAAAGACTTCATATTTTTTTTAAAAGCACACAGCGAAGAAAACACGAAGGTAAGTAAGCACAGAGACTAAACCAGGATCGTCTTACAAGCTTTTTTTTGTTTTTCTCTTCCCGCTCCGTGTAAAAAAGGCTTTTTTTTTTTTTGCGAAGAGTACTGATATAAAAAAATATCAAGTATCAGACCCTAGTTACCGACCCAAGGTGGGTACTTAGTCATATTCGTCGACACTACAAAAAAACGAACTACAACTTTCCATCACACCAAGAACCCACCATCAGTATCACCCCATTCTGCCAACTAACATCGCCCTGGAAGAACTAGATTTTGTTTCATTCTCTTTCGATGTGTAGGCACGAGAGCACATTCAGCTTGCAGCCGTTTATTTCCCCCCCCCCTCCCGCAACTATTCTTATAACAACCTTGATTCAAATGAAAGGATATGGTGTGAGTCCTTTAGGCAACTCCATTAATCCTTTACACCACCCACTTCTTCTTTTTTTTCTCTTTTTCCCCACGTGCCTGTGCCCTAAGAGATACCCGCACCGTTATTGACGTCACTCTTTCTCACGGTGACCAAAGCCCTCGAACACTTCAGGCTTAATCATCTAAATCTTTCTTCCTTTTTTTTTTTTTTTTAATTGTATCGACAACCACCAGGTGGCGCCTGTAGACAAGAGTTTTCCAAAAAAGCAAAGGCTTTTTTTGTGTGCTCAGAACGATATAAGACGTAGTCGTCCCCAACAAAAAAAAAAAACCTTTTCCCTTCGGGTGACCAAGCACGAATGGCTTATCATCATACAAAAAAGCTTTCCCTTTTTTTTTTCCACCGCTTCATGTTTCATCCTTCTACAGGTGACTTAAGCACTCTTAAGGCTTAGGTTCATCTTTCCAAACCTTTCCCCCCCTCCCCACGCGCCTGCATCCAAAGACTGTAGGCACGTTATCATCCCTTTCTTTTGCCTAGTCTTTCCACCCCCCCCATCCAGTACCCGAAAGGTACGGACCATCCAGGTGATAAGGTGTTCTAAGAAACAGAGAAAAATAAGAAAGATTGGGGTGGATTGTACATTTTTTTTTTTTTTTTCCTTCCTATAATTCTTCAAGACTAAAACACGAGAGGCTGAGGTTCATCTTATAAACTTTTCTTCTTGCAGCACTATGCAGAAGCTGTCCTCTTCACAGACACCACAGCCATTCGTTATTAAAGAACTCCAGCAGCAGCAGCACACTTCCAGGTAGAAGCTGATAGAAGGCAGGGGGAGAGGAAGGTGAATCTACCTCAGGGGGGAGGAGGAGGAGAGAGGGGGTACCACTAGATTGCTCCGGGTTGTTGTGTTTCTGAGGGTTGTATTTGAGGGTCAGTAATGGGGTGCTGCTGTCGAAGGAATCCCCTTTTTGTTGTGGAATGTGTCGAAAGCAAATATGGGTAGTTCCGAAAGAGCGAAGAGCGAACCATCACCCCTTTGTGTGATGTATGGGTTGTGCAGGCGGAGAGAGGCTGAGAAGGGATAGGGTTGGGGTGTACACTATGCAACGCCTGTTCATCATGTGATCTGGTCTGTTGCCTTTGTGTGGGGGTGTTTGATGATTGTTTTTTTTTCACTGTGGACCCTGGGGTGGGAAGGGGAATAAGGGGGGAGTAGGGTAGATCCCGCTGTGCTCTCCTGCAGCTGCAGGTGGTGGTGGCGTGTGGTGTGCTGTGTGTCGGTTCTGTGCATCCCCCCCTGCACATTCTGTGAGAACTGCGTCTTTTTTCTTTGCGTTGCTTCTTTGCTTCGTTTTTTTTCCCTTCATCCTCCCTTCCACAAAATAAACAATACCATAGTCCGCTTTGGCTGTGGTGTGCTCACCTTCTTGCAAGCATTCTCATCGTTGGGTCTCAACTCTGCACATTGCCTGCACCTAGTCTGCCTCTGTCAGGACTCTCCTGTCAGAACGCTCTCCAGGATGATGCAATAGGCAAGAGGAAGGAGTTGGGGGAGCAGGGTTGTGGAGGAGGAATGCCTTGGGGGGTGTGTGTGTGCTGTGTGCTGTGAGGCAGTGCTCTGGAGTGAATGAGGGGGTGTCTGGACAAACGGAGAATGCGTATGGGTTTGTGTGCATCTTTAGAAAAGCGTCAAATGGCGTTAAATGGAAGCAATGCTGTGTCTTGAGGAAGAGGGGAGCTGGACGATGGGTGGGGTGGGTTGTGGGTTGTGGGTTGTGGGTGATGGGATAGGCGCAATGCTGTATGGAGAGGCCCAGTCAGTTAGGAAGAGAGAGAGAGAGAGAGAGAGAGAGAGTTGGGGGAAGAACTGCAGGAGGGTGTGAGGCATGTTCCATTGTGCTTTGTAGGGGTGTCGCCGTTCAAGGACGTAAGGGGAGCCTATTGAGGTGGAGAGGGACTTAAACGATGGGTAAGGATGCATCGAGAGGTGAGGGGAGGGAGAGACCGTATATGTGGAGCTGCCTTGCCGTGTTGCTTTTTTCTGGAGGAGCCTTGGCTGGGTACAAAAAGGGGTGACTTCACGTCGGTGAAGTCTGTGGGGGGAGACAGCAGAACCCTCTGGCCTACCACGCCTGGGTGTGTTCGTTGTGTGTGGGGGTTTTTGGGGGCTTTTTTTTGGTTGAAGATATTTCTTCCGTTTGTGCTTTCATCGGGTTGGTCGGAGGTGCCTGCTATCAATACTATGTATTGCTGTGCTATGCGGTGTGGTGTGTTGTAGTGTGTTGTACAACAGCCGATATGGCGCAATGTGTTGCCTGCAGCGTTGGTGTTGGTGGCTTCATGCAAAGGGATGGTACAAGGGGACGTACCGTGTTCTGAGATGCAAGAAGGTTTCTTTTTGGCTGTCATCAGGGGTGCTGGAGGTAAATGTGCCGCTGTCGAATTCGCTGCGGGGTGGGAAGACGTTGGGTGGGGTGGGGTGGGGGATGGCTGATCAGAGTTGCCCGTCCTGTGTTCCGATGGTCCAGAGGAACAGTTGTTGTTTTGTATGGGTTTATAGTTTTACTGCAAACATGTATTGTACAACTCTGTGAAACTGGCACGTCTTTTTGTGAAGATGACCGGAACTGAAGGAGGGCTTTTCTGGTTGGTTGCTGTTGACTGTCGTGTCCAGCACAACGTTGTTTCAGGTGTGCATACCATGGCACTGCTTTGCACTGCTTTGCACTGCTTTGCACTGCTTTGCACTGCTTTGCACTGCTTTGCACTGCTTTGCACTGCTTTGCACTGCTTTGCACTGCTTTGCACTGCTTTGCACTGCTTTGCACTGCTTTGCACTGCTTTGCACTGCTTTGCACTGCTTTGCACTGCTTTGCACTGCTTTGCACTGCTTTGCACTGCTTTGCACTGCTTTGCACTGCTTTGCACTGCTTTGCACTGCTTTGCACTGCTTTGCACTGATTTGCACTGCTTTGCACTGCTTCCTGCATTCAAGCAGTCAATCCGCCAAACGTCTCCGGACGCAACACATGCCGTACGTTGCTGTCCACGCGGAAGGTGCTCCGCCTGTTGCCTTACACTACTGTTCTACGTTCGCATTGCTCGGTTGCTTTCGTCTCATGAGGTGAGCGACCTGTGATCGTAGTTAACAGGACAGAAGGTGACAGCTACTGGGCGATTGAGAGTCCGGGTGTGTGAGAGTCGGGCATCTGTTTGCGAACGAGTGTGGCACAAAGGGTGGGTGTGGGCATGATATCAGATGGGTCATTCCTGCACGGAATATTGCGCATATGGGGTTGGGAGTTTAAGTTACCACAGAAGACCCTGGGGGGATCGTTGCTGGGGAAGGGGTGTTGGGTTTGGGCGACTGTCGCTTCTTATTAGGATACATGCTCGGTGTGGATGCGGATGCAGAGATGTACCAGAACGGGACGTCATTGGAGAGATCTTGTTGTTGTGAGGCGCTTTTGCACTCTTAGCTTCTCTTTAGAGATGTTGTTAGTGATGCAAAGCGGTGCAGCGTTCGTAGCCCTTGGGTGGGGAGGGTCGGTAGGGGGACGGTCAGAACAACGTTTTGTCTTTGGAAGCTTGGGTGCATTAGGCCCCATCTGAGGATGCGCGACACTATTGGTTTTTGTTCAATGCATCCTGTTGGGTTCGCTCATCGAGTCGATTCTGCATTGTCAACTATCATTGTGGACAGCACAGCACGCCATGGCAGTTCTAGGCATACCACCTAGGAATGCTTCGAGGGGTGAGAGAGCCTGGCTAAAGAGGGCTGTTTGGATGATGCGTTGATGCGCTCTGTTCTTTAAGGAGGTGTGTGGACGTTATGGGGTTACGGGGGTCAACAGCGAGAAGGGGCTGGGGTAGCTGCATGCATGCTTGCATTTGGGACGGTGCTGCATCCTAGAAAGAAACGGTGTAAGGTTGATCGCGAGAAGAGGCATTGTTGTGTGGAGATGGAGTGGAGGGTGGGTGGGTGGGTGGGTCGATGGGTGGATGGGGCTCGCAACCCGTCCTTCTGATTGGGTGTGGGAAGAAGCGACCGGGGTATAGAAGCCTGAGGTTGGGATCCCTCTGAGGCTCGATGGGCAGTTTATGTGCGAGTGATTTTTTTTAACTCAGGCAGCATTCGGCTAGTTGGGAAGATCAATCAGGGCAAGCCCTTGCAGGCGAAGTGCCGAAGTGCGCCAGAGGTGTGAGTGAGAGTCACGCTTGGTGTGGGGTTTTGGGTAATATTCTCATCATTGTAAAGGGCCTCAGGGATGTGTCCTGGCTGCGGTGGTGTCTGTACTTCCCCTTGCCTACTAGACGAGTAACAGGCCGGCACCTAGGTGTAGTGTTGACTCATTAGGGATCGGGTGTGTACCTCCACAGTGTGTCACCACCTTCGTTCCCAGGGTTAGCCATCCCAGCACTTTTTACCCTCAGGCCAAGACCTTCACAGGGTTTCTGGAGGAAGTGCCACGACAGGAGCCCCGGATGCAGTTTTAGGTCCAGCCCATGACCTGGCGTTTTTCATTTTTTGCTCCGCAAAAAAGGGTTCATTGAGTGGCTCTGTGGTGTATAAACTGCATTTTTTTTACACTGTACCCAAATTTTTTCCCCGACAAATGCACCAACACGCCACCCATGTCGAATGGACTTTGACGTGATCGATGCTCCCCTCGTACCGGGAGTCTACGTACAAGAAGCTCGCCCCTTTCTTCGGGAATGTGGTGGATGAGAGTGGCAAGCAAAAGCTACGTCAACTCAAACAAGTGCTCCAGTGGGCCTCCTCCCTTAAATGGAGCACCGCCAACCTGCCTGTGTGACCTGCGTGCCATTGACTATGACATCTTCCACAAGATATTATATCATACGTTCCGCCCTACCTCTACTATTAGAGAGCGGGCCTCCACATTACGCACCTTATATATCTAAACAAACTGCACCGTATGTGCAAATTCCTTGGGATACATAAACACATTTACCGCATCTGCCATCTCCTCCTCACGGGGCCTCCGGCCTCTATTGACTTATGGGCTACGACCGTCTCCCAACTTTCACGTACCCGCGCTACAATATTCATGCTCGTACACTACGTGCTGCGAAAGGGTAGGGCACGCGTCGCGTAGAGCGTAGCGCGCCCGGGTTTGGGACTCCTTTGAATTTCGAGGGGTGGTTCGCGTTAGAGTGGGCCCAGAATCATAGTTCCATTTGACCGAGAACATATTTCCAGAATTTTGCTGTTTTTTTCCGAACATCTCTCCTGAAAAACAGCCCAATTGCGGACAAAGAAACAGGGAATTTTTTGGATTTAGATGTCGGAATTTGGCCAAAAAGGGTTGGAATTAAAGAAATGCTTAGTCATGGGTGGCCATCTTGCAAGGTGTGTATGGCGATAGTGTACGCAAGGGCAGAGAAGCTTTCGTTGTTATAATGTTTTTCGCTCACGAAATCCCAAAACGCTCTGTTACAGCACTAGCCGCAGAGAACGTACAGATGTGGGTAGAGCAACGCAACAGAGTAAGGCAGTACTATCTCCCTACCCTGGCTCAGGCTGGGAAACAAGGCGTTATCACGAGCCCGGAGTTTTGCATTTTTTTTTACGGCACGGGCAAGCCATTAGGTTTCCTTTCACCTTCTGTTGGCCGCTGGGTAGTTGTGTTGGCTGGCATCGCACGTTGGGTGCCTGCATCAACACGGTTTTTGACATCCGTGCGCTGGTGGAGTCAATTTACTGAACTGGACAACTTTTCTCAGGATCCCTGCCCCCACTCCCCCCCTACTCCAAGGTAGTCAGGAGCAGCCAGGGAGGGGGACATCTAATACAGGCACTCCGCTAGGTACTAAAGTTCTGTTGATTGTCAACAGAACTTTTTGAAAATGGGGAAAAAAAGAAAAAAAAAAAAAGTTCTGCTAAGTGGTTTAGACCCGTTCTACCTGTCAAAAAAGCTCAGGAGAAGAAGATATGGAGAGGTGAGTGCTCAAACGTCCCAAAAAAGTCAAAATCGGGCGTTGGTAAAAAAAAAAGTTGCGTACCGTGCGCCTGCGGCGCAAGCATGTACCCCACCAACGTGGACCATCAACAGAATATTTTCAAAATCGGAAATCCTAGCGGAGAGCCTGATCTAATAATCCAAAAAAAAAAAAAAAAAAACAACACCCTTCCTCCCCCCCCCTTCTCCCTCCCCACAGAATCGATACACAAAAAAGAGCAAAAAACCAAACAAACCCCCACACACAAACACTTCTGCTCTATTCGATACTCAAACCGCTAAAGAGGTTCCCCCCACCCCCACCCCCCCGCCCCCTCTTCTTGGAAACAAGCACCCCCTTTTTCCCTCTTCTCTTCTCTTCTCTCTCTCTTTCTAATATGGACATCCACGTCGCACTCCCGGACGGTGAGTACCTTCACGTTACTTTGTCTTTGGACGCGAGAGTTGCTGATCTGAAGGAGGAAGTGGCACGTCTTGGGGGGTTTCCTTGCGCACCCGCATTGCTTCTTGAGCTTGGGGGTTATGAGATGAACGATGGTGACGTTTTCTTGGCGGAGGTTGGGATTGTCGCTGGGGATGTGATCATGCTGAAGGGAAGCATCGCACAGGTTTCTCAGACGCGTCTTACGGAGCTGGGCATTGCTAGTCATGAGTACGATGAGGCGATGATGGCGGCATGCAAGCGCGGCAAGCACGACATGTCTGTCGTCAGCCTTCTCATTGCAGCAGGCGCGAACATCTCATGCAACTGCAGACGCTACCAATGCGACAACACCTTCTGCTACCACTGCATGGACGACCTCCCGCATGAGCAGATGTGCCCCTTCCACGCGGCCGTCATCTCAGGCAGAACCAACATCGTGCAGGTCATGCTCGACGCTGGAGCAGAGATCGACTCCGTCTGCCACGCTGAGTCCCCCGCCCGCACGGCGCTTGCCCTCGCAGCGTCAACAGGAAACCTCCAGACCGTCTACCTCCTTGTCTCGCGTGGTGCGTGCCCTTCCGTGCCCAACACCGAGTCGCCCCTCCGCCACGCCCACGGCCCCATCCTCCGTGCCCTCCTCTCCCACGGCTGTGACCCTAACGTTCTCTGTGAAGACTCCCGCACCCCCCTCGGCTGGGCTGCCCAAGAAGGCCGTGCAGAGGACTGCAACATCCTCATCGATGGCGGTGCCATGCTTGTCCCAGGACCGCTGCCAAGATTGAGTGCGGTGCGTGTCGCAGCACACCCAGTAGGTGCACCCGTTGACGTCCCAGTAGACGTGGTCAGCGTGGTGTCGTCGGACGAAGATGATGAGGTGACTGTCGAGGAGGACCTCGAGTCTTCGGTGTCGACCGACATTTCGTCGAACTCGAATGGAGCAACGGAGGAGGAGGCGGCGAAGGGGCAGGCAAAGAACGGCTGCTTCACTGGGCTGCTTGCGGCAATGCGTGTCTCCCGCGCTAAAGTGCACCCTGTCAACGGAAAGGGTGAGTCGCGCGAACGTCGTGTGCAGCCGGTCCTGCCGCTTGCCGCTGCAGCGTCGACCTGCCAGACACGGTGCGCAGCGTTGCTTATGAAGCGTGGCGCACCGATGCTCACGTCGGGAAGCAACTCACCCCTCCACGCACTGTTCAGGTCGTACTGCAACGAGGACGACGTGGCGGCCACGCTTGAGGTCTTCCTTGCAAACGGGCTTGACGCGAACGCAGCATTGGACCCCATGGACCGCAACAAAAGCGGCCCTGTCTGGCGTGTCCTGCACCAGGCACTCTGCTACCCTCGCACCAAGGCGGTTGCTCTGCTGCTCAAGCACGGTGCTGACTCAAACGCGCAGGTGTGCTACATGACGTGCCCACGTGTGTACGGTACGGCAGTGCACCTCCTCATGAACAAGGCGTGCCGTCCGCAGGAGGTCAGAGAGACTGCCCACGTCCTTAAGGAAAACGGCGGCGACTTCACCGAAAAGGACTCCCGCAACCGTCTCCCGCACGAGCTCGGAAGGGGTTCCTGTTTCCTGACGTGCGAGGACATTGCAGTGCTCAGCAGAGACAGCCCTCTCAAAGCAAAACGTGGCGAGTCTCCCTTCACCATGTGGCTTCACAGAACAATCAGCAAATGAGATGTTTTCATTTTTTACAAAAGAAAAGGAAAAGAGTTTTGCCGTTTTTTTCAACAGAAAAATAATGATCAGTATTTTTTTTTAAAAGGAATGAAAAATAACAATTTTGTATTTTTGTGCAAAAAACAAAGAACTAAAAAAAATTGAATTTTTTATGTGAAAAAAAGAGTAAAAAAAGGTCAGACCAGAGGTTCCTTTTTGTTCTGTTTTTTTTTTTTTTTTTAATTAGGTGACTAAGCACAGAGAGGCTTAAGTTCATCTCAACAGCGTTTCTCTTTAAACTAAAACCATACCCTGATTCTTTCAGGGTAGGTGTGTCTCTGCGGTACTGCATTATTTTCTTTGAAAAAGAACCCTGTCTTTTGACATGACGTTATTTTTTTCAAAATATTTTGATGTCGATACTGCAAAACACACAGCAAAAAAATAAAGAAATCTTGAAAGTGTAGGTTCTTTGCAAGAAGAAGAGGGAGGACTTAGCACACACTGTTCATTTCATCTCAACGAAAATAAAGAAAAAAAAATGGTCCAATTATTTTTTCCCCTGCTAATAACAGTGTGGTTTTTTTCTTCCCTCTAATACCCAAGTCTGCATAGGTGTTATCACCTTGACCACACTCTCTTTATTTCAAGGTGACTAATCACGTGAGGCCTATGTCCATCATGTCATCTTGTAAACCTTTCTTTTATTTAGATGATTTTTTTTGCATCTTTCAAAGTAGGTGAGTGTTAAAAGGGAAAGTGGGGCGTTGCACACAAGGTGGCAACTACACTATTCCAACAATTTATCAAAAAAAAAAAAAAAAAATGTACCGGATTCGGTAGCGATGGTGTTTTCTTTTGCTGCTTTGCTTTTCGATGCTGTCATTTGTTTCTTCATTTCCTTTTTATTTATTCTCAAAGATTTCATCTTTCCCACCCTTAACTTTCTTTTCTTTCCCTTTTTCTTTTTTTCATTATTTTCCCCAAATTTCATTAACTATACACTTCCTCGAACGTACAAAAAGAAGGGAGTTTTTTTTTCTTAGCCTTGGGAAGCTTGCGCTTCTGTTCACCGCCTTTTTTTCTGCTTCTTTTTTTTTTTCTTTCTTTTCTTTCTTTTTTGACAAAACCTTCGTTATTCTTTTGCTAAAGAAATAGTGTCGTGCATCCTGAGGGTGGGCTGCACCAACCAAGGGTTTTCAAAAAGAAAAGAAAAAGAAAACAACAAACAAACAATAAAAATATTGCACATAACCCAACCAAAAATGAGGGTGTATGTTTTTTTTCTCTTTATTTTTAAATGTTGTCATTCTTTACCGTACATATTTTCTTTTTCGAAAGTTGGGAACATTTTTGTTGATCCCTATATGCTACCAATGTTTGATTGCATATGTTGAACTTACCTTTTCTCATCGATTATCTTCACCTCCCATTAACCCCATGCATCCACGTTTTGCATTCTCTGATTATTCTTTACTGTTTGCTTACTGAAAATAATAGTACTTTCCATAGGAACTTAACAAAATATTGTAAAATTTTTTTTTGTGAACTTTTTTTGTGCTTTCAACTTAGCCCCTGGATTTTATCAACAGCACAAAAAGAAAGGCTTTTGATTAAATTCGAACCTGCGTTTTAATCTTCGCTGCTTCTGTAATTGATTATGATGTTTGGCCTTGTCCCCCATACTCCCATATCCCCCATACCCCTTTCCCTCAAGGCTTATTTAATCTATCTGTAAAAAGTTTATATTTTATTATTTTGATTCTCAATTCTCTTCATAATTTACTTTTAGGTGACTAAGCAAGAAGACGCTTAAGGTGCCTATGGGAATCGGTCAACGACCTGTCAGTGACCTGTCAATATCGACACCCCTTCCGGAGCACCCAGCTTATGTATCATCTTATCAACTTCTTTATTATTACTGTAGTAGTTTTTGTTTGTTTTGCTTTTTATAGTTTGTTTTCAACCATATTGAAAGATAGTCTTCAATACAATTTTACAATAAAATGGTTTTGCCTAATATTAAATACAACCCCCCCTATACCTCAGGGTACTTAGGGTAATGTTGAAAAATAATGGCAACCACTTTTTTTTTTGGGATTTTTTTTTACACCACAAAAAAAAAAAAAAATCACCCTTTTTCTCCCCAATATCTCTCTCGTTTCTTCCTTTCTCCCCACACACATATCTTATTTTCAGTGCGATTTATTCATCTCAAAAACTAAACAACTAATCAATTTTTTTTCCCCCTCTTACGCATACCTTGAATCCGCTTTGCAATGTTTTTTTTTAGGGTGACCAAGCACGAGAGGCTTAGGTACCATCCTTACACATATTCTCTTTCTCTTCCCTTTTCAAGGTGACCTATGTCATACGGCTTTGGTCTTTATCTTTTATAACCCACTCATTTCCCCCCATTCTTTCTCCCCCTCTCCCCCCCCCGGTGTGTGTTGCTACACATTCTCATCGATTACTCGAAATAACCCCCCTCAAAAATTTTCAGTGGAGCGTGCACATAGTTGGAGATGGGCAACTACACTATTTTCAACATTTTTTTCAAAAAAAAAAAAAAAAGGTGGTTGAAGAGTGGAGCACACTCTAGGGTGGCTACACTAATACAACCAAGTTTTCAAAAAAAAAATAAATAATTCTTATGCCTCACTCCCTCCCTATTCCCACCACCCATCCCTGCCTCCGCCCCCTCGGCTTTTTCTTTTTTCTTTCCCCCTTCATTTTTTTCTCTTTCCTTCTTTTTTTTTTTTGTCAGCGACAGCTTAGCAGCAAAAGAAACCCATCCGTCTCGAATTCAATCTCCCTCTTTCCTCCCTTTTCACCTCCTCCCCACCCCCCCCCCCCCCCCCCCACCACACCCCTCAAAACGATCCCCTCAAAAATCAGTTCGAAAAAAAAAAAAGATATTTTCCATGGGGTGGAAGTTTTTTGTCAGATTTTTGTGTGACACCTCCCTCCTTGGTACTATCTACAATAACAGCTACGAAGGCTGACTCACAAAATGATTTTTTTTTTTTTAGTTCATCTTTTTTTGATGACCTATTTTCCAGCTTTATTTTTTGAAAAAAAAAAAAAACAACCTTCCCCCCTATTCCCCTTTTTCACTGACATTTGATGTACAGAACCCACTTTGGTGGAGTGATTTTGACCTTTTTTTCGATAGTGATACAGATGTGTGTGCACGAGAGAGAGAGAGCACATTCATCTTTCAAGTTTTCCTTTTTTTTTTTTTCCCCTATTTACGCAGAACCATTGAGCTTATAGTCTCACAAACAAACCTTTTTCCCACTTGCCCTGATTTACGGGGTGTGCCGCACCCCACTTTTTTTTTTGTGTCGTAATTTTGCGTGTTTGACATCAGCAAAATGATACGAAAAAAATAACCTCCCCCCAAAAAAATAACAAAAAATTCCCTTGCCAAAAATATTTGCGGTAAAAAGAATAATAATTTTAGTGGAATAACTACTGAGATACTATTTTTTTTTTTAGAAAGAATTGGGAAGAAAGAAGAAGTGATAAACAAAAGGGGTATTGTGATTACCATTTTTTTCATTTCCCTCACAGCTCTTCTTTTCTTGCAGATGGTCAATATGGTTTCCAACCCAAAAGCCACAACAGAAAAATTACTTTTTTTTATTTTTTAACCCCCCACAATTTTGATTTCGCTGTTTTCACATTTGATTTATCACTAAAAAATAACCCCTGTTTTATCTCCCTTCCCCCCCAAAAAAAAACAAAACAAGAACACAAAAGCAAACATATCAAAAACTTCATAAAAAAAACCCCCCCCCATTTTTTCTTCCTTTTTGTTCTTCTTAGATGACTAAGCATGAGAGCTTTTAATATCATCTTTTCACGTTTTCTTCTTCTTCTTCTTCTTCTTCTTCTTCTTTTTGTATTTATTTTATTTCATTTTGTTTTCGCAAGATTTCACATAGGTCTGTCGACCCCCCCCTCTTCTTCCCCCTTCTATTTTCCTCTTCTCTTCTCTCTCTCTCTCTCTCTCTCTCTCTCTCGCTCTCTCCCCCACACCCCACACTCTCGTTGGTTTTCCCTTTTTTGAGTTTGTCACGATTTTTTTTTTTTTTTTTTTTTTTTTTTTTTGCACTTCTAAAAATTATTCCCTTTTTTTTGTTTTGTTTTTTGAAGACGCTGTGTGTACAACCTTCAGTTGTCCACCATTTTATTTTACAGTATCTACACCTGCCAGGAGCGTATCCCGGGAGTCCCAGCGTACTTTTTTTCAACTTCTCTTTTTTTCTTCTTTTTTCTTCTTCTTCTTCCGTGCCTACTATCTAGTGATAGTAGTCTATAATCAAACAAATTTTTTTTTCTTCTTTTCCCCTTCTCCTTGTAACATGTGTTGCGCCCATGTGGCACACTCACCTTACAAAATATTCTTCATTTCCCCCTCTTTTTGTTACGTTATCCTCCTATTCTCTCAGTGAGGACCCACCCCACCCCCACCTCCCTTTTCCACATGAGCAGATTCCCCTCCTCCCCCTATTTAAAAAACATAACGGTTTGAGTCAAAAAAAAAAACAACAACAACAAAATACGAACAAACATTCTTTTACCAGTGTATCAACTTCTTATTCTTTTTTTCATTTTTTCTTTCTTTTTGCTGTGTATCTGGAATGTACAGCGACACCACATTTTCTTTCAGTGCCCCCCTACTTCATTGCCAGCTGTACGGTGAGGCGTTTTGCATTTTTTAACTTCTCTTTTATTTTTCAAAACAAAACAAAAAGTTTATCAATTACTCTTCACCATCATGATGTAAACTGGCACATTCATCTTTCACGTTTATTTTTTTTCCCCATATTTTTTGGGCGCTTTTTCCCCTCCCTTTTCATCATTTCTAAACAAAGATTTCTTAAAGAAAGGACAAAATATTATCGTAGATGCGTAATTCCATTGTTTTGTTTTGAAAAAAATAGCCCTTAGGAGGATCCGTAAAAAAATGAGGTGAGTGTCGGTTTTTTACATTGTCATTTGTTTTTTTTTGTTTAGTTTTAGTATGGAATAGCTAAAACCGACATTTTACGGATCCCCCTTTTCAGGTGGAAAATTTTTTTTAAAAGTACAGAACCCCGCCATCGTTGGATGGTTTGAAGATACGACACCAAGCCTTCCCTCTTCGCTTTGCACCGCTGAGGCCAATATATATCACAACCAAAATCAACATAGATGTTGCAACGCAGAAAAACGCCGGTATTTTTTATTTATTTATTTATTTATTTAATTTCGTGGCCGCTATCTTGTAATAGTATGCCTAAAAATCGAACAATTTTTTTTTTCCAATACTTTTTTGCTTTTCATGTGTATTGTGCATAAGAAGGGGTTTTTTTTGTCTCCCTCTAACACACCTTACCACTTCACTGAAAGCAAATCTTACGCAAAACAAAACAAAACAAATCTTGATGGTGCTTCCCGGGGGGTATGCATTTCACAAATTTTCACAAAATGTGACAAGTTTTCACAAGTTTTCACAACTCGAAAACCGCTATAAAATTGTGAAGGCTGGTGGAAAATGGTGAAAAATTGTGAAAAGTTGTGAAAAGTTGTGAATTGATTTTTTTTTTTTGGGGGGGTTTTTTTTGGGTTGGGTGGTGACCCACCCATTGAGGGGTATGCTGGGATTCACAAGATAGAACGTGATGTGGTGTACCTGTGTACCTGTGTACTGTGCACTGTGCGGAAATGACGAGAACTTGTCCATTTCGGCAAATTGACCCCACCACTGGCCGGACGGATTCCGGAAATGCAAATGCCGGCATTTAAAAGCTTCACCAACGAAGAAAAAAAGGGTGGTGAAAAGTTGTGAATAGTTGTGAAAAGTTGTGAATTGAATTGAAAATTTGTGAAATGCATACCCCCCGGGAAGCACCACTTGAGATATTTCTTTTATGATGTAAACCACGAAAAAATGGATGTAGGACACACAGGTACGGATATGGAGCAAGGACATGCAAGGTGCGGATTTTTGAAATGTTTCTTTCGTAAAAAATAACCGCACACTCTTGGGGAACATCCAAACAGTAACGCATACACACAATTTTTCTTTCTTCTTCTCGAAAGCATGGGAGAGGCTTAGGTTCATTCGTTTTTTTTTTTTTTTTTTTTTTTTTTTTTTTGTGGCATTTACATTAGAGAGGAGGCAAACATTGCCAGCAGGTGACCCTCCTTCCCAACGTTTTTCAAAAATAAAATAAAATGCAACTGCGTGCTTCTACCTTCCGTACAAACAAACCTCAAAAGGCTAACCATTAAATTTACAGGCCCATCCAGCAAATTATATAAATAAAAAAAACAACAAAAATAAGTAAAACTCCAATAATGCCTGCACCCGCCAGTGTTCGGTAAAAATGGCGTTGGTACTGTCATCGACTCTTTCCCTTTGGCTTCTTTATTCTTCGTACCATATTTTTTTCTTCTATTCAATAGCATAGAAAGTATATGAAATATTTTCTTTTTTTTGTGTTTTCATCCGGATGGCTGGCATCACACTTGGTCCGTCGGAGATGTGCCTGCATCTACAACTATTTTTTCCTCCCCCCAGGTTCATTTTCTACGAACCTTACGTTCAGCTTACATACCTTTCTTTTCTTCACCCCCTTTTGTGGGAGGGTTTTGTTTTAGGTGACCAAGCATGAAAGGCTTAGGTTCATCTTATAAACTTTTCTTTTTTTCTCTTTTTGTTTGGAGTACTCTGAAAAGACTTGAAAGTGGAGCTTTTGCACAGATAGCAACGGCAACACTATTCCAACAATTTTAGCAAAAAAAAATCTGAACCTTTTATTTTTGGGTCCCAGATCTGAACAAAACCTCTTTTTTTTTATAGTGATGTACCGTATTTGTACAAAAATTACAAAAATTGCCGATTGTAAAAAAGGTCGAACTTCCAGGGGAAAAAAAATCCTGAAAAGGTCGAACATTTTAGTACGATCGATAATTTTTTTTTGTACGAATACTGGTGTTCCGGAAACACCTGGCAAGGACATGTCAATATAGGCCCCCTCCGGAACACCAGAATACTGTATATTTCAATTTCCTTCTCCCTCATAGTGGGTTTCATCCTTCTATTCGTGACTTAAGCACTCTTATAACTCAGGGTCATCTTACCAAATCTTCCTTTAGGTCTAAACCTCGAAATGGATGTAGGACTGCATGGTTGGGGTTAAACCGCTTCATGTTTCGTCCTTCTTGTTACTGACTTAACACTATTATAGCTCAGGTTTTTTCATCATTTATTGTGGAGTGCAACGCTCCGTAGGGGGTTTTTTTCGATAACCCACGGAGTCAGTGCTTACGTCTCTAGAGGCGTTTTGCACATTACCAACTTCACCCCCCTTTTTTTTTTGTTCTCTTTCAACGGAAGGACGATTTAGCTTCATCAGAAAGGAATGTTTTTTTTTCTCAAGGTGATCAAGCACTCTTATTTGCTTAGGTTTCATCTTACAAACTTTTCTCCCTTTTTTTTGCAGCCCAATTCTTTCCAAAGCTTCTTTGAAGGAGAAAAAAAAAAACATTGAGTGCATACCCGGTTCCCCAAGCGGGTCCTTAGGGTGATTGTCGATACAACAAAAATAAAACAACGATTCCTATTTATTTTTTCACTTTATTCCCCATTTTTTTTTTCTTTTTCGAAAGAAAAAAGAAGAAGTGTAGCTATCTATTAGGTCATTTTTCTAAGGTGACCACGAGAAGGCTTAGGTTCATCTTATAAACTTTTTCTTTTTTTTTTTCTTCTTTTCAATCCTCACATCGTTTTTTTTTTTCTTGCGTGTGGTTCACCAAAAAAACGAGTCTTTCCCTACCCTCCTCCCAAATGATCTCAGAAGGTCAACGCTGAATGTCAAATTTAATGTTCAGTGACCTTCTTGCACGATTCTGAACGAGTATGGTTTTGGAGCCCAACGTTTTAAAAAAAAACTATTCTTTTGTGTGGCCACGTTTGTCGTTTTCTATTTCCCCGCTCTCTCTCTCCCTTTTTTTTGTAAAAATATACATACGGTCCTTCACCTAGAAGGCCCGTGTCAAATTTGCACCTAAACAACAAAAAAAAATAACAATGGTTAGCAGGTGCAGAGTCCCTGTTTTTCCATTGGGTTGGTCTTAGCGTTATTCGAGGCTGCTTTTCGCCTCAGAGTGTGTTACTTCTTGACTTTCTAATATTTTTATTTTTTTAAAAAATAGTGCAGACTGTCTGAAAGGTAGCTACACTAAACCAACAACAAAAAAAGTATAGTGGATCACACCTCTAGGGTGGCTACACTAATACAACCAAGTTTCAAAAAAAAAAAAAAATAAATAAAGAACCCCCGCAAGCAACTTCTTACGAATGAGGTTGTGCTGTGTCATTTTCGGGGTTGAGTCACATTTTAAGATATGTGCTCGTGAAGAACGAAAACACATCTTTAGAAAAATAATTTTGATGTAAATATAACCAGTCTCTCATTGCATTCCAACCGTTTTATTTTTCTGTTTTTAGTTTTTTTTAAAAATATAAATGCTGTTGTTGCTTCAAGATACAAGAGGATATTATCGACCATTACATTCTCGTCCAAATTGCCACCAACAGTGACACGTGACGAACTTGCATTTTTTTTTTTTCTCTCCTGAAACTCCAGAACACATCGGTCTTTTATCTTAAACTAATTACTTAAGCCGAAGCAAATACAAGGCTTAATATCATCTTAACCAACTTCTTTATCGGGTATTTTTTTTTTGTTTTTTTTAGACAAAAATGGTGCTTTCGGAAATCGGTCAGCGACCTGTCGGCGACCTGTCAATATCAGGGGGGGTGTGTATAAAGTCCCTGTGTCAGCGACATGTCAGCGACCTGTCAATATCGACCCCTCCCGGAGCACCAAAAAAAAAAAACAAAAACAAAAAAAATCCAACGTCATTTTAATTCAATTCTAGCTGTCCATTTACTACGTTTTTTTTCCCTTCTTTTGTTTGTGTACATTAGTTATGATAACGCTGCTTTCCCGCGAAAGTAGTCTAAAATCAAACCATATTTTTTTTGTACATCCGTTGTATGTTGTTGCGCCCATGAAGTATATTCATTGTTTATAACATATTTTTAACAGCCTTTTTATTATGATTGTTATTATAGACTGCATCTCACCGGTCAGTCCGGTGAGATGTTTGCACCTCTGTTTTCTCTCTTTGTATCTTATTTTGTTTGATTTTTTTATATTAAAAATGTTTGGAGGATTCATATTACATAATCATTTATTACAACCAAAAAAAAGCACACACTCAATCTGTTCCCAGCTTTTGAGGGGCTTTTTTAACGAGCTCACCATCTGTGTGGGGGGAAAAGGCTTCGGCTAGTATTTGAGTAGAGGGCAACCCCTGGTTGCCCGCTGTTTGGTACCCACCCAAGGTGGACGCTTAAGAGCGTTTTTTGTCAACATAACGAAAAGTCTTATTTGCCGCTGATTCGTATTCTTTTTTTTTTTTCTTTTCATTTCCATGTCCCGTCTCCGTATAGGGGAGTGTGTAGGACATTTTTTTTTTATTTTTGTTGTTTTGTGACAATGCCAAATGACCACAAATGTCTGGTTCGGCATTTTGCTCAGCTTCTTGCATTTTTTTTCCCTCCAGAGTTTTTTCTTGTTCTTTTTATTAATTCACTGCTTTTTTTTTATATGAAAAGGGCGGATGCCCTTACCAGTCACCTTGTCATAGTTTATCAAAAGAAAACCACCCCACCGAACACAAAAAGAAGGCTTCGTACACCTAATTAGGCTGTATTCAGAAGTCTTTTTTTTTCTCTTTTCCCCCTTTCTCCAGGAGGGCCCTTTTCAGCAATGTCAGTGTTTTGTGATGTTGCAAGGAAATGGTGCCAAAAACAAAGTGAACACTGTCATACATGGCAGCCACACTTATCCAACAAATTTATCAAACAACAACATACAAAAAAAAACTGTCAGGCCAGAGTTTCTATTTGTCCCATCTAGATATCTGCCACACTCTATGGTTGAGGGTGTGCTGTCTGAAGTTCCTAAGCATCCCCCCTTTCCTTTGGGGGCGATATTTCGAGGCATGTGCACTTTTCATCGAGTGCAGAGCCTTTGTTTTATTTTATTTTTTCAAAAATCAACAAAAAAAATCAAAAAAAAAGTGAGAAGTTCAGAACGGTTTAAAAGTACGAAAATGCTCTTTTCGACCACGTTTTTTATTCAAGGAATTTACCCAATTTTGATCCCAAAACACACGCATACCCAAATGAGAGAGAAACTGTTCACCGCGTGTGGCATGTAATCCCCATTCTCGGCGTTTTTTTATTGTTTAGGTGACTAAACAAAAATGCGTTGGTTTTGGGTTCGTATTTTATTAACGTTTCTCTCTTTTTGGGTTTTCTTTAAAAAAAAATCAACTTATCATTATGGTCAAAGCACTCCACTGCAGTTTGTTTTAATTTTTGTCTAAAACAAGAGTGTTGTGCACGTGTGCACAAAAAGAAAAAGAAAAAAAAACTGTGGTAAATGAACTACAGTGGTTTGCTTCGATCCACTCCCTGATATATGACATTTTATTTTATTTTTTCTCCCTTCCTTCAAGGTAAACCTGACGATACGATCACTGATACGGTTCACCGTTGAGTTAGTTTTTCACTTTTTTTGGTCAAAAAAGATGAAGCATTTTTTTTTCCCCCGGCCATTTTTTTTTTGAAATTCTCTTTCAACGGAAGAATAAAAGAAAAGGAAATTCCATGCATTATCTCTTGGGTGAACTCACTTGATTTTTTTGCCTGAATTTTGGTGGTAAAAGTGGTTTAAATACCACCAAACATCACCAAAAACACCATCAAATTTTCAGGCAAAATCAGGTGGTTATCTCTGATATTCAGCGTTCTTTTTCTTTTAAATACTATCAGCGAAATGTTGGTGTTTGCTTTGTCCTTCTTTTTTATTGATGGGGGTGTTGATTTTTTGGTGCCGTTTTTTTCTTTTTCTTCCACGACGAAGAGTACCTCACAAAAGAAACTCTGTTCAGAGTTTAGCAGTACTAGTAAATATGTTGAACAAATGAGAGCCCGTTTTTTTAGAGTGTGCACAAAAGAGACACGGTGGTGATTCACCTCTAAAAATTTCTCTCTCTTGGTGCTTTCGGAAGTCGGTCAACGACCTGTCAGCGACGTGTCACGACCTGTCGGTGGCCTGTCAATATCAGGGGGTGTGTCCCTGTGTCAGCGACCTGTCAATATCGACCCCTCCCGGAGCACCATCTCTCTCTTCTTTTCTTTCTTTTTTCTGTGCCAAATGCTGTGCATTTGTCTACCATTTGACAAACATAACATTGAACACAAACGTCCAACCTATTTACCTTGTACGTTGCTATGTGGGGTATATGCGTCTTTCAAAACCTTCTTTTATCATAATGTGTGGATGGTGCAATCCAATCCAAACAATGGCATTCGAGCAATCATTTCAACGATTTGCAAAAAAGATGTGTGTGCATGTGTACATGAAAGGTACACCCATCTTACATGCCTCCCCCATCTTCCCCTCCCTTCTTTCGCGCCAACTGTACTTTCATAAAGAGGTGGCGGGCGTTCAAGGCGTTCTTCACTTTCTCTTTCTTGTGTCCACTGTCCGCGGAGGCGTTATTGTACTATCAATTTTTAACCTTCTTCTTTTATTTGTACGGTGTACACTTATTACGAACATTTTGTTGAGGATGGAAAATGTGTTTTTTGTAATTAGTCGGTAATATATCACCTACCGGTAACACGAAAACAATTGTCATAATGAAGCTTTTTTTCGCACTAAAAGACCCCCTCCCTACTCAGGAGAAGGCTGCACATTCCGTCCGCCCCAGTGTGTACAAGGTTTTTCTTATGACAAAACCGCAAGGCGTATTTTGTTTTCATTCTAATTTTCTTCAAACAAAATGCCATTTTTTTTGCCTGTGTCCGTGCAATCATGTGATGTGATCATGTTCCAGCGCTCTCGCCTAACTGGTTTTTTATTCGCTTGTTTTAATATTGATATCAACTTCACCTTTCTTTACTGTAAAAAAAAAAAGCCTTTTTGCTTTTTGCAAATGTTGCGCCAAGCATCCATCGTTGGGTGCGCATAGCCAACTATATTTTATTTGATTTTACTTTGCCTGCACCTCTACCTTGAGGTGCCTGCACGTTGCCAAATTCACCTTTTAAAAAAAAGCACTCTTCTGGCTTAGGATCATTTTCACCACCCTTTTTTACCTTCTTTTTTTAGGTACACTATCACGAGAGTGCCTTTTTGTTTCGAGGCACATTTTTTTTCTCTGATATCGGTGGTTGCTGGAGGGAGTGCCAGAAGGTACTGCCTTTTTTTTTTTCCCTTCTTCTCTTCGCTGTCTCTGCAGTGTTCCATGAATGTTACCAAAAACAAACAAAGCTGTACTCCCTATGGGAAACCACCCCCCCCTTTCCTTTTCCAACTCAGGTACATCTTGAGTATGCTCTGGGCTTGTATGCCCTTTCTTCCTTCTTTCAAATTTGATTGCCATGATTTTTTTTTTTTTTTTGTAAAACAAACGACACAAACCGTTATGAAAATATAGTTCTGCTCATGTGATTCAGGAGTGTTTCCCTTTTTAAAGGTGGCTTCGCGCAGGGTGGCGGAGTTAATCTTACAATTTTTTCTCTTCATTTTTTTTTTGTGATTTTGTGCTTTCATCCAGCTGGCATGGGTCAGTCGGAGGTGTGCCTGCATTGATACCTTCACTTTCTTTTTGTTTTGTTGAAAGAATTGCCCAGAAAAATGGTGCGATTTTGCCACGTTGTGCAATTTCCACTTTTTTTCTTTGCACCCCCCCCATTTTCAACACATTCTGTTCCTTCCTGGTTTGGTGAGCAACCACCTGAGAGTCTTAGGTTCATCACACCCCCCCTTTTCTTTTTGGACCCAAAATGCCCTTTTTGGTTAAAGAAATTTGGTTCTTTTCACAAAAAACTCTCTTTTATCTATCTTCTTAGAAATGCTTATACCTCCTCCCTCTTGGTGGTTGGGCTGTATTGTGATCATTGCCTTATCATAATACATAATACACATCACAATACAAGCTTGTATTGCGATGCATATTATGTACTATGATGGGCAGTTATCTCCACCTACCACCTCCTCCTCACCCCCGATTTCTTTACAATCTACACAATGCATAATAGTGCTTAGGGTTCGACGATGGGGTGGAAGGGAGGGGGTCTGGAGTTTTTTTTTTTTTTTGGGGGGTTTTTTGTTTTGTTTTGCTCATTCCAAGCCAGAGCCCTTTTTCAGGCACCACGGGTATTCATTGCCTGTATACGTACAGGCATGTGTGAGGGTTTGGTTTTCCACACTATTTTTAGAAGGAGACCTACGTAGAGGGTTGTAGAGCGTTTCCTTATATTTTTGGGTGAGGAAAAAAACCAGGAAAATGTGGTCGGGTTTTTCTGTACCCGTCCTCTCCTTCACCCGTCTGTCTTGCAAAAACGGTTCCTTTCCCAAGGTGGGTCTGAGCAACTCATTTTCTCCATTATTAAAACCTCAAAAAGAAATCCCCAATTTAGACCCCAAAGTAGTGTATGCAGAATTGGCTTAGGTAAAGGAAAGGGGGAGTGGTGTCCTTAAGTTTTTTTTTGTGGTTTTGTTTTGGTTTTTGTGCACTGTCTATAAAACAGAGTGAAGATGATCAGAGATTTTAGTTGGCTCGGTTTTGCGGGGTTTTGAAAACCCTATTTCTGGGGTTTTTTTTCCAAAGGTACACCCTTTTCTGTGACTGCTATCTAGTGATAGTAGTCTATAACTCAAACAAGATTTTCCGTTTTAAAATTAGTCAATCAACGCAAATCAGCCTTTTTGTTACTCCTACAGGGCGAACAAAGGGAAGGAAAAAAAAACCCCCCTGCACAGATTCTCATCTCCCTCTCATTTTCTGTTCAAAGACGGTCCGGAACCACGAAACCTACATTCTCCCTCTTCAATCATCTTCTTTTTGAAGATGCGGGAGTTCGATTTTATTTTATTTTTTTATTTTATTTTTTGCGTGCCCTACATTGTTTACGTTAGCTCTGTTGCGTCGAGGGTTTGTCTTCACGATGGCTTCAAATATTCTCCTTTTGTGAAGTTATTTTATCCCTTTGTTAGGTAGGTGACTAAGCACCAAAAGGCTATCATCTTACCAAGATTTCTTTTTTTTAATTTTCTTTTTTTTTTAAATTGGTCCGCGAGGCCCAATTCACTCCTCCCTCAAAAAATTTTATGATTTTTTTTTCTCCTTCTTTTTGCAGCACTCCGAGGGGGTTTCGATAACCCCCCCACGGAGTGTCAGTGCCTGCGTCCCAGAGGCGTTTTGCGCAATATCAATTTTCCCTCCTTTTTTTTTTTTTTTTTTTTTTTTTTTTTTTTTTGTTCTTTGTTCACCTACCTACCCACCCCATAACCCCCACTCCCTTCACTCCCCCATACAAAAACTCAACCCAATACTCTTTTAATCGACAGACCTATTTTCCCTTCCCCGAAAACTTGCCATTATTATTATTATTTTTTTCTTTGTGAGAAAGCACAGAGAGAGGCTAGGACTCAGCTTAACAACTTTTTCACTCTTCTCTTCCTCCCCCCCCGTCCCTCCCCCCATCTTCTTTAAAAGCTTCAACGATTTACGTTTACAAAAGAAAATAAAAGAAAAAAATGCGAAGCTCGTTTTTCCGCTTTTTTTTGCTTTTTTTTTCGCGTGCACGGATTTTTTAAGGATAAATGGCGAAATGCCTTAGCCTTTTGTGCCTTTTTCCGTGGCCAAAAAAAAAAAGAGAAAAGCTGAAAGAAAATGGGA
Organism: Rhynchopus sp. YZ270_cl-10; assembly: GCA_964035575.1. Lineage (NCBI taxonomy): Eukaryota > Euglenozoa > Diplonemea > Diplonemida > Diplonemidae > Rhynchopus > Rhynchopus sp. YZ270_cl-10. The sequence continues at coordinate 182,812 of OZ037891.1, read as the reverse complement.
GTATTTCCAATTTGGTGTGTATCCACAGATGCAGTCCAGTTTTGTTTTTCAAAACTAAAAACTAAAATAAACGCAGTGGTTTTGGTAACGATCGTCGACGATCATACGGGAAAATAAAGTAACCAAAAAAAAAAAAAAAAATGCGTAAACTGTGTTGGCGCTTTTTGTTGTTGTGCTATTTTCAGGGATTTCTGCTCCAATTATATGGCCAAATCACTCCTGAAAAAAAAGCTGTGGTGTCCACCTAAAAAGGTGGCTACTTTAGGCGATTTTCGACACAATAAAAGAAAAAAAGGCCCAACATATTTTATGTCACTTCAAACGCGCAAAACATTGCTCCGACATTTTCCTCTCTATTTTTTTCACAGATATTTTTTTTTAAAACTGTGTCAACCATCCTTCTCATATGCCACGCCTGGGTAGGGTGGGTGGCCGCTCGTTTTGTTCTGTTCAAAAGGTAGTCCTGGGATTGGGTACCATTTGGGTACCGTTTACCCTCTAGATATTAGTTCCATGTTGGGGGGGGGGGGGGGGGGGGGTGGTTTGCCTTTCGAAAAAGGTTTGAAGGTTGGGCAGTGGGTAGAACACCCTCCTGTCTACAGTCTCGAACCAAAAAAGTATAGTGAGAGTTCATCCTTGGGGGGGTGGCTACTAAATACCAACCAAATTTTTCATGAAAGCATTTTTATGTTTTTTTTTCTCTTTTCTTCGAGTGTTTTTTGTTGTTCCAACTGAGAACGAAACAGAATTAGGACGACTTAGACAGTCAGTATTGTGGTGCGTTTTACGGGGAAAAAATCTGTGCATTTTTTTTTTTTTTGTGGAGGTTTTTTTTTATGTGCTGCATGTTACTTATGCTCTCCCACAGCAGTTGCCCTCCACCCATTTTCATTTTATTTTTTAGATGTGTGTTGTACTGAGAGGTGTATTCATCTAGCTAATTACTTTATTTTATGCTGTGAAGAAAGTAAAGAGAGCATCTAGGACGGTGCGAGCGTGATCAAGCATGGTGGCTTAGCTTCTCTTAAACAGTTTATTTTTCATGATTTTATTTAAACACAGCTGTCAAAAAAGACCATGATAATTTCTGCATTCTTCTTGCAACTCTGCTTCAATCCTTGTAGTCCTTTTCAACCCGCCTTTGATCTTTTTTTTTTTTTTGTTTTGTTTGTTTTGACTTCCCCATTTCCCCCCCCTCAACCTAGCAATCAATTTCATCAGACAAAAATAGTAGTGTATATTCTTTTTCTCTCGTCCCTTTCAATACTGGATTTTTTTTTGTGATTTCTCTCTTTTTTTTTTTTTTTTTTTTTAAATTTTTCTCTTTTCTTCTGTCTTCTGTTCTCGCGCATTTCATTGCAGTATTCTGCAAAATGAGGGTTGCCGAGCAACGTGAGTGATTAGGTCCTTCTTTGACAACCTTTTCCTTCTCCCCTTTACCGCCCAAAAACAAAAAAAAGTGGAGATTGCACAACTGTGGCAACACAACCGAGGCAATTACACTCCAACAATTTGTCAAAAAAAAATGCTATTTTATTATGCTGCTCTGAACCTTCTGGTTTATTTCATTTTTTTTTCTTTTTCATTTTTTTTGCAACTAACACAATAAAGACGGGACGTATCTTTGTATAGAACGTCCGTTGTACTTTCTCTTCTGTGATTTGAAAAGTATATGAAATTAAAAAGATAGGGTGCTTGCACAACGCACCTTTGTGGTTAAAACGCAATAGCGAAAAAAAAAACAACAACAAAAGAGAAAAGCTGATTTTTCTTCATTTTCGTCTTTTATCAAGTACTTTCTTTTAGTGGCCTTTTTTTTTCTCTTCTGAGTCATTTTTGTTGAGCAAACGAAAAAGTGTAGATTATCTAAAGGTAGCAACCCACCTGATTTTGCCTTTTGTGAAATTTGATGGAGTTTAAATACCACCAAACACCACAAAATTTTTAATGCAAAATCAGGTGGAAACCTATTCTCGCAAATTCCAACAATTTAAAAAAAAAGAAGAAAAAAAAGTACAAAAGGCGTCGACTAACATTGAGTACAGACCCTATTAGCCCCAATTGGGTTTTTAGGTGTCAATACAACAAAAAAACAAAAATATCGGAAAATGGAGGGGGAAAAAAAACAATGGAAACGGGTTTGGGTTTTTACCCATCTCTCTCTCTCTCTCTCTCAAGGCGGTCGCTGGTTTAGTGGTGATTGTGGTATCTCAGTATCTCACCGTCTGACGATAAGCTTATGCCTCGCACAGATCAAAAAAAAGGCCAATGTGCTTTGATAGCACGACACTGGGGGTTTTTTTTGATACTTTTGCATTGTGGCACCCACACGCGCACAGCGGACACTTCGCCTTTTGACCCGTTTTATGGTTTTTTTCTTCCGTTTTTTTCTCTTTTCTCTTTTCTCTTGTTTTTTTTTTTTTTACACCAAGCCAGGGGTGTCGCTAATTCGGGTCCAGGGTCCCGACTTTTTCAAAACCAAAAAAAAAATTTGCACCCCTAGTAAAATCTGTGTAGGAAAAAAAAAATTTGCACCTAATACAGGGTGGGTTTAATGTGTTAACAACTTGTTCTTTTTTTAAGTGAGAGGCCACCGTGAACTCGGTTGTGTCAGAACGTTCCAAAAACGAGGTTTTTGGGGGTCAGGGAAAATCCCCAGGTGCCGCCCTCACCCCGCGAAGATTTTTTTTTTTGGGTAGGATTTCCAGATTTACCTTACCCTGCCTTACCCTTTTTTTTTTGCAAACCAGGGTTTCCTTAGTAAAGGTACCATAGCGTGTTTTTGCGCGCACATGTGACCCCACCGTGGAGAGCAATCGGCTCGCACAATCAAAAGAACGCAGAGAAAAAGGAAAAGACAAAAAGACAAAAGTTGGGTACCGTGCGCCTGCGGCGCTACCGTTCTCAGTCAAGAACACCACAATTTCATCTGAATTTGGGTTTTCAGACCTGAAAATGACCCATGTTTAAGAGTACGGGTTCATATTTTGTGAAAATTTAAGTCACTAAAATTTTGTCCATTTTTCCGTATATCCCCCACCACAGCCTGGGATTGGCTCGGAAATGCCACAAAACACTGTTTTTTCGCCCCCTGGTAATGGAAAAAAAAATCCCCACGTAAAAAAAAAAAATTGCACCCCGATTTCAGATTTTTCAAAAATTTCCCCAAAATTAGCGACACCCCTGCACCAAGCTTGCCCAATAGGAAATATAAACAACAGCCGGTGCGGTGTCCGTAGCTTTTGTCATTTTCCTTCTCTTACTAACAGTGGATCATCATGTTGAAATATCCACACTAGTATACACACCCAAGACTTCACAATGCAAAGCATCCCTTTTTATAGTAGTGTGTGCACGAAAGGCATCGTAATCTTTCAAGGTCCTATTTTACTTTACGCTGTCTGAACAGTCGGTTTTCTATTTGTCAATATTTCTTGGGTAAAACCTGTAATTTTTTTTGCAGTTCAAAAAAAAAAAAAATAATTATGCGACTAACGAGTGCTAGGCGATATGATACATGAACGCCAACCCAAATGCGAAACAAACCAAAACCAAAAAAAAAAACAGTGGAGATTGCACAACTGTGGCAACACAACCGAGGCAACTACACTACTCTAACAATTTATCAAAAATAAAAATAAAAAATAAAAATAATGCGGCATTTTAGGACTCCTCAACCACTTCAGCAAAGTAGTAGGTATCCTAGAGGCATTTTTTTTACCTCATATTTTCAGACGTTTTTTTTCTCTCTATCCATTTGTAATTTTCTCTGTGTGTCTTCTCTTGTACGCACGCAGTTGTCTTTTTTTGATTCTTTTTTGATGAGAGGGTGTTACGTATACCCTTGCCCTGTTTGACGCCAGAGGGCCAATTTCCTTCAAGACTCCTTTTAATGCTTTTATCCAATTGCGATTCACTACTGCGGGTTTTCCCTCCTCCAAAACTGTCTTTACTACTTAGGACATGCATGGTTGAGGGGTAACCCACGGTGCACCGCTCATGTATGCCTCAGTGAGGCTGAGGATCGTATTACCAACCGTTGTTATTTCGGTACACTGTCATGAGAGAAGAATGTTTCAAGTCATATCATTCATTGAACATCATCAGAAGAGTGACTAGTACCTTGATGGCAAGGTAAGATCATCAGGACTCTTTATTTACCCCGAATCTATTTCCGACCCTAGGAGAGGTAAACAGCAAAAACGAAAAACTGTTTTTTTTTTCCTCGTGGAATTTTTGCCTAAAGTGGCAGCTACGCTATGACTCACAATAGTTTTTCGTCTGTCAAAAAAAAAGAAAAAGAAAAAACACAACAACAACAACAACAGTTACAATGGGCAGTATCGTGGAGTATATTCAGTCTGCACTGATGCATGCCAATAGTTTTGGAAAACAACACCACCAACACCGTGTTGTGAGGTGTTGTGTCCTGTGCTAATGTTCACTATGTTTACCTTATGATCGCCCCCCACCTTTAATTATGGGATTTGCTGCAATTTTGCCACAAAAAAAAAACTTCTTTTTTGTGTCCAAATTAAAATGTCTTTTTTGATGCTGAATTTGAATGAAGTTTATGCAAAAAAAAATGCGGGCAAGCACTTACCCGGTTATTTTTTTTGTACCTTTTTTTTTCAAAAGAAAAGAAAAAAAGCACATTGCAGCCATATCTTCAGCAGGGCAGGGGAGGGTATTTTTATTTATTTATTTTGATGTGAGACCTTCATCTGTTTTGTTTGTTTTTTTTATGGAAATGATTTTTGTACCCCGACATCAATCATATTCATTTTGTTCTTCTCGGTACGACCTTTTTTTTTTTTAATTTGAAATGTTGTGTGGTGCGAAGCATGCCCATATTTTCAATTTTTCTTTTCTTCATAAGATAGCTTCCCGTCTCATCAAAATCCCCTCCTTTTTTGCATTACGTTTTCACTGTCTTACCCTTACCACCTCTCCTAACCTTCAACAGGGAGGGGATTAAAAATGGTGGCGCGCATCCTCGCATGCGTGCACTGTCGTATCCCAAAATGTATTTGGCGTTCAAAAAAAAAATTTCCCAAATCCGTCAAACTTATTTGGACTCCAATTTTGGAGTGTAATGTAACACAAAAGTAGTCAAAATAAAGTTGCTCTGTGAAAATGTGTTGGTATAGTTACCTTTCATGTGTGCACACGAGGCACATTTCGTCCAGTTTTCTTTTTATTTTTTTTTATTTATTTTTGTGACAACCTTTCGTGTGTCTTCCTGTAGAGGTGACTGGCTTTTTCGGGTTCATCTCAGCTCTTTCTCCCCCTTCACGAAAATAAACAAAACAACACTTTCCCGGGGGGGTTGTTAGTCAGTGTCTTCCAGACGTGCCGTACAGTCTTGCACATAAAGGACCACTGCTAGATCCTCCTACCGTTGTGGGTGATGGTTGTGTGTGGATTGACGACTACAAAGACCACACCCCGTTAACCCTGTTTCGCCCAAAGCATGTGCAAAACGGCTGCTTTCACCCACATTGTACATGACCCACGCTCTTCGTTGGACGTGGTGTTGCCAGGTGTATTAATAGTAAAGAGATCTTTGGCTTTGACGGTGTACAGTGAAGACACCAGTTCAATTCTTCGAGTTTTTCTTTCTAATATGCCTGGTTACAGCTTTCCCAGGGGTGTTGGATAACACACGGAGCGTCAGAACCGGCGCCCCAGAGGTGTTTTGTACTGTCAACTTCACTTTCTTTTAAGTGATGCTCGTTTGTGTCATCTAATGCCCACCCTTTTGAGATGTCTGTGTGACCGTGAGGGCAGTCTCATTCCTGAGGTCTTTTCTTTTGCAATACAAAGAAAAAAAACCTAGGAAAAAAAGTGCGAAAGAAAAGAGAGGCAAGGCCATTTGTTCTTCAGTTGTGGATGTGTTAGGATTTTCAAAAAAAGTAAAATGCAATGACCAAACACGTGTGGAACAACTTTTCGACAAAAAAACGCAATACAATTAAAAAAAAACCTTGTCAGTACAGAATCCGTCTTCGGGCTGGTGACTGTGTGATACACAAAAGGTGGTCAAAACTATGTTGAGCAATCTCTAGAGGCGTTTCAACACTTCTCTACGACCATTTTTTTTTCCCTGGAAAAAAAAAATATGCGAATATTACTTTTTTTTTCGTGAGTGCGTGATTTTCCCCATCAGTTGTATTGTTCTTTTTGTTTTGGTATTTTGTCTCTTTTTTTCCCTTTTAAACATACAGTTGTCTATTTGCCACCCACATTTAAGTGACTTAGCCATTCTTGGCAGTCCCCGCGTAACCACGGGGCCTTCCTCACGATTTTATGTGTTTTTTTTTTTCCCGTTTGAAGCATTTTTAGCCTGAAAAACTGTCCCCCCCAAAAAAAAAAAGAAACCCTGTTGGAACAGTGTGCTTTGCCCCGTTAGTAGTGACAAAACAGCCACTTTTCCCTTCACTTTTTTTTTTTTTCAAGCGGGGGGGGTTT